>JAFEMH010000782.1:0-622778 GCA_022495995.1 Adenophora triphylla var. japonica
CAAACAATGACCATCAACAATCCTAAAAGCCATAAAAGCTAAATAAAGGAAAGAAACAACCATAGAGACTCAGATAAAACTATCAACAAAGGTAGCCATATGGTAGAGTTCTCTTCCGTTCATTAGGTTATGCAAAAAATAAGAGAGAAAGGGCCACAAATTGAGATTTTCTTAGTATAACGTGTAGCAAAACAAGTCCTATATTTGAAAATAGCATGCCCCAAATCTTTGAGAGGGATAAGGGGAATAGGGAAGACCTTTGCTAAGAAAGACTCTTTTTGATGGTTGTCAAAATTGCATTATATGTCCAACTGATCCTTCCCGACAGACAGAAGTCCACACTAAGAAACATTCTAGTTTAAGGGACGACATGAGAACCACACAAAAAATGTTCAACAAAAGTTATTAACTTAAGGAATCAATAACAAGCAACTGTAAAAATCTGCTGCACCAAAAATCATTTTGTTCTAGAAAGCTCCTTACATCAAGAAGATTATGCCAGTTAACAATCCTAAGTTGCTAACCCTAATTTTAGCAAGTTTACTTAAAAATCTACAACACTTAAACTATCAAATAATCAAACATAATACAATATGACTAACGAATCCTAATTGGTCCTGCCTTATTTATATTACTAATACGGAAGTTCAACCACAAAATTTAATGATGTAGTGGGTGGTGTTCACCTTATCATTTTACCCAACAGCTAAGAAAACTAGGCCACGAGTATTAAAGTAAGAGCCCATGTGGTTGGTGACAGCCAAAACACTTGAGACATAAATCTATCTCACTCAAATTATCACAAGCCAGAAGGCATGCGTAAGAAGCTTGAATTAGAAGATGAATCAAATAAGTCATAAGGAATTATAGAAGAAAAGACAGCATATCACATATAGCCAGAAGTCAATTTAGTATTATGGACTCCTGTTCTCCAATCTGCTTAATTTCTTCCTAATTGCTAGCTTTAACCATGTAATTACCTTTCTCTGAGAACCCACAACTTTAATTTGGGTCAACAATTTTAACTTTTGCTTCTCAAGATTTTGAATGAATTAGTTTTACATAAAATCTCGAAGTTCAAGGGATTATCATCTCTAAAACTCAAATCATCTAGATATCTAAGCCATCATTCAATAAGGAGTATTTATGCAAGATTGATCGGCCAGACATCACACCTCACATTCCTTGAGGAGTAACCAATCCCAAACGAAGCATCTATGCAGCACGGATACTCCAAATTGGTCTTTGCATGGCACTAGACACACATAGGACATGGGTACGGTTGGGTGCATGTCGAACAAGGCAAATACGTGTCCAGACATTATTTTTATTATTCTTTATCAATCTAATTATCCAAGCATAAGGGTCATGAAAAGAAAGGCTTATAAGAAATGCTCTAGCTATTATTAAGATCTCATCTCACTTTGAGAAGTTAATATAACACTGAAGAAGGGAAACAACTGACTATTTTTTTAACAATAGACAACACCCGCTGTAAGGTTGACTGAAAACTTGTTTGAATAAAAATTAAAAAAGCAAAGATACCTCGTAGTGCTATCTGTATTTGTAGACAATGCAGACCGTTGCCCATTCCTACACTCCTGTAACAGAAGGAAGAATAAAAAAGAAAGCAGAAGCATCTGATTAACAGGAAACAAGTCGGACTAAGATAGCAATTTTAGAAGAGCTACCATTTCCTCCAAATATCAGGAGCCTTACGAAGAGTACCATCTCCACTGCATGGGACATCACACAGCACACGATCAAATAAAAGTTTGTTGATGCCTGTCTCAGAAGCATTAGCATGTTCTTTCTTTATGTGACAGCTAGGAAAGTGTTGGGCTTCATGATTTGTGACAATTAGGTTGGCTGTACACATTCTCTTCGTTTGGTGGATAAGAAGATTACATCGTTGGACATCAACATCATTTGCTATAACCTGGAATAGAAAAGCAAGATAACCAATATCTTATGAGATGCTGGAATTCCACATCTCCTAAGAAAAAGAACTTGGATATTGTAAGCGGATGAGGAAGGTGAGCAGACTAGCATTCCCCTATATCGGCAGGCAGAATGTAAGGCAATTACTAACAACATCTCCGCATAAAGTATTAGTCAGCAAACAGTTAGACATGGGAATAAATCGAACCATTCCACTTGGCAATGATCCACTGCCTGTTGCCCGGTGTATCATCTCCAGCAACTGAAATGTTTTTGAACCTGGAGCTGCGCACACTGTATAGATAGCTAAATAATCAAATTTTCTGAGTGCATATATAATAATAAAATTTGAAGGTTTCAAGGCCTACAGAGAAATTATTTATATTTGGTTTCAAAAGAGTGCAGTTCAAGATGGTCTATATAGGCAGAAGCAGGTGTATATATGCCAACTAAAACGAATTAACTTCAAGGCACTAAATGTATACTCTCTCCGTCCCAGACCAAGGGTCCTCGGGGGGGATTTCACGCTTCTTAAGAAATTTTTTAAAAAATGAATAAAAGTTAAATGTGGGATAGGGAATAGTAGTTAATGATTGATTTTTTTGTAAATATGTTAACTTTATAAGGGTATAATGAATGGTTTTTTTGTAATATGGGGTAGGGAATAGTAGTTAATGATTGGTTTTTTAATAGGAGAGAGAATGAGTGGGAGGAATAGTAAGTTAATGATTGGTTTTTTTGTAAATATGTTAACTTTATAAGGGTATAATGAATGGTTTTTTTGTAAATATATTAAATTATAAGGGTATAAATATATTCAAAAACTTGTCATTTATGGAAAGGGACTCTTGGTCTGGGACAGATCAAAAGGGAAAGTAAGACTCTTGGTCTGGGACGGAGGGAGTAATAACATAACTTACTATCAAGAACAAAGTGATCTGGGTGTACATCCAGGAATAATGGAGGTACCTGAATAAAATGAATCAGAAAGAAGTGACTAGTGAGTAAACCAAACATTAAGATAAAGGGAGAATGCCCCATAAGTTCTAAAAAAGTTTCATAATGCCCCATAAGTTCCTTTCCATGTTGTATTATTCTATAATAATATTGCATACATGATAATGCATAATACTGCATACTGATATAATACAACATTGATGGTAACAGGTGGCGCCGGCAACCGGCGTCCGGTGACCGGATTTCGGCGACCGTATTTCGGCTGACGACGGTGGGTAGCGGCGGTGGCGGGTGGTGGTGGTGGTAGGAGGCAGTATTGAGGATGTTGTACCATAACTTTTAAATACTGCATATTGAATTCATTATAATATACTATTGCATAAGAACTTATGGGGCATTTAAATTAATGAGGAACTTGAGGGGAAGTAATTTGTTCCAAAAGGAACTTATGGGGCAAATTCCCTAAGATAAAATCATTCTCTTCTTTAATTATATTTTTTGGGCATAGTCGCAACGTACGTGAGATTCAACTGTATAGAACTATATATTCCAAGATAAAGAGCAAAATGAAATGCTGCCCAAATAAAAAATAGTGGTCCAAGCTCAGTTTGAGGCATTTTTATTCTTTTAGTCGATTGTTGGTATTGAATTTGTTTTTTTCTTTTTTGGAAAGTTCAATTATCGCTTAAAAAGAGACACTTTCAAAATCATGAAAGTGAACTGGACACAAATCCAGGAATAATGGAGGTATTTTAATAAAATGGATCCAAAAGAAGTGAGTAAACAAAAAATAATATAAGATTATCCTCTTTATTTTACATTTGAGCAGGGTTGCAACTTGCATCATATTCCAATATATAAGACTATAATCAAAGAGAAAGAAATGAAAAGTTACCAACCATGCTGACAGACTCCTGTCTAGTAATATTTCCAATTTCATTTTCTTGCTTTAAGAACTGGTGGAACCTGGAATTTTGAGGAACAGTTAGCTACCTGAAAGACCTACATATTACCAAGTTAAAGATAAGTCTTGGATAGCATCTTTTTTATCCAAGATTCCAAATGCAATGTTATGCATACAAAAAAAGTTCATGTTATGGTTTTAAACTGTGATTCGTAAGCCCTGTAGGTCTTACGAAAGTTTCGGGTACACATTGAGTACAGCCAGGACAGAAGAAAATCACAACACTAGTTTTTGGAGGTAGGGGAGTAGAATATAATCACAGAAATAACAATAATGGCCAATGACAAACAACTTCTTAGTTTCTCCTTCTCCATTAAGAATGTGGAATGCAGGATTCTGAAAGATTATGTTTCGACAAATATATAGTTGGTTAAAAACTATTCAACTCAACTAGCCTTAGTCCCACTCACTTCGGCTCGGTTACATGAATCCTTTTCCACCATTCAGTCCAGCCCAGAGCAAGGTCATGAGACAGCCACACTCCTTTATTACTAATGTCCAAGTTAATTTTGGCCTTCCCTACTTCTAGCTTAATTGATATTGATACCATCACACTTCCTAAAGGGTGCACTAAGTGGTTTATGTTGTACGAGTTCAAACCACCTCTAAGAAAAGTTTGTTCAGTAAGACACCATATTTTTCTACCCCCTCCCCTCTGTGCAAGAATTGGGAACTCATTAGCTGATGTGGCGCTACTCCACTCAAAAGCAAGAGAAACTTTGCTACGACAAGTTCAACACAAGCCCTTAACTTATAATACCCAAAAATAAAATACTACCTCCATCCCAAAATGAATGTTTATTTTTGTTCTTGATCATACAGAATAAAATAGTGATCCTCATTAGAACTGGATCACTCTGCAACTAGACATATTTCCATCCATTATTGATAAGTAGTTAACATTAATTCCTTTCCATCTGCGCTGCTCAAATATGATGGACTTACTAAAATGGGTTCTCTACAGAACTTGACTATTATCAATCTGAACAAGTTACGATACAGAAACTTTAATCAGACTCAGATTTGTAGAATCAGGTTTACGCCAAATAAATACAAGTAAATGAAAAACAAAGTACAGGTCAAGGAAGGAACTCTTTAGGCACTCGTTAAAATAAACAAAAAGGCAGTTGGGAGGTAGGGTTGCTTAACAAACAGAGTACACAAATGAGAAATCAACTGGCATATTAACCGCCTTCACTTTGTGTGTGCGCATCTTTGGATATGAGAGGGGGAGGAACCAACCTCAACTTCCTAAAGATGTCTTGACATCATTTCAAACTGATAAACCTGCCATGTAGCTAAATGGCTTTAGGTTAATCCGGTTACCAAATATCTTGTCAAACTTCTATATAGAAAAGATCTGACACCGCACAAGATGACAACAAAGGTGAGATCAGTACTGTTGGGTATGCATATTTTAACCCTCCTATTTTGTATTAGATTTGATTGATACCATAACCTCCTATTTATTTTAAGGACTTTAGGACCCTATGTAATGAAGCTTAGACTTCAATTTTTTAGCTAAGTCCATTTTATAAGATAGGTTAAATTTAGGCTTGAAGACTGGCTCAAGAATCATTGGATCTTAGGATTGCAGTTTCAAGGGTTTCAGAACCGCCCTTCTAGAACCGCTTGGCAGAACCGCCTTTTTGCCTTGTGATTCCCTTCATCTGAAATCGCTTGATTACCAAAGTGCAAACCGCACTCTTGAAAATCCTTCTTCTGGTGGAACCGCTTTCATGTCAAACCGCTTGACCCCAGAACCGCCCCAATGATTGGCTTCTTGAAGTGAACTCTTTTGACCGTTGGAATCCACGTCAGCAATATCAAAAGTCAACTACCATATCTTGTCACGTGACTACTTTTCAGACAAGATCTGCAAGGATCTTAAAAAGGTGACAGATGTCCTAACCACCTTGATTGCAGCTGAAGCCTGATCAGCTTTTCCTGCATCAACAGTTCCAAAGGACAAAAGTGGTTGCTGTGGACCAATGGGATTGCATCAAGGACTGTCCTTACAACAGCTGTATCCAACGGCTAGTTTCTTGATGCTTGGGTATAAATACCCCTAATCTTTACCATTTGAAGATTGCTTGAATCTTGAGAAATTGATGTGTTCATGAGAAGTTAAAGCTCTGCCCAGAAATTCTAAGTCCTTTGAATCTTCATCTTCATACTTCAAGAAATATTCCCCAGCCCAGAAATCAAGCCTTAACACATTCAAGAATCATTGAGCTCTACATCTCTCAGATTTAAAGAGCCTTGATCTTGAACACACACACACCTCACTTGTTTAAACACATAGTTTATTCATTTGAGATACACTGGTTATAGTCTAGGATTTGTTCTTCATAGAAAAGATTTTATTGTACTTTGTAATCTCAAATACTCAATATAAAATCTCTCTTAGAAATCCAAGACTAACCATCTTGGTAGTGGACGTAGATCGTTTATCGATTGAACCACTCCAAATAGCTTGTTCATACTTTACTGCATTTATATTTTCTGTGCTTGCTAATTATTTATCTCTGTCTCTGTTTGATCTTTATAGTTATCCTTTATTGTGAAATAGTGTTTGGAGTTAACATTGTCAAAGCCTCACTTTTTGCAAACTGCACCTTCTGACAACCGCACTATCAAACCGCTTTGCAAAACCGCCTCTCCCAAAACCGCTTTATAACTCATATATTCCGCTGTGCATTTTACAACTCTACTTGCAGTTTCTTACACACTGCAAGAGGTTTTGTAAGCTTAGAGGTTTAGTTTTTAAAGAGGGCGAAAAATTTGTTACAGCTATTCACCCCCCCCCTCTAGCTGTATTTTCACCCTTGTTGCCACCTTTGGGACCAACAAGTACATAACACTCCATGCTAACTCTAAGCGGTCAGGTTTTAAGAACTGCAAAGAGCTTTTTTTGGACTGAAGAATGTTTTCTTAAACTTCTTTGTAAGATGATCTTTTCTAGGTGGCTTTATAGTTCTTCAAAATATTCTCATATTTTGACATTAATATTCTTGGTAGTTGCCTTGATTAGATCTCCCATATTCAGGGAGATCGTGAATTATCGGTTGATCAGGAGGGATCGCATCAAAGATTCAGATTGTTCAAGTCAAGTATTTGCAAAATGTTAAATAATTTGCCCATCCATAGATGCATAGCTTAACAGGTTAAGTTGGTCACAATACTAGCATGAATTAAGATTCTACTGCTTCTTTAAGTGGATGAACTATTAGCAGACTGCTATAGCAGGCATGTGCTCCAAAGTGAATGAATCAGAGACCGACCCGTATTTTTTTTGGCTCATATACATAGAACAAGACCTAGGATGGACATGAAAGTTTCAGGAACATCATAAAATCAATAGAACAGAAGCTTGAGTTTGCATTCAGCAGGCTCTGAAGATACCTTCTCCCTTTTTGTTTTCTCTCTTTTCTTTTTCCTCTAGGAATTCCTATTTTATTTCAGTCGCTTGGAAATGCAAATGCGGATTTCAACTTAACTATTTACCTCTCAAGAGTTTGGTTTTTCCTCAGCTGCATCCGAGAAAAACTGGACTGCCAGGCAAGATTCTCAGGATACCAGGGCAATGGTTTTATTCCCTCCACTTCAATCCCATTAGTACCCTGGACAAAATTTAAAGTAAAATTAACTAAAAGCATAAGCATCATTGAGAAGCTATATCAGAAGCAGAAATTCATATATATATATATATATATATATATATATATATATATATATATATATATAACTAATAGGCTTGCAACTGATCCAACCTCAGTCTGAAGAGATTTCATAAAGTCATTCTCTAGCTGAGACCTGATTTCGGAACAGAACTGGCTACTGCAAGATAATAAAAGAGAAGAACTTATTAGAGAAGAAGATTTAAGAATGGTCTGAGTCTTAAGTGCTATAGCCGGTGACACTCCCTCTTATCCAAAATAAGAGTCCACTTTTATTGGGCACACAGATTAAGGGAACTCATTTGACCCATATAAAATATGAAATTAGTGGACACAAATGTTACCAAGAAAATTGCGGACACAAGTGAAACATAGCATCCAAAAAAAGAAAGTGCACACTTATTTTTTATTGCCCAAAAAAGGAACAGTGGACAGTTAATCTGGATCGGGGGAATATTTTAACATCAATCAAGACTTCTCAACAAAAGATGGGTTACAATCATGGCATATCGAGCATTTTAGTTCTGGTGGTTCAAAGAAACCAAGGAAAACACACACACACACAGATAGATAAACATATTACAGCATAGTAATTTACTGAATAAATGCTAAACCTCAACTAAATCACTTTTTTAAAATACATATTGTGTTGGTCTTTTGCTTTCTCTTCAATAGTAGAGTGACATTTTTCTATTAAATTTGCAAACTTTGTTATATATTCAGAAATGTCAAGGAAAGTAAAACACTTAATTTGAATACTATATTATTTCATGGAGCAAAAAAAAAAAAAATTGAAAAGAACAAGAAATGGTCATGAGGACAAAATTTAAAGTAGCTCTAAGCCTCTAATTAAGTTCAATCAGTGACATTTTCCTTTGAATTGGACATTCAAGGAATGCGTATTATATAATACTCTTTTCATCCCGAAAAGAAAGTCGTATTTTGATTTTGGTGGTCAACACAATTGACGTTTGACCAGTATTTTATGAAATTTGATTGTTGTCACGAAAATCTAAAGTTCTTTATTGATGCACTACAAAGAATACTATCAATAACAATTTTAAAATTTTCATGAGAATACTCAAATTTCATCAAATTTTGGTCAAAGATCAATTGAGGTGACCACTAAAATTGAAGTGAGACTATGTTATGAATTAGGGTTCTTAGTGAATTGGGGGTGACCGTTGGAGACTTGTAGTTATTGTTATTTTGATTCAATAAACAATGTGTCGTCGTTTTAGCAATCAGTTTACGGTGTCGTTTTATTTAGTAGGAGGGGCTCGATTTATCTTAGTTGTTAGCCAGTTCAGTAGGGTTGCTTTAGTCCAGTTTAGCTGGCCGGTTTACTTTCTGTTATTTTCCTTTTTGTCGTTAGTGATTACGTCTACAAAATGTGAAGGGAATATGTTGGTGAGAATCATTATGAATGAAATACATGCTTCTTCCCCAAATTCTGTTTCTCTCTCTCTCATCTGTGTTCTCTCTCTTTTCTCAACCTAATTCGTCTTCTGTTCCTCATCTCAATTTCTTCCTTCTCTTCTAAATTAATAAGTCTTCGATTGTAAGCAGTTTATTCTGCTTGCAGTTCCCCACAAATTGATACCCAATTTGTGGGATTTTGTGTTCGAATTACTGAGACCATAATAGACTGTCTTTCTGGGATGAAAGGGGGGGGAGCAAAGATGATTATATATGTGTGTGTGTGTATATATATATATATATATATATATATATATTATGTGTGTGTGTGTGCATATATATATATATATTATATGTGTGTGTGTGTGTGTGTATATATATATAGCAAGGATGCTTTAAAAAGGGTGAACATGATTATTGAAGCAAAAGTGAATTGAACCCACAACCTTTCATATAATTAGTAAGAACTTACAGCCACCTGTGCTACCAAGCACTTGTGACTCGTATCTGCGCTGATTTTTTTTTATCTAAACTCCAAGTGGTGCAGACATGCAGCTGCCCACTCTGGAAGCCCCTAGATCAACCTCTAGTTCTAAATTCTAATCCTGTTAGAAAGAGCAAAGAAATGTGATCACAAGAGGCGCCTGGTTTGACTTTCGAGCATTGTCCATATTAGGGCCTTAAGGTACACAACTTCATTTGCACCTTCCACTTTAGGTAATGAATAAGAGGTTCCAGAATGCACTTTTGCTCCCCCCCACCCACCTTAAACAGCTGAGGGCATGTTTTAAGTTGTTACAGACAGAATGGTACCTTCTATATTCTTCCTACTGGGAAGAGGAGAAAGTAACAAAGTGACCTGCTTCTTTCAGGTTCCTTTTCCTTTTTGGGTCGAAGACTTGAACCCGTATATGACTAATGACTGATTCGTATTAACAAGAACTTAAGTGAATAATAGTCTTTTAAGTCATTAAACATTACAAAAGACACCTCGAACCTTTGAGCTTCAAAGTTTGTCAAATTACCTAGGTAAAAGGCATGTTGGTATTCCTGGCAATTGTTGCAGTTCATCATTTTTCCACTGCACTTCATGTCATAGCATTCTTAGCAGATAGAGATCAAGGTGATTCTACATGGAGTTAAATTCAAAACCATTTTATTTGCTATCCCTTTGCATGGGTATTTGGTCCATCTTGTCAATTTCTTTCAACGAAGAAGATGGTAGAGAATAGTAGTAGATGCTCGTTTTCAAGCTAAGAACCATGATAATTACTACGAATTGTTTTAAAAGTGAAGGGAGCAAGATTTACGATTAACAAGTAACCATCAATCATGTTGGTCTCACTAGTTAATGGAGTTGGCAGTGGCTTAAGCTTTCCCACTCACAAGCTTCATGAAGTACCCAAATTTACGCAGTATATCCCAAGCATTAGTCTTTCCAAACTAAGAAACAAAAAATGTACTTAATTATCAAGAAAATCATTTCTTCTAACACATTGGTCCTATAGAAGTATATAGCCAATGAATATGCTTACACACTTGGCATTTTATATCCAAATGCAATACTTAGAGAAACCTTACATGGCATGGCCATCAAGTTCAATCAATGTACTAAAATATACAGCAAGACGGACTGTACAAATGTTGCAGTCACAATGTACACTTAAAATAAAAGAATTCAAAAAACAAACTGATTTACAATTCAAGTTTTCAAAAAGAGGAAAAGGTTACCTGGAATTGATCCTGAAAGCAGCTGGAAGTGGCTTTCGAAGAAACCTGATAAAACTATCCCACTCCTCCGGAGTAACTAACTCTTGCTCCTACAATAGAATCAAATACCACTTAGTTACAAAGAGCAAGTTCACAGCACAAAATAAACTAATGACTACTCTCTTCACCCCGTAAAAAAGGTCATGGTTTGATCTTCACAGATCAACTTTACCGTTCATCAAATTGAACATTTGATATGAATTCATTATCTTTTTCAAAGTTCATAAAAAATATCAAAATTCATAAATATTTTCCTTCATTACATCTTTTATGCTGCTTAAACTCATAATCTTAGTTTCATTTCATAGAATTTCATAATGTTACACTCTGCTAATCAATCAAGTTCCTTTTTAGTCCGACCCAAAATAAATGTGGCCATTCAAAATAAATAAAAAAAAAATCTTAGTGCATTTTTTACTATAGTATAGACTATAGAGGTATCAAACATTATCATTTTGAGAAATTTAAAGTGCAGCAAACACACTAATTAAAACTAAGTTACAGATACAAGAATAGTGAAAAAAAAAAATACCCGGTAATAATCATCAAACGCGGGATTTTGAATTTCAAAAGGCTGCCAATGAGTTGGAGTAGGTTTATCGCCGGTGGAAATCTCGCCGTGTTCTGGTTGTTGAGGGTCGGACTTGCTGCGCTTCCAGACATTCTCACGGCCGTCGCGGAAGTGCTTTCTCTGTGTACGAGATCTTCCTCTGCCTCCCATTTTCTCTCACAAAACACACAGTAGTCAGTAGTGCTCTGCAGCAACTGTGCAGGAGAGAGAGGGGAGTGGGGAAAATGGATTTGTTGAGGAGGGAGAGGCCCACTAATAGTGGGTCTATATTAATGGGCTTATTATTTGAGAGACGAGATTGGTCCAACAAGATTGTTTAAATGGCCCACCCAACTTAGAGTTTCGGTGCAAACAAGTAGTGCGAGAGAGAGGGGGTGGACCGGTGGTTGGGAAAGTGGGTTGAAGACTTGAAGTACACTTCCTCGTCTCCCTCCTATTTTATTTTTCATATTCACAATATCTTTTTCACTCATTTTTTATCATCTTATTATATTAATATTTTTTAATTTTTGTATCGAGAGAGAAAATTAAGTCGGATGAGATGGAGGAGGGAGTAGTTAATATGATTATAATAAGATATCTTTATTTTAAGAAATAGGAATTATTAATGACACTATTTAAATGGATAAGAGTGTATAGTGGTGTAAGTATCCCAATCCGGACTGCTCTCCATTCAAACATACGAAAAACACTAAGGGTACACTTCCCCACGATCCTGAAGTCTCGTGGCTTCCGAGGACCAAACGAACCAAGCCAAACCAAGGAAGGACCTTTCAGACATTTAAAAAATTGAAGGACTTCTACAGGAATAGCACAAAAGTCAAAAATACTGACAGATTAAAGTCAGAGCCGTGCGGACCTCTTTGCTGCATGGTTGGTCCGCACGGACCACCTTGTCAACACGCCACATGACATAAAAGTCAAGACGTCTGATTGATTAAAGTCAGAGTCGTGCGGACCAAATGACTGATTAATGTCTATTCCGTGCGGACCACCTTGTCCAGGCTCAGGCCCTATAAATACTGGCCTCCAGCAGCTTCATTTTCATCAACAAACATCACAAATATCATGCCCCTTTCATTCCCTCTCATTCCGGTCCATATCGATCCATTTTGATCCATCCCGATCCATCCCGGTTCATCCCGATCAACTCCCGACACAAAAATAACCCCACTCATCCTCAATCAATCCCCATTGATCCACACTCACTCACAAACGCCAACAAACACCCAACAACGATTAAAAAGCGGTCAAAATCCGCGAGTTCAACAAGTGTGAAACGAGAGTTAATTAGGGGAGGTTCTGCCTAAGTAAGAGCAGAATTTCTCTCCTCTTTAAAAAACCATGAATCAATCACATTCCCCCCGAGGAAGATAGAAAGAAACCAACATTGGTCCTTTCGAACCCCAAATAATTGCTTTAATTTTCAAGTCTTAAAATATTACTGTTTAAATACATCGTTCATAATGTAGTCTTTACTCACTATATATAGACCCAAACCATCTAAATGATCCTAAAAGATCTTTCATGCATAATGTGCACAAGAATGGAGGTCTGACGGGGATAGTGATTTGTTCATGTTCCGTGTATTGTCCTTTCATTATTTATATTCAAATATACTTCATTTCTTAAAACACACACACACACACACAATTTTCAAAGAAGGGTTTAGAAAGACTCACGTATATGAGGCGTTTCGGGTGAGCACTAAAAAATCTCTTCCCGAGGCGTAACCTGACCTCCGAACTCAAAAATCTCATCACACAACAAAAAGCTTTTTTTTCAATGTTTTGGGCATAATCAAAATGGCGTGGTGACTCTCTCTTTTCAAAAAAAAATCATTCGTCCAATCTTTGAAAGCAAGCCTCTGCCTCCCCCAAGGGGAGGGCCCCAGCGTCGGGCCGCGGGCGCAGCCGGATCGAGTAATTTCATCTGGCCACTTTGCTAGGGAGATTTGTTTTTAAAAACTTCTAAAAATATTTTTAAAACATGGTGTGGATCAAACTTTTGTTTTACCCTTTTCTTTGACTGTTGTGTGTGTGTGTTTTACTTTTTTTGTCTTGCTTATTCAAAAAAAAAAATTGTTGTATAATAATATATCTGTGTACTTACCTGTAAAACATCTTGCAAAACTCCTGTTTTACTCAAAAAGGGAATTCTAGTGTCTGCACACTACGCGCACTCTTACCATGTACACTTGCACACTACAACCCTTAACTTGGGATGGTCTCAGTTGCAGTTCGAAAGGTGTTCTTATGCCTCTCTTGCGCGCACGAGATCATTCCAAACATCCCATCCTCGCCAGTGTCAACCATGCACCATTTGCGTCACACTTTGTCCCAGGCTTGGTTGGTTTTTGACCCAGTCCGTGTCATAAAGCCTAGATATATATCCCATGTCAATCATTTTCTGAGTCAAAACCTAAAAGTCAAGGTCACTTGCGAAAGCAAGCTCTGCAGAATCATCTGTTAACCCGATCTTGACATATAACGTTAACTCAGACGCCGACCTATATTGGATATACGTCAACGCCCATGTGACACCATCACTACTAGAAACTAGTCATTTAGCGACGGAGGTAACAGCGACGGAATACTCCGTCACTGAACAGCGACGGATTTCCGTCGTTGATTTATAATCTGCGACAGTAATATTTCCGCCACTAAATTTCGTCGCTGAAAAGCATCTTTTTAGAATATCCTTTCCTCTCCGTCGCTGATTCGCTATTTCCGTCGCTGACCAGAAACGGACATTCAGTCGCTATACAGACACTGAAGTTTTCGTCACTGTTATGATATTTCCGTCGCTGACCAGCGATGGATGTTTCTGTAGCTAAATAGTGGCGGAACTTCCATCACTGATCAGATTCAGAATTTTCCGTAGCTAGATCAACAAATTCCGTCGCTGAATAGCGGCAAAAATTCCAAAATTTCGTCCCTGTCTTTGATTATTATACTGTCTAAGAAATGGTACAAAATTAAAAGATTTAATTAATTATTATTATTACTAATGTTATTAGTGATAAACACACATTTATAATAATAATAATAATAAATGATAATTGTACAATTAGTGTAAATACTTACTACTATAATAATAGTTAGTAATTAATAATAATACTTGTTAATAACAATAATAATAATAATTGATTATTATAACAATAATAATAATAATAAAGTATATACCCTATATCCTAAACCCTATATTATATACCTAAACTCTAAAGTAGTATACCATTATATATATGATATAAATTCTAAACCCTAAATCCTATATACCCCATACCCTAACCCCTACACCTTAAATCATAGTTATACCCCATACCCTAAATTTTAAATCTTATATATATATATATATATATATATATATCACATACCCTAACTCATATATCTTAAATCATATTTATATCCTAACCCATATACCCCTATATCCTAAACCTTATAGTATATACCACTATACACTAAACCCTAAACCCTATAAAGCTCATACCCATACACTGTACCTTATACCTTATATCATTAATCATATACCCTAAACCCTAAATCATATACATAAACTCTAAAGTATATACTACTATACCCTAAACCTTATACTCCCTCCGTCTCAGACCAAGGTTCCTTGGGTGAAATTTCACGCTTCTTAAGAAAAATTTTAAAAAATGAATAAAGAATTGTAAATTGGTAGAAGATTAGAGGAGAGATAATGTAAAAGTTAAATGTGAGGTAGAGAATAGTAATTAATGATTGGTTTTTTTGAAAGTGATAGAAGATTAGAGGAGAAAGAATGTAAAAGCTAAATATGGGACAGGAAATAGTAGTTAATGATTGATTTTTTTTGTAAATATGTTAATATTATAATGGTATAATGAATGATTTTTTTTAAATATATTTAAATCATAAGGGTATAAATATATTCAAAACTTGTCATTTATGGAAGAGACTCTTAAAGTAGGACGGATCAAAAGAGAAAGTAGAAACCGTTGAAGTGGGACAGAGGGAGTAGTATATACCACTATACAATACTGAACCCTAAATCCTATAAAGCCCATACCCATACCTTAACCCTATACTATACCTTATACCCTAAATCCTAAATCATATACCTAAACTCTAAAGTATATACCGCTATACCCTAAACCTTATAGTATATACTACTATACACTAAACCATAAACCCTATAAAGAAGAAATATATGCATTTTCTTTTATATACTTTCATTTGTTTTTCTTTTTTTTATCTTTTTTTATATACCTTTTGTAAAAATATCAGTAATAAAAAAAGTCTAAAATATTATTTCCTAGTCAATAAAAATTTAATAAAAAAATAAAAATAAAAATAAAAATAAATAAAGGATAGTCTGTCCCTCTTTTTTTTATATACTTTCGTTTGTTTAGTTTTTTTTTATCTTTTTTTATACTCCCTCCGTCCCGCTACAAATCACACACTTTTCTCATTGGGCGTCCCGCTACAAATCACACACTTTCTAAAATGGCAAAGAATCTTTACTATTCCCTCCACTCATTCTCTCTCCTACATTATTTTAATACTCACAACACCATTATAATTTACTATTCCCTCCACTCATTTTCTCTCCTATTTTACTTTTACACTCACAACACTTTCTCCATTATTTTTTTTCTTAATTTACGCATAAACAGTAACTGCTTGATTTCTACCGGGACGAAGGGAGTATACCTTTTTGTAAAAAATATCAGTAATAAAAAAAGTCTAAAATATTAATTCATAGTCAATAAAACTATTTGAGATGTTAGTTAGTAGTCAAATTTGAAATAAACTAAAATTTATTTAAATTTGAAATAAACTAAAATTTATTTTGAAAGTATATAATAGATAAAAGAGGGACGGACAATAACATTTAATTTTTTATTTTTTTTTGGATGAATAAAACGATTTGACACTACTAGAAATCGGGTCTTTAGCGATGAAATTAGTAGCGGCGGAATATTTCCGCCGCTATATAGCGGCGGAATGGAAGCTATAACAGCGAAAAAAATTGGTACCGTTTACACCGACGGAATATAAGTCCGCCGGTAGAGTCCGCCACTAAAAGTGAATATTTGGCGAATATTCGTTCCAATACCGCCACTGATGTATGTTTACTGGTCTTCGAACTGTATCGGCGGAATAATTGGACGGTAGAAAGTTAGCAGCGGCGGAATTATTCCGTCGGTGGTTATTTAGTTAATTTTTTTTAACTAAATAACCACCGACGGTTAAATCCGCCGGTGGTAATTTAGTTAATTTTTAATTTTTTTTAATAAATAAAACTATTTGAGATATTAGTTAGTAGTGAAATTTTTAACAAAAAGTTATATAAAAAAAGTTAAGAATCATATATAATATAAACAACAAAACTATTTAGAGGCTCCAGAAAAGGCCACGTCAAAGGCCACGTCAGCAATTCCATTTCCAACTCATTTTTATTCCAGATTTTAATTAAAAAATATAGGCTTTAAAATAAAAATTCCCTCTAAAATTCTGATAATGCAATTGAAATTTAGATAAAATTTAAAATTTTGATAAGATATATCTAACTTTAAATTTCTAGATTATATTTAACTGTAACAATTTTTCAAATGTGGATAATATATTCCGATAAATCTCAAATTTTTGAAATATAACTAAGATGTCATCTGAGCATAACAAATCATTTTTTCTTTCAAATTATTTTTAATTTCTTGAATTTTAATTGTTATTTCCCAAATCCCATCTGGGTTTTGTCCCATTTGCATTAATTTCTTTGATGCTGTTAGATTTTCGTTTCTTCATTTCTGTTTATCTTGGGTGGGTGTGCTCCTGTCAATTGGCATTGTACCCAATGCTGCAAGATTTGTTAATTCTTGAATTCCATCTTCGTTTTCCCATTTGCATGTTATTGTGTAATTTTTTTGGATCTCCTGTGAGATTCATTGATTTTTATGTGTAAACTCCCAAATCCTCACCTAGGTTTTGTTCCATTAGCTTGATTTTGTTTAACATTGTTAGTTTTTGTTTCTGCAATTTTTTTGGCTCTGCTGAGACAATTTTTATACATGTCAGTTGTTCTGACTTTTTGGCTCTGCTGAGACAATTTTTATACAATTCTTTTGTTGTTTAACTGTTTTAATTTTTAATATATATGTATCTAGATTTTTCTAATCCTATATCTTAACCCTAATTGTGTTCCCCTTATCAGGAATCAAAGGAAAATCCAAAAGATACTGACGCCAAAGACAACGGTGAAGCTGAAGATGAAGCACTGACAAAGAAGATGGTGGTGCCAATGAAGAATATTTCTTTTTGAGGGCTTCCTATGAGCAATTTGCTTTTAAGTCACTTTACAAGAATCCCTTTTCCTGGTTTCAATGGGCACTAAACATTCTGTTGTAGTAGGCAAATCTCACCCACTACATGTATTCTCTTATTCGCCTTGCATTATTCATTGAAATATGTGTTGATTATATTACTATCATCAATTCATATCAAAATGAATGTTAAAAAAATTAAAATTTTATTTTGTTCAATTGCGAATTTGATATATTTTAGGATATTTATTTTGGGAGGAAGAAAATATATTAAATATTTTTGTTGTGGCATACAAAATATACCATTTGGCATTTCAAGCCTTGAAAATAGAGATAGAAAATTCCAACTTGAATGTTCTTTGTGTTTGCACTTAATGACTAATTTTTTATTTGTTTTCCCTTATTTTTCAAATTTATACGTGGGCAGAACTTTCGATAATGTATTAGACTTTTTGCATGGCTTTCACTTGTCAACCATGTCTCACTATCATATTCATAAACTTTTTCCCACTCACAATATTTTTGAGTATTATTATTTACACTTTAATACTTATGCTCAACAATAAGTGTGCACATTAAACTGGAACAAAAGAAATAAGTTTGAAGGTGTATTGTGCAACATATATATATTATAATAATTTTTTAATCAGAAACAAATTATATTTTTATATGTGCCATTTGAGATTTTACATGAAATTCTATTTGTAACTCATTGAAAATATTATTTTTTGGATAATACTCAATTAAAAAAATGGACACAATTGGATATTTTTATTATAGGTTTCACCACTCATTAGGTAAATATCTAATCCTTCAATGTCTTGTGGCAAAAAAATTTAAAAATTTGAACTTATTTTTCTTCCCAACTCTATTTGAATGTCAAAGATAATTTAGTGAGATTATGGTACAAGAGTTTTAAAATATTAAAAATTTAAAATTAAACTCCAAAATAAAAGCAGATTATGCTATGAATTTTAATAAGCCTAATTTAAATCATATCTCCGAAATTTAAGTTAACCCATAAATTTGGCGTTAAAAATAATTTAGTGATATAATGATAGAATAGTTTTAATACTTAAAAATAGACACCAATATAGAATTAAATTATGCTCTGGATTATAATATATCTATTTTGAAACTAATCTCCTAAATCTAAATGTAAGTTGATCCCTAACGTGAAAAATAGAAATTGCACTCCATGATTTACGGTGAAGTTTGTGTTATTTTATAACTTAATTTTATGTGTAGCTCATAATCTTATCTATATCAGCATTTTTAAAATTACCTCACCAGATTCAATCAAATTTTAAACTGTTATATTTTAATCTCACACATCTCTATGTAGATTAGGTTTATCTATCGATTTAGATAAAAAAAAATTGAAATTTTAATAAAATTATCAGTTTTTAAAATATAAGATATACTCCCTCCGTCCCGCTACAAATTGCACACTTTTTTCATTGGGCGTCCCATTACAAATTGCACACTTCCTAAAATGGCAAAGAATCTTTACTATTTCCTCCACTCATTCTCTCTCCTACATTATTTTAATACTCACAACACAATTATAATTTACTATTTTCTCCACTCATTCTCTCTCCTATTTTACTTTTACACTCACAATATTTATATCATTATTTTTTTCCTTAATCCCCGCTTAAACAGTAACTGTGCAGTTTCAAGCTGGACGGAGGGAGTATATATTTAACTTAATAAATGACAAGGACACGAAGAAACCATCTATTGCTTTTCTCATGCATGTGGATCTCCAGCAGGTTACTCCCTCCCTCTCAAGTCTGTTTGGTAAAACTGAAAATTAAGCTCTGAAAAAGTAGAGAAAAAAAAAAGAAGCTAAAATCATTAAGTTACTGAATTTTAAGAGTTTATATTTGTTTGGTAATGAAAAGTCATATATATCTGAATTTAACCAAAATTTTATTTAAAACATTTTCTTCTCACTTATATTTTCCTTCATATATTTCCAAATAAATAATTTTATTTTTTTAAATAACAAAAATTATATTTCAATAGTTAAAAAAATACAAAATAAATAAATCATTTATAAAATAAATATGAGTTTAATCATCAAACTATTTTATTTAGGATAAGCAAAGTAGTATTTAAATATTTTTAATGATAATTCATTAGTCCCATAATAAATGTTAGTTTGAATTTTTTTACTCAACATAAACTTATGAGAGAAAAAATTAAAAAATATTAAGTATTTTACAAGATTAGTATAGCAAACTGTATTAACTTAATTTACAAATTTTTTATTTATTAATTATATCATTGAGTTAATAGCTTGCCTATAAATAAGCTTTTGTGTTTTATTGCATTAAAAACTCTATGTCAATCATGTTAGAGTTGTGATTGCTCCAAAAAATGAGATTTTCGATAACATAAATGATTATGTCATGTCCCTCTTTCCGGGAGACGAAGTTGAATATATGAGTTCTGATGCCATTTGTAAGGATGAGGATGATGAAAATGGTGCTGAAGATATATTCTCACATGAATTTCTAAACACTATCAAGTGTTCTGGATTGGCAAATCACATTATTAAGCTGAAGGTTGGGTGCATAGTAATGCTTTTGAGAAATCTTGATCAAGCTGCTGAATTGTGTAACGGCACCAGAATGATTGTCACTCAATTAGGTAAATACAGTAATTTTTTATTTTTTATATACATATAATTTAATACTTAATTTTGTTACATATATGTAGGTAAGCACGTAGTCGAAGCCAAGATGCTTTCGGGAAAGAATGCTGGTATGAAGGTGCTTATTCCTAGAATGATAATGTCTCCGTCAGATGTGACAAAATTTTTGGTAAGATTCCAAAGAAGGCAATTTCCACTTGCCGTTTCTTTTGCTATGACAATCAACAAGAGTCAGGGACAATCTCTTTCCCATGTAGGACTATATCTTTCACAACCTATTTTCAGTCACGAACAACTTTATGCAGCATTTTTCAGAGTAACCAGCAAGAGAGAACTTAAAGTTATTATTTGTGATTCAGATGCTCAAACATATGACAAGACGCTGAATGTAGTCTACAAGGAAGTTTTCGACAGACTCTGAGAATTTATGTCGCACAATTTGTGGTTAAACAAAAGTATTGCAATTTCTTATTATTTTCTTTGTTTTTATTTTGTTTTTCTTTAAATATATAGGAGATGGAAGAGATTATGTTGACACTTAGGCACACACTATTAAACTCACGATATTGTAACCATATCTCTTCATCTTTCAAAGTTGTAACACTAAAATCTTAATAGTGTTTTTTGGTTAGGCAAGGACCTAACCACCCGTGGTTTTGTGCCGGCGAGATAGTTGTCTCAAGGGCTTTCCACGTTACATCATGTGTCAACATCTTTTTTCTGTATTAATTATACTCCTAATGTCCGCTACATTGATTATCAATTTCGATTTATATTGTTACTTAAAAATCAATTAAAACACATAAATAATTATTTACTTAATCAAAAAAAATTATTCACCGTCGGGTACCGACGGGTTACTGACTAGTAATATAAACAACAAAACTATTTAGAGCCTCCAGAAAAGGCCACGTCAAAGGCCACGTCATCAGCTCCATTTCCAACTCATTTTTATTCTAGATTTTAATTAAAAAAATATAGGATAAGTGTTTTTTTTTTTTTCATAAATCCGAAATTAGGATAAGTGTTTTTTTTAATTAAATCCGAAAAAATCAAAACTAGGATAAGTGGTGAAAATAGGCTTTCTACAGATTAAAATTTGGATAAATCTTTTTCAATTATATATATTTCGGATATTTCAGATATTACTAGATTTTAATTAAAAAAATATAGGATAAGTGTTTTTTTTTTCATAAATCCGAAATTAGGATAAGTGTATTTTAATTCATAAATCCGAAAACATCAAAAATAGGATAACTGCGAGCTAAAAACACTTATTAATTAAAAATAATTAATCAAAGATAATTGAAGAACAAATGTTACTAACCTTGAATGAAAATTAATAACTCAGTTTGTTAAGTGGTGAAAATAGGCTTTCTACGGATTAAAATTTGGATAAATCTTTTTCAATTATATATATTTCGGATATTTCGGATATTTCTAGATTTTAATTAAAAAAATATAGGATAAGTGTTTTTTTTTTCATAAATCCGAAATTAGGATGAGTGTATTTTAATTCATAAATCCGAAAACATCAAAAATAGGATAACTGCGAGCTAAAAACACTTATTAATTAAAAATAATTAATCAAAGATAATTGAAGAACAAATGTTTCTAACCTTGAATGAAAATTAATAACTCAGTTTGTTAAGTGGTGAAAATAGGCTTTCTACAGATTAAAATTTGGATAAATTGATTTCAATTATATATATTTCGTATATTTCGGATATTTCTAGATTTTAATTAAAAAAATATAGGATAAGTGTTTTTTTTTTCATAAATCCGAAATTAGGATAAGTGTATTTTAATTCATAAATCCGAAAAAATAAAAAATAGGATAAGTGGTGAAAATAGGCTTTCTACAGATTAAAATTTGGATAAATCTTTTTCAATTATAATTATTTCGGATATTTCAGATATTTCTAGATTTTAATTAAAAAAATATAGGATAAGTGTTTTTTTTTTCATATACTAACAGAGGTTTTTATAACTTGGTGTCTTTTTCAATTATAATTATTTCGGATATTTCCGAAATTAGGATAAGTTTATTTTAATTCATAAATCTGATTAAAGTACTCATTTTTTTTCATAACTTGGTGTCCTCATTAGTAATATGATTGCAATACACATTTTTTTTTCAAAAATTAGTAATATGATTGCAGTACTCATTTTTTAAGTCAGGATAAATCTTTTAATTCTCATTATCTCAAATATTTGAGATTTATCCGAATATATTACTCAATTTTTTTCGGATTTATGAAAAAAAAAAACACTTAGATAATTTTTTTAGCCTATATATATAAAGTGTGCTAAAGGCTTTGAAAAGAGCAGTAAAAATTGTCCTAAATGCAAAACAACTTATGGCAATGCTATCTCTAGGTAATTGACGGAATTGATTATATATATATATATATATATATATATATATATATATATATATATATACAAATAAAAGATTTATAATCATTATCTTCATTCGAACTAATTGTGTACCTATTTTATTTAGGTTCAAAATCAGGATTTTGGTCACTGATATGAATGATATAGATCTAGCTGAGACACACTTTGTTTTATTCGATGCGACAGCATTTTCTTTGCTCGGAATGTCTGCTCCTGTAGTTCTTGTCGATGTCTCAGAGGTAGCTAATTTGTTGTTATTTTGTTATTAGATAGATTAATACTTTATAATAGATGTAAAATAATGTTCCTATAACATTATGTTCAACAGGGCCAACTACCTGAATCTTTTCGAAAAATGTTTGAAAGACGATGCTTATTCAGGATTGATGTTGACCAAAGAAGCGTAGATCTTGATCAAGATAAACGAACTTTCACAGTAAAGCAATTATCAGAGGATGCAGATATCATCGCCCAGTTTTTATCACTCATACATGATAATGTAAGTAGAAAATACATCACATTAGCTTTAGACAAAAGCTCAAACTCATAACCATTAATTGTTTTAAACTTCAGGAGGTTGCTTCCAAATTGAATCATGGAATTGAAATTGTGACCAGCTTGAACTACAATAATGAGGTAAATTTCTTTGTATCCATAGTTTACTTTTTATTTTTTCACTTCAATTTCATTATGAGAGTTTGGTTTTTATGATCATGTTAATTTACGTTTTTATTATGTAGGATAAGCATTTGGAATCTATGTGTGACAGTTCTTCAATATCACTCACTCCACAAAAACATTTGTTAGATACTACTTCCAATGATGAAGATATATAATTGTCTGTTACGAAGGGAATCAAGCAAATTAAACAAGAGGAATTGGATAAATAGGCAACAAGGATTGTTTAGCATCGTATTCAGTCTGTCAACTTTTTTCACTCAGTGCAATATTTGTTTTTTGTTTTTTGAATAGTACCGTTTGGTTATATGATTTTGTTTGAAGATTACATTTAGGTTTAGTTGTTTGTTCTGATTTATTAGGATGTTTTTTTAATAATATTAGTTGTTTTTGCAAATTACACATGCAAAGATATAGTTCTTGAATTACACATCCAATAACATCTACTTTTAATTCTGCAGAATATATGTTTTCCATCATTGGTTACAGTTTTGTTTCACATGATACTTAAGCAAGCAGAAATATTTTTCCAAATCAGTCATCAACATCAATTCCTCCCTGATAATTTTTTTTGACCTTTTGAAGTATATCAATAATCCAATAAAGTAAAACGACCAAGAAATTAAAACAATAACAAAAATTAATTTTTTTATCCTTAAATTTAAAATGATCATTTATTTTGAGTAATTTTTTTAGGTTAGTAACAGTTTTTCCCAAATTTTATATTTCGGAATTTTAAATAAAAAAAAAAATCCGGAGCAAAAAGAACTAAAATATATTTATTTCGGAATGTTAAAAAACATAAAACTGTAATTTTATATTTCGGAAATTTAAATAAAAAAAAAAAGATATTCGCCTGGTGATTGAGGTAAACAATATTAGATAAGTTAAAACTTTGAGATAAACACGTAATCCTT
Source organism: Adenophora triphylla var. japonica (assembly GCA_022495995.1). Classification (NCBI taxonomy): domain Eukaryota; kingdom Viridiplantae; phylum Streptophyta; class Magnoliopsida; order Asterales; family Campanulaceae; genus Adenophora; species Adenophora triphylla. Next base: position 24,264 of record JAFEMH010000782.1, read on the forward strand.
CGCATTTGAAAGTTTGATATAGACGCTAACTCCTTCATCCACAATCCGCAATCCTTCATCAGCCAAGCCATCCGCACAGAGTCCTTCAATTTTTTGGCGATAAAACAGAGTACTTCATTAGCCAAAACATATCTGCAAATTATATATCAATTATTGTTGCTTAAAGATTTGTATCCCCCATCGTGTTTCTTATCCACTTCTTGCAATATAAAAGGTTGACACAGGAATTGCATGTGAACCTTGCAACGGGAGAGGGTGGTTGCTTTGTGATTTTTGTAAAGGTCAGAAGACCAGCGTGAAAGCTGCAAACAATCGGATCTACCGTAGGTGTCCATCTTGCAAAGCAGTAAGTACTCCTCCATTCTTATCTATTTTACTTGCTAGAATGAATGCGTTAGATCATCACAAACATGCTGGGAGCTCTCTTTTAATGATTAAGCTTTTAATGAGTTGGTAGTTTTACACGGTCTTATAAAAATGTGCATAACTATTTAGAGGCTCCAGAAAAGGCCACCTGCTTCACCGTCGGTGGCGTTACATGAACCGTGCAAAGAGGACACATCCGTGGCATAAACAAATTCCAGTTGGACGAGTAATCTTCTTCTTTTTCTTTTCTTTTTACTTTTAAATCTGATTCCAGTAGCCCAGATACACATCCAATTCTCTGTTTCTTTTTTATATATTCCTTAGAGATTTCGACCTTCGTCGGCGACATAGTCTCTCTACGTCTTCTTCAGTGTATGCCACCACCTTCCACCCACCTCATGGTCGGTGTTGCCTTCACCGGTGCCGTTTATATTCTTCAGCAGATTAAAATCTAAGAAGTTTTACAATCTACCTACACAAAGGAGTGTTCGTACATGTTGGTTCTTCCATTACACCAGTAATATAACGCCTTTGCAAATGTAAAAGTTTGATACAACATTGACAAGATTATAGCATACCACAATCCTGGCCTAATTTCTCTAACCATAATTATTTATGCCACAAAAATGCTGCCTGCATGTTCATTTCCCAGCATTCATCACGATGAAGTCTCTCGACTAATGCATATTTGTTCAAGAAATAAATCCTTTCTCTTCAAACTCTCAACAGCGTCTCTGACAATCTGTGCCATGTGGATGAACTGTAGACCCAAGTCCATGAGCTTCTTTGATCCGTCCTTGCACCTCATTAGTCCATGTTGTGTATCTTTAGGCAACCTATAAAATGATAACGTTGATCAACACCCAAAAGTTTCATCATAAACGATTGATAAAAAGTACTGACATTAGAATTAATAAAGCCCTCCAAAACAATTATTACAATTAAAAATGGGGCAATATGGTGCTACAAGAGCTCTCATTATGCGTGTGGTCCAGGTCGGGCCCACAATCATAGCTACAAGAGCTCTGTTTCTTGATGTTGAAGTTGAGGTACATGGTCCTTAAAGAAGCCATCTACACATGTATCCATTCTATAGTCAGCTAGAGGTGGACACAAAGGTGCAAGTGCTAAAAAAGGCACAAATTTGTTTACGAAATTCCAAAATCATAGCTTTTATGTGCTACAATTATGTGAATATGTCAATTCTAGGTCATAATATAATACTCTGTTTGTCTCAAAATAAATGTATGCATTTGGGACATCAACTGTAAAAAGTTTGACTATCAAATGGAACAAAATTCTTGAAAAGAAGGGAGTATAAGTTGCAATTAGATTACATGTGTATATTATTAGTATAGTAGTATCTTATTGAGTTACTAAATTCACAAATTATGACTCCAGTTAGAAGTAGGGAAATGACTCGCAAGCATTGTAGTCATTGTTTTGCTTTCTTCTTGGGTAGGTTTTAATACTGCAGCTATGAACGCAAAATCTAATAATGTGATGACTTCTGCTATGTCTTGGAATGGATCAGGTGGAGGACATCGTAGACACAGAAAACACTTTATCCTGTCTTATTGCCTACTTGAAAACGAAAGGGGCATCTTCAGTATCTGTATGCACTCTCCTTGACAAACCAGTAAGAAGAAAGGTTCATTTTGAGCTTATTGGTGAAGGAAAGTACTACTGTGGCTTTGAGGTACTTTCTCTTTCTTTCTCTTTCCCTCTCCCCATCCCACCCCAAGATATCTCATTTCTCAAATCAGTTTATGGTATGGCATAGGTCAATTTGTGGCTGTTTATGTTTTCACATTTTTGTGAATCCTTGATATTTGAATGAGGGGTTGGATGTTGTAGTCCAGGCTGATATAAACTATAGTCTGTGACGCTTCATGACGGTAAAATTGTGGGAGGCATTTTTTAAATTTCCTTTCTGGTAGTTATCTTGGAAGTTAACTAACCCCACTATTCATGAACTGTGTATAAACATATTGGGCAACACCAACCATCTGAAACCTACTCAATTGAATCATCAATGTATTGCCGCTGTACAAACTATACCCAAAATCCTTCTTGCTAATCCCAGTCAAGTAATCAACACCCCGACTCAATTCCTCCTCATTATTACAAATTATGTTTTTGAGTCTTTGACCAAACTGTGCCTAGAGTGATGACTACAACCATAATTAAGTCAAAATCTGAACAAGAATTAAAACACATAAAAAAAATTATAAAAAATAATGAAGGCCCAGTAAGAAATCAACAAAAAACAACTATGCATAGAGAGAACATATGAAAAAACATACATCAGCCCCTTCCTCCTTCCCTTCCTCCTTCATCTCAATCTGATTCTCTTCCTCCGCCATAATTAAGTCAAAATCTGAACAAGAACATAATACAAAATAAGAATGTCCGAATCAACAAATCATTTAACAACAAACCCAACCCTAACAGCAAGATAAAATTTGACAATGAACAAAAACCAAAACGGAAAAGGCAACAAACATTAGTATGAAACTAATTACAATATCTATGTCAAACCCTAATAACAAAATCTTTTAAAGTGGTTTCAAACGACAATGTCTAAATCAACAAATAATTTCAACAACAAAACCAAACTTAGAACCCTAAATCGAATCGAAAGTATATTAAGCTAAACTAACCAACAAATCGCCGGTAAACGATTAGGGTAACGTGTAGGAAAAAATAATCAGAATAATTGAAATTGGTGGTACCTAAGATCGAAGCTGACGCTGTAGTTGCTCTGATAATCGCTTGAACAAATTGAATAGAAAGAACGCCGACCTGATTAGCTTATATAGTCCCGTTAAACGATTGAGTTTTGACGTTTTCTTTTCTTTTTTTCTTTTTTTGTTATTTTATTTTTATTTATTTTTAGACTGTTCTTAAATTATTAACATTATCTAAATATATGTTCATTAATATTTGAGTTTTTCTTTAGATTATACAAATGTATAGAGCATCTATGAAAAGAAAAACGCATCTTACTGATGTGGACAACGATTCCATTAATTTATCGCAACGATCTTCTCAACGATTACCATTGGCGGATATTTCTAATGGTAATTTTATTATTTATTTTATTATTATTTTCGCATATCCATTAATATCATGTGTATAAAATTAAATTATAAGAATGCATGATTTTATATTTAATTTTTTACTATCATTTTAAATGAATTTATTTTTATTTTTAGTGGACTTATCATCGGGTAGTCATTTGATTTCACCGAGTAATCATCAAAGTTGTATTACGGCTCAAGGTAATATGTTATTGAATTTTGTCAATTTTGAAGTATTTTCATTATAAAGACAAATTCTAAAAAAAATTGTTTATATATATATATATAATGTTATTTTTTATATAAATTTGTTAATTAATTTAGATCTAAGATAATAATACTTGATATACAGGTATTGGTGTGAACCATACAAATGAAAATCTTACTCCTAATTCAAGTCACGACCGTGGATCTATATGTATGATTTTCTTTGTTAATTTACAATATTTTTCCTATTTTATTTTTATTTTTAATTTCTTAATAATCTTTTATTGAAGAATAATTATTTTTCTTATTCAGCTAAATTTACGAGCATATCATCAAGTGTACATAATACTTTCCACGGCACGCTCCTTGAGCCAAAAAAAATTGGACGACCGAGAAAAACTATTTCTTCTTCTTTGGATTCTATCACGACAAATTTGTTAAAAGGCGGTGGGAAAAGAAAAATCGGGAGACTAAGAAAGGTAGCTGCTTCTATTTTAGAATCTTCCAAGATAAATTTGGATGTTGATAGATTCAGTCCTATATCTGGTAAGTTATATGTTTGATTTATTAGTCAACTATATATTTTAAAGAGCTAAAATAAATATATTAATCGTTCTTAACATTCTTTTGACATTGTATGAATAGATAGTGTAACAGTAGCAAATAATATAACATTATTATCTCCTACTGTGAATTTAGGTAATGATTTTTTTTAATTGTTCAACATTTGATATTTTTAAATAAAACTATTTATTATTACAAATTATTATTCAATATTTTATGATAAAATATTTCATTAATACTAAGTCATCTATTCTATTTGTATACAGAATCCGCGTTTATAAACAATTCTCACATGAATGTGTCAACAAGTGAGTCGTTAATAAATCAGAAGGAAAAATCCAAGAAAGCGCGCGTCGGTAGAAAGGAAAAAGATTCGGACGAACAATATAATACAGGTGTTTATTATTATTTTTTTTCTCAAGTATATATTATATTATTATTTTCTCTGTATAGCCAATGAATTACTTACATAATTTAAATATTTATCAATATATTGTAGTTTATGGGGATATAGGCGATCCGGAGTACGAATGTGCGGAATGTGGTGGGATGTTCTGGTATGATGAAAGGTTAAAAAGTACGCAAGCATCAACACAGCCTAAATTTTCATTATGCTGCATGAATGGAAAAGTTCAGATTGACCCATTAGTGCAGCCACCTAAGTTATTGAGTGGTCCCTTAGAAAACAAGCATGAAAAGAGTAAAAATTATAAAGACAATATTCGAGCGTACAATTCTATGTTCGCATTCACTTCAATGACCGGTGCAGTTGGACATGGCATAAACAATGGTCGCGGTCCTTATTCGTTTAAATTGAAAGGAAAGAATGATCATATGATAGGTTCTTTATTGCCTAATGACGGCCATCCCCCCCGTTTCTCTCAGCTTTATATCTATGACACGGATAATGAAGTTAAAAATAGAATTAATGCTTTCAGGTACGTTTTTATTTAATTATTTGAGAATTATAATTTATATTACATATATTGTATGACTATCTTCTATTTATATGTCTGATTCTTTCACACAAGCAGGAAAGATAAAGATAAGCCTTCTCCATTCGATGAGTCATTTGTTGCTGATTTGAAAAATATGATAGATGTGCATAACCCTTATGCACAGACGTACAGAATGGCCAGAACAAATATTGGAATGAAGAAAGATATTAAATTGAGGCTTATAGGAAAGCGGGGTAGAGATGGTAAACCGTTTAATATGCCGACAGCCTCAAAGGTCGCTGCTATAATTGAAGGTGATATTGATGATTCGGGTGATGTCAGGGACATTGTTATTGAAAAGCAGAATGGGGATCTGAAACATATTCATGAATTTGATAAATCTTACCTTTCTCTATATTATCCTCTGTTATTTGTATACGGTGAAGATGGATATTTCACAGACATTCCGAGAAATAAACCTCCCGGGGCAAAGAGATCAAGTTTGTCACTAAAAGAGTTTTTATCTTTTCGACTTCAGAAGAGGATAAGAGAAGGATCACAGTTTATGAGAAGCGGTCGGTTGCTGCAGCAATTTATGGTTGATGCATATGTTATGATGGATACACAGAGGCTTCAATGGATACGTCATAATCAGCCTACTCTTCGGATGGAAACTTATAAAAATCTGTCGGATGCATCGTTAAGGGGAGGTACCGGCGAAGCATCTGGGAGACGAGTTATATTGCCATCCACTTATACCCGCGGGCAGCGGTGGATGACTCAAAATTACCAGGATTCTCTCGCTATATGTAAATGGACCGGGTATCCGTCACTTTTCATAACATTTACGTGTAATCCTAAATGGCCGGAGATTACGAGATTCTGTAAAAAATATGGCAATAGGCCTGAGGATAGGCCTGATGTATTAAACAGGGTATTTAGAATGAAGCTTAATCAGATGATTGTAGATTTCAAGGAAGGCCAAGTATTTGGCACCCCAAAAGCAAGTAAGTAAATCTTTAAATATTATTTGTTTTCCTCTTATTGTTTTGTCATTTATATTTTTTTTATTAGCATGTTCCTCTTATTTTGTTAATTGATTCATGCAGTTATATACACGGTGGAGTTTCAGAAGAGGGGCCTTCCGCATGCTCATATTCTTCTCTTTCTTAACCGCAAGGATCAGGGTCATAATCCTGAAGATATTGACAAGTGGATTATTGCTGAGATTCCTGACAAGGAGAAATATCCTAGATTATACGAGGCAGTTGCTGAATATATGTTGCATGGACCATGTGGTGCTGCTAATCCTAAATCTCCGTGTATGGATCACAACAGGTGCTCAAAAAAAATTCCTAAATCATTCAATGATCGCACTCGTGTAGACGAGAATGGGTATCATGTATATAGGCGAAGAGACACGGGTTTCATAATTGATAAGGGTGGAGTTGCTCTCGACAATCGTTCAGTTGTCCCATTCAATCCATATCTTTTGCTAAAGTACGAAGCTCACATAAATGTCGAGTACTGCAATCAGAGCAAGGCAATCAAGTATTTGTTCAAGTATATAAACAAGGGAACCGACAGGATATGCCTTGCAATCGAAAACGATGAGGTGAAAAGGCAAATTGATTGTCGATATGTCTCTGCGTGTGAAGCTATGTGGAGGATTTTCGGATTCGACATACATTATCGGACCTCTCCTGTTGAGCGCTTGGCTTTTCACTTGGAGGGTGATCATAGTATCCCCTTCAAGGACGGAGACTTTCTTTCTGATGTTTTGGATAAATCGACAGTTAAAGAATCTCAATTTATGAAGTGGATGGAGTATAACAGTATTCATTCAGATGCTCGGAAATATAAATACTGTGAATTTCCTCATCATTTCGTATGGGATAGACCTAAACGTGAATGGCGTCCGAGGAAAGATAAACGTTTTGCAGTGGGGCGTATTTATCATGTTCCAATGAATTGCGGAGAATTGTATTACCTCAGGATAATGTTGAATCATGTAGCGGGTCCCATGGAATTCAAGGATTTGAGAACTGTAAATCGCGTTGTTCATCCCGATTTCAAATCTGCATGTTACGCTTTGGGATTATTAGATGATGACAAGGAATATGTTGATGGAATTATAGAAGCGAGTCATTGGAGGTTGCCCGATAGTCTGAGAAGACTATTTTCTATGTTGCTACTAACTAATAGTATGTCGAATCCGGGAGAGGTATGGGAGAAGACTTGGCACTTATTATCTGATGATATAGAGTACAAGTATCGGAGGATGCACGATAATCCGGGTATTCCGTTCCATGTTTACATATTTGTTTTACAATAAATATCAATTATGATTTTATTTCTACTTTATAGTTATACAATATGATTATATATATTTATCTATATTAATATATTTATTTTGTTTTTTATAATTTCAGGTTTGAAATTAATTAATGAACAGGTCCAGAATTTTGCTTTGGCGGAAATTGAGAAGTTATCGATCGAGAATTGCAGAATCTTCATAAATTTAAAGACATGCCTAAACCGGTGGGCAATGTGATTGGTGATGCGATAAATAAGCTCATTCTGGATGAGACATCTTATGACATTGATGAGATGAAAGCCGAGCACTTGATTACATCCTCGGTTAACAGTCGAGCAAAAGAGTGTTTATGATAATATTATGTCGGCTGTTGATCGAGAAAACGGTAGTGTGTTTTTCCTCTATGGTTATGGTGGTACGGGAAAGACCTTCATATGTAAAACACTGTGTTCTGCATTAAGGAGCAGGAGAGATATTGTTCTTCCTGTTGCTTCCAGTGGCATAGCTTCATTGCTCCTTCCGAAAGGTAGGGCCCAGGTGCATTCTAGGTTCGGTATCCCGATACAGTAAACGAGAGCTCAACTTGCGGTAAACTAAAGTCGGGTACGGATGAGGAAGCACTTCTACGTAAAACCAAACTAATTATATGGGACGAAGCTCCAATGGCTCATAAACATTGTTTTGAGGCTCTCGATCGTAGCCTCCGAGATATTATTCGTACACCCGAGGGGAGATATTCCAATAAACCATTTGGTGGTTTAGTTATTGTATTCGGTGGTGACTTGAATGATTTTACTGTTGTTCCTAAAGGGAGTAGACATGATATTGTGCATGCGGCGCTCTGTTCATCCAAAATATGGAATGAATGTGAGGTTCTCGGATTGACGCATAATATGAGATTGCAGGTAATTCGTAAATAGCATTTATTCATCTACTTAAATATTTTTATTTCAATTTAAGTAATTTGTATATATTTAACTTAATGTAGGGTGATTCTACTTCTCATAATTCCGAAGAGATAAGAGATTTCGCTCAGTGGCTCTTGAGTGTCGGAGATGGGATTGCCGGTGGAGATAATGATGGAGAAATTGACATTAACCTTCACGATGATATACCGATTCGAGAGGCTTCGCATCCTATTGCAAAAATAGTCGAATCTATATATCCCGACTTATTGCAAAATAAGGATGTCGAAGGATTCTTCCGGACTAGAGCTGTGCTTGCTCCAACAAATGAGATTGTCGATAACATAAATGATTATGTCATGTCACTCTTTCCGGGAGACGAAGTTGAATATATGAGTTCTGATGCCATTTGTAAGGATGAGGATGATGAAAATGGTGCTGAAGATATATTCTCACCTGAATTTCTAAACACTATCAAGTGTTCTGGATTGGCAAATCACATTATTAAGTTGAAGATTGGGTGCATAGTAATGCTTTTGAGAAATCTTGATCAAGCTGCTGAATTGTGTAACGGCACCAGAATGATTGTCACTCAATTAGGTAAATACAGTAATTTTTTATTTTTCATATACATATAATTTAATACTTAATTTTGTTACATATATGTAGGTAAGCACGTAGTCGAAGCCAAGATACTTTCGGGAAAGAATGCTGGCATGAAGGTGCTTATTCCTAGAATGATAATGTCTCCGTCAGATGTGACAAAATTTTCGGTTAGATTCCAAAGAATGCAATTTCCACTTGCCGTTTCTTTTGCTATGACAATCAACAAGAGTCAGGGACAATCTCTTTTCCATGTAGGACTATATCTTTCACGGCCTGTTTTCAGTCACAGACAACTTTATGTAGCATTTTCCATAGTAACCAGCAAGAGAGGACTTAAAGTTACTATTTGTGATTCAGATGCTCAAACATATGACAAGACGCTGAATGTAGTCTACAAGGAAGTTTTCGACAGACTCTGAGAATTTATGTCGCACAATTTGTGGTTAAACAAAAGTATTGAAATTTCTTATTATTTTCTTTGTTTTTTTTTTGTTTTTCTTTAAATATATAGGAGATGGAAGAGATCATGTTGACAATTAGGCACACACTATTAAACTCACGCTATTGTAACCATATCTCTTCATCTTCCAAAGTTGTAACACTAAAATCTTAATAATGTTTTTTGGTTAGGCAGGGACCTAACCTCCCGTGGTTTTGTGCCGGCGAGATAGTTGTCTCAAGGGCTTTCCACGTTACATCATGTGTCAACATCTTTTTTCTGTATTAATTATACTCCTAATATCCGTTACATTGATGATCAATTTCGATTTATATTGTTACTTAAAAATCAATTAAAACAAATAAATAATTATTTACTTAATCAAAAAAAAAAAATTATTCACCGTCGGGTACCGACGGGTTACTGTCTAGTTTTTAAAGAAATGAAAGTATATAATAGAAAGAAAGAGGGATGGACAATAGCATTTAGTTTTTTATTTTTTTTTTAATTTTTTTTGGATAAATAAAACTATTTGAGATGTTAGTTAATTAGTAGTGAAAATTTTTACAAAAAATTATATAAAAAAAGTTAAGAATTTTTAAAGAAATGAAAGCAGATAATAGAAAAAAAAAAGACGGACAATAGCATTTACTTTTTAATTTTTTTTATTTTTTTTTGATAAATAAAACTATTTGAGATGTTAGTTAGTCGTGAATTTATTTTACAAAAAGTTATACAAAAAAGTTAGAAATATTTAAAGAAATGAAAGTATATGAAAGAAAAAAGAGAGACGGACAATAGCATTTAATTTTTTAATTTTTTAAATTTTTTTGATAAATAAAACTATTTGAGATGTTAGTTATTAGTGAATTTTTTTACAAACAGTTATATAAAAAAGTTAAGAATTTTTGAAGAATTGAAAGTATATGAAAGAAAAAAGAGAGAGGGACAATAGTATTTACTTTTTAATTTTTTTTAATTTTTTTTGATAAATAAAACTATTTGAGATGTTAGTTAGTAGTTAAATTTTTTTACAAAAAATTATATTAAAAAATTTAAGAATTTTTGAAGAAATGAAAGTATATGAAAGAAAAAAAAGAGACGGACAATAGCATTTACTTTTTTAATTATTTTATGATAAATAAAACTATTTGAGATGTTAGTTAGTAGTGAATTTTTTTACAAAAAGTTATATAAAAAAGTTAAGAATTTTTAAAGAAATGAAAGTATATGAAAGAAAAAAGGGAGACGGACAATAGCATTTACTTTTTTAATTTTTTTTTGGATATTGAGATGTTAGTTAGTAGTGAAATTTTTACAAAAAGTTATATAAAAAAGGTAAGAATTTTAATTTTTTTTGGATAAATAAAACTATTTAATATGCATATGATTTAGGGTTTAGGGTTTGTGGTATAAGTATATGAGATTTGTAATGTAGTAATAAGCATTATTAATATTTATTTTAAATATTAAATTATTATTATTGTTAATAAGTATTTTTTTATAATTTATTACTATCAATTATTACTTAGGTATATTAATATTTTTTAGAAGTTTAAATTATTAAATTATTGTTATCAAAAAATTATATTTTTAGGCATTATTGTTTTAGGATTTAGAGTGGAATTCAAGGCTTAGGTATATTAACATTTCTTAGAAGTTTAATTTATTTTGTTGTTTTAAGTATTTTTTCTATATTATTATCATAATTTTTATTTATTATATATTATTCAATTATAAGGTTTAGGGTTTAGTGTTTAGCGTATAGTGGTATATACTATAAGGTTTAGGGTATAGGGGTATATACTTTAGAGTTTAGGTATATGGTTTAGGGTTTAGGGTATGAGGTATAAATATGATTTAAGGTATAGGGGTTAGGGTATGAGATATATAGGGTTTAGGGTTTAGTGCTTAGCGTATAGTGGTATATACTATAAGGTTTAGGGTATACGGGTATGTACTTTAGAATTTAAGTATATGATTTAGGGTTTAGAATATAGAGGTATATACTTTTTATTTATTATTATTATTATTATTATTATTATTATCAATTATTATTATTATTATTGTTATTAACAAGTATTGTTACTAATTATTATTATAGTAGTAAGTATTTATACCAATTATACAATTATTTTTATTAAATACTTTTATTAATTTTTATATAAACTAAGTAGCCAAAATCTCACCAAAAAAGCGTTTTTTTCAAGCTTAGAAAAAAACGTGTTTTTAGAAGACGTCGATTCTTCCCCTCGCTTGCGGCGCCCAACTTCTTTCTCCCATTCCGCCGCCCCAAGTTCTTCTTCGAATCCACGCCCCACTCTGAATTTGATTCAAGACTTTTCAATTTAAATCATTTTTGTTTATCAATTTTCAGATCTGAAAATTGAAAATTCAATTCAACTCACCTCGGGGATCGTAAACGACGAAGTCGTCGTCAGGGAAGAAGAGACAAGATTTCCGGACGGTGAAATGGATTTCCTCTTGGAAGCAGAATTCCTTATTGACAATCACACCCCCTCCTTTTTCCAGTGTTCATGTTCAATACAGATTTAACGGCACAAACGATAACGAAGGTGAGATTTGTATGTGGAATTGGGGCTCTGAATGGAAGAGATTGTAACGAGGATTGATTAGTAGGAAGGAATTGTTGTTGAGCGGTTACTTTGGACTCAGGTAAAAATGTACCAGTGCACATTTAAAAAAGTGCCAGTGTACATTTAAAAAAGTGCCAGTTAAAAGCTCTCTTTGTCTAGAAACTCAGTGCCAGTGCATGTGTAACAAAGTGCCAGTGTAAAAAAGTGCCAGTGTTAGTGTAATAAAGTGCCAGTGTTAGTGTATCAAAGTGCCGGTGTTAGTGTAAAACAAGTGACAGTGTTAGTTTAACAAAATGTCAATGTTAGTGTAACAAAGTGCCAGTGTTAGTGTAACCAAGTGTCAGTGTTAGTTTTATAAACAGACACTTAATATACATGCACTGGCACTTTTTTACACTGGCACTTTGTTAAACTGGCACTGGCACTTTTTACACTGGCACTTTGTTACACATGCACCGGCACTTTGTTTACAATGGCACTTTGTTACACATGCACTGGCACTTTTTTACACTGGCACTTTGTTATACATGCACTAGCACTTTGTCACACTGGCATTTTGTTAAACTGGCACTGGCACAAACGGGGAAAACAAAACACGTTTTTCCTAAGTGACAGGAAAAACTAGTTTTTTATAAGACCAACTCAACTAAGTATCATTACAATCATTTATTATTATATTTCATTATTATTATAAATGTGTGTTATTACTAATATCACTAGTAATAATAAACTAAAACTAAAAGTTTATGAGGTGTCATCTACTCATTGGTTGTTAAAGGTTCACATGGATCACCTCAACCTATCTATTACTTGATTACAACCATTCATTTGATTAAATTCAATGATCCAAATTCACCCAAAAAAACTCTTTTTTTATTTCTCTCTTTCCCCATTTCTCCATTATTATCTAAAAAATCCCATTTTTCTCCATCTCTCCTCCTCATTCTCTTCTCCCTATCAAAAAATTAATTAAACACCACCACCAGCCTCCTCCACCGCCATTGATGTCGTCGCCGACACCACCATTGCCTCTGCCATCTCCGCCACCACCGACACCACCATCTCCGCCTCTGCTCTACCCTTAATCACCCCTTCACTGCCATCCCTCATTCTCAAAACCCTTAATCACCGCCTCCCTCATTCTCTCTCAAAACCCTACGCCATCCACCACCTCGATCATCGCCTCTGCCCCACCCCTCCTCTTTCCTCCCCCAATTATTCATCCATCTACCCATCTCACACCCATTTCAGAGAGAGAAAGCTAGAGTGAGATAGAGAGCATATCTGTTTCTGCAAAATGACGACGATCACTTTCGGAAATGTTCAGGAATTTATCTCAGAGCACTTTTCCAATTCCGATTTAGCCAAAGCTCGATTGAGGTAATTTCTCATCTCTCACTCCTCCGTTTTGATTTATCCGATGAAAGGAAACACTAAGAAAAAATGCCGCGGGAAATTTACAAGGTTTTCTAATTTTCGATTTTCCTCTTCAATTTATTCAACATAAGGGCAGATACATGAAGTATTCGACAAGCTTCCGATGTCGTTGTTCCTCCCGTTGATGGCGGTGCGACTGTATTGAGTCCATAGACGATCATAATTTTTTGTACGGACTCGAAGACGGTGACATTGACGATTTCGGAGGCATTGAAGCCGAAAAGGTCAGAAAAATTGGGGAAAAAGTTTTTTTTTTCTTGTTATGCTTTGTTATTGAGTGTTGATTTTTGGTGTTTGTTGTTTGATAATTGCAGTGAATTGTAGTGTAATGATGTTGTTTTGAGTGGTTCTCTCTTAAAATTGAGGATTTTTTATTTTGAAATTTGGGGTTTCAAAATTTGAATGGTAGTGGATGGTTGGTGGTGGCGAGTAGAGCTGTCAATTCGGGAATACGGGACAGGACGGGACGAAATTATGTTATCCCACGATGGGAACGGGACGAGACGGGACAGGACGGGACTAAAATACTCCGTCTCGTCCCAAATCTAATGCGGGACGCGGGAAAATGCGGGACCCATTGACTAGGAGGGATTAGGCATTGACTAGGCGCCAAGGCCAAGGCCAAGGCCATGACCCAATTATGCTTGATATCCCAGCCAAGGCCTCATATATATAGCCACATGCCACATTGTAGTTTGTTTTTCTTTCAATGTGGAAAAAAATGTTCAAGGCCACGGCCAAGGCCAAGGCCGAGGCCGAGACAAGGCAAGGCCAAGGCCGAGCCAAGGCAAGGCCAAGGCCGGCCGAGCCAAGGCCCAAGACACAGTTTATTGTTTTTCTTTCAATGTGGGAAAAATGTTCAAGGCCAAGGCCGGCCAAGGCAAGGCCAACTCATCACCAGCAAGCGTACATGGGACGGGACGGGATGGGCGGGACCGCACTATGTTGTCCCGCGACGGGAACGGGACGAGACGGGACGGGACAAAACGGGACGGGACTTAAATATTTCGTCCCATCCTGTCCCATTTGTATGGCGGGACGGGACGTCCCGACGGGACCGTCCCAACTTGACGGCTCTAGTGGCGAGTGGTGGTGTTAATGGTGTTAGCAGTGGTGGGTTGAATGCTATGCCTCAAATATGGATAAGAAGGTTGAAACAGGTGTCTATTAATGGGGTTAGTGTTCTTCTTAACGAGTGTTAGTTTGTTTAATGAATTGGATGTCACATTGACATTTCCGTTAATTTTTTAACACCGTTAGTGTGAGTTGCATTAACTGTAATAAAATGTGAAAGCATGTATTATGTTGTTATTAGGTAGTAAAAAATGATAATACGTAGTATAAGTTGGTCGTTCGGCCCTCAAAAATAAAAAATACTACATATTAATTGACTGCTTTTGGATATGTTTTTGTTTTCAGGTTTACAAGGTTTCAATTGGGGCAGCTTGTAATCAGTGACAATGGCTATTGTTGTGGCGCGCTATGGTGGTGGGTGGCGGTGATTGGCAACAACGGTGTTGATCGAAGTGGTGATTTGTTTGTGTTGGAAGAACAAGGGTTGATATGTATTTTTTTTTCTTTTGAAGGATTTGTAATTAATTTTAAAAAGATTGTAATAGATGTATTTTAACATTATTAATTGACTTATTTTGATATTTGTAATTGATGTATTTTGATATTTTTCTATAGATATTTTTAAAATTTATTTGTTTTTATATTAATTTTAGTTAATTTGTTTTTTATTTCTGATAATTTTTACAAAAAGGTATATAAAAAAAGATAAAAAAAAAACTAAACAAATAAAAGTATATAAAAAACTAAAAATATTTTAAATGATTATTTTGATATCAGCGACAGAATGTCCGTCGCAGTGAAAAATATTAGTTAAAAGATAAATACTATTAAATTGGCATCAGCGACGAAATATTCGTTACTATACAACGTCGGAAGTTGTCAGCAATGGACATCAGCGACGAAACATTCTGTCGCTGTTCATCGACGGAAGTTTTTGTTCATTGGCGAACAGTGACGGTAGTCATTCCGTATCTTCTTAGCGACAAACATTTAGCAATGGAATGTTTGTTACTATACAGCGACGGAATTTTCCAGCAACGGACATCAGCGACGGAAGTCTTTGGTTCGTTGGTGAACAGTGACGATAATCATTAAGTAGCTGAAAAGCGACATAATTTCTTCAACGGATAGATTCCGTCGTTGGTCTGAAATCAGCGACAGAAATCGTGTTTTAGCGACGAAAATTTCCGTCGCTGATGACCAGTTTTCTAGTAGTGTATGTCATCAAGCCTTTAATGCGTCACTCATGAGAAGTATGACCTAGTCAAAACCTAAAGTCAAAGATCCCATGCGAAAGCAAGGCAAAGAAAGGTCATGCCAAATTTTTGACCCGATCTTGGCTCAAGGATGTTGGCTTTGTTCACAATTTACATGGCGGAAACATTGAAACTTACATGACAGGATCGGTCCTTAGGTTCGTTTCTCTTTTCGGTCGGTGGAAATCGCTTGCCCTATAGGACCCTCACTCGGGGTTGTCCACCCTGGAAGGTCGAAATACAGGTGAAAAACGAGGGGCTTATAGACGTAGTGATGGTTTCCACTGACCCATGATCTAGAATAGTTGCGAAAAATAAGAGCAATCTTTTCCAACCATTTAGGATTTTGAGAAAACATGTTTTAAGTAAATTGAAACAGCCAAAAAAATATAATAAAAAAACTGCATGTCGCATAAGCTTTCCCCTTCATCAAAAAAAAAAACCCTCCCGAGTCTAAACCCTGCCTTTCGCCCACTACAACAAATCGAGAGTGGTTGAGGGTTCCCGGTTGCCGTCTTTTCAGCATTGAGGTCACAAGGTCCGACAGTCCTTCCGGTTCAGTAGTCTGAACGGTCTGTTATTTCCCAATGGCAGGGTTGACAGATAATAGGGAAGGGAATGGGACTCCGTCTCTGGGAAATCTCCAAACAATGGAGGAGGTGCTGCAAACTTTCGATACCCTTAAGAAGCGCCAAGAAGAGCAACAGGCTTGGATAGTAGATACCATCGTCATCGTGGAACAGTTGCGGTACCCCAGCCAGATGGAACCTTCGTCCTCATAGAAGACGAAGACGTGCCTGCTCCCCCGAATTCCAAAATTATCAACAAGTCCCTCCTCCACAAAGCTATGAAAACCCGACAATGCAAAGCAACTCCCACTCAAATCTTCATTCAAGCACCAGTCAAGCAGCTCCGACATTCCAAATTCACAATCAGTTTCCCGGCTCCGCTCCGCAAACTCAATATCACCAGCACACCTATGGGCCCTCTCCCTCAGATCCCAATGCCTCTCGATATCCCTCGGGATTCAATCCATTGCCTCCATACGAGCCCCGAAGCTACAACTTGAAGTCCCAATGCCTGCCAGGGACGGACATATCGAGCGGATACCCCGACGTTTCGAATCTGCCACCCGCCAGACTACCCCTCAGAGCTAATGAAACATTCCCTCAGCTCCCAAACACAACGGCATGGTCCGAGTAATCACGCCCTCGGCTCCAGTTTCAGTAATCCAGGATACAGATTGGTATACACTCAAGTGCCTCCCGGGATTCCCGAACGGCTATCCCTCGGCCAATCCACCTCCATCTTCGGTTTCCATCCTAGAAAATGGCAACCACCTCCGCCCAACGACCCCCATGTGGCTTGGGTGGTCGAACAGATAAAGGAGATGCAAGGGAAAATGGTAAACACTCGAATGGACTCACTCATGGCCACGGATCCGAGTAAGGTGGTTCCTCTCCCCCCGAAGTTCAGAATGCCGTAAATGGAGAAGATTGATGGGACAGAATGCCCGAAGACTCACATTGATACCTACGTCTTAGGTATGAGAGCCAAAGGGGCCACCCCTCAACAAATGCCGGACCACTTCCAACACTCCCTTAAATCCACGACCTTAAGGTGGTTCCTCAACGTAAAGGCAGAGAACTGTCCCACCTGGGAGCAAATTGCAGATATCTTCCTAGAGAAATACCGTACCGATCTCGAGTGGGAAACAAATCGGCATGACCTGCAGGCCACCGAGCAGAAAGATGACAAGCCATTGGGAGAATTCTACAAAAGATGGAATTGGAAGTTTGAAAAAACTTTGAGCATGTAGAGAACGGTAGCCAGTCATACTTCTTTCTACCGCTACAGGGCAGTCCCGCCTAATCCAACATCTGCCCCAAATAAGGGAAAAAGGGCTACCGAAGCATTCCACTACATTCAGAATGAAATCCAGAGAAGCGGTAACCAAGCACCCCCGAGGAATAAACGGCAGCGTTTTCAGCACTTTGATAACCTCGAAATGCCCCTAAGCCAAGTGTTCGAGGCATTGGTGAAGCGGAACATGCTCAAACCCACCCCTCGAGAATTATCAACCAAGGAATCCCCATCCTAACCCGGATATGAGCAAGCGATGTGCCTTCCAAAACTATCCCGGCCACACAACCGGCCATTGCATCATGCTAAAGCAAGTGGTCCAAGAGTTAATCTAAGAAGGAAAGTTGGAACGCCCCCGTGGTCCTAACACAGTTGGAAATCCCTTCCCCAGAAATGACGGGGTAAACATGTTGGCGTTTAGCGAAACCTCATGTATGGATGAGTCCTCTGCAATTTCCGATTCTATCAATACGCTGACCTGCGATGATTGGGGATGTGAAGGCAAAACCTGGGGCTTCCGTGATGAGGAATTCAGGAGAAAAAAAATCTAAGAATGGTTGTTCCCCAACAATACCCTCTCAAAGAAAGCAGGCCTATCACTAATGCTTTGAGATTTGTCAACCCCCATGTGGACATACTCGGATCCCAAGAAGACGGCTATGACAGCATAATCGAATTCAACGTCTCGATAATCGATTTGGGGCAAAGACGGCATAATGTTCTTTGGAACCTGGTCAAGAAGGGAAGGATAGTGTGTCCCGATGATTCAGATATCGTAAACGTGATCCAAGCAAGGACCTTCGCGGTGGGAACGGACTTTCTGACAGTGGTCAACGTCAGCAAGAATAAACTCCAAAGGGACGAATGCCTCGCTATCCTAGAAGAAGCCCTTCATGAGATGTATCACCACAGATCCTCGAAATCTGGTAATAGCGTCAACAAAGGGATGCTTCCAAATGAACAGCCATACATCTCTTCAGTTTGGATAAAGGTTGAAACAAAAACGAACTTACCTCCTGGGATGGTGTCAATTAAAGAATGGCTGCCGGAACCTTCGCCACGTGCAAGGGATGAGCACCTCGAAGCCACAGAGAATGTTGGGAGAGCGCACGACGATTACCCAGGGGTAGACATGACCAGCTCGAGTACGACATTAAGGGAATCAGACTTGGTCCACCCTCTGAATGTCTGGAAGCGACCTTAGACCAGTTTGAATGGAGGAAATTTACGGAGCACAATTCTTCAGAGAATAATCGAGACAAGATGGACTAGACGTGGCTGGTTCGGTTAACCGGCGGTTTTCGGTTACCAAACCGGCGATTTAAACCTCCAAAAATCCCAACCGGAACCGAACCGGTTAACCGCCTTAGCCGGTTTCGGTTTTACGGTTTACCGGTTTGCCGGTTAACCGATTAACCGTTTTTAATTTTTTTTTCTTTTTCAAATTAGGTTTTTAAAAGAAATTTTTAACAGAATTAAAAACGATTCTGAAAAGTTAATTTTCTAACGGTTTTGAATAAAAAGTTAACTTTTTAACAGTTTTTGAAAAAAGGGTTAACTTTTTAACAGTTTCTCGTTAAGTTTTATACTTTTTTAACTTTTTTCAATTTTTTTGGATAAATAAGATTATTTTAGACTTTTGTATACTACATACATTTTTTGCAAAAAGTTATATAAAAAAGTTATGAATTTTGAAAGAAATAAAACTTAACTTTTTTAAAAGAAATGAAAGTATATAAAAGAAAAAGGGATGGTACCCTTAAACTTTATTAATTAAAATAAAATTACAAAGAGGGGGACAACCAACCTTACCCTTTTATAAATAAGGGGGACATTTAGGAGCCTTTACCTCAACCTAACTATTACAATTAAAATAAAAATAAACCTAATCTAAAGTCTAAACTAATATAATTAAAATAAAAATTAATCTAAAATGTCATTCATTCATCACTACTTTTCGTGGAGTCCTCGACATCGTATTGATATTTTGGATCCGAAATATCCTCTTTATAAGACAAGTCTTGTTGCCTTTTTTTCGCTCTAACCCAATCGCCAAGTAAGAGTTGATGTTCCAAGTTTTCACTAGTTAGTTGGGAACATCTTTTATCCAAAACATTTCCTCCAACTCTAAATGCCGATTCAACTGCCACCGTTGAACCGAGAGAGGCTAAGACTTCTTTAGCAACTATGGAAAGTATAGGATAAATTTCTTTCCTTCTTGACCACCATTGTAAAACATCAAATTCATTTGAATTTTGATCTTGATTTAATTCAAAGTTTGTAGTGAAATAAGTTTCTAACTCCACAGGAATGTTTGATGATGATGAAGACTCGAGAAGGACCACGTTTTTTACTATACAAATTTGCAAAAAAACTATATGAATCCCCACTAGTAAAACTTTGTTGAGAAGTAGAGGAAGGATCTTCATGTTGTTGACTTTGAGAAGTGCTTCCATATAAGAGATTATACTCATTAAAAAGGTTAATCAAATCATTTTTTGTTTGTTGAACAATAATTGACGGATTCAAATTATCACCGTCACCATCGGGATATAACTTCAAATAATAATAAGCTACAATGAACTCTAAATCATCTAATTTAACTCGGGGATCTAATAATTTTGCAACCAATAAGAGAATAAGAGAGACGGAATAGCGTCAAAATATTTAAGCCACTTTTGTCTCATGGAAACAAAGCATTCTTTTAAAAGATGGCATTGTCTTAAATTGTCAAAACTAGTAACAATTGCAACACAATGCTCTAGCACAAAAACGGAAGTTGGATAATAAACTTTCGAAAAAGCAAAAGTAGCGGTATTGAAAATCTTTAATAATTCACATAAATTAGTGCATGCATTCCATTGATAAACAAGTAGAGGTTCATTATAGCCAATTGACAGAAAAAATTGCATTAGGAGATCTTTATAAGCAAAACCATCGGTTAACATTTTGTAGGTGAAATTCCACCTAGTTGGAACATCGTAAGTAAAATATTTGTCCGCCACATTTTTACTTTTTAAAAAATTGATCCATTTTTTGTATTAGAATTTTTTTTTAGAAATAAATTGAATACATTGTCTAATTGGCTTAACATAAGATTCTAATGCATCCAAACCATCTCTAACACATAAATTAATAATATGACATAAACATCTAATATGGAAAAACTTACCCCCAAGTGAGGGTTGACAAACGGTAATTAAATCGGGTAAACTAGCCGTATTAGCACTTGCATTGTCAAATGAAATAGTAAATATTTTATTTAAAATACCATACTCCATAAAAATCTCAAATAATTTTGCACAAATATTTTCCGCGGAATGCGGTGGTTCAAAATCTTTGTAAGCAATTAATCTTTTTTGGATAGTCCATGAATTATCTATCCAATGACAAGTAACGCCCAAATAAATATTTCTTTGCCAATGACCATCGGCACAAATTGAAACTTTATTTTCTAATTTTGATAAAACACCAATTAAATATTTTTTATATTTTTTCACCACTCTAGTAATATCACGTACGAGATTCGTACGTGGTACTCTCGTGGCGGCGGGATTTAAAGAAAATCGAACAAAATTTCCATAAAAACCGTCATCCGCAAAATTAAAAGGAAGGCCTTTAACGCAAACTAATTTGGCTAGTTCATCCCTATAAACCCACTTATCAAATTTAAAAAGGACGGAAGGGGAAGACGAACCTTATGCACCCGAACCTGAATGTTGTTGATATTGTAATTGAGTTTGCGTAGTGGAAATGCCAAGTTTCTCGGGATGTTTTGACGCCGTATGCCCGTTGAGCGTCCCATGCCCTCCGCCTCTTTTGAATGAGTAAGACGTGAAACAATAGTTGCAAAATGCTCGAAGATTATAATCATCATCGGCATTAATTTTTCTTTTGGTGAAATGGATGGCGCATGTATTAGATTGCGACTCTCTTTCTCTAGGAGGTTGTCGTTGTCCCCGACCCCGACCACCTCCCCTGGTAGCTCGGCCCCCTACCCCTCCTAGCACCACCACTTTCAATTTCAATAGCTTCTTCTTCCTCACCTTGTTCTTGTTGGATATTTGGATTTTGATAATCAAAATCATCGTTGGGGGAGGAAGAACCAACATGTGACTTGCCTAAATTGCTTCTTCTTTGATTTCCAGCCATTTGTGTAAGATAAAATGAAGTTTGGAAACAAAATGGAGCTTAAAAATGGATGAAAATGAAGAAAAGCACTAATTTCGTTAGAAAACTAACTGAAAATGGGATAATATTTAACTGGAAATTGGATGAGAGTAAGAGAATATGTGAATATTTGAGAGTAGAAGAGAAAGAGTAGAGAGAAATAATGTGGAAATAAAATGGGAGGAGGGAGGTGATATTTATAGTTAGTTTTAATTATTCAATTTTTTTTTTGTTAACTCTGTTTGGACACTAACTGGAAAGTGGAAAGGGGGGGGGACAGTCACAGTCTCACATGCGCTGGAAGAGTGGAAGGCAGGTGGAGGAAGTAGCCGTTGGGGAGAGGAGGAAGTAGCCGTTGGCCGGCCAGCCCAGCGGTCATGGCCCAGTCAGCGCCCCAGCCAGCCCAGCCCAAGTCCCAAACCAACAACGGTCATATGACCGTTACATTTGAACATTAAATGCCGGTTAAACCGTCGGTTAATCGGCGGTTGACCGGTTCCCCAAAAATCCAAACCGTAACCGAACCTCCATAAAAACGGTTTCGGTTTA
The DNA here is from genome assembly GCA_022495995.1 of Adenophora triphylla var. japonica. Lineage (NCBI taxonomy): Eukaryota > Viridiplantae > Streptophyta > Magnoliopsida > Asterales > Campanulaceae > Adenophora > Adenophora triphylla. Next base: position 46,635 of record JAFEMH010000782.1, read on the forward strand.
ACCGATCCCCGTTAACCGTGTTTACCGGTTATGGATGGTTTTGACCGGTTTTTAACCGACCGGTTTGCCTGTCCGGTTCGGTTTATAGCCACGTCTAAGATGGACGAAGAGAACGATGTCATCCTCTGGAAAGGATCAACTCGAGATCATGACCATTTTTGTTCCATGATAAGCTGGGACGAACTTCACAATATCAGATCTTAATTGATTTTGTTTCTGATAACTCAATAACAGCCACGATTGGGGAAAGAAGCGTGAAGCCTTTTGACCCTCGCTCCCTCATGAACCCATCAAAAATGCCACAGAGAAATTGGGTTACTTTTTTGGGACCCACAGCCAGCCGAAAGGAAATGATTGAGAAGCTTGGACTAACCCCTCGTTTCTTAGAGTCTAGCTCCGAAAAACATCCAGAGTCTGTTGTATTTGAGTTCGAGTCTCTCGAGTCATCTGACAGCCTTATGCCTAAAGACTATGAGTTTGTAGCCGACACTGTATTCCCTTATGCTTTGAATGAAAAATTCGACCTTTCTAAGTATCCCCTCATTGCCACTTCAACAAATGATAAATTAACTAATAAACTAAGAACAATTAATAATGATTCACTTGATAAAGATGCAGACGCACTAAATGAACAATACATTAAAGAAATCTTTAACATGTTGTCGAACGAGAGAAAAATTGGGCCCAAGCTGCCGAGGAAGTTTTAACCAAAGTGAATTTGGGGAGTGCTGAAGAGCCTAAAGAGACGCAAATCAGAGATTCCTTCATCGGCGTCGAGCGAGGAGCATTGACTGCTGCTCAAAAGGTTTGTAACCTGGTCCTATCAGGATATGCCCGGTTTGGATCCCGCCATAGTAGAAAATCGGATCCCCTTAAATCCCGAGGCCAAGCCCGTCAAGTAGAAGTTGCGCAGGATCAAGCTCGAATGGTCCTTACAAGTCATGGAAGAAATCATAAAGATGCTTCGTGTCGGCTTCATAAGGGTAATCGAATACCCAACTTGGCTCTCCAACATAGTCACGGTCACCAAGGCTAAGGGAAGATGCGCTGTTGCGTAAATTTCCGGGTTCTCAACAAAGCAAGTCCAAAGGACGACTTTCCACTGCCAAACATAGATACGTTGGTCAATACCACGTCTAATTTCAAGATGGCTGGAGAAGATCAAGAGAAGACCGCCTTCACCACCCCATGGGGAGTTTACTATTACACGTTGACGCCCTTTGGATTGAAGAACGCTGGGGCTATATACCAATGTGTAGCGACAACACTTTTTCACGATATGATCCACAAGGAAATCGAGGTGTACGTCGATGACATGATCATTCACTCAAAAGGATCAGACGGACAACATCTTATCGACTTGAGAAAATTCTTTGATCACCCTCGAAAGAATCACCAGAAAAATGACATTACGGGGACGAGATTGGCCGAAAAAGCTACATTTGGGGCTACCGAACGTCAGTTAGGATTTCCACAGGAGAAACTCCATTCGCCCTAACCTATGGAATGGAAGTAGTGTTTCCCATAGAATTGGAGGTCCCATCACTTCGAGTGCTGTTGGAAAATGAAGTCAACGAGGTAGAATGGCTCCGAAGCCGGCACGACGAATTGGCCCTACTGGACGAACGCCGACTGAAGGCCATGGAACACATTCGAGCCTATCAAAGACGGATGGCTAGAGCTTTCGACAAGAAGGTGAAATCCCGAGATATCAGAGAAGGCGATCTGGTGCTTAAGGAGAAGCCTCCCACCCGAATCAAACCACTTGGAAAATGGGAACCAACGTGGATCGGCCCGTTCGTGGTTCAGAAAATCTTCTCAGAAGGTGCAATGAAATTGACAGATCTGGATGGGAACCCTTTCGTGAACCCAGTCAACGGAAGCAAACTCCGCCGATATTTCGCCTAAAGAATATCGAGTCTTCTCTTTCCCCCCTCTACACTCTTAAAAAAAAAGAGTCATACAGTCAAACCTCGTAGGTTCTAGTACTTTTCTCATTCAATCAAGTCCTCCTCGGACATTGTAGTTAAGTCTTTAATTTTCACACATGAGTTTTCTTTCTTTTCTTGCTAGACTTGAGATATTATTTTGCACCCCACATTACATTTAATGGAATGATTTTGTTCTATATGATCACTTACATTGCTCAACAAGTAATTCCCCAAATGATTAATGTTCTGATTAATTGGTGTGATAAAGTCAACCGATAGCTCCCCATACACTTTACCATACCCCACACAAAGGCCTCCATCAAGCCATACACTTTCCAAATCACACCCTACCATCACCTTAACCAAGTCAATGACGGCGGCAAAATCATGAAATCACAAAAGGTTACTTAGCATGAAATGATTAAACTCATGTCAACAATAAGCTAGGGGCTTTCCTTCCCCCTCATGTGCATCAAGCAAGTTCAAGTAGGGGCTTCAAAAAAAAAGAGCCAAGGACCCAACACCGCTAGTCAGAAGCTCAATGGACGAATTTAATGCTCGAAGAAATAGAAGTTGTCAAAACCAATGGAGCGGTTTAGGAAAAGGCAAAAGCGTATCATAAGTCCTTAAGCTACATTTAAATTCTTCCTGTGAGAGCAACGATCAAGAAGCAATGGAATCATTGAAGTAGCCGTCAAATATGACTTGTCAAGGAATCATCTCAAGGCCCGTGCCTCATCATCCAACCTTCCATCTGAGCCCTTTCACCAAAGGAACCGCAAATATTCATGCCTTTGTCCCAAAGCCGAACACGGTTCGGCCTCGAACTACGGCAACCTGAGCTCCTTACCTTAAGGAACGAAGGCGACCAGAAATGGTCCAATCATAAGAACATGCAAATCTGTAAACCCGCTCTCACCAATGACTTCTCCTATACACAAACCTTCTCTCACACCTGACCCAACTCGATCCTTGATACGGTTGACTTTATCCTCATGATTAACCAAGCATATCAAGTTTAATTGTTGAATAGCCCGAACATCAACAAAGGATTTTAAGCAAACATGTGATCATTGTGAACAAATCAAGTTTTCAGATGTCTCGACAAGTCTTCTCTTTCTACAAAATAGGAAAAATAGAGCTAAATACTGATTTTCTGTCAGCAAGGGCTTCCATACACTTTTAAAAGCTTTTCAGTGCTCATAATCTCTCAAAAGAGTCAAATCCAAAAGCATGTTTTTATGCCTACATCAAATAAGGCATTCACAGAAAAAGGGACCCGTTCCCACCTTTTCAAAAAAAAAAAAAAAACGCCCTTGCAAGTGTAAATTACAGGTAATTTCTTTCGCATTTTTGGTTGACTAATTGATTAAAAAAAATAAACAAATACAAAGGTGCTGAAGAACATACCCAGCTAGATTGAAAAATCCTAAAAGGGCAGTCTAGGCAAAATCAGGGTTGCACCATTCTCCTCCTTTTCTATCTCCCCTTCTCTTACAAAAAGAGTCGAACTACGGAGACCTGAGCCCCTCAGTCCACTGGTAAGAGGGGACGTAGGCAACCATCACTGGTTCGATTTAAAGAATACACAAAATTCCAAAAGTTGATACCACCAAGGTTCAGAAGGAGACCCAAGTAAAAATTTCGTGTCTCAATAAAACTCTAAAAGTAAACCGCAAAATAATTATAGTTAAAACACTTCTTGATGAGTTCAAGCACGGTCTACTCTCGACTCACAACATACTAAGACAACATAAAACGCTAATAATTAATGTGTCTGCTAATGAGAATGAATGGATACTTAGAGTTTCAGAAGGTCATTCCATGCCGCTCGCGCTTGTTCCTTCGCCATTCTTTCCTTTTTTCACCCGTCCCCGATGAGTCTTCTTTCATTCCGCATGAACTATCTCTGTCTCCCTCCTTCTAAGATCAGGAGTCCTCCCTGTCATGTCAAGAAATCCAGTCGCTCTCAAGCTTCGTTCATCCGTGCCTCTGCTCGGATCTTCTCCCTACGAGTCTGTAAAAGGGACCTCTCTCTGCTAATCTATCAACTCTGGTCTCGTAGTCAAACAAGGCATCCCCTGTGATTTCGTGAGGGTTAACCCAAGCTTCTGCACTCCTAAGGTTGTAACTGGAACGTTAAACTTGCCCCAGAATTGCCTCATGCCTGCTCTCCAGAATCATATGAGCCTGTCCAAGATGCTGCTCATACCACTCCAAGTACTTAGTAGAAAAAACAATACTCTCCCTGCGTCTGGGAAGTACCCAAGAGGAAAAGCAGAAAACTTCCATATCTCTAGAAAGAGAAGGAAAGCGGATGGGTCCGTCATAGAGAAAGGAGCTACCATCATAGTAGCAATGTCATTCCAACCCAGCAAAGGCTCCTGCCTCATCCCAAACTGCCTGGAAACAAGGGACGAAATGTAGAAAGAAGACTGAGACAGCCCAGGAACCCTGACAACATAGGAACCATCCTGAAGAGCCCTCCTAGTTTCTATCTTCCCATGAGGAACCCACCAACGAATGTGATACATGTCGAGCCTGGCCATCCACCTTTCCCATTCAGATTGATCTGTCTCTAAGACCAAATGACGCTGAGCAAATGTCCACGGACTAAAAGATGTCGGAAGCACAGGCATAGCTTGAAGTCTCTCTCTCAACCTTAAAGTAAGCAAAGTGGGGCTTCCTCCACGCATGAATCTATCCCCCATCGCCAATCAGTATATATCGTGGAAAGTCTCTCCCAAAACCAAAGGAACAATGTCCTCACCCACTCGGCAAGGGCCTATCACATCTAGCAAAGCACTGTGACATATCTCGAGGGAGCTAACCATGAAAGGGGTGGCTATCCACATAGAACAAACACGTCCCATAAAATGTCACTCTCATCATCACTCATGAATATGTCAAAGCTGTTTCAACCCCCAACTGCTCAGAAAACCTGCCAAAGCTGTTTCAGCCCCCATATACCACAAACATTTCGAGCTCATGCGACATGCACAAAACATGAAAAAAAAAAGAAGTAGAAACAACTCCTAAGTTATCACCAATAAAATGCAAATAAAAGAGTTCATTACAAGTGAGTACGTTGTGCATATAAATACAAATATTTTGTTGCTCTCCTCACTAACATATGCAGAAAAAAAAGAGTCCTACTTTGAGTCATCAACAGCACCACCTGGGGAAGACTCCCGCATCTCGGTGCCTCCGCCAGCCACCTCATCATCCTCGGTAAACTCGGCACCTTCCTCGATCGAATACTCCATGAAGTCTGCAGAAGTAAGACCTAAGAAGGAAAAAGAAGATGAGCCCTTCGCCTGTGCACTAGACTGAGGAAAGAACTGCGGAAACGATCACTCCCCTCGGCCCTCCTCAAAGAAACTCCAGTTATGACTATGCCTTCCCTGAGTCGGTATATCAGCCTGGGAAGTAGGCTGTGGATCCGTGTCCGCACCCGGGAGAGGAGTATCCATCGACTTCCTTGAAGGCATCGACTCATAAATCACTGCACCTCTCGACGATCTGCAAGACATCACCCTCACAAGCTTCTTCACAAAAGACTTGACCCCGAGATATCGACGGGTGATCAAGTCCACGGTCCGCCCCGAGACCTGCATAGATAAGCAATGCTCACAAAAGAGATAAAACAGAAACAAGATTAAGATGTCAAAAGAAGGAGTAACAACTCACTGAAGCATCTGGATCAACTCGGTAAGCGGGAGGAACCTGCTCCGGGATGGGCTCATATACCTGCCTCTTGGAAGAATCCCTGCAGGTAAACATAGCACCTGCGGTGTCCTCAACTTCCTCCTCACAAAGGCGCCTCCTCCTGCAGGTAAACACAGCAAAGGTATGTCAATAAACTTCAAATGCAAGACATAGCAGTAATAAACGCTACATAAAAGAAGAATGCCACATATCATTCACATTTTGTCACAAAGTCTGTCCCGTCCCGTCCCGTCCCGACACGGCACATTTCGTTTCAGAAGGTCCGTCCCAACACGGCATGTTTCCTTTCTAAAAATTTCCACCCCAATTCTAACAATTTTCTACGCATTTTGGCAACTACAAACAAAGTTCCATACATGATTTACAAAATACACCATCAAATCTCCTTAGGTATAGACGCCTTCAAAACAGTCTCACTTAGGTCCAGATGTCTTCAAGTAGTCTCACTTAGGTCTAGATGCCTTCAAACAGTCTCGCTTAGGCCCATACGCCTTCAAATAGTCTCACTTGGGTATAGACGCCTTCAAACAGTCTCACTTAGGTATAGACGTCTTCAAACAGTCTCATTTAGGTATAAACGCCTTCAAACAGTCTCACTCAGGTATAGACGCTTTCAAACAGTCTCACTCAGGTATAGACGCCTTCAAACAGTCTCACTTAGGCATAAGCGCCTTCAAACAGTCTCACTTAGGAACAGACGCCTTCAAACAGTCTCCCTCAGGACAAATACCTTCAAATCATTCCCCACCGGTTGAGGCCCCCTTCAAATTGCCTCACACTCAAACTACGATTGGCTTGATTCTCACTCGGGATACATAGGAATCCTATCAAAGGGTCAAGCCGTCCGGCCGACATGGTCATTTCTCTCTCCTTCCCGACAAGTGACCCAGATCGGGATTCTTATTTTTATCGACGACCCCACTTCCTTCATAAGTGACGTCGCCGAGGGGCTTCTGTAAGTACCCCAATCCGGACCGATCTCCATTCGAGCATACGGAAAATACTAAGGGTACACTTCCCCGCGATCCCAAATTACCGTGGCTTTCGAGGACCAAATGAACCAAGCCTAACCAAGGAAGGAAGGACCTCTCAGGCATTTAAAAACTTGAAGGACTTCTGCAGGAATGGAACAAAAGTCAAAAAAGCTGACAGATTAAAGTAAGAGCCGTGCGGACCTCTTTGCTGCATAGTTGTTCAGCACGGACCACCTTGTCAACACACCACATGACACAAAAGTCAAGACGTCTGATTGATTAAAGTCAGAGCCGTGCAGACCAAATGTTTGATTAATGTCTAGTCCGTGCAGACCACCTTTTCCAGGCTCAGACCCTATAAATAGTGGCCTCCAGCAGCTTCATTTTCATTAACAAACATCACAAATATCATCCCCCTTTCATTCCCTTTCATTCCGGTCCATCCCGGTCCATCCCGATCCATCCCGATTCATCCCGATCAACTCCCGACACAAAAATAACCCCCCACTCATCCTCAATCAATCCCCATTGATCCACACTCACTCACAAATGCCAAAAAACACCCAATAATGACTCAAAAGCTGCCAAAATCCGCGAGTTCAACAAGTGTGAAATGAGAGTTAATTAGAGGAGGTTCTGCCTAAGTGAGAGCAGAATTTCTCTCCTCTTTAAAACACTACGAATCAACCACATTCCCCCCAAGGAAGATAGAAAGAAATCAACATTGGTGAGATCTCCTTCCGAACCCCAAATTAATGCTTTAATTTCCAAGTCTTAAAATATTACTGTTTAAATACATCGTTCATAATGTAGTCTTTACTCACTATATATATAGACCCAAACCATCTAAATGATCGTAAAAGATCTTCCATGCACAATGTGCACAAGAATGGAGGTCTGACGGGGATAGTGGCTTGTTCATGTTCCGTGTATTGTCCTTTCATTATTTATATTCAAATATACTTCATTTCTTAAAACACACACACACACACAATTTTCAAAGAAGGGTTTAGAAAGACTTATGTATATGAGGCGTTTTGGGTGAGCACAAAAAAATCTCATCCCGAGCCGTAACCTGACCTCCGAACTCAAAAATCTCATTACACAACAAAAAGTTTTTTTTTTAAATGTTTTGGGCATAATCAAAATGGCGTGGCGACTCTCTATTTTCAAAGAAATTCATCCGTCCAATCTTTGAAAGCAAGCCTCCGCCTCCCCTAGGGGGAGGGCCCCGGCATCGGGACGCGAGCGCGGCGGACCGAGTAATTTCAAATGGCGAAGTCATAAATTTTCGGGAAAGAGGTCAAGATTTTTAGGATAACCATTATAATTGATATATCCAAATTTAGTATAGAAAGGGATCAAAATAATAATTTTTTGTAATTTTTTTCTCAAAATTAAAGGGGGTCAAAATGTATTAATTCATCATTTTTAGTTGTAAAAAACCATTTTAAAAATATTTAAAGGAATAAAAATTAACACTTTCCGAAATTGAAGGGAGTCGTCTGACCCCCTTAGCATATGCGTGGTTTCTCCACTGAGTGTGTATATTGAGATGTTATATTATAGTATTTTAAAGCCGGTGAAAAGGCTTTTAGGTGTGTCATGTCGTACATTTCAGAAATTCTTTGAATTCCCATGCTTTGCTTTTAAGTGAGATGATCTTTCAAATTCTTGTGACGCTTCGGATTCAACGTATTAGTTGATATATTTCATCGATAAGTATAGGTATGCAACAACAACAACAACAACAACAACAACAACAACAACAAAGCCTTAGTCCCAAAATAATTTGGGGTATAAGTATATGTATGCAAATTGATAAATATAATAGAGAAATATTACATATTCAAGTAAGTAAAGATGTTAATCTTAAAATACCATATACAGTGAATAGTCATTTGGTTATGTAATAGACTAAATTATTTGATCATTTAATAAAGTACATGTATCATGTATTATTAACTTAGATATATTACATGTATCAATTAAATGTAAGTTAAAATTTAGATATGAAAAATATGAATATAATGTATTATTACTAACAACATAAAGACTAATTAATTATATTGTAAACATTTCTATCTTTTCTCTATTTAATATAAGATTAGTTTTATAGAAGAGACTTTATAGTTAATAGCGACATGTGAAGTTGAAGAGACTCAATAGTTGAAGAGTCACACAAGATAAAAATTTGTGTATTTTGGGAGATTCATTAGTGGATTAAACACAATTGATAGATTTTTATCTCTCTCAATAAAGCTCCGTCTCTTTCCTTCATGATTTTGTTATTCCTTTTGGTTCTTCATCAAATCGACATGAAGAAATTTTCCCTCCCGAGCTAGCCTATGTGAAGTTTTCCAAATTTATTAACCATGAAAATATTTGCAACTTGGTTTGTAGTTATGGATTTGTGTTGTTTGAATTGCATTTTGATATTCTTTTTGTAATGAATCTTGATATGAGTTTTTTTTTTTAAGTTTACGATAGTTTCATGAAATCTAATTTATGACAAGTTACTTCACAATATATAATTTCACATTGATCCTACATGTGAGTTTTTTTTCTTTTACTATTTTTATAGCATGAAAAAAAATTATGTTTTTATTCATGTTTGAAGATTGTGTTTGTTTTGTTTTGAGATGGTTGCAAAATTGGTATAATGTTTGACTATTTACATGAAAGTGGTTTTCATATTATATGGTATGTATTTGTTACTTTATGAAAATATGCTTATTTGTTTGCAGGAATATCTTTGGTGATAGAAGATAAAGTTCAAGAGTTTTTTTTTGTGTGATGAAAGGTAGATTATACTAATTTCTCTTCTACATTTTTATATTTATTTTGTTGTATGTATACTCTCTTTTTTAAACATTGTTATGTATACTATTAGAAAATAATTTAAATATGTTAATAAGTGTATATTGTGACTATAAGAAAATTATTAGTTAATTTTAGTAATTAAAGATGGAATAACGTATGTGATGATGCTAAAAAGTCGAATCAGCCCAAATCCGAGCGGTCGGTTGTACTCCGGCGATTGAATAGCCTGAAATAAGACAGAAAACGTAAAGTAAGCCGGGGCTTTTCCAGCGAAGGCCCTCCGGCGTGAGAGTAAGTTCACAGTTTGTATATTGAGAAATCAAATTGACAGAGTTTCAGAGTCAAAGAGATAACGTACCAAAATATGGAAATAATGGCTTGTATTTATAGTGATGGATAGGTAGAATCCATATTGAACTTGGACTGTAAAGAGATAAGATATAACCCTAGGAGAATTATATCTGTTAAGGAGTCCTTGTTTGACTTGAATTGGTACAGGAGGTTACAATCCTGATTAGATTATAACTGCTTAGTCCTTGTTGGAATATGATTGCAAGGACTGCTCTGCCGGAAAGCCGAGATGCAAATATTCCTTTCCTCGTCATACATGGTATGCCGAGATACATATATTCCTTTCCTCGTCATACATGGCCATCTCGGCCCATGATGAGCCGGGGAAGAGATGAGGAATAAGTGGAGCCCGTCGTGATGATATCATAACCGAGGAAGGCACCTCGTCCTCGTCATCAAGGGAGGTCACCTTGTCCTCGGAGGGAGGTCTCCTCGTCCTTGGAGGGAGGTCTCCTCGTCCTCGTCGTCAAGGGAAGTCACCTGATCCTCGGAGGGAGGTCTCCTCGTCGTCAAGGGAGGTCTCCTCGTCCTTGGAGGAAGGTCTTCTCGTCCTCATCATCAAGGGAGGTCACCTCCTCCGCGGAGGGAGGTCTCCTCATCCTTGGACCTCGTCCTCGTCGTCAAGGGAGGTCACCTCATCCTCAGAGGGAGGTCTCCCCCGTCGTCGAGGGAGGTCTCCTCGTCCTCGGACCTCATCCTCGTATCTCATCCTCGTACTTGGAGGGAGAATGTCTCTCGTACTTGGAGGGAGGTGCTGTGCCAGAGACTTGGTCATTTTGCTTATTAAGTCTAGGTTGACTTAGGAGAATGACGAGAAAGCTTGGTTCGAGGAAGGTCGCCCATTCCCTTCTTCATATATCATACTTAGGATTATGTTTAGGGCCCAATTCACTTGGGCCTTGCCCGAACTAGCCTAAGTTCATATCTCGGTTTATACCGTTCAGTGGCCCCCGACTTCCTAGCTCGGCATAAGGCTATGCGGAGGAGGAAGTGAGCTCTACCTCAGTTTACGAGAATACGAATAGGCGTCACGTGGTAGGTGTCGCTTCAGTTGTCTGCTGGCTGATAATGCGATGATGGATTATAGAGCACGATGCTTGACGTCTTGGAAACCCACCAGGGTATTAAATGATGGTCGTCCTGCTTGGATTCCTCCTCCCGTTGATCACCAAAATATCAACGTTATTATTGAATGGATTGAGGATGAGGTATCTAGCACGGAGGAAGCCAATGAGGCAGATGCCGAGGTACAGACCGAGGAGACTAATGTCTAGGAGCAAGCTCAAACCCAACAAGTCATCATCCCGGATCCTGGCACGGAGGAAGTCGATGAGGAGGATGCCGCGGTGCAGGCCGAGGATATTAATTCCAAAGAGCAAGCTCAAACCCGACAAGTCATCATCCTGGATCCTGGCACGAAGGAAGACGATGAGGTGGATGCAGTGGTGCAGGCCGAGGAGACTAATGCCGAGGAGAAAGCTCAAACCCAACAAGTCATCATCCCGGATCTTGGCACGGAGGAAGACAATGAGGAGGGCCTTTTTAGATCTTGATTAGATTTTAACTCTTCATGTTAGTAGGGCCAATGTAATCCAATTTGTTATCAATGAAATGCCTTTTCTCAATTTCATGTCTTCATTTATTGCTTTAGTATAAACTGCTTTGCTTACTTGATCTGCTTTGCTTGAATTCCAGTACAAACTTGGGGAAGCCGAGGAAGATCATCTCGTACCTTTGATATTGTAGAACGAGGAGGCTAGCTCGGTTCTAGATGTTTGGTAAATTTGTCTGTTTCAAGTCATTAGGCCGAGGAGGATCCCTTGGTCTTGACTGATGTGCCGCTTTAGTCATTTAGAGCCGAGGGGTCTCCTCGTCCAGACGTTGGGCTTTCTTCTTTTTCATCTCTCTATGATGAGGAAAGATGACTCACACATGGGTCGTAGATGGTTTTTCCGCGTTAGTTGTTAGGCCGCGGGATTTCCTCGTCATGACGTTGGGCGCTCTTCTTTTTCATCTCTCTATGACGAGGAAAGGTGACTCGTACATAGGTCGTAGACGGTTTTGCCGCGTTAGTCGTTATCCTCATCGTGACGTTGGGCTCTCTTCTTTTTCATCTCTCTATGACGAGGAGAGATGACTCGTACATAGGTCGTAGACAGTTTTGCCGCGTTAGTCGATAGGCCGAGGGGTTTCCTCGTCATGACGTTGGGCGCTCTTCTTTTTTATCTTTCTATGACGAGGAAAGATGACTCGTACATAGGTCGTAGACGGTTTTGCTGCGTTAGTCGTTAGGCCGAGGGGTTTCCTCGTCGTGACGTTGGGCTCTCTTCTTTTTCATCTCTCTATGACGAGGAAAGATGACTCGTACATAGGTCGTAGACGATTTTGCCACGTTAGTCGTTAGGCCAAGGGGTTTCCTCGTCGTGATGTTGGGCTTTCTTCTTTTTCATCTCTCTATGACGAGGAAGATGACTCGTACATAGGTCGCTGATGGTTTTTCCGCATTAGCCGTTAAAGAGGCGTTGGGCTTTCTTCTTTTTCATCTCTCTATGATGAGGAAAATGACTCGTACATAGGTCGTAGATGCTTTTGGCCTCTCCCATCCTTGACGAGGAGAAAACTCGCTTGGTAGTTGACTTGCACGTTGAAGAAGTAAATTTCATAAATTGAAAAGATTACATCAGATTGCAACCCTACCTTGCTAGAAAAGTAAAAACTAACAACGATAAACTAAAAAACTAAAACTAGAATTAATTAAAGTACTCAGCTCTTGCTATGATTTGAATTTGAATTTCATTTTCTCCGCGACCATCTAGTATCTCACTTCCAACTAGTTTGTCTACGTCCTGTGGCACTCCTTGTCTCAAGTCATAGCTGGCCCCCGAGTTCTGGTCGTTTGACGAGATGAGGGGCTATATCTAGGATGGACAGAACTTGTGTTTAGGAGATTCTAATGGAGTTTGGCCCTAGGAGGCCTGTCTTCTTCTTCATCAGTATCTTTATCTTCGCTGGCTTCTTGCCTTTTTCATTTGCCATCCTTCTTAAAGACGTAACGATCAAGCTTGCCTTCATCAACCCATTTTTGAATCATCTTCTTGAGGGCGAAACAGTTCTCAGTGTTGTGACCATAGTCTTTATGGAAATCACAGTGCTTGGACGGGTCACGCGGGTACTTTGGTTGGTCACTGAGCGGACGGGGGTTCAGAAGATTCACCAACTGCATAATTTTCGTGATTGGCTTGGTAAGGGGAGTGAATATCTCAGTCTTTTCAGTTCCCCGCGTCCTGTTTTTGCCCTTGTAACCGTTTCCGTTGGTGGACGTGTGGTTTACGTTCTCTTCAGTCTCTGTCTTGTCAGACTGTTTCTTGCTTTTCTCTTCCGTCATGGCAATGGCATATGCCACATTGAATAAGCCTGACTTAGACTTGGGCTCTCTGGCGGAGAGTTCATATATCAATTGTCTGGATCTAAGTCCGGAGTTGAAGCAGACGATCACCTTCCTGTCAGTCAGGCTTTCTTCTACTTGGTCTGCCATAGCTCTGAACTTGTTATAATAGTTCAGAGTAGTTTCATTCTTCCCTTGATCGATGTTAGCAAGGTCAGTCAATCTCTTTTTTCTCCTCTCTTCCGTGGAAAAGTGGTCTAGGAACATCCTCCTCATGCCTCTCCAGCTATCGATGCAACCTTTTTTAAGCTCACGGAACCAGGTCAGGGCTGTTCTGGAGAAGGTGCCCGCAAAAGATTTGCAGAGCATGTCATTGGCCTTAGTGAGGAGGGCCATAGTAGACTCAAAACTTTGCACGTGGTCCCGTGTGTCAGTGGTTCCGGCATATTTTTCAAAATTCGGGACCTTAAGGAGAGGGTTAGGTGGTACATCTGTTATTCTCTGAGAGAAGGGACGAGTGGACCAGTTGTCATCATCTTCTTCTTCCTTCTTCCCCATTTCCATGTCGTCGATTCTCTTTTTCAAGAGTTGCCATTCTTTAGCCTCAATCCCCTTCTCAGTGCTGGAATGAGTGCTTCTGTGGGAACTCTGGTGGGAACTGCGATGAGACCTTTCTGTTGGGTGACCATTCACCCTAATGTGTTGTCCTTCATAACCTCGGTGATTGTTTACTCGTCTGGAAGGTGTCTTATCCTTCCTCGGCTCCAACTCTTGGTGGCCGAGGAACATCCTGTATGGTTGAGGACTCCTTGGCCTTGCATAAATTCTGGGACGAGGGGAGTTATGTCGAGGGGGATGACTGTGATGAGGTGATAGGTTAAGACGAGGAGGGGATAAACGCCGTGCCAGACTGAGCCTTGGTCTCAAGTCGGCGGAATTTACCTCCTGCTCCTTCGAATTTATGTGGCTTCTGAGGTCTACCACGGTCTTCTCGTTCTCATGATTGTTAGGCCGAGGATGAGGGGCATCTCGGAGGTTCTGCTTTGGTGGTACAGCAGGCTCACGGGGAGGAGGATCTCGGCCACGAGGAGGACTCCTTTGGCTAACTCGTCCCTCACCCTGAGTTTCCCTTCCACGAGAGTTGCCCGACCTCGAAGGCCTAATGAACTCGGCCATTGAGTTTTCTGGATCCAATTGCAATAAAGCAGCCTGAGTCTCGTAAATTCTCTGCAAAGTCTCCATTTGTCGATGCAACAAGGTACGTCGGTCAACGGGCTGGGCGTTCTCAGCACGTCCAACGTTGGCGTTCCTTGTCGTCTTCTTTCTTGTTCGTTTCCCTCGTGGACGAGTATGACGAGGAAGGTTGGTACCTGCCTCCTCGGCAGCTGGCTGTCCCATAAAGCGAAGAGTAATGCCGAGGGGTGGTATCCCGTCATTCAGAGGTGGATAAGGAAGTAGCATCTCGTCGGTGGGAGGGATCTCGTCTCCCTGACCTCGGTTCTCCTCGTTAGTAACACTTATGGTATTCCCGTCATCCATTGGAATTATGATGGTGGAGCAGAATTTTTATCAAAAATCCAAACAGAATTTTCTCCGGCCCAAATTTCCAGGCGAACAAGGAACATAATTTTTTTTCAGGCGTGAACAGTACTTCAGGCGTGAACAATACTTTCAGGCGTAAACAGTACTTTCCCGGCCAAATTTCCAAGCGAACAACAAACAGATTTTTTCAGGCGTGAACAGTACTTTCAGGCGTGAACAGTAATTTTCAGGCGTGAACGGTGATTTCAGGCGAAAAATCAACTTTTTTCCGGCTAAAACAAAATATTTCAAGCTATTAAATGGGTATTCGAATCGCTTCCCGGCAATGAAACCAAACTAATGATGTCAAAAAGTCGAATCAGCCCAAATCCGAGCGGTCGGTTGTACTCCGGCGATTGAATAGCCTGAAATAAGACGAAACGTAAACTAAGCGGGGCTTTTCCGGCGAAGGCCCTCCAGCGTGAGAGTAAGTTTACAGTTTGTATATTGAGAAATCAAATTGACAGAGTTTCGGAGTCAAAGAGATAAAGTACCAGAATATGGAAATAATAGCTTGTATTTATAGTGATGGATAGGTAGAATCCATGTTGAACTTGGACTGTAAAGAGATAAGATATAATACTAGGAGGATTATATCTGTTAAGGAGTCCTTGTTTGACTTGAATTAGTACAGGAGGTTACAATCCTGATTAGATTATAACTGCTTAGTCCTTGTTGGAATAGGATTGCAAGGACTACTTTGCCGGAAAGTCGAGATGCAAATATTCCTTTCCTCGTCATACATGGTATGCCGAGATACATATATTCCTTTTCTCGTCATACATGGCCATCTCGGCCCATGATGAGCCGGGGAAGAGATGAGGAATAAGTGGAGCCCGTCGTGATGATATCATAACCGAGGAAGGCACCTCGTCCTCGCACCTCGTCCTCGTCGTCAAGGGAGGTCACCTCGTCCTCGGAGGGAGGTCTCCTCATCCTTGGAGGGAGGTCTCCTCGTCCTCATCGTCAAGGGAGGTCACCTCGTCCTCGGAGGGAGGTCTCCTAGTCCTTGGAGGGAGGTCTCCTCGTCCTCGGACCTCGTCCTTGTCCTCGTCGTCAAGGGAGGTTACCTCATCCTCGGAGGGAGGTCTCCCCATCGTCAAGGGAGGTCTCCTTGTCCTTGGAGGGAGGTCTCCTCGTCCTCGGACCTCGTCCTCGGACCTCATCCTCGTCGTCAAGGGAGGTCACCTCGTCCTCGAAGGGAGGTCTCCCCGTCGTCAAGGGAGGTCTCCTCGTCCTCGGACCTCGTCCTCGTCGTCAAGGGAGGTCACCTCGTCATCGGAGGGAGGTCTCCTCTTCCTTGGACCTCATCCTCGTCGTCAAGGGAGGTCACCTCGTCCTCAGAGGGAGGTCTCCCCCGTCGTCAAGGGAGGTCTCCTCATCCTCAGACCTCGTCCTCGTCCTCGTACCTCATCCTCGTACCTCGTCATTGAGACTTGGTCATTTCGCTTATTAAGTCTAGGTCGACTTAGGGGAATGACGAGAAAGCTTGGTTCGAGGAAGGTCGCCCATTCTCTTCTTCGTACATCATACTTAGGATTATGTTTAGGGCCCAATCCATTTGGGTCTTGTCCGGACTAGCCCAAATTCATATCTTGGTTTATACCGTTCAGTATGTAAATGAAATTATGTAGACATAATAAGTAGGATTAATGACATTCGGTCATGTTACTGGAAAGCAAGAGTCTTACCTCAGAATATTTAATAAGTATTCATTTCTATTTTATTATTTTTTTTTCATATGATATTAATTCTAAATTTTCTATTAGTTTTAGTGGTTCTTATATAAATTATTTTTGCATCCGCCCCAAAATATCATTTTAATTTATTATTTTTGAATAGGTATTTTTTATTTTGAATGATGTTTTTATCCTTTTTATATTTTATTTTTCGTAGAAAATTATCTTTATTTTTATATGTTTAATTTGTGTATTTATTTGTTTATTTAATTTTGATTTTTGATATATATTTTCTTTGCTTTTTATCCAGGTTTTGATTTGAAGTTTTATAATCCTTCATTGTCAACGCAACGCAACGTCAATATCAAAAGAATCATGCTGATGACGCCATAAAAATAAGCCATTCGGGGTGGCAAAGGTTGCGAAAACACGTCGGCACCTCGGGAAGAATCTGCAAAACAACACCGTTAGGGGTGCGGGGGGTCGCCCCGCTATAACCCTCGAGCGCAAGAATCATCATATGTTTGTGTATAAACTGTATATGAGAGCTCTTCTTAGAGAGAGAGAGAGAGTGTGTGTGTGTATAATGAGAGCTGAGAGCATACCTTGGCCTTTGAGGGGTTATAGTATATATAGGGTGAGAGAGTTCATATGCGGCAATTTATGAGGGGTCCCAATGTAAATATTTGGTATATGTATATACGGGATATATTTGACTGTATGAGACGGTGTATTTGTGTATGTATAAATATATATAAAAGTCAGGGTTCATCAGTAGCCCCCTACTCCGAGTGATGATTATTCATGGTCGGAGCGAGGAGTACGATTTTGGTAGAGGCTGGCTTGAATATATATTTATGGCCGGAGCTCGGAGCTCGCAAGATTGGCTTGAATCCGGAGGTAGGAGCACAGGAGATTGGAGTCTAGGGAGAGAAGGTGGCGGCCAGGTCTTTGCTTTTATCTCGGTCACGGAGGCGGGAAGGCTGGAAGTGCAGAGTCACGGAGGCGGGATGTCTTGGCACGATCCGCCGGGGTGCAGATCTGCGGGCACTAGCCCCCGGGTTCGTCGGAGAGGGGAGAGAAGGTGGCAGCGACAAGCTGCTTTTATCTCGGCCACCTCTCTTGGAACCGAAGCTTAGATCGGGGAGTCACGGAGACTAGGAGTCACGGGGACTGGAGTCTCGGAGGACTTGGAGCCTGGGGGCTGGAGTCACGGAGACTTGGAGCACAGAGGCTGGAGCGTGATCGATCTGTAGATAAACGCCCAAGATGGCCGGAGATTCCCGGATAAAGGTGGGAGAGCACCATAGAATAAGCATAGATCCCAGAGGTAGCTTGAATATAAAACTCGGAGATTCTCGAGAGTAGATAAAGCGAGCACGTGGCCCGTGGATGAATAATCCAATAATAAGAATGACCGAGCCCCCGAGCTGGTTGTTGAGCTCCAAATATGTATAAACACATGTAGTTTCAAAATGTATTTGCCCGAAGGCTTATAGGTGCGTAAATATTTATTAGCCCGCCGACTTTATAGAGTTTTTCTTTGAGGATATCTGGCTTTGATATTGATTTGTTGTTTGATCTTTGCCCGTAGGCTTATTGGATTTTTGCCCGTAGGCTTATGTTTGGATCTTTGGCTGTAGGCTTATTGGATCTTTGCCCGTAGGCTTATGATTGGATCTTTGCCCGTAGGCTTATTGGATCTTTGCCCGTAGGCTTATTGTTGGATCTTTGCCCGTAGGCTTATTGGATCTTTGCCCGTAGGCTTATGGTTGGATCTTTGCCCGTAGGCTTATTGGATCTTTGCCCGTAGGCTTATTGTTTAACTCTTTATTTAAAAACCTCTGTGGTCTTATCATGAGAGTTAGCCCCATTTCACTATGATCGTATTTGTTTGGCCTTGTGGCAAACTTTGAGGCCTTAACCCCGTTTGTCTATTTGGCTTTGTTAAACTCCTTTGATCACTCCCATCCATTTACACTTATGTTAGAACTTGCGATCCGTGGTGTAAGTAAAAAAGCGCCAAGGCAAGCTACTTTTCATAGGGCATGTAGAGGGTGGCGTGAGCGATATTCTACGCATAGTAGGTAGGAGCATATTGGCCCATTAACCTACAGGCATACGTATCCACGATTGGTGGTTCACGCGATTTAACCCTTTATTCAAAACTTCTTGAGTTTTTGTGAGGGTCTTGTGGCGATCATGTAGCGGAGCTCATATGTTGGCGCTTTGTCACATACAGGCATGCGAGTAACGACCCTAAAAAGGGCCTTCACGCATTTAGTGGGTTCGGACTTTGGCCTTTGTCCCCACTTGTATCTATATCCACTTTTTCTTGGTCGTATCACACGGACATGACAGAGTATCTTGTCCGCGATCGAGTACGGGCATAATGGACTTTGTACACATATAGGCATGCGGATCGTAATGGATCTTTACGCATCGGTAGGTAGGGGCTCTTATGTTGGCCCTTGAACCTACCGGCATCCGCTTGCGGGCATCCACTTTTAGCTTTTGAGGTGGTGGGAATAACTTACGGATTGGCACAATCTTGGGTTTTAACCTTCTCCAATCCATGAGTTTTGCTTAGGTAGCCGGTTACACGAACCGGGGGCTCCTAGCTTTAGAGATTCCGGATGATGGGGCTTATCTGCTTTGTTTGCTGGCCGAAGTTTTGAAGCTTAATGCTTGGTGGCAAGCACTAGCTTCGGAATGTGAGCATTGGCTCCAGATAGCGAGCACGAGCTTTGGAATTCGAGTGTGGGCTGCGGGTTGACGAGCAAGGATATGCGGGCTGTCGAGCTGACGAGCTGCGGGCTGCCGAGCAAGGATATGCGGGCTGCCGAGCTGACGAGCTGCGGGCTGCCGATTGCCTATTTGCCTTTGCACGAACAAAATTCAGAAACGGAGGAGAAATAGTTTTCTGCTTTCGTCGGATCACAAACATGCTTCTTTATTTGCACGAACAAATCTTTGGCGGAGGTGAGAAATGTTAAAAACTTGACGAAGTTTTTAACGGCCGTCAGAAATTTAACGGAGGTGGTAAGTAACTAGGCTTCTTGCGAAGCTTTTTTTGAATGGGCATGATATTTTTCATGTTGGACCACGTGGCATTGTATTGGCCTTGTAATTTTGTGGCCCAAAACCTTCCTTGACTTTTCCAACTCATTCCCCATTTTCATACTTTCCTTTTCCTTATCTTTTTCTCTTTCTTCCAAAGCAATTTTCTTTCCCTTTTTTCCTCTTTCTTCCTTCACTTTCCGGTTGACGCCTTTTCACTTTTCTCTTTCTCTCACTACGCTCCTTTCGTTTTTCCATGGGTTTTCTTTCTTCATTTCCATATCCCAGCCACCAACATCTCTCTCTTTCTTCATTTGATTGTCAAGGAGAGCGGTTAGGGATCTTTGGAATTTTGGTCTTTGATGGGCCCAACGCCATTGACTCCCTTCTGCTTATCTGATTTCTCTTCACTGGCAGTGTACACGCTTTTGCTTTTGACTTTGATTTTATGCTTGTTCCACCGGATTATAATTGGTGAAGGTAGAGATGAATGGAATTTATGTGTGGCTTGTGAGATGCGGACAGGGAGTAGATCGGAGTTGGCTGCTTCGGAATGCGGGCTTCAGGTTTCTTCATAGCAAAATCGAGGACCACGGAGTGCAGTGGGAATGATTCCAGAAGGCCATAGCTTGCTATCACTAATTTCGAACTCGCCGGTGATGTGGGGATGACCGGAGTGCGGACTGCTAGCTGAGGCAGGGAGGTAGTGTGCTCGCGCCTCATTTTTGCAGGCTGCGGTCTGGGGTTCTTGGCGCGGTCAAGGAAGGTTGACTGCGGTCAATGGATTTCTGCGGACATGGAAGCAGGGGAGACACCGGATCGGGCAGCGGTTACTGGCAAGGAGGGTTGACTGCGGTCAAAGCTTTGCGGGCAAGGGGGGTTGACTGCGGTCATGGATAGCGGTCACGAACAGCGGTTACTGGCTCGTGCTCGTCGGAGAGGGGAGAAGGTCGATTTTGACGGTGATTTGCTTGGAGCTTGCGGGCAGTGGGCAAGGTAAATTGCGGTCGCGGTTTGCGGCCACGATCTGCGGTCAACGGTCAATGAACTGCGGTCTGATTCCGGCCAGAATGAGCAACGGTCAGAGGAATGATTTTGCTCGGCTTTTTGAAGTTTTTGGCCGGCGGTCAGGATGGATTTCGCCGCGGACACAGGCATGGAGAGTCACCGGTGCGTGCGGTTTGAATCTTGGCCTTAGAGCTTAGGTCTGTACCTCTGCCTCCCATTTTTTTATATGGATGCTTGCCTCCCGTTTCTTTAGCTGTGAAAGAAAATGGAGATGGCGGTTTGCGGGCTATGATGCAGCATGTCTCCGGTTGTTTTTTAACATGGTGGGGCCCAAATGCTGTCAGGCACATCAATAAGGTGATTTGTCTTTTTGGTTTGCCCATTTCTTTACGTCTCTTTTATTAGCCACTCAAAATATGTCGACAACCACCTTTGTTGAATTTTGTGCCCAAAAATATTAAATTCTGTCAGCCAATTTTCCCTTTTTCCTTTTTCTTTGACAGACAATAACCCACCTTGCTAAGTCTTCTACTCGTAGGTGGTGGTACCGCCGGCTTCCGGCGATGTGTCTCTACTCCATTTTTTCCGATAACAAAAATATTATTCGGTTGTTCAAGTTATGTGGCGGCTATCCACTTTCGTGGAATGTTGGCCAGCTATTTAGCTTGAACAAAAGAGGTCTCTTCATATATTCCGGTGACTTGCTCCGGTGAGTAATTCCGACTAGGTGGTTGGAATTATCAAATAATTTTTCAAGAAGGGTGTTTTATATGAGGTAGTGTATAGTAGGGGAGAAAGAAGGAGAAAGGGCTGCCCTTCCAGTGCTTGAATAGTTTCTTAGGGTGCATGTTGTCTCTCTCTTTCTCTCCCCCTCCATTTTTTCCAGCGACTTCTACTTGGTTGTTCAAGCTAGGTGGCAGCTTTCCACCTTCGTGGAGTCTCAGCTGTTATTAAGCTTGAACCTAAGAAGCCTTGATAGCTACTCCGACGAATATTTCGGATAGGTGGCCGGAATATAAGATTTTGTTTTCTCAAAACAATTCACCTGGGGTGGTGGGGAAGCTGGTGGCTGCCACTTTTGGGGAAGTGGTAGAAGCCATGAAATGAACCACTGAGCTCTCTCTCTCCATGGGCATCTTCTCCGGCGGCGTCAAACCGGAAAAGATGGCGATTCCCGGCAATGGAACCACTGATGACGCCATAAAAATCAGCCCTACGGGGTGGAAAAGGTTGCGGAAACACGTCGGCACCTCGGGAAGAATTGCAAAACAACACCGTTAGGGGTGCGGGGGGTTGTCCTGCTATAACCCTCGGGCGCAAGAATCAGCATATGTTTGTGTATAAACTGTATATGAGAGATCTTCTTAGAGAGAGAGAGAGAGTGTGTGTAATGAGAGCTGAGAGCATACCTTGGCCTTTGAGGGGTTATAGTATATATAGGGTGAGAGAGTGCATATGTGGCACTTTATGAGGGGTCCCAATGTAAATATTTGGTATATGTATATACGGGATATATTTGACTCTATGGAACGATGTATTTGTGTATGTATAAATATATATAAAGGTCAGGGTTCATCAAAGAACAAAATATTTCAAGTGAATAAGCTCTCTTATGATACATAGAGCCATAATAAATTATTTGCAAAAGGTATGAATATTTATATCACCTATCATGCCTATTCACATCATTTCTGAAATTATTCCAAACTATAATTTTACGTATCTGTAAGTACCCAAATCTGGCTCATGCCTTCCGGTTAAATTTCCCGGCAATTTCGGTAAGTTTCTCGGTAATTCCCCGGACCTTCCTAGTGTTCCGGAAATATTCCGGAACTGTTCCAAATCATATAGGGACTGAAAGGGAAGCTTCCCAATTAAGAAACACGTTTTTCTTAATTTGGGAAAACTTCTAGAATTTGCCACCTTGCATGTTTCTAGAAATGCTGAGTCATAAGGGATAATGCCGCACGGCTGCATTAGCCCAAGGTCTCTGGCCGTACGGCTTCATTGGCCTTATCTAGACTGCCTATAAATAGAGCCCTCCTCTATCCATTTTAACAACAATAACAATACCATCAATCACTCATAATACGAAGAAGACACTCCCAAGAGCTGCTGGAAGTCCAAGAAGGTGAAGAAGAAGGCCAAGAAGCCACCTCCCTCCTCCTTGAAGATCCCAAGATCAACCTTTCCACCTAGCTCAATCCTAAGAATAAGAGGAAGCCATTGGTAACCTCTCACGCCCTAAACTTGCATTCTAATTGCTCTATGTGATTCTAATTGCTCATTGCATTTCATATATTGCTATTATCTTGTTTGGGACTTGGTAGATTAAAGATCATATCTTTATACCCCCTTTCCCCCTTTGTTTGCATTAGGCATCCTTTGCCATTAAAGATGTAATCTTTTGAATGAAAGGTGCATCCTTTGCACCTAAAAACCCTATTTTTACATAAAAATATCATCTTCATGCATCCTTTGCATATAAAAATCCAATCTTTATGATAAAAATGCATCCTTTGCATATGAAATCCTTTTTCAAGCATCATATGCATTAAAGATCATATCTTTATCTTAAATTAGCATCCTATGCTTTTCAAAATACAATTTTCATGCATCCTTTGCATATTTAAATCCCAATTTCTTCATAAAAATGCATCCTTTGCATAAAAATCATGTCTTTATGCATCCTTTGCAAATAAAGATCATTTCTTTAAATCAAATGCATCCTTTGCAATCCAAAAATGTCATCTTTTCACTAAAAATGTCATTTTTACATGCATTCCCCCATGTCCCTATTAGCAACCTTGGAACGGACCGGTGTAAAAGATCCTATCTTTACACCGTTCCTTCCATAAAGGTTTCATGATTTCTTTAGAAAGGGACAACCTTGAACCCTATATCTCCGATTATTACTTAAGATGAGTATGAAGCATCTATATGAGCTCGATCATCTTAAAGTGTAGGATTGATGGGCTAAGGACCCTCCTTTTCTAAAGAACCTCATCTTTGACTATAAAGAGAGTCATTCTCTCGATCATGCAAAGTCCCGAGGTTAAAAATGCAATGATCACAAGTCCAAGACGAGGACGGGATTATAATCCCGAATACATAAAATCCAAGAAATCCCGAGCGACAACCAATAAATGGTTTGTACGTCCGGAAGACGACTTGGGACATTCCCCCCCCCCTTTATTTTCAAACACATGCACACAAGAAAGCACGCAAGCAAGCACAATTAATGGGATCTTGGGAGACTTGCTCCGGCAAGGCACCTTGGGTGAACGACGATCCGTTCTTCCCAAGGGATAACTTAACCTCCGAACCCATAAAACCTTTTTTTCAAAGTTTTGAGGTAATCAAAATGGCGTGGCGACTCCGTTTTTCAAATTAAACCGGATGTCTTCAAACTCGCGTGAATTTCCAAATACAACCGAAATTTGGGGCACACATTCACAGTTTGGCGACTCTGCTGGGGACATCCCAAAGGAGAAAAGCTTTTATTTTCAAAACAAAAAAATCGATACTCGGTATATAGGTGGAAATCACTTAACCTTCCTGTACACTCCCTGATGTGGGAGTTGGGATAACCGGTGGTTTAACAATCCCACGTACCAGCATCCCTTTTCGAAAAAAAATTTTGAAAAAAAAAAGAAAGCTTTTCCCTTTGAGCGGGTTAGACTCCCGTCGCCGATTTCATTAATCATGCTTGCTTTCTTTACCTTGCATTGCATCATTTGCATCTTGGAATACGTGCATACTTTGAGCAGGAAACAACCCGGAAAAAAATATAGCAAAGGAGTGGAACACGGAAAATTGATCCATGCGATCGTACGGCTCAATCCTCCTTGGATTACGACCAGGGCGACCTCGGTGGCAATTCCACCAGGAAAAATCATGGCTAATCTGGCGAGTCCTAGCGGCTTGGGGCTACTCGGCTCCATGGCGGCGAGGCTCCCGAGAAAATTTACGTGCTTACGTGTTGCATTTTCCCGATCCCAAAAATCATTCCTTTAAAACACATTTCATGAAAATCTCTGTTTTAACTCAAAAGGAACATTTTTAGGAGACCGCACACTACGCGCACTTTGATATATCCTGTACACTTTGCACGCACGTCCTTCAAACCCGAGGTGGTTCCTACTTGATCACACGGACGGCCTTACGATGCTCCCGGGCGCGCACGGAATCATCCCAACCTCCCCATGGCAGCCAGTGTCGACCAATGCACAGTCCGTGTCACACGTTTCAAAAAACCGTGACTTTTTGGTTGGTTTTTGGTCTAGTCCATGTCATATAGCCCAGTTGCATACCCTCGTAAAGGTCAAGCCTTAGTTCATAACGGAAGCCAAGATTCTCGCTCAAGCAAAACTCTGCCAAAATTCCGACAAGGAAAAATTGGTAGGATCTTGACTCCGACATTGACTTTGACCTTGACCCGCACGGAATGCGTAAGAGTCGAGATCGAGTCTTTGCCAACAAATCAAAAGATCTTTCGCTCAAGCGAAGCTCTGCCAAAATTCCGACAAGGAAAAAATTGGCAAGATCTTGACCCGACATTGACTTCGATTCTGACTCACGCCCGGCGTATGCAACGAAGTTCAATGTGACACTGTGTCATCCGGCTTTTGCCGCCCGACCCATGCCTATTATCTTCTCGGACATTGCGAAAGTCAAAACGTCATTCGCTCAAGCAAAATTACGCCAAAAATTCTATCAAGGCGAAAAGACGAGACTTTCTCGGTATTACCTTGACTATAATCCGCATCGCTCGTGCGTTGAAAGTTCCTATGACCCGCTAGACCCGTTAGGAGCGTTCTTTACTCTCGGTCGGTGGGATCCGCGTGCCACTATAGGACCTCGCCGGGGCTGTCCACCCTGGGAGGTCGAAATACGGGTGGAATACGAGGGGCTTATAGGACGTAGTGACGGAACCCACTGATCCAGGATTTAGAGTAGTTGCGAAAAAGAAGGGCAAATCCCCTTTTCCAACCAAATAGATATTAATAAAAGACACATTTTAAGTAAGGCTTTGGAAGATTCTAATTTGCATATTGCACGAGCCTTCGACTAAACACCTACCCCGAGTCTAAACCTTTCCTATCCCTTTCCCGCGGCGAGAAAGAAGTGGGTGAGAACACCGGGTCGGCGACTTGTTAGCGCAGAATTCTCGGAACAGTTCGCGAGAATCCTCGGTTTGGTCGATCCAGAGAGTCGAATGTCCGATTCAACGAGAACAACGACCTTGGTTTGGGTAACCGAGATGACTAGGGAAGAAGAGCTAGCCTATAGCCAATGCCCTCCCCATCCTCATGTAATCCATTGCCAAAGACCGTCCCTTTTCGGTCTTCCCCAATATCCCAAGCCGTCGGGGTCCCGACACCCTCGCGGCCTTTGCATTCCCAGTGGGACTCTTTCCCTCCTTTCGGCCCTAATCCAAATCTCCTTACCACGGAATCCCAGTACCGGCTGACCTCTCTAATTTCGTCAACGCTGTGAATTTGCCTATCTCCCCGGACGGTGGTAGTGAAGAATCGGTCGGAAATGAGAATAGGAATGGATGGATTCTACGGTGATGATGACGGTTCGATAGAAGGAATGGACTTGGAGTCGGCGGAAGTGAAACCCAAAGGGCAAGATGAGGTAGAAAACCACAGACCCGGAATAGGGGATGAAATCACTTCAAAGTGTATTTGCAGCCTGTGTGAAGGCTCGGAAAAGGAAAAAGATGCTAGCTTAGAGGAGGCAGCATATGAATCCTACATCCTAGAATTCAATAATCCTTACAAAGACTTGGTCGGTGAATGGAGGGACTTAATTGAAGCTCTAGCTGAAAGAGGGAAGTGGGCTCCACCCGCCGATCTGGAAAACGTAAGCGTCGCTGAAGCCAAACTCTCATCAGGAAGAGTAGACTCTGTTACGGTGTTAGTAGTCACTCCTGAAACCTGATCTGAAGAAGAGTGTATGGATGCCCTGGAAAGAGTCTTAAGTCTCGAGGCGACCCCAGTCTCCTTTATGTCCTATGATGACAACGATGTTTTCTTGGTAATTCCCAAGTCAGAGGAGGAGTCCAAGATACCTCTTATATGGCGTCAAGTATCCCGACCTGCTTTTGCCCTCATTGGTCATCAAAGTCAAGACGAAAGTTCCCACGAGAGTTACTACAGTGATACTGATGAAGACACAGTCGAAGTGCCAGAAGGAACAATAGAGGAGTGGTTAGCCCAGAAGCCAAAGAGCCCAGAAAACCTTCCCGACAGTAAAGAACAGGAACCCGCCATGAGGTTTGACCCCGCAGAAATCCTTATTGATGATGGAATTTCCCACTTCAGAAAATGTTTGGCCAACGTCAAAGATGCCGTCAGAAGGCTGACCCCTAGAGAAAGAAGGGACATGCTTGACAGTGATGAGGAATGTGATCTCACTCTGTTGAAAAAATTGTTAGGTCCGGATGAGAAAGCCATTCGCCAGGCTCCAAACCCTGAAAGTGATAACTCCTGTTGCATGCTGAATTTGAAAAGTTTGAATGAGACCGTGAAGGCTTTAAACGGAGAAGGTGAAGTTGAAACCAGCCGGTTGCTAAGCCAATTAGAGAGTCAAAACTCAGAGAAGGTCAGAAAGCCGGTAACCTGGGATCAGATTCGGGAAGCCGCATATGCCTCCAGTAGCGCTGTTAATCAGATTAATCAGCAGAATTGGCCATACGCCAGCAAGAGCCCGCCTCTGACTTTGAAAGAGCTAACAGAATCCTCCAGTAGGAATGATGACCCGGAAAAATCTAATGTCTATGTGATGACTCGGTCTGGACAGATGAGTATTGAGCGGCTAAGGGTGACAAAAGGAATGCCGTCTCGGAGCCAAAGACAGATAAGAAGCCTTATAAGCCGGAAGTAGAAAAACCAGACTCTGACAAAGAGGATCCAGTGTTGACTCAGTTGAAGTGTACCCAGGCCAATATCTCCTTGTGGTCCTTGTTAACCTCTTCATACCCTCATAAGTTGAAGCTAGAAGAAAGTTTGGCCAAGACCATGGTGCCCATAGATGTCACCCCAGATGAGGTCGTCCAAATGATTGGAAGTATCCATTACGGAAACATCATTACCTTCACTGAATTTGACCTGCCAAAGTATGGGGCTAGTCATAACGAGCCTCTTTACATCACAGTCCAGTTAGAGGAGCGTCGATTGCCACGGGTATTAGTCGATGGAGGGTGCACGCAATGAATGTTTTGCCGGCAAGATGATGGACTTATTGGACTTGAAACCAACGATTTGAAGCCTTCTAGTCGGACTATTAAGGCTTATGACTCCACCGCACGATCGGTTTGGGGATTGCTACTCTCAAGTTGTGGTTCGGAAAAAGGTCATGGACGTTGATTTTCAAGTGATTGATATTCCGATTTCATTTCTTGCTCTCTTGGGACGGCCTTGGATCCACCGGATAAATGGGGTAGCCTCTACTTTGCACCGGTGCGTCAAATTTCGATCAAATGATGGCACTATCACCACCATTTACGGAGACAAGTGTCACGGTAGAAGGAACCAAAGACCGGAGATATCCCGATATTGGAGATTAAGCATGACGATGAAGGGTTGGCATTGACCGGATTCTCTGTAGCTTCTTCCAAAGCACAAGTGTGTTGCACTGACCTCACCACTACTTCCGATAAAATCCCTCCTGCCATGAGAATGATGAGAAAATGGGTTATCTTTCGGGACTTGGATTGGGTAGAAGACTCCAGGGTCGCAATACCATCATTGATATAAAGGAACAGACTACCAGATACGGCTTGGGGTACAAACCAAATTCTCGGAATGGCAGAAAAGCTAAAGGGGTCCAGCTCAATCCCTACAGTTTATCCCTGACCCATTACTTTACAAAAGGCGGGACACTGTACTGATAAAAGTGATCACCGGATCTCCTTGCGAAAACCCTTGGAAAATCTTGAGAAAATGAGGGGAAAGCCGGCCCAATCATGTTCGAAGAATGTTTGTTGACTTGCCGAGACATTCACAGGGATACCACTACCGTTCGGAAGCAGTATGTCTTCAAAGGGAACTCGAGACGGCGTCAAAGAGTCGACATCCGGGGTAATGGATTTCTCCGCCTTCGAGTTAGCCCTTCCGAAGATCGGCCGGATAGAAGGCGCATTAGTGAAGACAGTGAGTGGGGCTTGCTACGGTTGTTTGATGAAGAAGCACAGATCCCAAATTTGATCGACTTCGGCTCGAGATGATGAGATAGTTGCCGTAATTGGAGACGGTGGTGAAAATCCTTTTGATCCCCGCACTTTGGTAACTAAGACAGAGATGCGCGTTGAAGAATTGGGAGACGTTCTCGGGGCGATAGCCGGCCAGACAGAAATGATCGCGGAGCTTGGATTGATACCCCGTCCTTCTCAATCCGGTCGTGTCAAACACCACATGTTGTCCATACGGTCGAGTCAGAATCTTTGAATTCCGAGTCCTCGAGTCATCCGAAGGCCTCACGCCTGAGGACTATCAAAATGTAATCGATGTCATCTTTCCCCTTATTTTGAATGAAATGACAGATCTTTCTGAGTATCCTCTTATTGCCAACTTAACAAATGATAAATTAACCTAAAACTTAACAACAGTTAATAATGAATCATTTGAACAAGATGCAAACACACTAAATGAACAATACATTAAAGAAATCTTTAAGCGGGTTTCAAAAGAGGAAAACCGGGCCAAGTGCCGAGGAGGTTTTGACAAGTGTGAACTTGGAGTGCCGTCGAGGAACCTAAAGAGACACAGATCGAAAACTTCTTCCAGGGGGTTGAACGGGACGACCGATCGATGCGCTCGGAGAATACGTCGACGTGTTTGCATGGTCATACAGAGATATGCCGGGGCTAGACAGTTCAATAGTAGAGCACAAAATCCCTCTAGCACCAGATGCTAAGCCAGTAAAGCAGAAACTGAGAAAGATCAAGCCAGAGTGGTCTCTACAGGTCAAAGAAGAGATTGAGAAGCTACTGCGGGTAGGATTCATTAGAGTCATCGAATATCCGACATGGTTGTCCAATATTGTGACCGTCACCAAGGCCAATGGGAAGGTGCACTGCTGTGTGGATTTCCGAGATCTGAACAAGGCCAGCCCAAAGGACGATTACCCTTTGCCAAACATAGACATCCTGGTGGACTCCACTGCCAACTACGAAGTCAAATCCTTCGTTGATGGCTTTGCAGGCTACAACCAGATCAAGATGGCCGAGGAAGACCAAGAAAAGACAGCATTCACCACATCGTGGGGATCATACTGCTATACAGTAATGCCATTTGGGCTTAAGAACGCCCGGGCTACTTACCAAAGGGCAGCGAGCGCGCTTTTTCATGACATGATCCACAAAGAGATTGAGGTCTACATAGACGACATGATAATCCACTCCAAAGGCGAGGATGGACAGCACTTTGTTGACTCCGCGAAGTTCTTTGAGAGGCCGAGACAACATTCCATGAGACTAAACCCCGCCAAATGCACCTTCTGAGTGACAAGGGGAAAAGTGCTTGGGTATATGGTCACTGAGCGAGGTATCGAAGCGGACCCCAAAAGATCAAAGCCATTATGGATATGAGGCCACCTCGAACCTGCATTTAAGTCAAGAGCTTTATGGGAAAACCGCAAAGCACATCGCCCGTTTGGCACAATCGCTGACCACTATGTGCGAGCCCATCTTCAAGCTCATGAAGAAGAATGTAGACACGTAATGGACCGAAGAATGCCAGGATGCTTTTGACCAGATTAAGGCATACTTGGTACATCCTCCAAGGCTATGCCCCCACATAGACAGTAAACCTCTTCTCGCTCTATCTCACTATCACCGATACGGCAGCTTGGGGCTATGCTTGCTCGTGAGAAGAAAGACTCTCTAGAAAACGCCATTTACTTTGTCACTGAAGTCAGCAGGAAGTGAGCTCAATTACTCAAAGATGTGAAAAGACTCGTGCGGGGACTCGGTCCGGGTAGTCGGCAAGTTGAAGCATTATATGCAAGCCCACCCTGTGAATTTGGTATCAAAAATGGACCCCATCAAATACATCTTTGATAAGCCTTCCCTCTCGATGCGTCTAGCAAAGTGGTCCTTCTTCTTAGCAGAGTACGACATCAACTATGTGACCGTAAAGGCCATCAAGGGTCAAGCATTGTCGTACCACCCGGCGAACTTCCCGCAATGAGGACAGAGGGCCCGAACCCCAATTCCTGCATGAAGGGATCTTTGCAATGAGCCCAAACCGATGGCAATTATTCTTTGACGGAGCCGCTAACAAAAGAGGAAACGGCGTCGGGATGCTACTGGTTGATCCGAAAGATGAGCACACGCCAATAGCCCTCAAGTTGAACTTCCCTGCTATGAACAATGTTGCCGAGTACGAAGCCTGCATTGCTGGTTTGGAAGCTGCCTTAGAAAGGAATGTCAAGGAGCTCGAAGTTTATGGAGACTCAGCCCTGATCATCAACCAGGTTTCTAACAAATGGAAGACTGTGGACCCTAATCTGCAGCGGTATCATGCCCATATGGAGGAGTTGACTGGACAGTTCAGAGAAGTGACCTTCCACTACTTGCCAAGGGAAAAGAACAGATTCGCAGATGCCCTAGCTACTCTAGCCTCATTGGTAGAGATCCCCGAAGGAAAAGCCATAAAACCCTTCAGAGTGGGTAGAAGAGAAGCCCCAGCCTTCTGTTGTGAAGTAGACCTGGGACCCGAGCCTATAAAGGAACCCTGGTACAATCAAATTTACTAGTTCCTCAAGGATGGAGAGTCAGCTTTCAAAGATGAAGAAGGTAGACCGAAAGAAGGTGTCAGAGCCAAGAGCTTACAAGCCCTGAAAAGGTTGCCCTCCTATTATGTCATTCTAGGAGGCAACCTGTACAAAAAGCAGTACTAAGGACCACTCCTCTTGTGCGTCACTCAAGAAAGGGCCAAAGAGTTGATGACTGAAGTCCACAATGGTCCCTGCGGTCCTCATATGAATGCCAGAGCCCTGATGCAAGTGATCCTCAGAATGGGTTACTACTAGATTTCCATGGAAACAGACTGTGTCCAGCACGTCCGAGCATGTGACAAGTGCCAGCGGTTTGCCAACCTCAACCATCTCCCGCCTCATGACTTGTACTGCATGACGACTCCTTGGCCGTTTGCAACCTGGGGTATTGATGTGATAGGGAAAATATCCCCGGCAGGAAGCAATGGACACGAATTTGTGCTAGTAGCCATCGACTACTTCACCAAGTGGGTAGAGGCCAAGTCCTACAAGGTCCTCACTTCCAAGAAGGTTGCCCAATTCATCAAAGAAAACGTAATGTGCAGATATGGGGTGCCCAACAAGATCATTTCCGATAAGGGGTCGCACTTCGAAGGAGACTGCGATAGGTTACTGCCGTCGAACTCGTAATCACTCGCCACAAGTCATCCCCGCATGCACCTCGACTAATGGAGCCGTGGAAGCCGCTAATAAGACGCTCGAACGGATCATCCGGAAAATGGCCACCCGTGGTCGTGATTGGCCCGAAAAGCCGCACTTGGCACTCGGGGGCTAACGTCTCGTCGTAACAATACAGGAGAAACTCCTTTTGCCCTAACCTACTGGATGGAAGCAAGTGTTACCAAGGGAGTTGGAAATCCCGTCATTAAGGGTCCTCCCCGAAAACAAAGTGTCAATGAAGTAGAATGGTTGCGCAATGCATGATGAGTTGGCTCGCTTGATGAGAGAAGGCTAAAAGCCATGGAACACACCCGAGCCTACCAGAGGCGAATGGCTAGAGCGTTTGACAAAAAGGTTAAGGCCGTAGACATCAAAGAGGGTGATTTAGTGTTGAAAGTGAAGCCCCTACCGTGAGACAACCCCGGGAAAATGGGAACCCGTTTGGATCGGCCCTTATTTGGTGCGTAAGATACTATCGGGAGGAGCCATGAAGCTTGCGTGACACTGACGGCAATCCCTTTGTCCACCCAAATAACGGTGATAAGCTCGTAAGATACTATGTCTAAAATAAAAAAAAAATATATAAAAAAAATCTTAGTGCAAAAAGAGTAATGCCCAGCTAGGCTGAAAACCCCAAAAAGGGCGGTCTAGGCAAAAGACAGGGTTGCACATATAAAAAAAATATATATATATATATAGTTCACCAGAATGAACTATGAAGACCTGAGCCCCTTAGTCTTTCTTGTAAAAGGGGAACGTAGGCAGCCATATATGGTTCGGTCTAAACAATAAAAAAGGGCAATCAAGCTTCCATGAAGTGCATCCTAAACAATAAATAAAAATAAAGGGTATTTCAGTTTTCACAAAACGGGTCCCAAGCAATAAGACATTTGAATTTCCATGAAATGTGTCTTGATTAATTTCTAAGATAATATTTCTTGTTCATTACAAGTTAAAAACTTCTTGATGAGTTCAAGCACGGTCTACTCTTGACTCTGCTAACCTGCTACAAAGATCTAAAATATAAAAAATGCCTAAATAAACTAATGTGTTTGCAAAATGGCAATAAGGGAATCCTAAGAAAAGATCTGTCAGTCGTCATTCGCTGAGTCTTCTTTGGTCTTCTTCCCTTTACCTCGACCCCGTCGAGTTTTCTTCCTCTTCTTCTCTATAAGGTCGGTATCCCTCATCCCGATCTCCGATATCCTCACTGGAGCCTCCACCAAACCCGTGTCAATAAGTGCCCTCTCTACACGAGCACGAGTCTGCACTTCCTCCCTCTGAGTCTCGCCAAAGGAGCGACCTCTGACAATCTCTTGTATCGAGCCTCCATATCTCCGATCAGTCACCCGACCGATTATGGCGACTCGCCTTAGCCTCGCCTCCTCGTAGTCCTACTCGAGTCACGCCGGCCCCCAATAAAGCCTCGACGTCTCTCCCCGTAATGACCTCGAGTCGCTCCCATTTCCCTCTCGTACAATCCAAGTAGACAAAGTGGTCAAGATGGTACTCTTCCCGCTCCCGAAGATAGCCCCGGGTGGGAAAGCAAGTGTATGTCCAAGCCCTCGAGAAGAATGAGAAGCCGGGCCGGATCTCTCATATCCAATGGCATCACCTCCATGGTCCGAATGTCCTCCCAACCGCTCAACGGCTCCCGTAAAGCCCCGAACCGCCCGGATACCAAGCAGGAATGTAGAAGGACGACCACAGAACCCCGGAACCCTCACAAGATAGGACTCCCGAAATATCCTCCTGGTCCGCAACCTCCAAAGTGAGGTATCCACCAACGGATGTCCGAAGTGGATAGCCTAGCCATCGTCGCCTCCCGCCTACCCCGGTCCCGTTGCCTCGTGCACCTCTCCGAGAAATCACCCAAGGGCACCGAGTCGGCAAAGCCCCGGCAAAGCCCCGAGCCTCTCTCGCAGCCCACAAAGTCGCACACTGACTCCTGCACCTCATGAAATGGTCTCTCCTAGCCATCCCGTCGATGCCATGCAATGTCTCTCCCAAAACCAAGTGGGACAATGTCTTTCCCACTCGCAGCCTCTCGACCATGTCTAAGAGACCGCTATGACAGATTCCCACTGACTCGCCGGTGAACAGAGCGTAAAATATGCAGAGAATAAAGGCATCCATAGCCACCGTGGTCGCAGCCTATAGCCGGAGACCCAAACCTCGCCCGGATATCGAAAGGTCAATCCCGTCCGGCTATCATCATCCCCTCGCCTCTCCCAAAGAAATCTCGTAAAAGATGCAAGCTTTGCCGCCACCGCACGTCTCCGATCAGCGGAATAGATATAGCCTCAATTTTGGGACCCCAATCAAGGCTCGAAGTCTTCATGCGTTGGGACAATCTCGTTGTAAGAAAAGCAAGAACGTGTCTCCTGACGTCCCAAAACCTTGCCGCCGCTTCCTCAAAAGGTCCCAATCGGGCGGGAGATCCCTCAAATGCCATAAAGACTTGATCTTGAAGGAAGAATCAAGCAGTCCCTTGTGAAATTGGAAGTTGTGTTTCACCCAAGATTGAAGATCGGACAGAAAACGGTCTCGCTTCCCCTTTTGCAATCTGACGGGCTTCTCCATTGCAAAATGACCAAAGATGGTGTCTTTAAGTCCAAAATGTGCTCTGGGAACAATTGGGACAAGTCTAAGTTGAAAATGAAATGAAATGGCCAAGCCTTGCTTTTATTCAGAAAATAACCAGCTCGTAGAACCGTGAGCCGCACGGCTTCATTTGCCCTCAGACCAAACCGCACGGCTACATTTGCCATCTGCAGAAAATCTGCAGCAACCAAAGTTGCTGCCCAAGGGAGTTTTCACCCCACTTTCTCACCCAAGACCTGTACAAAAACATGTTCAAAGGTCACCCAAGCATTTATATATCATCATAAATCATTTTGGCCCCGTTTCAGCCCCAATTCCAAGCAAAAAAAACTGCCCCGAGGCTCAAGTAATATGCAAATTAATAAAAAGCATAAATAGAAAAGCAAATAAATTGTTAATACATTGTCTTCGCCCCATCGGCGCCCAAATAAAGCAAAAAATAAACAAAATGTGCATCAAATTGGTCCATTGTTTGTTTTGTTCCTAAATCCACTCTAGAGACCTCCTAGGCCTCCGATTCTTCTTCTTCTTCATCACCGCCGCACCGTAGACGCTAGCCTCCTCATCAAGTCCTCCGGTCGCTCACATCGACGTATGGACATTATCGTGCCCGTACTCGCCTAGCCGCCTGCATGTCGCATTGGGTCCCCGTCCCCGAGGCATGGCACCGGGAAGAGTACTCCGAGGCCGATGAGGTAGACGCCGTGCCCCGACATGCCTTCTCTTGCGCCCGGCTCCCGTGCATCCGCCGCCGCCTTTGAAGTGCAGCGCCTTCCTCGAAGGGACCGACACATGTCCTTCCAGCCCCCGTTCGCCCGACCAATCGTCATAGGTGCGAGCCGGAACCCGAGAAAAAGAGGAGAAAAATCTCGTAAAAATCTCGAAAAATCTCGAAAAATCTCGTAATTGTAAAAAGCAAAGAAAGCCGAAAAGGGAAAGACCCTAAAAGTATACTTACAAAGGTGTCAAAGGCATGGTATACCGGGCTCCCTAGTGTCTGGGACAGAATCCTCATCCTCCTCGGTACTCCGTGGACCACATAAGACAAAGGCAGGAGGGATCGGCGGGTCGCAGGCTCATCCTCCCCATATCCCCGAGTGACCGCCAGCCTTCATCGCCTTCGTGGCGTCCTCAGCGCCGCTCCACAAACACAAACGTAGGGGTATCCATGTCAAAGTACTCCTCCCGGCCACGCCCGCCCGGTACCTAGCTATCTCATCCGCCCGCTAATCCCCGGGCCGTAGCATCCGTGCCGAGGATCATGGGGAGTAATGGCGTCCAAGGGAGGGACATGGCCATGCCGCCTAGAAAATCGGTCCCCTGTAGATGACATCACATGTCGCCCCGTCGCCCATCTCCTCTGCCTCGTCGCCTCAATGGCCTCTCCTAGCAAAATCTCCGGATACCTTCCCCAAGGGTAGAAGTCCACTCCGTCGTGCCCATCCCTGTTGATGACCGGCCTCACCATCTTGTAATCAAAAGTAATCTGGGTCTTTCCCGTGAACTTATCCCTTGCATCTCCCCTCCAGCGGATCATAGCAGGGAAGATGGTGATATCGCTCTGTTGGTTCCAAGGAAAGAACCCGATCACCTCACAGAACCAGACCTGCATGTTCAAAACATCAAAAAGGGTCTCTCATAAAAGTCTCAAGACAAGAAGAGAAAAGAGAAAGAAAGAGGGACTACCTCAAGAACAAAGGAGAAACAGTCCATGGATGCAGCCTTGTTCCGGCTGTACATGTCCAAAGAGAAGTAGAGCTCCGCCAATCCGGCCTCTCCCCAAGAGACCGTCCCTATCCCATCTACATCCTCCAGAGAGTCGAGGAGGCAAGTCATGGCCAGCGTCCCAGAATTAGCAAAGATGGTGACCGACAACATCAACCACACGAAAGCTCTAGCAAGCTGGTGGGCGGTCACATCACTAACGGCAAAGTCCCGTATGCAGTTCTGGACTGCCACCTCGACATTCCGCGTCTCCATCCCTAGCCCCTTGGGAATCAACTCAAACTCGACCAAAGCTCGAAACTCCTCAGCTGTGATATGGTCCCTCCAAGTCACGGGCCTCCCAGTGAACTGTAGACCAGTGATAGCTGTGAAATCGGCGGGAGTCACCGCGGCCTCTCCCCAGCTCAGATGGAAGCTATGAGTGGTGTCCCACCAAAACTCAGATAGGGCCTGGACCAAGCCCTTGTTCTTAGAGGTGATATGAATCCCCCTGCCGATAGCCTCAATGAAAAGATCTAGGCCGGTAGCCCGCACCAGCTGCTTGGGATTCGCCCCATTCTTCTCGAAATCGAGCATCCTCTCCCAAAGCCTGACTGCTATCTCAGATGGCCCTCTAGACTTGTTCTCCTGTAGACAAGCACAGCAAAGAAATGCGTCAGTCCTTCATCTCATTTCAAAAGTGCACATATTTTCAAAAGAAAAGCATTCACAAAAATTTTTCTAGCATCCTTTGCATGAAAAAAAACACGTCTTTCATCACTTGAAACACGTCATGTCAAGTCCCATTGCTTTCCTAAAGCACAAAATCACAATTTTCAAAATTCTTTGCACATAAGCATCATTCTTTCGAAAAAGTGGCATGCATGAATCCTTTTCATCTTCCAAAATCTTGTTTCTCGTTGATAATCAAAATTTTGACTTAGTTCTAGCACATGCAAGAACTCCGTCTCACTTTAAACAATTATCATTCTTACTTTATTTTCGAGAAAAAAAGTGGGTCATTCTCATTATTCTTATCAAATAAATTGCACATGCATGTTCTTAGCCTCATAGGTTAATCATCAATGTCTCAAAATCATTCAAAAATCCTAGGAAAATCCTAGAAAATTCTTAAAATTCGGGTCAAACCCTAAATCAATCAAAATTCAATTAAAATCGACGGAATCGAGCCAAATAAGAACGCTTACCCCAACCGGTCGCGGGTTCGTCGATTTGTGCTCCCTTCTCCCCGGATAGAGCTCCGATGGAGGCGTAAGAAAGTCGTACTTTCTCTCTGTTCGAACGAGTTCCTTCCTCCTCCTTTGAGCGGCCGCGGAGATATTCCTTCTAGCTTGTCTCGGCATAGGATTACCCTCCGGATCCATTCTTGATCAAAGGAAGCAAGGGAATTGAAGGATTTTCAAAATTTCTCTCCTCTCTCTCTCTCTCTTCCTCGGTTGGAATGGGCGGCAGTAATGCCCAATTTCCCGTTCAAATCTGTTTTAAATAATCTGGAAAAAACAGACTTCTAGCCGTACGGCTTCTTTTTCCGGGCGGCCTCATTCGCTCTGAGCAGAAATTACAATTTTGCCCCTGGACTTTCCACTTGGGCCTACAATTCCCGTTATCCTTTAACTAAGATAACACTCTTTTCAGAAGATGTCCCTTATCTCCTAAGCAATTAAGCTTTCTTCCCAGTCGCCTCCGTTAATTCCGTTATAACGGGATAATGCTAGGTGACAACCTCCGAATTGTCGAAATCCGAACTTAAGCTACCTCTATCACGAATAGTGAAGTATGCTCAAGTTCTCCAAACTTAAGCTACCTCTATCCCGAATAGTGAAGTATGCTCAAGTTCTTCTAAACTTAAGCTACCTCTATCCCGAATAGTGAAGTATGCTCAAGTTCTTCTAAACTTAAGCTACCTCTATCCCGAATAGTGAAGTATGCTCAAGTTTTCCAAACTTTAGCTACCTCTATCTCCTCGATAGTGACGTAAGCTCTAGTTTCTTCAGGTGACAACCTCCATTAATTGTCAATCAGGTGACAACCTCCATTAATTGTCAATCAGGTGACAACCTCCATTAATTGTCAATCAGGTGACAACCTCCATTAATTGTCAACCAGGTGACAACCTCCATTAATTGTCAAAACCCTCAAGGATCCTAGACATCATTCCTAACTATCTAGTGATGCTTGAACTACGACCAAGGCTTGATTCCTCCGGGATACGTAGGTAGCCTTTCATAAAAGGTCCAGCCATCCGACCACTTTGGTCACCCTGTTTCTTCGTCACTCATCAGTGATGAAGTAACCCCTCATAGAGGTTTAGATATCTGACCACATCGGTCACTTCTAGCATATCCCCAGTAGGATCAATTGCTTGACCTCTTAGGTCATTTTCTCTTCTACTTTCCCAGCAAGAGACCAGTTTCTCTTCTCCATTCCTCAGCGGATCTATTCTGAACTACGTCCTGGCTTGATTCCCACTCGGGATACGTAGGTAGCCTTCCAGAGGTTCAGCCACTCGACCACCTTGGTCTCTCAATCCGTCTCGGCATTCGCCAGATCGGATCCTTTTCTATCAACAACCCCACTCGCCTTGCAAGTGACGTTGCCGAGGGGCTTCTGTAAGTACCCAAATCTGGCTCATGCCTTCCGGTTAAATTTCCCGGCAATTTCGGTAAGTTTCCCGGTAATTCCCCGGACCTTCCTAGTGTTCCGGAAATATTCTGGAACTGTTCCAAATCAAATAGGGACTGAAAGGGAAGCTTCCCAATTAAGAAATACGTTTTTCTTAATTTGGGAAAACTTCTAGAATTTGCCACCTTCCATGTTTCTAGAAATGCTGAGTCACAAGGGATAATGCCGCACGGCTGCATTAGCCCAAGGTCTCTGGCCGCACGGCTTCATTGGCCTTATCCAGACTGCCTATAAATAGAGCCCTCCTCTACCCATTTTAACAACAACAACAATACCATCAATCACTCATAATACGAAGAAGACACTCCCAAGAGCTGCTGAAAGTCCAAGAAGGTGAAGAAGAAGGCCAAGAAGCCACCTCCCTCCTCCTTGAAGATCCCAAGATCAACCTTTCCACCTAGCTCAATCCTAAGAAGAAGAGGAAGCCATTGGTAACCTCTCACGCCCTAAACTTGCATCCTAATTGCTCTATGTGATTCTAATTGCTCATTGCATTTCATATATTGCTATTATCTTGTTTGGGACCTGGTAGATTAAAGATCATATCTTTATACCCCCTTTCCCCCTTTACATGCATTAGGCATCCTTTGCCATTAAAGATGTAATCTTTTGAATGAAAGGTGCATCCTTTGCACCTAAAAACCCTATTTTTACATAAAAATATCATCTTCATGCATCCTTTGCATATAAAAATCCAATCTTTATGATAAAAATGCATCCTTTGCATATGAAATCCTTTTTCAAGCATCCTATGCATTAAAGATCATATCTTCATCTTAAATTAGCATCCTATGCTTTTCAAAATACAATTTTCATGCATCCTTTGCATATTTAAATCCCAATTTCTTCATAAAAATTCATCATTTGCATAAAAATCATGTCTTTATGCATCCTTTGCAAATAAAGATCATTTCTTTAAATCAAATGCATTCTTTGCAACCCAAAAATGTCATCTTTTCACTAAAAATGTCATTTTTACATGCATTCCCCCATGTCCCTATTAGCAACCTTGGAACGGACCGGTGTAAAAGATCCTATCTTTACACCGTTCCTTCCATAAAGGTTTCATGATTTCTTTAGAAAGGGACAACCTTGAACCCTATATCTCCGATTATCACTTAAGATGAGTATGAAGCATCTATATGAGCTCGACCATCTTAAAGTGTAGGATTGATGGGCTAAGGACCCTCCTTTTCTAAAGAACCTCATATTTGACTATAAAGAGAGTCATTCTCTCGATCATGCAAAGTCCCGAGGTTAAAAATGCAATGATCACAAGTCCAAGACGAGGACGGGATTAAAATCCCGAATACATAAAATCCAAGAAATCCCGAGCGACAACCAATAAATGGTTTGTACGTCCGAAAGACGACTTGGGACATTCCCCCCCTTTATTTTCAAACACATGCACACAAGAAAGCATGCAAGCAAGCACGATTAATGGGATCTTGGGAGACTTGCTCCGACAAGGCACCTTGGGTGAACGACGATCCGTTCTTTCCAAGGGGTAACTTAACCTCCGAACCCATAAAACCTTTTTTTCAAAGTTTTGAGGTAATCAAAATGGCGTGGCGACTCCGTTTTTCAAATTAAACCGGATGTCTTCAAACTCGCGTGAATTTCCAAATACACCAGAAATTTGGGGCACACATTCACAGTATCCGTTCTTTGTTTTTTTCTAGATTTCTCTTTAGCTTCCATTCCAATGCATGTGATGAACTCTGACTTTTATATATATTTATACATACACAAATACACCATCCCATACAGTCAAATATATCCCGTATATACATATACCAAATATTTACATTGGGACCCCTCATAAAGTGCCACATATGCACTCTCTCACCCTATATATACTATAACCCCTCAAAGGCCAAGGTATGCTCTCAGCTCTCATTATACACACACACACTCTCTCTCTCTCTAAGAAGAGCTCTCATATACAGTTTATACACAAACATATGCTGATTCTTGCGCCCGAGGGTTATAACGGGGCAACCCTCCGCACCCCTAACGGTGTTGTTTTGCAGATTCTTCCCGAGGTGCCGACGTGTTTCCGCAACCTTTGCCACCCCGAAGGGCTGATTTTTATGGCATCATCAGTGGTTCCATTGTCGGGAATCGCCATCTTTTTCGGTTTGACGCCGCCGGAGAAGATGCCCATGGAGAGAGAGAGCTCAGTGGTTCATTTCATGGCTTCTACCACTTCCCCAAAAGTGGCAGCCACCAGCTTCCCCACCACCCCAGGTAAATTGTTTTGAGAAAATAAAATCTTATATTCCGGCCACCTAGCCGAAATATTCGCCGGAGTAGCTATCAAGGCTTCTTAGGTTCAAGCTTAATAGCAGCTGAGACTCCACGAAGGTGGAAAGCTGCCACCTAGCTTGAACAACCAAGTAGAAGTCGCCGGAAAAAATGGAGGGGGAGAGAAAGAGAGAGAGACAACATGCACCCCAAGAAACTATTCAAGCACTGGAAGGGCAGCCCTTTCTCCTTCTTCCTCCCCTACTATACACTACCTCATATAAAAAACCCTTCTTGAAAAATTATTTGAGAATTCCGACCACCTAGTCGAAATTACTCACCGGAGCAAGTCACCGGAATATATGAAGAGACCTCTTTTGTTCAAGCTAAATAGCTGGCCAACATTCCACGAAAGTGGATAGCCGCCACATAACTTGAACAATCGAAGAATATTTTTGTTATCGGAAAAAATGGAGTAGAGACACATCGCCGGAATCCGGCGGTACCAGTCACCGGCCGAGTAGAAGACTTAGCAAGGTGGGTTATTGTCTGTCAAAGAAAAACGAAAAAGGGAAAATTGGCTGACAGAATTTAATATTTTTGGGCACAAAACTCAACAAAGGTGGTTGTCGACATATGTTTTAGTGGTTGAAAAAAGAGAAGTGAAGAAATGGGCAAACCAAAAAGACAGCCCACGTTGTTGACAGGTTTGGACAGGCATTTGGGCCCCACCATGTTAAAAAACAACCGGGAGACAGCCAGACCGCAGTCCGCAAACCGCCATCTCCATTTTCTTTCACAGCTAAAGAAACGGGAGGCAAGCATCCATATATATAAAAAAAAGGAGGCAGAGGTACAGACCGAGAAGCTAAGGCCGATATTTAGGCCGCACACACCGGTGACTCTCCATGCCTGTGTCCGCGGCGAAATCCATCATGACCGCCGGCCAAAAAATTCAAAAAACCGAGCAAAATCAAACCTCTAACTGTTGCTCATTCCAGCCGGAATCAGACCGCATTTCATTGACCGTTGACCGCAGATCGTGGCCGCAAACCGCGATCGCAATTAGCCTTGCCCGCTACCCGCAAGCTCCGAGCAAATCACCGTCAAAACCGACCTTCTCCCCTCTGCGACGAGCACGAGCCAGTGACCGTTGTTAGTGACCGCTGTTTGTGACTGCTATCCATGACCGCAGTCAACCCCCCTTACCCGCAAAGCTTTGACCGCAGTCAACCCTCCTTGCCAGTAACCGCTGCCCGATCCGGTGTCTCCCCTGCTTCCATGTCCGCAGAAATCCATTGACCGCAGTCAACCTTCCTTGACC
The DNA here is from genome assembly GCA_022495995.1 of Adenophora triphylla var. japonica. Classification (NCBI taxonomy): domain Eukaryota; kingdom Viridiplantae; phylum Streptophyta; class Magnoliopsida; order Asterales; family Campanulaceae; genus Adenophora; species Adenophora triphylla. Next base: position 89,186 of record JAFEMH010000782.1, read on the forward strand.
GCGCCAAGAACCCCAGACCGCAGCCCGCAAAAATGAGGCGCGAGCACACTACCTCCCTGCCTCAGCTAGCAGTCCGCACTCCGGTCATCCCCACATCACCGGCGAGTTCGAAATTAGTGATAGCAAGCTATGGCCTTCTGGAATCATTCCCACTCGTATTCGTGGTCCCCGATTTTGCTATGAAGAAACCTCAAGCCCGTATTCCGGAGCAGCCAACTCCGATCTACTCCCTGTCCGCATCTCATAAGCCACACATAAATTCCATTCATCTCTACCTTCACCAATTATAATCCGACAGAACAAGCATAAAATCAAAGCCAGATATCCTCAAAGAAAAACTCAATAAAACCGGCGGGCTAATAAATATTTACGCACCTATAAGCCTTCGGGCAAATACATTTTGAAACTACATGCCGGTTTATACATATTTGGAGCTCAACAGCCAGCTCAGGGGTTGGTTATACTCCCTCCGTCCCACCTCAAGGTTTAACCTTTCCTTTTTGGGTCGTCCCACCTCAAGGTTTAACTTCCTTAAATGGAAAGTTTTTCATATATTTATATTCTTATCATCTCCATATATTTACAAAAAGACTATTCTCTCTCCTATTCCCTACCACACATTCTTCCACTCATTCTCTCTCCTATTAAATATTTTTAACTTTTACATTCTCTCTCCTATTCCCTACCACACATTTAACTTTTACATTCTCTCTCTTCAAATTTTCTTCCCACTTTAATTACATTTCTTAAAAAGCGTGTCCACCTCAAGGTTCAACCTTGAGGTGGGACGGAGGGAGTAGTAGTTATTGAATAAATTCATGGGTTATTTGGGTAAAAGCCCATTTGGTCCATTAATATCAATGGGTCACTATTGGTTGTTATTCATTAAATTCAATAATTTTAATGAGTACCTAATGAATTAACGGGTCATATTATAATGGGTTAATGAATTGGTTAATGGAATTGGATAGAAAATTGCAACTCCTGCTATACCTTTGCCTTCCGACAAGAAGTTTTAGGGCTCGATTCTCTCCTCCCTATTGTAAAAACACTAGTACTCAATGCCCGTGCCAACGGCACGGGGCAATACACAAAAAGAGAGGAAGTGAAGAAAATAATAGTTAGAAAAAAAACAACTTCTCTCCATTTATAAATTGTCTTAGTAATCATATTCATCATCGACATCATCGATAGATGACGGTATAAAAAGGAAAGAACACCCTACAATTCAAATTTTTCTTCATATGTAAAACAAACACTCACACCACTAACATGTTAACAGTTTTCATAGGCGGTTAGGATTTAATTTTGGATCAGTTTTAGGCCGTCAGATCAATTTTTGAGATTTAATCTTAGCCACTCTTTATCATGCACAAACCATCCCCCATTTGATTAAAAAAAACTAAATATATTATAATTCAACTAAAAAGATCTACTTGAAATATATTAAATCAAAATAGTAAAACACACAAAAAAAAAATGTAACCAATTACACCACGCATTTATGCACAGCATCAAAGAAATAACAAAATTTGTAACCAATTAGATGTACAACACCAAAGAAATATGAATCAATTGCTCATCGCCATTTACAAAACATTCTAGATAGTCAACTAAAATATAAGGTAAATTATATTTTGCATATCCCAAGTTATAGAATTTTTTCTTAAATAATACTTTTTTAAAATTTTATTTACCAAAGTGACTCACTGTTTAAACTTTTTCCCAAAATGTCCCATTTTTTGAAAACTCGCTACACCGTGTAGCGAGTTTATAATTTTTCAATTAAAATCGCTACACGGTGTAGCGATTTTAAATTTACTAAACTTTATTTAATATTTATGCTTAAAAAAAAAAAAAAAAAAAAACCAAATTTGAAATCGCTACAGGGTGTAGCGATTTCAAATTGCCACATCACTAAGCCAAACAAACAACCACGCACACTACTAATGATAATACTACTAATAATAATAATAAGTACTTCCTCCGACTCTAAATTACAAAATAATAATATAAAAATTATATATTAATAATAAAGAAAATTAAACAGAAATATTATTTTTTCCATCTTAATAAATATTTTAAAAAATGTACTTTTAAAAAAAAAAATATTTTTCATTTCAAAAATAAATATTTCTTTCGACTCAAAATGAATAACCAAAAAATAATACTATATTTTTTATCTCAAAAAAATGAGCATTACTTCCTTCATCTCAATGAATATTTTAAAAATTAATACTACTTCATTCGCCTCTAAAATTAATGTTTGTAATGTTAGTGCTTCGTCTCAAAATATGATATTAATTTTTGAGGCAAATGAGAGTATTATCTTATAAAATATTCATTGAGACGAAGGAAGTAATGCTCATTTATTTGGACAAAAAATGTAGTATTATTTTTTGGTTATTCATTTTGAGTCGAAAGAAATATTTATTTTTGAAATAAAATTTTTTTTTTATAGAAGTACATTTTTTAAAATATTTATTGAGATGGAAAAAATAATATTTATATTTAATTTTCTTTATTATTAATATATAATTTTTATATTATTATTTTGTAATTTAGAGTCGGAGGAAATACTTATTATTATTATTATTAGTATTATTATCAGTAGTAGTGTGAGTGGTTGTTTGTTTGGCTTAGTGATGTGGCAATTTGAAATCGCTACACCCTGTAGCGATTTCAAATTTGGTTTGTTTTTTTTTTTTTTTTTTTTTTTTTTTAAAGCATAAATATTAAATAAAATTTAGTAAATTTAAAATCGCTACACCGTGTAGCGATTTTAATTGAAAAATTATAAACTCGCTACACGGTGTAGCGAGTTTTCAAAAAATGGGACATTTTGGAAAAAGTTTGAATAGTAAGTCATTTTGGTAAATAAAATTTTAAAAAAGTATTATTTGAGAAAAAATTCCCAAATTATAACATAGCTCAATGACCTCATCCAACTCCAAAGGCTAAAAGTGAAACACACACAAATATTGTCATTTTTGTTTCCATTTAACAAACAACCCCCCCCCTTTCAGGAATTTTTTCCCAAATAATCCCGTTTTACTTTTTTATTTACGAAAATGACTTACTGTTCAAACTATTGCCCAGAATGTCCTCTTTTTTGAAACTCGCTACACTGTGTAGCGAGTTTGACTAGGGTTTGTCAAAACTCGCTACACCGTGTAGCGAGTTTAGGGTAATTAATATTGACCGCTTGGAAATTAATTAGGGCATTTAATTAACCTAAACTCGCTACACTGTGTAGCGAGTTTGGTTAAACCTAATTAAACTCGCTACACGGTGTAGCGAGTTTGATTTGGATCCGAATTCCCTTATTTTATTTAATTCTTCTCTTCTCTTCCTTCTTTCTTTCTTTCTATATATATTATATTATATATATATATATATATATATATATATATATATATATATATATATATATATATATATATATATATATATATATATATTTTATATATATATATATAAAATAATAAATAAGAAAGAGGAAGTTCCTTTAAAAGTCCTCTCACTAAGAGAGGTCCCAAAGGAACTTGAAAAACAATGAAGATGAATCATCTATTTATAGTGGAAGAAAGATTTGAAAAATGTAGGATACATCTATGTGGGAAACACAAAAAATATTTAAATTTAGAGATGGTGGGAAAAACAAAAATTTCATTTTTCAAATATTCACATGGATCATTATCCAAGCAACATCTTCACCATTAAATGCATCACATCCAATGATCCATGTGAATATTTGAAAAATGAAATTTTTGGAGGCAAATGAAATTTTGTTTTTCCCACCATCTCTAAATTCAAATATTTTTTGTGTTTCCCACATAGATGTATCCTACATTTTTCAAATCTTTCTTCTACTATAAATAGATGATTCATCTTCATTGTTTTTCAAGTTCCTTTGGGACCTCTCTTAGTGAGAGGACTTTTAAAGGGACTTCCTCTTTCTTATTTATTATTATATATATATATATATAAATAATATATATATATATATATATATATATATATATATATATATATATATATATATATATATATATATATATATATATATAATATATATAGAAAGAAAGAAAGAAGGAAGAGAAGAGAAGAATTAAATAAAATAAGGGAATTCGGATCCAAATCAAACTCGCTACACCGTGTAGCGAGTTTAATTAGGTTTGGCCAAACTCGCTACACGGTGTAGCGAGTTTAGGTTAATTAAATGCCTTAATTAATTTTCAAACGGCTAAATTTAATTACCCTAAACTCGCTACACGGTGTAGCGAGTTTTGACCAGATCCAAGTCAAACTCGCTACACGGTGTAGCGATTTTCAAAAAAAGGGACATTCTGGGCAATAGTTTGAACAGTGAGTCATTTTGGTAAATAAAAAAGTAAAAAAGGATTATTTGAGAAAAAATTCCCCTTTCAGACCCCAAAAAAATTTATATTTGCATCTTAATCGAGAGTAAAATTTTTGAACATTATTTTGGAGACGGAGAGAGTAATATATCACATTTCTAAATAAGAAAATAAACAATGCTAAAATTTAATTTTACCATGATACAAAAGAACACACAAACAAAGGATATTTCATAAAAAATTAACAAATCAAACGCAACATTTATTATGTGAGCGGTGTACTAAATAATAAATATCATTCCATATGTTAAAATATTAATCCCATGATTTGCCCAACTTTTTTTACCCAACCTGCTAATACCCTAACATTATTTGTAGGAAGATTCATCCAAGCTTCTCTATGCCTGTTGAACTACCAAAGATCACAACAGCCGAAATGGAAAGACAACGTCGAACAGTTGGACCAAGACGCCCATGGAAACGGCCGGCCATGGAGTTCCTAAAATTGAAAAATGTGGATTATAGAATCTGTATAATTTGGAGTGAAAAGAATTAGTGCTTTTGAGAAACATACCGGGGAGGATGAGGGAGGTTTAATTTTCTTGAGTGAAAGTGTGTGTGAGAGAAGGTAAAGGGAGGAGAATTAGCAGATGAACCTGATGGGGAGTTGGAGACACAGAGAGATAACCTTCGGTTGGGGAGGTTAAAAACGGTTGAGTGAGGGAGTGAGAATTTAGGCCGTCGGATCAATTTTGTTATGAGGGGCAAAACGTAATTTTTTTCTGTTTTAAAATTCTATTTTGTTATTTTCAAGTTTCCTTTATTTCCCTAATGTTAGTGGACAGTTTCTTTTGTTTAGTGGACAGTTTCAAAACCGTTTTTGAAATTCTATGAGAGGGGTTTCTTTAAGAAACTAAAATATTCTCTCCCGTTGTGATTTTTTAAGTTCAGTCATTGATTCAGCATCATTATATTTAATAAACATTTAATGTAAGAATATTGGGGGAATTAACCCTTCCTATTATGATCAAGCCTCTCAGTAATGAAAACAGGCTACTAAAAATATGTATGAATAACTACCATCAAATAAATGTCATATTATAGCAGATGCATAGAAGTTAAGAAACAGAGAAGTTATTAGTAGTGGGTAAATTAGGTTAGTAGTGGGTTAATTAGGTTAGTTTTAGGCCGTCCGATCTATTTTCTGAGAATCAATCTGGGCCGCTCTTTGTCTCGGCGGTTACTTCCCTTCCCTATTGTAATATAGATAAAAATAATTCCATTTAGATCAAATAAAAGTGAAATAATTTTGGCATTTTATATGGATGAACACTAAAACCATAAATGAATAATCACTAACCACCCATTAAAACCACCATATATATATTGCAAATTATTTGCTCTATAAAATATGCATTAAAAATGACATTAAGGATTATTTAAAAAAATATATGTATATTATAAAAGATTAATTAACTTTGAGTTGGTCTGGCGAAAAACGCGTTTCTCCATCTCTGTATGGAGAAACGGGTTTTTTAATATATTCAAAAATCGGCAACCATTTGAATTAAACCGGTTCTATTGTTCAAAAACCTACATAAATTCAATATTTGCGTAGATACACACACAGACACACTACAACGATCACAGCAAATGGAGACGAGCAGGACAGTTCAATCAAAATGAATATCCAGAAACAATACAGAATTCGATATTGATTAAATCAGGTAATATGAACCAAATCAACAACTACTGTTTTTAATTTTAATCAACGTTTATTGTACTAAGGTCGATTGTTATATTACATTTTCAGAGATTGATGTACGTAATTTTGGATCTATCCATCAATAGCATAAATGGAAGCTCAATTACATGACAGATATTCAGAAATATCACAAATCGATATTCTACAGGCTACAGGTTTGATCTCAATAAAACTTACTTGTTAATATTTTATATATCATGACCATCTCTATATCCATACCCAGATATTTATATAAATTATATCCAGATATTTATATAAATGATATCCAGAAGTATCTGAATGTATATCCAGAAATGTGTTAGGTACATATCCATAAATTGCTTATGGCTTTGGTCAATTCTATGTTCAGAAACCTTCAAAATAAATATCCGGAAACCTTCAAAATGAATATCCGGAAACCTTCAAAATGAATATCCAGAAACTACCAAATTGAATATCCAGAACTACCAAATTGAATATCCAGAAACACACAATTGACCATGTTCAGAAACTATAAAATGAGTATCCAGAAACCTTCAAATGTATATCCAGAAACCATCAAATGAATATCCAGAAACATTCAAAATGAGTATCCGTAAAACCTTCAAAATGAATATCCGTAACTACCAAATTGAATATCCGAAACACACAATTGACCATGTCCGTAAATAATAAAATGTATATCCAGAAAGTACCAAATTGAATATCCGTAAACTTTAAACCGGCAATGTACTAGGCCAAGGGATATGGCTATGTCCTTGGCCAAGGCCAATGCTATATCCGTAAACTACAAAAATGAATATCCAGAAACCTTCAAAATGAATATCCAGAACCTAACTAACTACTGCCTTTTCTTGCAGAATCATATTCTCATATTGATTTAGAATCTCAAATTCAACAACCTACAGATCCTGAAACTGGGCTATAAATAGGTTTTCTCTCTTAACTTTATTGACATATTGATTTAGAATTACTGATTTCATATAACATTATTCTTTTTAATATATTTTGTGTGTGCAGTAACTTTTGAGGACCCTAATATTGATATAAGCAAAAATTTGCTGGGAACAAAAGCAAAGACATGGGAGGAATTGTACAAACTGTATAAACTTCATGCAAATGCACTAGGATTTAGTATTAAGTTGTCAACAAATCATGTTTCAAAAAAGACTTCAAGGATATTAGACAAGCTATTCTGTTGCTCATGTGAAGGAGTTACCAGATCAACCCAAAAGGATAACATCAGTGTTCCATCACCAGTTGATGTTAATGAAGTTCAAATTCCTTCACCAGTTGAACAACTCGATGTTACCAAAAAACAACAAAAGAGAAGGAGAAATTACATAAAGAGGACTCAATGTAAGGCTCTTTTGAAGGCGAAATTGCTAAAAGAGGAAGATATGTATGTTGTTGACTGCCATGTTACAAAGCACAATCATCCAATGACAAGGACAGATTGGAACCATTTGAAGCGTAGTGAAAGGTGTATCTCAGAAGATCAGGGTGAAATAATTGAAATAATGGAAGAAGCTGGTATAAAACCAACTGATGGATATAGTCTTTTGGTAAAAGCAGCTGGTGGAGAGGAACATGTTGGTCACACAAAGAAAGATCATATCAATTTTGTTCAGAAACTTAGAATGGAAAAAATTGAAAATGGTGATGCTCAGAATGTTGTTGATAGGCTTTTTGAAATTTCACTGGAAGATCAAGGGTTCTATTTTAAAATCAAATTTGATGATGAAGGAAGACTTGGGGCTATATTTTGGAGAGATAGCATGATGAAGGAAGATTACAAGCTCTATGGAGATCTGGTTACATTTGACACAACTTATACTACAAATAAATACAACCTTATTTGTGCCCCAATAGTTGGCATTAATAATCATTGGAACACTGTCATGTTTGGTTGTGCTTTCATAGCAAATGAAAAAAAAGAAACATTTGTCTGGTTGCTTAAGCAGTTTAGAAAATCAATGGGAGGCAAAGAACCAAAAACAATATTTACAGACCAAGATCAAGCAATGTCAAATGCAATTGAAGAGGTATGATTATAAAATTCATAACCAGTTCTTTTATAATACTCCCTCCGTCCCACCTCACTTGACACTTATTTCCATTTTGGGCCGTCCCAGCTCACTTGACACTTCCCAAAATAGCCTACTTTTTATAATTTTATATTCACTCTACCCCACCACTCATTCTCTCTCTTCATTTTCCACCACTCAATTTATTCAATCAACACTACTATTTACCCCACTCATTCTCTCTCTTCATTTTCTACCACACATTTTTTTATTTTATTCTTTTTTCTTAGTTCTCGTGCCCACCTCAAGGGTGTCAAGTGAGGTGGGATGGAGGGAGTATTTCTTATCTAGTATTTTATTTGTGCTATATAGTTCTAACAATATTTCAGATGTGTCTTAACTTTACCCAGATGTCATTGGTGTTTATATCCAGAAACTACTAGATTGAATATCCAGTAGCTAGTCATTCTAAAGTTTCTGGTTATTCAATATAAAGTTTCTTGGATATTCATTTGGTAGTTTCTGGATATTCATTTGGTAGTTTCTGGATATTCAATTGTTAGTTTCTGGACATGGCCAAGGCCAAAGCCATGACAAAAAATTGGTCAATGAAAATTTATTGTATGTTAATATCCAGAAGCATATAATGTTAATATCCAGAAACTTTATTATAATACAGGTATTTGAAGGGCGGACGAGGCATAGGCTATGTTTATGGCACATCCAACAAAATGATGTATCCCACTTTGGACAATTGAAGACAAATGAAGATTTTAAAAAATAATTTGATCATTGTTTAATGGGATGTACCAGTGAGGATGAATTTGAAAGATGTTGGGAGTCAATGCTCGTGAAATACAATCTCGTTGAAAATTCCTGGTTCAAGCGTCTATATGGACTACGGGAGAAATGGTGCACAGCTTTAAGAACAAATTTCTTCTCAGCTGGAATATTGTCATCCCAAAAAAGCGAGAGCAAAAATCATGCCCTTTGTTTCAAAGCAAATAGAAACACATCCCTCACTCAGTTCTTTGACATATTCAATGAAACAGTTAAACGTTGGAGGAATACTGAACAAGAGAAGGAATTTCAAGCATCAATCTCAGTCCCTCAACCAGACATGTATGGTGGTATCATAAAACAAGCAACTGAGGTATACACACCACAGATATTTAAGTTCTTTGAGATTGAGGTAAAACGAGCTTTTCCTGCTGTATACAAATTTGGAGATGAAAGTGATGAAAATTGCAGATTCATACATGTTGCTCATGAGAAGTACCCAGATAAATATGAGAGTGTACTCTTTGTTAGGAATAATGAAAGTGTAATAGCTCAGATGCAAATGCAATCGCTTACTACGCCGGTTGGTTGTGCTTTCATTGCATAAAGGCGCTGAATTTGTCAAATGTCACAAGGATACCATATATCTACATTGATAAAAGGTGGACAAAGATGGCAAAAAAAGATGTATGGGACAGAGTCTATCAAGGAAAAGATAATACATCAACAGATAAAAATGAATTCATTCCCTGGAAACAAAAGATGGCAATGAAATACCACAATCTGATGATGGCTTGTCATGAAAACAGAGCTGCAAAAAAGATACTGGAAGATGGGTTCAATAGAGACTCACTTCTTATACATCAATTGTTGTCAGAAAATCAGCAGGATTGTAGATCTACGACAAGTGTTAATGATAGCGTTGGTTCAGAAAGTATAACAAGTGCTCCAGCTGTGATTGATCCAATTCGTGCAAATACAAAGGGCAGAAAACGAAAGCTAAAGACAAAGTTTGATAGAAGAAAGCCAATCACTGATGAGTTTGGTTCAAAAACACCAAATAAACATTTGATTTAATAGTTTTTAGATTGAAGTACAATTTATTAAGTTGACTAGTTAAATATTTTATATACAGATATTTGATGTTTTTATGTTCAGAAATGAAATAAATTGATATCCAGAAATTGCTTATTTGCTTTGGCCTTGACCTTGACCTTGATTTTGTACTTAGCCTTGGCCATGGCCAAGTCCAAGGCCAAGGCCAATTCTATATCCAAAAGTATGTGAATGTATATCTAGAAATGTGTTAGGTGCATATCCAGAAATTGCTTATTGGCTTTGGCATTGACCTTGATTTTGTCCTTGGCCTTGGCCTTGGCATTGGCCTTGGACTTGGCCTTGGCCTTGTCCTTGCCATGGACAAGTTGGCCTTGGACTTGCATGGATTTGGCCTTGGCCTTGGCATGGGCTATGGCCATGTCCTTTGGCAAGGCCAATTATATATCCAGAAGTATCAGAATGTATATCCAGAAACTACCAAATTGAATATCCAGTAACTAGTTAGCCACTGTATGCATGTATATTTACAATATCCAGAAGTATTAACATTAAAATCAATTGAAAATGCAGAATGAGCACAATTGTTTCTGGAATTATTACTACTCCAGATGCTTTAAGAGCCTCTAATTCCTTTCTTCTCTTTGCAAATTCTGCTTCAAGAAGCCTTGCAGATTTCCTTTTATAAGTTCGATCTATTATATCGAGTAGAAATAAATTAAACATGTATATCCAGAAACTTACAAATGAATATCCATAAACAATCAAAATATATATCCAGAAATTATCAAATTAAACAGGAAATATAAAGTTTAAGAAAGAAAACAAACTAAGTAAATTATTTTAAATACAACTACAAAAAAAAAAAAAACCCAACAATAACAACAACAGGTTCCTAAATTTTAAGAAAGAACCAAACCCACAACAGTAACAAGAACAACAGCAATAAGGGGAGGAGCAAGAACAACAACAACAACAAGAACAACATCAACAAGAGGAAGGGCATCAGCAATTGAATGATGATGAGACAGAAGAGGTAATTACATAATTATTATAGAACTAATCTCATCTCGGTTCCTCTGTTCAGAGTCCCCCAATTCCCATCATTGACTTCTGTCATATGCTGCTCTAGTGCGATGTGCTGTAGCATGGATATTTCTCCATACACAGAAATAGATCCAAAATGAATAGCATGCGCAAAGAGTTGGTCCCAAGACAAGGTTCTTGTTGGAAAGCTCCTAGGGGGCAGAATGGGCATTGCAATTTATTTTCCCCATTATAGAGGGGAAAACGCCCATTTTGAATTGATCGCTTGTGCCTTGCAACTTTTTGCTCCATGGTTAACTCTCTGTTAACCCTAGGCGGAACATCCACATTATTATCTACATCTTCAACCTCCTCAGGCTGAAACCCTACATCAGAATCAGAACTTTCGTTCTGCTGAGCTTGGTTGTTGTTGTTGTTATTCATTTTGAGAAATTTGATTTTTTTTTGTTGTGATGGTAGGAGTGGTGGTGTATGGTATTTATTCATTTGGGATCAAAGGCTATTAGTCACGGATTCAATAGTTATCCCAACTAGTACTGCTTCATTTTGTCCATAAGCAATAGTGCCAAATTTCAAACAAAAACAGTCACAGATTCAATAGTTAACTACATTTCAAACAAAAACAGTCATGGATTCAATAGTGCCAAATTTCAAACAACAACAGTCACGGATAACAATACGTCACCTATATTACAAAATACATCAAACACAACAATATTAAAAACAGAATTTAGTACCATTAAACACTACCACTACCACCTGCTCCATCATCGCCTACGTTGTCATTCAATTTGTTTTTTGGATCATATTCATTCAAAATACATTCTAAATACATTTTCAAAGCCTTCTGGTGAATCCTAGCAGCTTCATCAATGTTGTGAGCGTTGCCAAACTCATGAGCATGATTGACTATCCCCACATAATCTTTATCCCTACAATTGTGTCCATTACATGGCTCCAATGGACAACGAAATGAGGGAGTTTCATTTGCAGAAGAAGGCTGCAAAACAACAAGATGACCATAGATGAATTTTTGGTAGCACACCATGTATATTTTCCAACTTTTGTCATCATTTGAATCACCCAAAGTTGGCTCACTAGAATTTCCCTTGCCTTTGTTCATCACTAGAAAATTTATTAAAGGTAGAATTTTTCTTGAACTTGATGTATATGCTTGCCTTTGGACAGATTTATATAGGCTGAGTACTTGAAACCAGTCAAAAAAGTTGGTCAATGAATTCAATGCACTTACCAACTGTACACATTTATTACTCTTTGAATTCAATAGTAAGTTTGAATGCTTTTTTGACCATTAAAGACAAGCAAACTTATCATTATTTATTACTGTTGAAGGAGGTATATCCAGAAACTATCAAAAAGTATATCCAGAAACTATCAAAAAGTATATCCAGAAACTTACAAATGTATATCCAGAAACTATCAATATGAATATCCAGAAACTATCAATTCTATATCCAGAAACTCTTAATTTGAATATCCAGAAACTATCAAAATGTATATCCAGAAACTACCATATTGAATATCCAGAAACTTTAATTGGCCTTGAACTTGATTTTGACCTTGGCCTTGGCCATGGCTTTGGCCTTGTTCTTGTCATGGCCATAAACTATCAAAATGTATATCCAGAAACTATCAAAATGTATATCCAGAAACTTACAAATGAATATCCAGAAACTATCAATATGAATATCCAGAAACTATCAATTCTATATCCAGAAACTCTTAAATTGAATATCCAGAAACTTTAAATTGACAAAGCAAAAGTTTTTAAAGAATCTTGTACATTTCTTTCAAAAGTGTGGAGTAATATATTTCTCCACTAAAGTACGTTAATTACATCACTAAACCAGATTCCTAATTACATAATTACAGTCACTATGAATCTTGAACATTTCTTTGTTCTTCTGTTCTTTTTATTTTCTTCTCTTTTTCAAAAGTGTGTGCCTGAATCATAAACTTCTGCCTATCTTTGTTCAATTGACTAAGCAAAAGTTTTGAAAGAATTTCAGCTCGTAGACGAATCCTTTGTTTATCCTACAAAGTAAAAAAAAAAATTGTTAAAACATATATATACAAACTCATATAATATAAATATGAATAAAAAAAAAACTTTAATAGTACCTGACATAACTCAGGGCATGAGTACATTGATCCTTGAAAATCATTCATCTCAGACATCACATAAACTCCACAATCATGGTTAGCTTTATTTTCTTCAAGAACCCAATCACATTCCATGTATTCAAATTTATATGATATTTTGCCTTCAAAATCATTAGAACATGGATGACCAATCTTTTTCAAAAAAGATTTCATAGGCGCATACTGAAAAAATTTTAAGTATAAAATATTAGATAACCAATGAAAACAAAAATGAAAAATATAAAACTGCAAAAAAAAATATAGTGTAAAGTGCCCATTTGAACTGCTTTCGTAAGTTTCACAACATATACCAATGCTTTCGTAAGTTTCACAACATCAGCTTCTTTTGCTTTATTCATTGCAAGGTTGTCAAAATAGTGAATGGATTTTGAAACCATGTTGTACACATATAGTGTAAAGTGCCTATTTGAACTGCTTCCTTTAAAGTATGGGATATAAAACTGCAAAAAAATAAGTATATCCAGAAATATATTAGGTGACTATCCAGAAATTTCTTATTTGTCTTGGACATGGCTAAATCCATGGCATAGGCCTTGGCCTTGGCCTAGGCCTTGGTCATGGATATATCCAGAAATATCTGGAAGTATATCCAGAAATATAGTAGATGACTATCCAGATATTACTTTGGCCATGGCATAGGCCTTGGCCTTGGCCTTAGCCTAGGCCTTGGTCATGGATATATCCAGAAATATCAGAAAGTATATCCATAAATTTTCAATATGATATCCAGAAATGTATTGACAAATGAAAATACATACCAGATCTACTTCTTTCAGATCCATTAGATTTCCATCGACATTAACAACATCTTTCCAATACAAAAAAGTTTGAAGCATTTCTGCAGCACCATAACGAGCATTGCAAGAACGTTTCGCCCAAATATCCTGTTAATATAAATGATAACAATATCTTAAAAAAATTTCATGGATATATACCTTGCAATCGATATATATATATATATTTATAAGTTGTTGAAAAAAGTAAACTTACAGAATGGTCAACACCAAACATAAATCTCTTCATTACACCCTTTTTATGCTCCAGCTTGTTCAACAACATTGCCCAAGCATTCACAATTACACCTGTGATATCTGTATCTTCTTGCATACTCAAAATATCGTCTGCTTCCAGTCCAATGAGATCATTAAACTGAAAAAAAACACTGAAAAAAAAATAATATTAGAATTTGAATACCATAATAAATTTCAACTGTAATAATATTGAAATAAAAACGGGATATTACTTTTTTGACGCTGGAAGAATCAATTTTGAGAAGCCATAGTCAACCACTTCCATCTTTAGCTTTGGCATACCAATCATTACTTCCTTATTCTTCACCATAAATTCAGATGAAAGAATATTTTCACCATTAACAGGTTCCAAATCCAGTTCATCTAACATCTTATCAAACTTCTCACCATTAACACAATGTTGAGAAATTTTACCAACCAAATTATCAATATCACCCAAAATTTGTAAAGAAAATTCTTCTTCCACGTCAACTTCCTTGATAACAGACATAGGCTCAATCGTTTTTTGTTTAAACAGATGGGAATCAGTAACTTGATCCTCTGTATTAAGCCTAGCTATTTGATGCTCTGCAGATTGATCTTCAGTTGGTTGAGCAACATTGGTAACATCTTGATCCCCAAAATGCTCATGCAGATATCTGTCATCAAAATCCTGAAAATTGTCAACATTATCATTAGACGTTGTACGCTCAGATTCTTGACTCTGTGATAAAATCCTAAATGTTGGCAATGGTCCAACCTTTCCTTTCTCCTTAAGCTTAACTTTTGAAGTTTTCAACTTATCAATAATATCATGAATATAATAAAAAACCTGACTTCCCCAAGGTTGACTATCACCATGAAAATCCTCCTCTTCAACAGATCCTTTCTCAACATCATCATTATTAACTTTTTCTTTCTCCTTCTCAATTTTTGAAATCCTTGCAATATGAGCATTGATAGCAACTTTAATATCATTGTGAAATATTTCCAGTGACTCTTTAACAGAATTCAAAACTTCTGGAACATTTTCAATTGCAGGATGATTTCTAGGATGACTTACATCGTCAATAAAAGGAGCAGCATCAATCAGCAATCCAATTTTTCCTTCATCTAAATCATCCTCATAGCTCGTAATAGGATAAACATTATTCAAATAAAGTACTCCACCCCAACCAATTTTAGCTTTATTACCAGCCCTGTCAGAAATTTTCTCTTGAGTCCAATGTTGAATCAAAGGACGTGCAGTTGGTTCATGTTTACCCAAATATGGAAATCTATGAAAGTAAGCTATTACAAGAATTGCCACACAACCACTACAACACCTCACTTTACTACCAGAAGAAGCCTTAAACTTCCTAACACCATCAGATATCTTAGTCAATACAAACTGATACCAATCAAACTTTTTAATTCGAGTAACATCTTCAACCAATGCCAACAAAGAACAGTCAACAGCCTTTGTTACTACTGGTGCAAGAAAGAAACTGACAGCAAACAAGACATAGAGGCGTTTAAACTCATCACCTCCATTAGGTAGTTCTTTGATGCGTTCACCAAGCAGACGGGCTGGAATACCATCTTTAAGTTTCCCAAAAGTATTTATGTATCGTGCGCTCAACTCTTTGTCAATGCCTATTGAACAATTTATCTTCTCTTTTTTTAAATTCCTAGGAAGACAAAGAATATCAAAAACATCATTTGTTGTTATATAATACTTGTTATGTTTGATTCTCTGAATAAAGCTTCCCGAATCAAATCTTTCCACAAGATATTCCACAATTCCCCCTGTTGGCAATCTATTCAAATTAAGTTCTAATAGCCCACCAAAACCTATAGATTTAACATCTTCTTTCTGAGCAGGGGTTAAACCAAGATCAATAAGCCTTTCTGGGACACAACAATGTTCAAATGCTCGTTTCTTACCACTTTCAACCACATCCACTGTTGATTTCTTCTTTGACTTCTTAACTTGACCTTCAACTGGCAAATGAACAATTAACTGATTCTTCTTATGCTTCATACTATCTTCACTTTTATTCAAATCTGCAGGTACAAAACATAAAAAAAAATTAAAAAAAACATCAAGAGGATATCCAGAAATAAATGAAATGAATATCCAGAATAATAAAGAAATGATATCCAGACAATTAGAATTGGCCTTGGCCGAGGCCATGGGCTATGGCCATGTCCTTGGCCAAGGCCAATTCTATATCCAGAAACTATAAAACGTATATCCAGAAACTACACAATTGAATATCCAGAAACATAGAAATGAATATCCAGAAACTATCAAAATGCATATCCAGAAACTACACAAATGAATATCCAGAAACATTCAAAATGAATATCCAGAAACTACACAAATGAATATCCAGAAACTTTCAAAATGATATCCAGAAAATATCCACAAATGAATATCCAGAAACATACAAATGAATATCCAGAAACAAGCAAATGAATATCCAGAAACAAGCAAATGAATATCCAGAAACTTTCAAAATGATATCCAGAAAATATCCACAAATCGTTAAACATAAAACACAAAATCGATACACAGAAATTGAAAATTTCAAACTAAAACTCATTGTTAAAGTCATATACAGATGAGTATGCTTAATATATCCAGAAATTTATGAAAATTCGAACCAAAACAATAACAACATGTGAACTCACAATCGGATTTTTGCTTGCTCCTGTTTTCATCAACTGAATTTCCCATAATTCCTTCGATTGCTACTGATTTCGCTTGCTACTGATTTCTGGATATAGTTTCTGGATATTCAACTGGATTTCTCTTGCTACTGATTTCGTTTTGGTATTAAAATTAGGGGAAACGGGTTTTAATTAAATCGGTTAAGAAATCGGTTCGTTAAACGTTCAATTAAACCCGTTAATAAACCGATAAGGAGAAAGTTTCTCCTTAGCGCTAAGGAGAAACGCGTTTCTCCTTATATTTTATCTATCACAAATCGAATAAAAAATTGTAGATAATATTGCCTCTTGGATGTGATATCGTAAAAAAAAAAAAAAGCCCCAAACCCATATTTAATCGAGGTTGGGTGAATGATATCACAATTATTTCACAATATGCATTTTTCATTGCTTTCTAATGAATGTCAAATTTGATTTTAATGGACACTTAGAAGAAAATGTGTGATTTTCATAAATTTAAATGATAAAATGCATAAATATTTTTGTTAACCACTTTTTAAATATACAATTTTGTGATAATAAAATGAATAACAAAAAATGGTAAAAAAAGCATTTAGGTACAAAGTTTTTTTCTTTTAAAAAAAGACGTTTATTGTGGAACAAAATTTCTTGAATTTGGATATTCATTTAGGGATCACAGACGAATGAGTAATTTATGATGCTAATATTTTTGAATTAGTTAATGTCTTTATTCCAAGACTAGTGAGTAACCCGTGCTTTGCATGGGAAACTAATTTGCCAATTTTTTATATTTTTATTTAATAAATTAACATAATAATTTTTTGTAATATAAGTATATTGTATATGAATTAAGACGTTTGCTTATAAATTTAGGAGAATTGTATTAATTTTCTTTTAGATTTTGTTGTACATAATTTGTATTTATTATGATAATTGAAATTTGATTATAAAGATGAATTATTATTATTATGAATTAAATTTTAATTTTATAGATGATTGACTTCTCTAACTCAACAATTAGTAATGTTAGTTGATGGCAATAAAGCACATTAGTAAAAGATTGACAAATTCAATCATGAAAACGAACTCAAATGGAAAAATTCAAAACATGAAAGTTGTACATAACATAAAAATACATGAATCTGAAAGTTTTCAACTTCAGAAAATTAGTTTTGTCAATTAAACACATGGAAACATTTAAGTCCTGAAACTGAAACACATTTTTGGCAGATATTATGGTCATGCAAGATGGGTTAAAATAAATACTTAGAATATACATAAAATCTTGTGAACATCCATGAGCATAATTTCATGGGTTAAGAAGAGATTGCAATTTACAAATCTCAAAATTTTCATGTATTTATTTTACTATAATTTTTGCAAGGCACAGTAGCCCTTAATAGTGCTTCATGGGCAGATTTTTACTACTTCAAATTTGAAATCTAAAACCAAGTCAAATGAAAGAAGAATGTATAAAGGTTTCTACAAATAAATAAAGAAGAATTAGTAACAACCAACAAAAGTTATATATGTAATATAAAATAAATCATAAACAAAAATAGGCACTTAAAGAAACAAAGTATAAAACAATGAATCTTACAACTTTGAACAACAACAATCTCAAAAGCATTCATATAGGTAGCTGCAAGAAATATAAACATGATAATATTAATGAAGCCCACCAATTTTCATCAACAAAATCAATCAAAAATATCACGCAAATGAAGATAGGAGCTGAAATACAACAACAAAAAAAAAACAAACATCCTTTCTCATATTTATATTTCATGTAAAGACCGTAAGTATTCTTATATTAAAAGTGATTAAAAATTATTTATATTATTAATTATTAATTAGGGAGTTGAAGGACGAAAACTAAAAAGACATTGAAATTACCCGGGATCCGGCTCGCGCGCGGGGCCCCGGCATCTCACATTTGTCGCTTCGGGAAGTCGCCCGGATCCGAGAGGCAGCGCAATCGCGCCCCGACATCTGGCTTATTCCGTTTTAGCGTGTTGGAGGTGTCTCGCTGTGTTTTGCTTTGTAGAGTCGCCACGCCGTTTTTATTATTAAGCCCAAAACATTGAGAAAGGGCATCAGTTTAAAAATAATAATAAACTGTTTTTGTGTGATGAGAGTTTGAGTTCGGAGGTCAGATGACTCCTCGGGAAGAGAATATTAGAATCTTAGAGCTCACTCGAGTCGCCTCGTAAAAACGAGTCTTTCGGATACCCCTAATATTCTTTAACTGTTGTGTGTGTGTGTGTGTGTGCTTTTAAAAATGCATGCAATATCGGATGTCTACATTGTACACTATGTATTGAAATGTATTGAAATAGTAATGGAAGGAAGCCTTACCAATGTTGGTTCGTGTCTGTCTTCCGCTGGGGAATAGTGTTTGAGGATGGAATAGTGTTCCGGTACGGACCGGGATTGCTTCGGGAGGGGCCGGTTGTCTGCGGACAGAGTTTTGGCGTGCGTTGGGATCGTTGGTTGGATTCGGGCAGAGGTTCGGCGTGCGTTGGAATCGTTGGTTGGATTCGGGCAGAGGTTCGGCGTGGTTTGGGATCGCCGGTTTGATTCGGCAGGTTCAGCGTGGTTTGGGATCGCCGGTTTGATTCGGGCAGAGGTTCGGCGTGGTTTGGGATCGCCGGTTTGACTCGGAAAGAGTCGGGATGCCTCATGAAAGACCAAGAAAGGCCTCGGAGTACCACGAGGGGCCTCAGAGTACCTCGAGAGTGCCTCGGGGCAGCGCGAGAGCGTCGCGGGAGCGCTCGGAGAGGCTTCAGAGCACCACAAGGGAGCTCGGAAGGCCTCGGAAGGATCCGAAAGGGGCCGAAATTGCCCCGAAGGGTCTTAGAGGGGAGCCTGAAGGCTGGGGGGAGAGGAGAGAAGAGGGAAATGTGTGAATGAAATGGGAGGGGGAGCCCTCTATTTATAGTGGCAGATTTCGTGCAAAGAGGTCCGTACGGACCTCTTAGGTTATCCAGAATTTTAGTTTTCCTCAATTTGAGGGAATCTGTGATAATTGTGAATATTCTGGAATGATGGTGTCCCCTGCGCAAAGAGGTCCGTACGGACCATCTTGGCATGCAAAGAGGTCCGTACGGACCAACCATGCATGAGGGTAATGATTTTCTCCGGGATTTGAGGGAATATTGTGGACTTTAAGGGGATTCAATAATTATTGCAACAAAGAGGTCCGTACGGACCTTATTTGCTTTTCCAATTTCCTGAAAATTCCCAAAAGATCCTTTTGTCCCTTTTTATCCCAGAAAGGCTCCTCCCTTGGTTTGGATGAGGGTTTTTTGAGGGTTTTGAGTGCTATAGGTCTTCGAGACTGTGTTTGTGAGTCTGCGGTGTTTCCCATGTGCTCGGAAAAGGGTGATCCAGATTGGGATACTTACAGAAGCCCCTCGACGACGTCACTTACGGAGGAAGTGGGGTCGTTGATAAGATAAGGGTCCTAATCTGGATCGCGTGCTGAGAGAGGAAGTGACCGTGTAGGTCGGGGTGAGGATGTGGCGGTGTCCTATTGTGTGACTGTTTTAGGTCAGTTGGCTGGACCCTGTGATAGGATTCCTACGTATCCCTGGCGGGAATCAAGCCTGGTCGTAGTTCGGGTGTGGGGTGAGTGTTGTGTACGAGGACGTGAGCTGTCCTCTAACTGAGACTCTGTGTGTGGATGTGATGGTATCCTGTGGGTGACCGCATAGGTTGGTGGTAAGGACGTGGAGGCATCCAGGGTGACGTGGAGGCATCCAGGGTGACCGCATCGGTCGGTGGTAAGGACGTGGAGGCATCCTGGGTGACCGCATAGGTCGGTGGTAAGGGCGTGGTGGCGTCCTGGGTGACCGCATAGGTCGGTGGTAAGGACGTGGAGGCGTCCTGGGTGACCGTATAGGTCGATGGCTGGACCCTGTGACAGGATTCCTACGTATCCCTAGCGGGAATCAAGCCTGGTCGTAGTTCAGAGGTCGTGAAATTGTGAGTGCATGCGGGCGTGATGGTGCCCTGAAGTGTCGTGTGACCGCCGAGGCCGACTGTGAGGACGTGGTGGCGTCCTGAGATGGAAATTTTACGATTTTCCGAATCGGGTGGTTTAAAGCCTTCCGGGCTAGTGATAGTGATTTGGGAGGTTTATACGGTCTTCCGGACCGAGTGGTTTAAAGCCTTCCGGGCTGGAGATAGTGATGGGGGAGGTTTATACGGTCTTCCGGACCGAGTGGTTTAAAGCCTTCCGGGTTGGAGATAGTGATAGGGGAGGTTTATACGGTCTTTCAGACCGAGTGGTTTAAAGCCTTCCGGGCTGGAGATAGTGATTTGGGAGGTTTATACGGTCTTCCGGACCGAGTGGTTTAAAGCCTTCCGGGCTGGAGATAGTGATGGGGGAGGTTTATACGGTCTTCCGGACCGAGTGGTTTAAAGCCTTCCGGGCTGCCTGTGGTGAGTGGACGGGGTGATGTCCTGAGTTGAAGTTTGTGTGGAGAGGACGTGGTGATGTCCTGAGTTGAAGTTTGTGTGAAGGCGTCTATACCTACGTTGAGGCTTAGTTCTGGAGTATGAACCTAAGTTGTGACCTAGTTCAGGAGTATGACCTAAGTTGGGACCTAGTTCAGGAGTATGACCTAAGTTGGGACCTAGTTCAGGAGTATGACCTAAGTTGGGACCTAGTTCAGGAGTATGACCTAAGTTGGGACCTAGTTCAGGAGTATGACCTAAGTTGGGACCTAGTTCAGGAGTATGACCTAAGTTGGGACCTAGTTCAGGAATATGACCTAAGTTGGGACCTAGTTCAGGAGTATGACCTAAGTTGGGACCTAGTTCAGGAGTATGACCTAAGTTGGGACATAGTTCAGGAATATGAGCTAAGTTGGGGTTTAGTTTTAGGAGTATGAACCTAAATTGGGACCTAGTTCAGGAATATGACCTAAGATGGGGTTTAGTTTCAGGAGTATGACCCTAAGTTGAGACTATTCTAAGGCGTCTGGACCTAAGTTGAGTTTGATGGGCATTTTGTGGATCCTGTATGGAACTTTGTTTGTGGGAATTTTTGGAAAGGCATCATGCCGTGCTGGGATTCTTCTTTTATGTAGCATTTATTACAGCTATGTCTTGCGTTTGAAGTTTATTGACATACCTTTGCTGTGTTTACCTGCAGGAGGAGGCGCCTTTGTGAGGAGGAAGTTGAATTGTTGAGGACGTGGGGCGCCTCTGACCGAGATGAAGAGGACGTGGTGGCGTCTCTGGCTGAATTGCTTAAGTGTTAGAGGGCATGGGGCGCCTCTGATCGAGTTGTTGAAATGTTGAGGACGTGTGGCGCCCCTGACCGAAGTTGCTGAAATGCTGCGGATGCGCTGGCATTTTTGACCGAAGTCGCTGAAAGGATGAGGACGCGATGGCGCCTTTGTCCGAACTTGCTGTGAGGGCGAGGTGGCGCCCGTCTCGAACTTGCGGTGAGGGCGAGGTGGCGCCGCTGTCTGAACTTGCGGTGAGGGCGAGGTTACGCCTTTGTCTGGACTTGTGGTGAGGGCGAGGTTACGCCTCTGTCTGAGATGATGAGGTGGCTGGCGGAGGCGCCGAGATGCCGGATTTCTCGCTTGTGGAGGATGATGATGATGAGTCGGATTAGGGCTCTTTTGCTTTCCCTCTTTCCGTTGTTTTTTTTTTTTTTGTAGAGCAACAGACATTTTGTACCTGTAATAAAACACTTGTATTTGCACAAAGAAAGTATTTTATTTTAAGATGTAATGATGTATTTGTGATTCCAGGGATTGACCTAGGAATTGTTGCTAGCTTATTATTATTTTTGTGCATGTCGCATGAGCTGGGAATGCATTTGTGGTTAGTGGAGGCTGAGGCAGCTTTGGCAAGTTTTCTGAGCAGTTGGGGGCTGAAGCAGCTTTGACAGTTTCATGAGCGGTGGCGGGAGTGATGTCTCCTGGGACGCGTTCGCTTTGTGCTTGATAGCCACTCTTTTCGGGGTTAGCTACCTCAGGATTTGGCAGGCCATTGTCGGGCGGGCGAGGATATCGTTCCTTTGGTTCCGGGGAAAACCTTCCACGGTGTGGATCGTCTGGTGATGAGAACCGATTCATGCGGGGGAAGCCCCTGCTTTGCTTGCATTATGGTCGCGAGAGAGGCTTCAAACCATACCTGAGTCTCCGGCGTCTCTTAGTCCGTGGACGTTTGCTTGGCGACCTCTTGTCTTGGACATGGATCGATCTGCTTGGGAGAGATGGATGGCACATCTTGGTACGCATCAGATCCATTGATGGGTTTCCCTTTGGGGGATTGAGACTAGGAGGGCCTGCCAGGAAGGTTCCTATGTTGTCAGAGTTCCGTGTTTGCCTTGGTCCTCTTTCTATGTTTCGTTGCTTGTTTCCCGGCAGTTCGGGATGAGGCAGAGCCTTTCTTTGAGGCCGGGATGGCATTGCCAATGTGGAGGTAGCTTATGACGCATCCCGATGCCTTTCGTATTTTCTCGAGGGTATGGAAGTATTCCGCTTTCCCTCCCGTGGTGCTCCTTAGAGGCCGGAGAATATTGTCTTGACCACCGAGTACCTGGATTGGTATGAGTAGCATATCGGCAGACCCAAGTGGTTTTGGGGAGCAGCGCAAAGCGATTCCTGGGGCAAGATTGCCATTTCAGCCGCGACCTTAGGAGTGCAGCTTGGGTTAACCCTCGTGGTGTCACGGAGACGCTTTATTTGACTACGGGACTCGAGTTGACAAACCGGGCGGGGAGAGGTCCCTTGCGGACTCGTAGGGAGGAGATCCGAGCCGAGGCACGGGTGAACGATGCTCGAGAGCGACTGGTTCGTTTGACACGACTAGGAGGACTCCTGATCTCGGAATGAGGGAGACAGAACTCGCTCATGTGGAATGAAAGAAGACTCGTTGGGGACCAGGGAAGAAAGGAAAGAGTGATGAAGGGCCAAATGCGAGTAGCATGGAATGACCTTCTGAAACACTGAGTATCCATTCATCGTCATTGCAGACACATTGATTGTTAAATGTTTTAAGTTGTCTTTTAGCATGTTGTGAATCGAGAGTAGACCGTGCTTGAACTCATCAAAAAGTGTTTTAACTGTGATGATTTGTGATTTACTTTTAAAGCTTTGTCGAGACGCAAAATCTCTTGTTTGCTTCTTTTCTGAGCCTTGGTGGCGTCAATTTTTGGAATTTTGTGTATTCCTTAGACCGAACCAATGAAGGCTGCCTACGTTCCCCTCGGACACAGAGGCTCAGGTCTGCGTAGTTCGACCCTCTTTTGTGGGTGAAATGACTCGTAATGTACACTTGCAAGGGCGTATTTATTTTTGAAAAGGTGGGAACGGGTCCCCTTTTGTGTGAATGCCTTATTTGATGTAGGCACAAAAGAAATATTTTTGGGTTTGACTCTTTTGAGAGAGTATGAGTACTGAAAAGCTTGTAAAAGTGTATGGAAGCCCTTGCGACGTAAAATCGATGTTTAGCTCTATTTTCCTATTTTTGTAGAAAAAGAAGACTTGTCGAGACATTTGAAAACTTGATTTGTTCACAATGATCACTTGTTTGCTTAAAACCCTTTGTTGATGTTCAGGTTATTCAACAATTAAACCTGATATGCTTTGATTAATCACGAGGAGAAAGTCAATCGATATCAAGGATCGAGTTGGTCTGGTGTGAAAGAAGGTTTGTGTATAGGAGAGGTCATTGATGAGACCGGGTTTGTGGATTTGTATGTGTTTATGACCGGACCATTTCTGGTTGCCTACGTTCCCCTTAAGACAAGGAGCTCAGGTCGACGTAGTTCGGGGCCGAATCGTGTTTGGCTTTGGGGCCAGGGCATGAATATTTGTGCGGCCTTTGACGAAAAGGCTCGGAAAGCTGAATGATGAGGCACGGGCCTTGAGGTGATTTCTTGACAAGTCGTATTTGACGGTCTTTTCAGTGACTCCCTTGCTTCTTGATCGTTGGCTCTGGGTCTTTGACCTCATTTATTTTTGTGAAGCTTCTACTTGAGCTCTTTTTTTTTGTAGCTTCTGCTTGAGCTTTTTTTTTTTTTTTTTGTAGCTTCTGCTTGAGCTTCTTTTTTTTTTGAAGAATTTGAGGGCGAAGGCAAGCCCTTGCTTGAACTTCCTTGATGCGCACGAGGGCGAAGGTAAGCCCCTAGATTATTGTCGACATGGGGTCAATCTTTTGATGCTGAGTGACCTTTTGTTGTCCTTTGATGTTCCTGCCGTCGTTGACTTGGTCAAGGTGGTGGTGGGGACATGTTTTGGAAAGTGTATGGCTTGATGGAGGCCTTTGTGTGGGGTATGGTAAGGTGTATGGGGAGCTATCGAATGACTTTCTCACACCAATTAATCAAAGCATTAATCATTTGTGGAATTACTTGTTGAGCAATGCAAGTGATCACATAGAACAAAACCATTTCATTAAATGTAATGCAGGGTGCAAAATAATGTCTCAAGTCTAGCAAGAAAAGAAAGAAAACTTTCGTATGGAAAATTGAAGACTCAATTACAATGTCCGAGGAGGACTTGATTGAATGAGAACAGTACTAGAACCTGCGAGGTTTGACTGTATGATTCTTTTTGTGTTTTTTTTTCTTTTTAGAGTGTAGAAGGGGGAGAAGAAGACTCGATATTCTTTGGGTGAAGTATCGACGGAGAATTTTTCAATTTGCGTCTCTGTGGGCTCTTCAGCAGTTCTCAAATTCATTTTAGTTAGAACCTTCTCGGCAGCTTGGGCCCAATTTTCCTCTCGTTTGACAACATGCTTAAAGATTTGTTTTAATGCATTGTTCATTAATGTGTCTGCGTCTTTATCAAGTGAATCATTATTAACTGTTTTGGTTAGTTAATTTATCATTTGTTAAAGTGGCAATGAGGGGATACTCAGAAAGGTCGAACTTTTATTCGAAGCATAAGGAAACATTGTTTTTTGCTACAAACGCGTAATCTTTAGGCGTAAGGCCGTCAGACGACTCGAGAGACTCGAACTTAAGTATGACAGACTCGGGGTCTTTTATTTTTGAAGATAGACTCTAGGAGACGGGGGGTTAGTCCAAGCTTCTCGACCTATCTCTTCTTGCTGGCTGTGGGTCCGCGTTTGTGAAAGTTGCGCCGTTTTTGACGCTGCCACTTGCTCGGCCTGTCTCGAACTGCCTTATCTCTGGGGAAGGCTCGATCCATCCCTTGGTGTGCCCTGATTCCGGAAAGGATTGTTGGGGAATAACCGTTCTTGGATTCTTTCTCTCGAATTCTTCATTGCGGAAGCCCCAGGTTCCGTCTTCACGTCCCCATTCATCACGGGAATTTGCAGAGGACTTATCTACCATGCTTACCTCGTCATTTCTAGGGAAAGGATTTCCGACCGTGTTAGGACCGCGGGGGCGTTCCAACTTTCCTTCTTCGATTAGCCCCTGGACCACTTGCTTCAGCACGAAGCAATTGTCGGTGGTGTGACCGGGGTAGTTGTGGAAGGCGCAGTGCTTGCTCATATCCATGTTGGTCTTGAGAGTCTTTGGTTGGAAATTCTCGAGGGGTTTGAGAATGTTCCTCTTTATTAGTGTCTCGAGGACTTGGCTCAAGGGCATCCCGAGGTTATCAAAATGCTGGAACTGTGGTATGCGAGGAGGTTTGTTGCTTCGTTGGGCTCCGTTTTGGATGTAACGAACTGCTCTGGTAACCCCTTTCTTCTTGTTTGGAGGTGTTTGGTAACCTTTTTCCTTTTGCTTAAGGAAACTCTTCCGTTGTATCTCCTTTGCATGTTCTACCAACCAAGCCATATGGGGGTCAGTAGGCAGAGGCAGGCTGCCATTTTCTGGGATGGAGACCGAAGATGGAGGTGGATTGGCTGATGGGATCGCCATTCGGGAGTCTCGGGGAGGCAGTTGAGTGTATACCATCCCGTACCCTGGGTCATTGAGATTAAGGGCGTGATTGCCCGGGCCGCTAAGGGTTGTGTTTGGGAATTGGGGAAATGCTTCATTAGCCCCAAGTGGCAGTCCAGCGGGTGGAAGGTTTGAAATGTCGGGATATCCGCTTGGGATGTCCGTCCCTGGTAAACATTGGGATTTCAAGTTGTGGCTGCGGGACTCATACAGAGGCACAAGATTGAATTCCATGGGATATTGAGAGGTTTTAATATCTGAGGGAGCGGGCCCATAGGTGTGCTGAGGTTGGAAAATCGGAGCTGTTTAACTGAGGCTCGAATGGAGCTTTGAGCGGGAGTTGCCTTGCATTGCTAGGTTTCCGTGGCTTTGTGAAGGAGGGACATGTTGATAGCTTTGGGAAACCGGGGGAACAAGCATTTCTTCGCCTTCTAGGAGAACAAAGGTTCCATCGGGTTGGGGAACCGCAACAGCTCTGCGACGGCGCATGGCATATTCGATCCAAGCCTGCTGCTCTTCTTGGCGTTTCTCGAGAGCCTTGAAAGCTTGCCAAACTTCTTCCATCGTTTGGAAATTTCCCGGGGGCGGGGTTCCGTTTCCCTCACTGTTATCTGTTGATCGCGCCATGGGGGAATAGCAGACTGTTCGGACCGCTGAACCGGAAGGGCTGTCAGACCCTGTGACCTTGATACTGAAAAGGCGGCTCCCGGGTATTCTCAACCACTCTCGGTTCGCTGGAGGAGGGTGACGGGTAAGGTTTAGACACAGGAATGGCCTCTCGGGATAAAAGGGGGAAAGCTCACGTGGCATGCGGTTTCCGCTTCTTTTATATTTTTTTTTGTTGTTTTAATTTACTTAAAACATGTTTTCTCAGAGTCCTAGGTAGGTTGGAAAAGATTGCTCTTCTTTTTCGCAACTATGCTAGATCCTGGGTCAGTGGAGACCATCTGTGCGGCTATAAGCCCCTCGTTTTGCACCTGTATTTCGACATCCCAGGGTGGACAGCCCCGGGCGAGGGTCCTATAGGGCAAGCGGTTTCCACCGGCCTAAAAGAAAAACCGAACCTAAGGACCGAGCCTGTCATGTTCGTTTTGATGCGTTAGCCATGTGAATAGTGAACCGAGCCGGCCACTGAGTCAAGATCAGGTCAAGAGTTCGGCATGACCTCTCTTTACCTTGCTTGCGCAAGGGATCTGTGACGTTAGGCGTTGGCTGGGTCATATTGTCATGGCTGACGTATCAAAGGCGTGATGACATGGTGTCATGTGAGCATGGATGTATATCCGGGACGGAACATCGTCTGGGTGTAGCTTCGGAAATCAAGATCAGGTCAAGATTTTAGCATGACCTTTCATCGCTTTGCTTGCGCAAGGGATCTTGAGTTCCGAGCTTCGACTCAGAAAATGGCCGGCATAGGATATGTATCCAGGCTTGTATGACACGGACTGGGTAAAAACCAACCGGGTCTGGACAGAGTGTGACTCAAGACTCAAACGTGCGGGGTTGACGCTTGGCTAGGATGGGATGTTTGGAATGATCCCGTGCGCGTCCAAGAGGCCTAGGAAGACCAAACGGACTGCAACTGAGACCACTCCGGGTTGAGGGTTGTAGTGTGCAGTGTATCCGAGGCAGCAGTGCGCGTAGCGTGCGGTGTAACCGAGGCAGCAGTGTGAGTAGTGTGCGGTGTAACCGAGGCAGCAGTGCGCGTAGTGTGCGGTCTCTAAAATTCTTTTTCTGAGTAAAACAAAAGTTTTTGAAGAATTTTAAATGTATGCACAGATGTATATTGATGCATTTTTTTTTGTATTTTTTATTTTTTTTGTAAAATATAAAAGTAAAGCACATGCACACACACACAACAGTTAAAGAAAGGGGTAAAATGAAAGTTTGACCCTCGTCATCGTTTTAAAAATCTTTTGTTTTGTTTAAAAAGATTTTAAAACAAAAAGTCCCCAGCAGAGTCGCCAACTGAAATTACCCGGGATCCGGCTCACGCGCGGGGCCCCGCCATCTCGCATTTGTCGCTTCGGGAAGTCGCCCGGATCCGAGAGGCAGCGCAATCGCGCCCCGGCATCTGGCTTATTCCGTTTTAGCCTGTTGGAAGTGTCTCGCTGTGTTTTGCTTTGTAGAGTCGCCACGCCGTTTTTATTATTAAGCCCAAAACATTGAGAAAGGGCATCAGTTTAAAAATAATAATAAACTGTTTTTGTGTGATGAGATTTTGAGTTCGGAGGTCAGATGACTCCTCGGGAAGAGAATATTAGAATCTTAGAGCTCACCCGAGTCGCCTCGTAAAAACGAGTCTTTCGGATACCCCTAATATTCTTTAACTGTTGTGTGTGTGTGTGTGTGTGCTTTTAAAAATGCATGCAATATCGGATGTCTACATTGTACACTATGTATTGAAATGTATTGAAATAGTAATGGAAGGAAGCCTTACCAATGTTGGTTCGTGTCTGTCTTCCGCTGGGGAATAGTGTTTGAGGATGGAATAGTGTTTCGGTACGGACCGGGATTGCTTCGGGAGGGGCCGGTTGTCTGCGGACAGAGTTTTGGCGTGCGTTGGGATCGTTGGTTGGATTCGGGCAGAGGTTCGGCGTGCGTTGGAATCGTTGGTTGGATTCGGGCAGAGGTTCGGCGTGGTTTGGGATCGCCGGTTTGATTCGGGCAGAGGTTCGGCGTGGTTTGGGATCGCCGGTTTGATTCGGGCAGAGGTTCGGCGTGGTTTGGGATCGCCGGTTTGACTCGGAAAGAGTCGGGACGCCTCGGGAAAGACCAGGCAAGGCCTCGGAGTACCACGAGGGGCCTCAGAGTACCTCGAGAGTGCCTCGGGGCAGCGCGAGAGCGTCGCGGGAGCGCTCGGAGAGGCTTCGGAGCACCACAAGGGAGCTCGGAAGGCCTCGGAAGGATCCGAAAGGGGCCGGGATTGCCCCGAAGGGTCTTAGAGGGGAGCCTGAAGGCTGGGGGGAGAGGAGAGAAGAGGGAAATGTGTGAATGAAATGGGAGGGGGAGCCCTCTATTTATAGTGGCAGATTTCGTGCAAAGAGGTCCGTACGGACCTCTTAGGTTATCCAGAATTTTAGTTTTCCTCGATTTGAGAGAATCTGTGATAATTGTGAATATTCTGAAATGATGGTGTCCCCTGTGCAAAGAGGTCCGTACGGACCATCTTGGCATGCAAAGAGGTCCGTACGGACCAACCATGCATGAGGGTAATGATTTTCTCCGGGATTTGAGGGAATATTGTGGACTTTAAGGGGATTCAGTAATTATTGCAACAAAGAGGTCCGTACGGACCTTATTTGCTTTTCCAATTTCCTGAAAATTCTCAAAAGATCCTTTTGTCCCTTTTTATCCCAGAAAGGCTCCTCCCTTGGTTTGGATGAGGGTTTTTTGAGGGTTTTGAGTGCCATAGGTCTTCGAGACTGTGTTTGTGAGTCTGCGGTGTTTCTCATGTGCTCGAAAAAGGGTGATCCAGATTGGGGTACTTACAGACATGCACAAAATACATTCAAACATATCAAATCTTTCAAAATCTTGAATGGTTATGAACAATTAATCTTCTATACATGAATGTATACAATATCTCTTAATAAATGAATGTCTAACCTATGATCTTTCATATCAAAAGGGGTCTATGTAATAGTTAACATATATTATAACTATTATAATTAACTAATACTATTAATACTTAATAGTAATAATTAACTTATATAATAACTATTATAATTAACTAATATTATTAATAGTAATTATTAACATATATAATAACTATTACAATTGGCTAATCTATTAACAACAATAGTTAACATATATAGTAACTATTATGATTAATCTAATATTATTAATAGTAATAGTTAATGAACATACCAAAAGTGTCGAGTTGGGCCAAACGAGTAAAGTCCAATTATAGACAGCCTTGGTCCCCACATTCTTAATAAGGCTGGCCCAATCAGGACAAGGCCCAGAGCCCATCTCAAGTATCAGTCGACTAAGCCCATAGTCCGACCTACTAGGTCCCGACCTAACTTAGTCCGACCTCGTGATCCATGTTACAATTCGGGTACGAACCATGCTCTACCCGACAGTCAGGTCGACCATATTACAAGTGGCGACCTCGACCTAACCTACAAGTAGCGACTTGACACTCGCTGGCTTATTTAGTTGAACCATTCACGTAACCACATCCCTACAAATCAGGGACAGTTACTAACACGTTCACATGACTGAATAACCGCTGCTATAATCTCGGAGGACATGTCTCCTCACCAAAAATACATTACTCTTGCCTATAAATACTTCGTCACTACAAACGGTGCAAAGGTAACTGCCATTTTGTTATCAGAATTCATTATTCTATACATTTTGAGCTATAAACAACGGTAATCTTACTCTCACGCCCGAGCGTCTTCGCCGGAGACACATCCGGCTAGTCGTGGGTTCTGTTTTCAGGTCAAGGAGCCAGGTGATCAGTCCTGCCACGTGGAGGAAGATTGATAAGCACATTTCCTGTAGCATCAGTTTGGTTCCATTGCCGGGAAACGTGCTTCAACTTGACCTCGAAATTTTTTAACAACCTGCAACAATGGTGACTTCGGATGGACACGTATCTGAGGCTTCACTTGGGCATGAAGAAGTGAACAACAACAACACTAATGCAAATGCAAATGCTGAAAACTTGAATTTGCTTCCTCCCCCACCAAATCGTCCTCATGGTAGAGCCACACGCTCTACCAGTATCGTTGATGGCAGGGGTTTGCCTCGACACAAGGAGAGGCAAAAGGCACATGGATGGGCAAGGAGCTCCACCCTTCCTAAACGTCCAACCGCTCGGGTGAACGTTGGACACAGGCGTGTCCCTCCACCAACCCTATGAGCAAGAAAGAGATGATGTTAGAGAGGGCCCGCATTTTGGCCGACCTAATAGCTATGGAAGAGGCAGAGCAGCCGACGTGCGCTCCGAAAGAGTGGATCGTACTCGGGTCTCTAATGGACAACAAAGCTAGGAGTATGAGGCCAAATGAAGGTGTGGGACAGAATGGTTACAACAGGATAGTTCGCCGAGCTCCTACCATCGTGCATGTGCCGAGTAACGACACGAGGGCCACCACTGTAAATAGAGAGCAGGAGGCTCGGTTTGACTTAAGGACACGCTTAATGCCCAATAGAAACAGGCATGTTTCTCCGGCGCGAACTCAGAGATCAGGGTCTCAAAGAGACAGAAATGGGCGCAGGTCGCCTATAAGAGAGGAGAGGCACAGGTCGCCACTCGGAGATAACAGCGCAGGTCGCCATCTCTGCCGAGAGGCGCAGTCGCCTCAAAGAAGTAATGTGCATAGATCCC
Source organism: Adenophora triphylla var. japonica (assembly GCA_022495995.1). Lineage (NCBI taxonomy): Eukaryota > Viridiplantae > Streptophyta > Magnoliopsida > Asterales > Campanulaceae > Adenophora > Adenophora triphylla. The sequence goes on from JAFEMH010000782.1 coordinate 121,298, forward strand.
CAGTTAGATCAGAGAGGGCCAATTCCCACAGAGACAGGAGGAGTAGGCAGGTGACTCCCCCTAGGAGTGAAGGCCAGAGGTCGAATGCTGCTCCCCCTCCAGGAGACGGAAGACCCGACGCTAGGGAATGGTTATTGATGAAGAAGACGTTCCAACAATGGGAGGAGGAGAAGAAAAAGGAGACCGGAAAGGTTGAACGAGTTGATTTTACCCTTCGACCTCTAGCAAAGGAGATCGTGGACGGCCGACCTCCTCCAACTTTCAGGTTGCCCCTTCTAGAGAAATATTCAGGGTCCACCAATGCAAAAAGTCACATACAACATCTGGAGGCCACTATGTGCTTTGTCGCCAATGAAGATGACAACATGTGCAAAGCTCTCCTAAGCACACTTACTGGGGCAAATTTCTTAACTTGGTTCAACGGTTTGGTCCGCCGATAGCATCACCACTTGGGCAGGCTTCAGGACGAAGTTCTTAGATCGCTTCTCGACTGCAGGAGCTCGGAAGACGACTGTCACAGACCTGAATAACTTGGTGCAGGCGAAGAATGAAAGCTCAATGAGCTACTTCACCAAGTTCAAAGAAATGGTAGATAAGATAGAGGAGGACATCACTGATAGGGAAGTCATCAACTGCTTCCGAAACGGTATTTCTTCAGCAGACATGGATTATGAGCTTACAGCCAGACAAGAACAACTCGACAGGAGTTGTTCGAGAAGGTATACAATGTCGCTCTTGCTGAGGAGAGGAAGGAGAAAAAGAATGGTAAAAGCCCCAAGGTGGAGGTCGCTGATGATAAAAAGGACTCCAACAAGAATGGGGGGAACAATAAGAGCGGAAAGAACAGAACTAGGGCAACAGAGAAGGTGCCCGAAGCTTTCACTCCTTACGGTGAGTCGAACCGAGATCATGAATGCCGTCGAGCTAGCTCCACCAAATCCCAATGAACCCAGGCAACAAATTCGTAAGGGACAACAAAGCAAATATTGTGACTACCACAAAGACACCGGTCATCTCACTGAGGATTGTTTGGGTTTGAAGCGCATTATACAAAGAATGGTCGACTGTGGAAGACTCGACGCTTATGTGAAAAGACCTCAAGCCGAGGAGGTGAGCGGCCAGCGGGTGGGCAACAAGGACCTAGGCAGCCTAGACTGGACCTGGGGGTCATCACTGAACAAGCGAGTAACACGGCCATCAAGCACAAAATATTCCAGCTCAATAAGGCCCCACATGTGCCTCCAAGGAGAGAAATCAGAGATGAGGTAATCAGCTTCTACCCCCATGAATTGGCAACTAATATGGCGGCTAGGGAGCAAGTTCTCGTCATCCCAGTCTCATAGACGGATGTACGACGAGCGTACTCTTAGTCGACACGGGGCTCGCAAGGATGTTTTGTTTTACAAAACTTTCAAGGAGATGGGTCTTAATGACGAACAGCTTGGAAAGATATGATGGCGAGGTTGGAAGGCTTCACCAACCATCGAGCCGAGGCTAAAGGCCAGATAGTGCTCGACGTCGATCTAGGCCAACACCCCCTCAGGGTTGTCTCAAAGGTACAATTTATTGTGATTGATGTAAATAGTGACTATGCCTCCATCCTTGGAATTCCTGGACAGGTCGCTCTTGGAATGGTAGCATCAATTCCTCACCAAAGTAAAGTTTCCCACACCCGCCGGAGTGGGTTGCATACAAGGCGCGGCTCGAGCCTACGGATCATGTGCTAAGAGAAAGAAAGAAAAGGGAGCTAGAAATTGAGATCGCCGATGGTTACTTGAAGTTGTCCCAAATCCGCAACCAAAACTACTCGACTATCAACAATCACCGAGGTCGTGGAAGAGTCGACCTATCGCTCAAATGACGAGGTCATGCTTGAGTCGACACGTCACTCTAACACTACCGAGGTCGACTTCGGATGTAGTTATGGTCGATCAAGTCCACATAGGCAACCTATGCCTCCGCATCGACAATAACTCGGGGCCACCAGGAGGTTGCGAGACAAGCTCGATGATATGATAGCGCAGGAAGCTCCGCATTTGGGAGCCGAAGAAAGGCAAAAGGTCGTGGAAATCATAGTGGAGACACTACGCTCGTAGATGGACCGAGTTAGAAGCCGTAGATGAGCCGGAGTCACCATTACCAACTCTTCCTACCCCGACCAAAAATTCAAATTGGAAAGCGTTATCGAGTTGAGGAGCGAGCGTAAATTATCAAGCTACTCAAAGAAAGCAAGTGATGTCTTCGCATGGAGAGTAGAGGACATGAGGGGAATCAAGGAGGAGGTCGCCGTTCATCGGCTCGAAGTCAACCCGACCATTAAGCCTAGACCCGTAAATTGAGAAGCTTTGCTCGCGACAAGGAGGAAGCTATAAAAACCGAGGTACAAAAACTTTTGAGTGTGTGGATAATCAAAGAGGACACTCATACAACGTGGTTGGCCAACGTGGTCATGGTGAAGAAATCAAATGGCAAATGGCGGATGTGTGTCGACTTCACTACTCTTAATCTAGCTTGCCCAAAGGACGCTTATCCCCTTCCAAGGATCGACAAGCTAGTTGATTCTATTGCCGGTCACTCCACCCTCGCTTCTCGACGCTTACTCGAGGCTACCACCGCATTAAGATGCACGAGGATGATATAGTCAAAACAAAGATTTCAAGCACTGGGGCATCTACCGCTACAATATGATGCCATTTGGTTTGAAGAATGCGGGTGCAACTTATCAGAGAATGGTGAATAAAGTCTTTGCCTCACAAATTGGTCGAAATATGGAGGCTTACGTTGACGACATGGTCATTAAAACCAAGGCCGGGAGTCACGTAGTCGACCTAAAGGAGACATTCGCCAATTTACGAGCAAACGACATGAAGCTCAATCCCAAGAAATGTGTGTTTGGAGTGGCCGCCGGCAAGTTCTTGGGATTCATGGTATCTCAAAGAGGCATAGAAGCTAATCCGTAGAAGATAAAGGCTTTAGTCGACATGAAGGCTCCTACCAAAGGTCAAAGAGATGCAGCGACTTAACGGAAGGGTAGCAGCTCTTGGTCGCTTCATATCTAAATCAGCAGAGAGATCTCTCCCCTTCTTCAAAGCGTTGAGGGGGACGAAAAGCTTTGAATGGACGACCGAATGTCATTCGTCGTTCCAACAATTGAAGGATTATCTTGCTACTCCACCTCCGCTCGGCAGCCCGACGACCGGTGAGACTTTATTTGTGTATCTATCTCAGGAGACAAGTCGATTCTTGCCGCAGTATTGATTAGAGAGGATGAAGGGCTTCAAGCTCGTGTACTATATCGCAAAGCTTTATCGATGTGGAAAGCGAGGTATTACAACGCCGAGAAAGTCGCTTATGCTCTAGTCGTAGCTTCAAGAAAGTTACGAGCTTATTTTCTCGCTCATCCAATCGTGGTTCTTACCAATGCTCCTTTAAGAAAAATACCGCACAAGCCAGGAGAGTTCGGGTCGACTACTCAATTGGTCAATTGCCCTCACCGAATTTGACATTGAGTATCGACCTCGAAAGGCGTTGAAGGCTCAAGCTCTGGTCGACTTCTTGGTCGAGCTTACGTTCACCAAGGAAGATGACGAGCGGCGAGCTCCAAAAGAAAAGGGCAAAGGGAAAGAGCCGAGTCACAAGTCGCCATCACTCTACCCGTCGATTGTTGGAAGGTCTATTCGCACGGGTCGGCAACCAAAATGTCGGTGAGCCGGAATTGTCTTGGTCGAGCCGTAGTGCGGGACTCGTTTACGAGGAATCGCTAAGGTTCAAATTTGACGCTTCCAACAACCAAGCCGAATATGAAGCCTTGATTGCGGCTATCGAGTATGCCAAGTGTTTTGGAGCGACTAAGATCATGGCTTACCGTGATTCGCAGCTGATAGTCAACTGTGTCGAGGCGAGTATGAGGTGCTCGGTGCCACATTGATCAAATACTGCGACACGGTGAAAGAACTGATAAAGGACTTAGAATTCGGGAGATTCAAAGGATTGGAAGAGAAGATAACGAGCCGGCCGACCTCCTCTCGAAACTAGCTACTTCGGATGAGCCACATGAGGAGCCCATCTCCTTCCTCGAGAATCCAAATTTTATGAAAGAGTGAAAATTCAATGCATAGATGATCCCACAAGAAATTGGACTCGTGGGAAGTGTTGGATCGAGGAAATGAAGGCATACATTGGAAGTGGCGAGCTGCCAGATGACGAGAAGAAGGCTCGAGCTATCAAAAAGAAAGCTCCAAGATATGTCATTCAAGGAGGTGACCTGTTCAGAAGATCCTACACTCGACCATTCTTGGGAAGTGCATCCACCCTCAAGAGGTCGCCCTATTGATACACGAGGTACATAGTGGAATTTGTGGTGGACACCGGGGCCAGGACCCTTGGCGACAAGTTAATCACTTTGGGGTACTATTGGCCACATATGAGGGCCGACACTCACAACTTTGTTCAAGCAATGTGATCAATGCCAAAGATTTGCTAACTTACCTCACGTGCCAACAACCGAGCGAGACTCCGGTAATTGCAGCTTGGCCATTCGACATGTGGGGTGTCGACTTGATTGGACCCTTCCCTCCCGCTCGGGGTAACTGCAAGTATGTGATCGTCGCCATAGATTACTTCACCAAATGGGTTGAGGCAAAACCACTAGCTCGCATCACAGAAGAGAATGCCATCAACTTCATTCATGATTTCATTTGGTGTCGATTTGGTTTTCCAAGAGCCATAGTATCGACAACGGATTTGCCAGTTCTCTACAGAGCCTTCGAAGCGAGAGATGAGCCGAGTAGGAATCAAGCATTGGCAATCCTCTGTCGTCTATCCTCAAGGAAATGGACAAGCTGAGGCAGCAAATAAACTTGTTCTATCTTCGCTCAAGACAGGACTCGTAGGTCGACGTAACAATTGGTTGGACGAACTCCCCCTTGCTCTTTGGGCAGTTCGTACAACCACTCGGGGCCTACGGGAAACCCCTTTTGCTCTCACTTACGGATCGAAGCTATGGCTCCCAGCTGAGCTCGAGATTCCCCCTTTGCTAGAGTGACTTTCTTCAATCAAGAGCGAGAATGATACAAACGAGATTGATCGACTTGGATCTCATCGACGAGAAGAGAGAAACAGCCTACCTCCGAATGGTTAACTACAAACAGCGAACTAAGAGTTACCACGACAAGAAGGTCAAGGCAAGGTCGTTCCAAGTTGGAGATTATGTGTTGAGAAAGATTGAAGCAACGGGTAGAAGGACCCGACGAGAACAAGCTATCTCCTAACCGGGAAGGTCCCTATGTAGTCACTCGAGTCATCAAGGAAGGAACCTACATGATAGCTCATCTGGAGGCGACGAGTTGAAGCACCCTTGGCATGCTACTCACCTCATCAAATACTACTTCTAGTCTTCAGTTTCAAACTTCAAAGCTTGTGTTTAGTTCTAGTTTCAAGATGATGTAACCATGTTCCTACTTCAATAAAAAGCGCAGTTTATTCGATCAATCATAGTGTTACACCTATCCTAACGAGCTCGATTCTTAATCAGCTTTGTTCATTTAACAAGTCCGATTCTTAGTCGACTTCGTTTTAGCAAACTCGATTCTTAGTCAGTTTGTTCTAATTAGCTCGATTCTTAATCAGCTTTGTTCATTTAGCAAGTCAGACTCTTAGTCGACTTCGTTTTAACAAACTCGATTCTTAGTCAGTTTGTTCTAATTAGCTCGATTCTTAATCAGCTTTGTTCATTTAGCAAGTCCGACTCTTAGTCGACTTCGTTTTAACAAACTCGATTCTTAGTCGGTTTGTTCTAGTTAGCTCGATTCTTAATCGGCTTTATCTATTTAACAAGTCGACTCTTAGTCGACTTCGTTCTAATAAATTCGACTCTTAGTCGATGCATTTCAAGTTTGAGGTCGAACGAATCCATTAAGGATCAAGTCGCCTCTAAGCTCAAATTGACTCATTTGTCCTACTATATCTAGCTCGACACATACATCAAAGGCATACAACCTGCAGCAAGGAAAGTCAGCTAAGATAGCAATAAGTCTCCCAAAGTGGGCTAAGACTTAGACAAATAAACATTACAAAAGTATTATGCCTCCCAAAAACGGGGCGAAGACATTCGGATAATTTCGGACAAAGGCGAGAAATATTGTTTGGAACTTGTTCATTACAACACGATAAATTTAAGAGACTTGACTTGCATCGGTTTGATCGACATTAGAAGCTCGACCTTCACCATCTTCTCGTTCTTTGAGGGCTCAGGGATTTACCCGACTCTGAGAATATATGCTTTGGGGTCTCACTTTCAGTCATGGGTGAATCAGGTTCTTCGAGCTCGGCTAATATGGTACAATAGTTGACTGGTGCTACAGGAGGAGGAGTCCAAACTTACGCTTCCTTGCGTGCATCATCTTTAGCAATCACTGCCATGTCATTGTCATTGTAAGGTACTAAGCTATGGCCTGGTCGAGCTGCCGTATTATAGGGATCTGCCGCCGCCCATTGAGCGTGCTGCTCAACTGAGACATCAAAAGTATGATCCACCACAATACGACGAGCCATGTGAGCTCGACCCACATCCCAAAAGCACTAGCTTCCTTAGCGACATAATCATGGAGCTCGTCGGCTGTCTTTGTAAGCCTTAACGGCCTCCTCCTTGGCACTCTTCACACGGCATTGGCGAGTTCAACCTCCCATTTAAGTCTAGGCGCTTCAAGCTCTTCTGCTTCTTGGCCAAGGTGACGCCATTCTTCCAACCGCTAGTCGCCACTTCAAGATCTGCGGCCATGGCTTTTTCTCCTCTTTGAGAGCAGCGAGATCTTTATTAGCCTCACCCAGCGGGCCCCAGGCTTCTTCTTTGGCCTTGATCTCATTATCTTTCACCGGCTTGAGGCCTCATAAGAGCTATCCAAATCGAATGCTCCTCCTTTGCCTTCTCAAGCTCTGCCTGCAACTTCTTCTTGTCCTCCTGCCATTCCCCTATCTTGCCCACTTCCTTCTCAAGCTTCAACAGCTCGTCATTCTTTTTTGCCAACATGGACTTGGCTAGCTTCTCCTGCTCCTCAGCAGCCTTCCAATAAGTGGTGGCCAAGTCGATCATAGCAAGAGACTATATTATCGGGAAAGGGGAAGAGGTTAGATCAAGCATAAGAAAGAGACGGTATAAAAGGAAAGGAAAAATAGGAACATTAAAAACACATGAGTTACCTCTCGGAAGAAGCTAGTCCAACCCTGGCAGAGCGAGCTTCCGAGTCGGTGGCTTGTTGGTAAACTCCCTAATCGAGTCCTGATCGGCCCCCTACGGACAATCACTTGACCATACTCCGGCTCTGGATACTCCTGGACAAGCTGTTTATCCTTGTCAAAGGAGTCACATTGCTCGGCTCAAAGAACTCTATTACAGATCGGCTCGTCATATGAGACACGAATGGGAGAAGCTGGTAGACTTACAGTTTCGAGTCTCCTTTGGCTCACTAGCATCAACTCCGCTTTCGTACGCCGAGCTCACTCTTGAGGGCCAATTTTAATCACCTTGCTGATGGGAGCTCCATCATCTTCATCTTCATCCTCATCCAAAGAAATGACATGAGATTTTCTTTTGGAAGCAGCTTTAGTTTTGGTCTTGGCTTTGGACTTAGCTTGAGCTCGGGTCCTGGTTTGAGCGACCTCCCTCTCTGGCTCTATATTCAGCTCAGCCTCCTCCTCATCAACAGCATGGACCTCTTCAGAGCCTTGGTCCTCGGCACCAGCAGCATTCTCATTTTCACCAGCATCAGCTTGCTCTTCCAAGTTCTCCTCAGCAGGAATAAACTTTGTGGTATCCTCTTCTACCATTTTCAGCATATCATTCCTTTTGGCAGCTTCAGTCTCACGGTTCTCCTTGGCATTAGCTCTTCCCAGCTCTTCTTGGCCTTCCTAATGTCAAGGACTCTCCCCATATTAGCTTCTGAGCGGGGGTTAAAAGCTGCACCAGACAAAAGGTAAAGTGTTAGCTCGTCATCAAAAGTATAAGTTCTATGTACGAGCTAAATAGTTCTACGTACGAGCAAAACAACTATCGAGCTAATTGATACAATTCAAAGCAGTTCTATGTACGAATTAATTCTACATACGAGCTGGTAATTTGATAAATGCGTAGATACGATTACAAGCGGTTCTACGTACGAGTTGGTCGATTATACATGCGAGCAAGCAAGTGACTAGGCGAGATTTAAGTGTGCGAGATCAAAGCAATCCTATATGCCTATAAAAAATCACTTATGCAAGATAACAGTGGATGAGCTAATGAACGAGGACGAGTAAACCCTTACCACCACAATGTTCTCCATTATTCCTGCAGTAATTCTCAACTTTCTGACAAAAGGAACACATTCTCTCAAACTTGGCATGAGCATGGGTCACCCAGTCTGGATATCTCATGCATCTCACCACGGGAACCGGGGTACTACATCATCATCTCCTACCATCAATCCGGCATTGATATAATTGTTCTTAGTGGTTCCCAAGACCTTCCAACCGATGGGATTATCGGCAACCAACTCCACCAACTTTCTACGCAAGTCCCAGGTGCCAATGAGGTTCCCACCGATCTTCATCCTTCACCACCTTGGTCTCCTTATTTGGTAGAGGGAACTCCCATCCTACCCTACTCTCCACCACTGCTACATGGGAATTCCAGCCTCCAGCTTTGCTAGGCGGAGTTAATGAATAATTTGGGAGAATTGGCCTTGGAGGGAGTGCTTATGCCACCATGTTTATCAAACTTCACGGTAAAAAACTCCTGAAAACTCTCATACAAGGCTCATACCCCAAGAAGCGACCCACCATAATAAAGCAAACCAAGACCCTACATGTGTTGGCTCCCAGTTGGAGAGGTAAGGCATTGGCACACTCTAAAAATTCGTTGATGAAGGGGTCTAATGGCAATCTAAGTCCGTGATAAGCGGCCATAGTAGAAGGCCACCCTGGTGGCATCGGTTTGTAAGTCTTTCCAAACTTTTTGAAGAAGTCGGCCTTCTTTGTAAAGAGTGACCTCAAAGTCATTCCTATTCACCTCGCGAAGTCATAAAGGGTGGACACTCTAGAGGCAAAGTTCCGTTTCCCCCTAAGCGGCGGTTACGGTACATATCCTCTCATTCCTGCTTTGGATTTACGGTCGGTTCAAAGGCATCCACAATGCGTGGGATTGATGAGGTCGAAGCATTGGCTCCACCTTGAGTCTCCATATACGTACAAGAAGAAGGGGAAACGGGGAATCGGTTCTACATGATGTCTCGGGAGCCACTAATAGACGCACTAAGGGGCGACCTAGATTCCCAGGAAATCCTATCCTATTTCTAATGAAGGAGGGCTTAACAAAGATCTTTAACATAAAGCACGGCTATATGGTCGAGAAGCTCATGAAAAAGGTGAAAAGACACAACCCTTGGGTCATCCGTTCCTAAGACACCTAGTTCATCCCCTACAGGCAAACTCAGTTCATTGAAACGCAGTCCCCAATGTGTCAAAATTGAAGAACACTCCTCTACCGTTATCTCCCTCCACTCTCCACTCAAATGTTTGTAAACTCTATGATTGACAACACGGTAGCCATACCCGGCTCCGACCTCACAACTAAAGGTCCTAGCCATGGCGAAATCAAAGAGATTGCGAGAAATTAAAACCCTAACTCTAAAGGATAAGGAGAATACCTTTAGCGGCGGGGAGAAACGGAACAACGGAGAGCAAAAACACCGATTTATAGCAAGAATCAATGTCCCTTATCACCGCCGGAATCACGCGCGAGTCCGGGGAAGACAAAAGTTGTAAATGGGGAAGGATTATTGATTTTATAGCTTCCTGAATTGGAAAGGGCATTATGAAATTTGAAATTAATTTTCCTAATTAATGGTGGAAACAGGTTCCCTAGGCGGACTCTCGAAACGACAAAAGTGTAATCATTATAGCCGAAATGGCGCTCCTTCATCTCATGTACCGTTCATCATCAACGTTACGGATTGTGCCACGTCATCTTGGTCGACTAAACCTCCAAACGAGTAACGACTGCGAGTAACAACAAATTTCCAACAAGATTTCCTTAACTTCCTAGTCGACAAAGTCAACTCGAAAGTTGGGGGCCACCGAACATACCAAAAGTGTCGAGTTGGGCCAAACGAGTAAAGTCCAATTATAGACTGGCCTTGGTCCCCACATTCTTAATAAGGCCGGCCCAATCGGGACAAGGCCCAGAGCCCGTCTCAAGTATCGGTCGACTAAGCCCATGGTCCGACCTACTAGGTCCCGACCTAACTTAGTCCGACCTCGTGATCCATGTTACAATTCGGGTACGAACCATGCTCTACCCGACGGTCGGGTCGACCATATTACAAGTGGCGACCTCGACCTAACCTACAAGTAGCGACTTGACACTCGCTGGCTTATTTAGTTGAACCATTCACGTAACCACATCCCTACAAATCAGGGACAGTTACTAACACGTTCACATGACTGAATAACCGCTGCTATAATCTCGGAGGACATGTCTCCTCACCAAAAATACATTACTCTTGCCTATAAATACTTCGTCACTACAAACGGTGCAAAGGTAACTGCCATTTTGTTATCAGAATTCATTATTCTATACATTTTGAGCTATAAACAACGGTAATCTTACTCTCGCCGAGCGTTTCGCCAGGAGACACATCCGGCTAGTCGTGGGTTCTGTTTTCAGGTCAAGGAGCCAGGTGATCAGTCCTGCCACGTGGAGGAAGATTGATAAGCACATTTCCTGTAGCATCAGTTAACATATATTGTAAGTATTATAATTAATTAATATTATTAATAGTAATAGTTAACTTATGTAGAAACTATCATGATAACTAATATTATTAATAAAAAAATTTAATTTATATAATGACTATTATGATCAACAAATACTATTAATAGTAGTAGTTAACATATATTATAAGTATTATGAATAACTAATACTATTAATAGTAATAGTTAACTTATATAGTAACTATATGATTATCTAATACTATTAATAGCAGTGTTCTAAAAGACCCCGCCTAAGGGCGCCTAGACCCTGCCTAGGCGCTAGGCCCCTCTCCAACGCCTAGTTCTAAGCCACGCCTAGGTCCCGACTAATCCCGACTAGTCCCCGCCTAGGCGCTAGGCCCGGCTCCGCTGCCTAGCATCCGCCTAGCGCTTTTTAGAACCTTGATTAATAGTAATAGTTATTTTTTTTTTTTGAAAAGTCGATTATTTACGAGGGTATTGTTGACGTGGCATCACCAAATACAACATTTGTTCATGATTCGCCTACGTGGCAACACCATAACTCTCTTCACTAACTTTAATATATATATATATATATATATATATATATATATATATATATATATATATATATATATATATATTTCAATAATCTTCTTTTCCTAGATTAGAATTAGATAGCTTTCTCATTAATTTATCTTTCTTATGAATAAAACATACAGTAATTGTCATTATTAGTCAAAGGCATTAATTGACATAACTTTTTTAACAAAATTACACGAAGAAAGAAAAAGGAAGAGGAAAGAAAAAAATAAATGAGGGATAGTTATTAAAATTACAATTCATATTTCATATGTTGTGTTATTACTACATGATTATTATCATATTTTTCTATGGAATGTAGAATGTTTATTCAAATAATTTTGTTTAAATATAAGTACATTATTTAATTTTTAGGTATTCATGCCAGCAGAATAATTTACTCCTATATAATATTATAATATACGGTGTCAAATGATTTTCATTCTAGATTTTAAGCTAATTATTTTCATCATTTTTTATTGGTTCTTATTCTAGAGAGGCACACATTTATTCACGAATAGTACTTCGTCCATTTCACAATAAATAATTTTTATTTATTTCAAAATAAATATTAAGTGTTAAAATAAAGAACAATATCATTACAATTATGTCGCAATATAAGCAATATGCAAATAAGCACAGTATATTTTTTAAGAACATTAACGAGTTACTTGCGACATATTTTGAGAACAGGTGGTATAAGTTATAGACGGAATAACTTATAACAATAGATGGTTTATAATGGTTTATATATTCATTTTTAGATATAATAGTACACTTTATTTCATTAGAAATCATTATGCTTACTTTTACAGCTACGTAATGCAGTTCTCTACACTAAAAAATGGAAATACTCCATTAGATTTTAATTTTAGCAAGAGAAAACCATTGGATCTTAAAATTGTGTTGTATTTAATTTTGTAAACATAATAATTATTCTTTTGTGTCATGGAATAAAAAGAAAAAGAGAAATACTTTAGTACAATAAGTAAGAAACATGATGAAATTAAAATACGTTTTTTTTTAAATCTTTTGACTTCTGATAAGAATAATAATAATAAAAAAAAAATCACTCTTTGAATGTTGGGATAACAACATAAGTTAAAATGGCAGTACATTTTAAAATTTCGGGTGCATGCATAATACAATTGTGGTAAGCATGTACTCCCTCCGTCCCATAAAATCTTACCCTGTTAATACGAACTCAGTTCAACCAAGTTCAACTTTGACCAAACTTTAATATCAATTTACTCATCATAATAAAAATCTAAAAATTGTTATCCATAAAATAACCAAATGATTTATCAATAGCAATTATTAAAATTTCATTAGAATGAATAGATTGATATTAAAGTTTGGTCAAAGTTGGCGTCGGTTGACTTGGCACTATTCAAAATGGGGAAGGTTTTCTGGGACGGAGGGAGTATAAAATTTCTTCCGTCTTTATTTAAATGAATGTCTATTTTTAAGAAATCAATAATTTTGTCCTATATTGAATGTTCTTTTCGTAAAAACTTTGTCTTTAAATATTTTTTCACAAAATATATTTCACTAGTCATCTAGAATAAAATGTTTAGAAAATGGATAACATGAATATCTATACAGAAAATTTCATTTGATTGTATAAAAATAGACATTTTTAGAATGTCCATAAATGAAATTTGAATCTACATTCATTTAGGGAGGGAGGAAGGAAATACTATGTTCCTTTTGTCACACCCGACTTAGGATTTTGGATCTGATTACACTTTGACCAATAATATGAATAAACAATAATTATCCTAATAAAAATTTAAAAAATATTATTGTATCATGATTGATAATTAATATTTTCAATAATATTTTTTAAACTTTTATTAGGATAATTATTTTTTATTTAAATTATTGGTCAAAATGTGATCAAATTGACTAAAAATCTCAAATCGGATGGGGCTGAGGGAGTATAGACTAAGCTATTTGATTTTAGTAATAACTTGATTTGAAATACATCTATTTATATATTGTGCCAATCCACATTCTCTGTAAAATCTATTCCTATATTTACTTACCCATTGTGTTTGTAGGCCTTCATTCTCAAAGCAACCCCTTTCTATTACATTTGACTACACAAAATGCCATCCACCATTTTCCTCTTACTTTCTCTCCTCTGCTTATACATTGCCGCCGCAGCACCACCGCCGCTCCGGCAAGGATTCTACTTGGGATCTTGCCCGAATGCCGAAATCATAGTCAGAGATGTTATGAAAAAAGCGATGATCAGAGAACCTAGAAGTATCGCTTCTGTCATGAGATTGCAATTCCATGATTGCTTTGTTGATGTAAGTCCCTTTCTTTTCTACTCCTTCAATGTTCAAATTCAAGAACTTTATATCCCAAAATAAATTTGCAAAAAAAAAATTGTCCCTAAACATTTTTTTACAAAAAAGTTTTCGTTATTCATTTTATTATCGTAAAACTAAATGTTTATAAAGTGAATAACAATAATATAATATTTATGAACGTCCAGCAACTCTGTCGCTGCAGTCATTTCACAAATGCATTGAAACACATCTCTTTTTTTCCTTTTTTTTGGGGGTTACTTCTAATTAATTTGGTTCCTTGTTGTGCATGCAGGGTTGTGATGGGTCTGTGTTGTTGGACGATACTCCAACCATGCTAGGTGAAAAGAACTCTTTGCCAAATATAGGTTCTTTAAGGTCATTTGAAGTTATTGATGAAATTAAGAATGCCTTAGAAGAGGCATGCCCTGGTGTCGTTTCTTGTGCTGATATTATTATTATGGCTTCCAGGGATGCTATTGTTCTGGTAAGTTTTTTTTTTACATGTAAAGTGAAAGTAGAGATAAAAGTAAATTACAATTTGGTTACCTTATTTTATACTTCTTCCCATATTGATTAGGGAATTTGACTCGGAAGTTCCTTTTGGAACAAATCACTTCCCCTCAAGTTCCTCGTTAAATCGAAATGACCTGGAAGTTCTTATGTAGTAATATATAATACTGCATGCAATATTATTATATTCACTCATATGTGAATATAATACTGCATCTATAATACAACATGGTGAAAGAACTTCTCGAACATTCTGATACTTTTTTAGAACTTCCCGGTCACTTTCCCTATTGATTATCGACAATATTGTATATTTTGCAACTAAATTTCAAATTTTTATATTTTGTTACAATCTGATTAAAAAATGAATGAAACCTTAATTTATAATGAAAAATGATTGAAAACTTTACGAGTGATTATTTATAAGAAATTGTAAATGCAAGCTTATGAAAAATATTATTATAATATATATTTTTTTAAATAATATTTTTTGCTAATATAGTATTTGGTAAGATATTTATATAATTTTTATATTTTAAATTGATGAATGAAATAGTGAATTTGTTGACATGAGAGGGTATATATTACAATTTTCAAAGAAAATTGTTAAGTTTTCCTTCAACTTTCATTACAAAATTAATGCTCCATCTGATTTTACACAAGATTGTAACAAAATATAAATATTAGGAATTGAGCAGTAAAAAATATAAATATTAGGTAACCAAATTGTGATTGACCTGTGTATAAAAGGTTTCTTACAATTATAGTAATATGATTTTGTGAATTTGGTCCAATCCAATCCATGGCCAAAAAATGTTGTAACCAGCAAATCCGCTATTGCAGCAGTTTCATGTTTCAATATTTTGTAGATCAAACCGGTTGAATTTTTTCAACCTACTTTCGCTTTCAAATCTCTTGTTTTTATGTATTCATCACTTATATTTTTTTCCTTTTTGCTTTGGTCTTCAATTTTATCAGACTGGAGGTCCAAGTTGGGAAGTGAAGTTAGGAAGAAAAGATAGCTTAACAGCAAGCCAAGAACATTCAGACAACATAATCCCAAGTCCAAATGGATCAAACACAACCTCCCTCATCGACATCTTCGCAAGATTCAACCTCTCCGTAAAAGATTTAGTAGCTCTTTCCGGGTCCCACACTATAGGCAAAGCTCGATGCTTTTCCATTACCGATAGGCTATACAATTACTCAGGAACGGGTCAACCGGACCCTACAATGAATCCTGTGTTTAGAAACAAGATGTACAAACTTTGTCCCCGTGGCGGAGATGAAGAAGTGGTTGCGGAATTGGATGGGACGGATCGGGTTTTTGATAATCAGTATTTTAAAGATTTGGTTGCGGGGAAAGGATTTTTGCATTCGGATGAGATTTTGTTTGGATTTCCTGCGACGAAAGAATATGTTTTGAAGTATAGTTTTGATTAAAATGAATTCTTTAAGGACTTTGTTGAAGGAATGATAAAGATGGGTGACTTGCAATCTGATCAGCCTGGGGAGATTAGAAGGAACTGTAGGGTTGTTAATAGCTAATCAGTTTATTCAATATTTATTCTTAATGGTTGTTATGAAGTGAAGCTATAGTTAAACATTATAATTTTCTTGAGAAATAATTATTTAGAATATTTCCTCCAAGAGTCATTTATTACTCATTTAGAATATTTGCCCATTTTAGGGTTTCTTATTTTAGGTTAAATTATTTTAGTGTTTTTGTTTTTCAAAATAAAAATAATAATAATTTAGTGAAATAAAATAAGTTTACTTCAATTATTTTTCAATAAAAAAAACTGATTTATAGAAATATATTTTTTTTAAAAAAAATTAACTTAGTGAATTATATATATAATAAGTAAAGAATTTACTTCTAGTCCTTCAAGTTTTAAAATATTCATTTTATCCCTTAAAGAGGAGCATTACTTTCAGTTAAGTCCACATGTGCACGGGCACCGTTGACTTAACTGAAAAATCTAACATTTGTCAAAAAGCTTTTAATTGCTAGCAAGGTTCTAAAAAGCGCTAGGCGGATGCTAGGCGGCGAAGCCGGGCCTAGCGCCTAGGCGGGGACTAGTCGGGGACTAATCGGGATTAGTCGGGATTAGTCAGGACCTAGGCGGGGCTTAGAACTAGGCGTTGGAGAGGGGCCTAGCGCCTAGGCGGGGCCTAGGCGCCCTTAGGCGGGGTCTTTTAGAACAGAGATTGCTAGTTTTGGTCATCTTTTAGGTATTGATCTGCGAATTTTACAACATCGGCCTTTCTGTGAACGTCTCTCAAACTTCAAATCCTTATTTGTCATTTGCCCGTTTTATAAGCATTAATAAATTTACATAAAATATTAGTCTTAACTAGTGCTACACCCTTACGCTAATACGCACATAATACGCACATACAAAAAACTATTCAAATAAAATTAGAATTTTAATTAATTATTTAAGTATAATATTATAGATAAAAGTAAAAATAATGCTTGTTAACATGATAATTTTTCATTAATTGACGAGAATGTTAGATTTTTTTTTTTCAAAATATAGCTTTTTAAAATTTTAAATGCCAAAATAACTTTCACCAAAACTTATGTACCATAATAGCATTTTTTTTTTGGAGTTCCAGGTTTGGCAAAACTGGAATTAAGTTCAAAGCCGGTACTGTCAATACCGGATTTAAGGTTTTTTTTTAACTGATTAATCGTTTTTTTTTAAATAAAAAATGTAAAGCTGATAGTGACAAAACCGGGATTAGATTTAAAGTTAAATCCGGGTTTGTCAATACCGGATTTAAGGTTTTTTTTTAAAAAAAAAAAACAGATTAATCGTTTTTTTTAAATAAAAAATGTAGCCGATAGTGACAATATCGGGAATGAATTTAAAGTTAAAGTCAGTACTGTTAAAACCGACTTTAAGTTAATTTTTTTTTAAAATTGATCCGTGTAGTCACGGGTGAGAGAAAAAGTTAAAAAAGAAAAATAAAAGAAAGGGAGAAGGGCTCTGGAAAGAGAAGGAGAAAGAGAAAGAAGAAATAGAGAAGAAGAATGAGAGGTTTTGGAAAGAGAAGGAGAAAGAGAAAGAAGAAATAGAGAAGAAGAAGGAGATGAAGAAATTTCTTATTAATTTCTTAAAATTGTAAGTTAATTTTTCTTCTTTCTTTCTTTCTTTCTTTTTCTTTGCTTATATACATTTTTTTTAATTTATTATTAAAATTATTAAGTTTTGTTGTTAAAAACTATTACGAAGAAATAGGAAAGAACAAAGAAAGTTGTTAATATAAATATTTAAGGATTGTCTGTATATATTTTTATGATATGAAGAAATAGGGAAGAACAAATAGAGTTCTTATTATAAATATTTAATGATTGCTTGTATATATTTTTATGATTTATTGTTAAAATTATTATTATTTATGGGTTCAATTGTTGAATATTAAGAAATTAATCATTATAAATAGTATTTGTGTGTTTCAATTAATTTTGTTTTTGTTTTTTTAGAAATTTGACAATAGTATTTGTGTGTTTCAGAAGAATCAACAAGAACTCGGTCTGTTTGTTCATCCCGGACCAATAGACCAGTCTATATTAACCAGACAGTCATCACATCGATCAAAAAATATTTGGAATGGAGAAGAGTTTCCCAAATTCCGATGTAGACGTGGTACACAGCTTCCTGAAAAATAGGATTTTAGGATAGAAATGAAACTTATAATCTAGGATTTTTGGGGTATATAAATTAGGTGATATTAAACACGACTGGTGTTTGATTGAGGCTTTGATTGAGAGATGGTGTCCGGAGACGCATACTTTTCATTTACCCGTAGGAGAGATGACAATCACCCTTCAGGATGTTGCTAGCTTATGTGGCCTTCCCGTAGAAGGAGATCCTGTGATTGATTGGTACAGAAACTCATATGCCACATGTGCAATGGAAACAATTATGCGTAGAGT
This sequence comes from Adenophora triphylla var. japonica, assembly GCA_022495995.1. Taxonomy (NCBI): domain Eukaryota; kingdom Viridiplantae; phylum Streptophyta; class Magnoliopsida; order Asterales; family Campanulaceae; genus Adenophora; species Adenophora triphylla. Next base: position 139,403 of record JAFEMH010000782.1, read on the forward strand.
TACTTAATTTTGAACCATCTGACTCGGACCTTAAAGGTGGGAGTGTAAAAGTGAAATCGATTTTTGAAAATTTCACTTATGATGACTTTGAGAATCTTCCCGGGAACGCCACCGATGAGTTGGTTACCTTGTACACTCGAGCATTTATTTTTCTATGTTTGGGGTCATATCTTTTAGTTGATTCGAGTGATAGCAAGATTAAGTTGATATACCTCCCACTGCTCAGGAACGTTACCTTCATTAGTTCATACAGTTGGGGCAGTGCAGCATTGGCCTTTTTGTATAGAGAATTGTGTCAAGCAACGAACCCCAAATCATGTGGGTGTGCTGAGTTTTTGACTCTTCTGCATGTATGTCAATTATATTTGTTTACATGATCTAGTATAGTAAAAATGTTATTTTCTACGGGACGCTAATTTTTTATTTTTTTTTATATTTTGTTTTTTTTTCTTTTTTAGCTTTGGGCATGTGAGAGGTTGTTGTGTACACAACCTACTAGGTTGAGGGATGACATACTCTGGTTGGACGGATCACTCCCATATGGTTGCAGGTATATTTAAATTACACCCCAAATCTTATTCTCTAATTAGTTTTTCTTCACTATTTTATTAAGTATTTTTTATGTAAATTTCAACCTATGTAGGTGGATGAGTCCCTTATCACACACAACCATTACCGCCCAAAACCTTCGTGCTTATAGAGACCAACTTTCATTTTTGTCAGAGGAACAAGTTAGGTGGCAACCATATTTAGGTGCCCGTCTTCCATATTATTGCTTGCAGGGGCAAAATATATGGAGAGCAAGGGTGCCCCTTATCTGCTTTGACAGGATTGAGTGGCACTTTTCGGATCGTGTCATGAGGCAGTTTGGGATGTTGCAATCTATACCTGCAGACTGTGACATTGAGGAAGAATTGCACGATATTAATAGACGAGGTCGGGCAAAGGCCAACTTGGTCCAAATCCACATGAAGTACATAGAAATGTGGAACTCACGAGATGATATGGTTGTAGATGGGCAGTTTGGTGAAGAGGATATGGATTACACCCATACCTATATGATATGGTATAGAGCTATTACTCGGTCATTGATCCAGAATCCGTCTCATTTTGAGGATGTGGGGTTTAGGGCAAGTTCTAGTTGTTATGAGGGCTTGGTAAGCTAAATACTATATATTATGCTTTTACCATTTTTTAATGATTTATTTCATAATAATTATTTTGCTTAATTTTTTTCAACAGATTCGAAACATGCAAAACATGTATTTATCCAACGAGGATGCCATGGAGAAATAAATAGCGCAAGGTTGTCGGCCTTCACCAGATCGACTTTTCAATCGTCAGGTTATCACACAATTTTTGGCATCTATTAGACATGCTCAACGACTAGAGGCCCGACATCTCCAAACACCAAATGATAGTTCCCAAGGGGTACCACAAAGACATGTGCAGCAGCAGCAGCAACAACCCCATATGGAGTTACATGATGAGGATGAGGAGGATGAGGATGAGGCAGGTTTGTTGTCTACTTTCATGACCGGTTTAGGGTATAGCGATTTTACTCATACTCCACCATCATCACTTGTGCATTGCGATTATACTCAGACTCCACCGCCGGTACTTGGGTCTTCGTTGTTTAGACCTAGTTTTCATTTGCCTCAGGTGTAGTTTCCAGAAAATCCATCTGGATCATCCTCATCCTCATCTCAACCATCTGGATCAGGTGGTCGCCTTGTACCAAGGAAAGGGAGTAGGATTCGCAATTCTCATGCAACTTTTACCCCGTCTGATTATCCTTGACGGGTATCCTATGTGATCGGGATGTGGTCACTAACCTCATACTTTTTCTTTTATTATTGTTAATTTTATTCCATGAAAGCTTGTGATGGATGTGTTTTTACACATCTAAATTATGTACTTCCAGATTTATTTTATGCTAAATTCTCGGGTTAATTGGTATTTTGATATGGTTTTCTAGTATTTTTGTAATGTAGAAAATAAAAGAGAAAAGATGGATTTTGGACTGATATATGATGAATGAAGGTAAAAAGTGGAACGGACGGTCAAAGCAAGGAAAAAAAACTTGAAAAACAAGATTTGAGAGAGGGCGCGATCGCCCCCATAAGCAGCGTGGTCGCCCTATTTTGACAGAAATTGAGCGCGATCGCAACACCTATATCGCACGATCGCTCTCTTTTTACAGAGAAAAAGCGCGATCGCTCCCTCTCGACCGGGCGATCGCTCCCTTTGCGGAGTTTCCCAAGAGCCCAGTTCTCTCTAAACCCTCCTCTCTCTCTCTCTCTCTCTCTCTCTCTATCTCTCTCTCCTCTCTCTCTCAAACAAACCCCTCTTCTCTCTATACCAGCCGCCCCCTACTCTCTCTCTAAAATTTCATCCCACAAATCACCAAATCAACATCTTTCACCCACAAAATCAACCTTCCTACTTTCAAATCTTCATTCAAGGCTAAGGGGTGAGCTTCAAACTCTATTGAATCCGGTGATTTTTTTAGGGTATTTGAAAGAGGCAAAGGGTGAACTTTTGTTTTTTAATTCCGGCGATAATTTCGGTCAAATTCCGGCGACCCCCAAGTAAGACTTTTTGTGTATTTTTGAGTTGTGAATTGCTATTATAATGTCGAAAAGACCACGGGGCTTGTCAACCACTACCACCCCTCCCATTGGTCCCCGTTTGATAGAACTAAATTTGTTGGGAATAAAGCTCAACAATTTTTTGAGCTATACGAATCCAAGGCCTTCAACCCGGAGAGGGAATTTGATTTTGAAGGCTTGGATATCGACAACTAGGTTAGCCTCTACAGATGGGAAAAGTTGGGGAGCAAGCCCACAAACTTTGGAGTGGGGCTTTTTAAAGAATTTTATGCCAATGCTTTTGAAAACGGGAACACGGGGGTGTCGTTTGTGCGGGGAGTGGTGGTAAACTACTCGAGGGAGGTGATTAATGAATATTACGGGTTAGCCTCCGACATGGAGGAGGATGAGTGTGAATATACGAAGGAGATGGAGAGGATTGGAAAGAATTATGAGAATCTGGAGGTGCTAGCTCCGACTTTCGGGGACATTGACCCGAATTCTGTGAAGAAGGGGACTATTATGAAGGCCCATGTCCTCTTGGTTGAAGGTGCTTCATAGATTTATTTATGAGAGGATCCTCCCCTCCTCGCATTTTAATGAGGTGAATTGGAGGCGTGCAATTCTGATGCACATGGTTGTTCAAGAAAAAAAGATTGAATTCGGGAAAATAATCTCTAATGAGATATGGCACACAGCTAAGAGTATAGCGATCAAGATTTCCCCGTTTGTGCCAGTGCCAATTTAACAAAGTGCCAGTGTGATAAAGTGCCAGTGCATGTGTAACAAAGTGCCAGTGTAAAAAAGTGTCAGTACCAGTTTAACAAAGTGCCAGTGTAAACAAAGTGCCAGTGCATGTGTAACAAAGTGCCAGTGTAAAAAGTGCCAGTGCCAGTTTAACAAAGTGCCAGTACACTAACACTGGCACTTTGTTAAACTGGCACTGGCGCTTTTTACACTGGCACTTTTATATAGATGCTTATCACTCTTCACACTGGCACTCTTTTACACTAACACTGGCACTTTGTTGCACATGCACTGGCACTTTGTTACACATGTACTGGCATTGAGTTTTTGAACAAAGAGAGCTTTTATCTGGCACTTTTTTACATCAATACTAACACTCTTTTACATCAACACCGGCAATCAAATACACATGCACTGGCACTATATTTTATATTTAAAATAGAGAAAACCTGAGTAAAAAAATTATGTGAAACACTGGCATTCATAAATAAATGCACTGGCATTTAAAAACACACGCACTGACACTCGACAAATACATTGACACTCAATTATGCACTTACTGGCACTTTATTATACACTCACTGGCACTCTATTATACACCAACTGGCACTTGATCATATGTTAACTGGTACTCAATTTCTATTAAAAAATTAGGGAAGGAAGGGTTACAATCATCAACCTAAATCCCATGTTCTTACTGCAGATCAAACCCCTCAAAATCTCCTTTCAACTCTACCAAAATTCAACTCACAATTCGAACAATTTCTGGCTACTGGATTGGACGGAATAGTCTGAGTCAGAGTTTCTCATCTTCCACTCGAGCAGCATTAGCCGTTTTGTTTTCCCACAATTTCCGGCGCTGCCACTGGATTTTACCGGCCGGTTAATCAGATGCTTTATTTCGACGGGATTGTGAGGCCAGATCGTGCGGCTGCAGCCATTTTCCTCTCCGCTACGAATATCGCAAATAGAAGGGACTCCGATTCGCCGTCGGTCATTGATCTAAAGCCATGATTCCGAGAGTTCGATCTGAATTAGCCTCCGACGCCGGAGTTTGCTTAGTGGATATTTTTGGATTAATCGAAACTGAAGGCGACGGGTTTTACGGTAATTTTAAAACCCGTTTTTTCATAAGCTTATGAAAAAACGTGTTTTTTACAAGATTTTGGCTTCAAAAATATTTATATTAATGTTATCTATTTATGTTCAAATTTTAATAATATTACCTGTTTTGAAATTTAAGATTCATTTACCTAATCTAATCAAAGACCATGGCACGAAATAGACATCTGCTACAAAAAAAAATCAAATTTAGAATCTTTAAATTCTGAAGTAAGATATGAAATAATACTGCCTATTTTAGATTTAAAATGAATACTTAGGATTTATTTGAAATTATGATATGATTACCTATTTTGAATTTGAAGAAATCATTTTACATTCATTTAATTAATTTCTTAACTCTGTGTAATTCCATGTCAAAAAAAAAACCTCGGTGTAATTTATGGTCATATGTCATGTTGCACAAGAGATAATGACATTCTTAATTTTTTTATTTCAAAAAAAAAACTTTGCATATTAACATAAATTTTGGAGATAATTAAATAATAATCTTTCGGTTCAAAGATAACAATGAATTTCAACAAACTTATATGAACAGTATAAAACGAGATACGAACGTGGGTTATGGTCGGGCAATTCCTATGAATTGGGCTCAAAATATAATTCATAAAAGTCTCAATTACAACAAAGAGAGTGAGATTTCCCTAGCTTTTCTCGTCGTGCCTACTCGTCATTACCACTATTTCGACCTAGACATAACAGAGCATATATTGACTAAGGTATGGAATTCGCGTATGCCGACAAGGAACCCACTCATATGTCGAGCAAGGCATTCAGCAAAGGCCGATCTAGGCCTCATCAAAAGACGAGGAGACCTTCCCCGGGCATCAACAAAGTAAGGAAATGGACATCTCTATTTGCTCCTCCTTCCTCGGCATCAACTCATGCCGATCAATCATCACAAGCCGAGGAGCGTGCTTCCTAGGCACACGTGCATAATGCTTACCTAATCCTACTCAAATAAGGATTGTGGGAAGTTATAATCCCACTAGGATTATAACCCCCTCTCAGACAACTTCCTAATCAAAGATGAACTCAATAATCATATGCCTATAAATACAAGCCATAATTCACATTATTTTGGTAACGCATCTTTTGACTCTAAACTATTGTCAATTGATTTCTCTCTCTAAACACAAATACTTACTCTCATGCCGGAGGGTCTTCGCCGGTGAAGCTCCGGCTTAGTTTACGTGTTTGTTTATCTTTTTCAGGCTATTCAATCATCCAGGATACAACCTACTACCGCTGGATTTGGGATGATCCGAACGTTTTGGCATCATTAGTTTGGTTCCATTGCCGGGTAGCGATTCATATCATTCGTTGAATATTCTCTTAATCCTAATGCAAGACGGACATACTGCTAGTATTACTCCTGATCCAGATAATATTCTGATGGATGAGACTCATGGTAACACTAGGACTGCTTTTCCTCTTGCTAATGGGGAACAACCACCTCCTTCACCATTAATTGATGGGCTACCACCCCCAAGAATGAATATGTGTTTTAGGGGACAGCCAGTAACCGAGGTACCAAACCCTACTCGTCTTCAGCACTGAGGAAGACCTGTTGGCATCTAGATGGGGAGGAATGCTGCCCAAGGGGGCACTGAGGCTTCCCCCCAACAAGTTGACCGCAAAACTCTCTTGCATCAACAGATGGAAACTTTGCAAAGCATATATGAAACACAAAATGCCTTGCTACAATTGGATTCTGAGCACTCCCTGGCTGAATTCATGAGGCCTACAAGGACTGGAAATTCCCTTGGAGGGAAAAGTCACGTTGACAGGCATGGTAGTCGGGGTAATAGAGAAAATCTTCCTCCTGGCCAACATCCCCCTCATCATGGCATTGCTGGTAGATCCAAGCAAAACCTCCAAGATGTCCCTCAACGTCATAAGGCTCCTAGACATGGAAACACACGAATCAATGAGGATTTGAGAAATCATCTGAACCAACAGAGGGACCAGGAGGTTAATTATGCTGACTTGAGAGCAAGGCTTAGTCAGGCAAGGTGAAATTCCCCTCCTCGTCATACCCCCTCTCCTCGGCATAGGATCTCTACTCGGCCTAGGAGCCCTCCTCGTCATAGGAGCCCTCCTTAGCCTAGGAGCCTCCCTCGTCACAGGACTCCTCCCTATCCAGAAATGGCACCTAGATGGGATAGAGCACCATCTGAACATGGGGACAATCACCAGGAACATGTGGAACACAGTAGAGTAAATGGGCACAGAAAGAAACAAACGACCCATCGTAGTTCTCATTTTAGTTCGGGGATCGATGCAAGAGATATCTTTTCCTCTTGAAAAAGAGACTAGATGAAATGGAAACGGGGAGGAAGGAAGTGGATGATGATGATAATAGTGCCACCCATTCTTTCTCCCAGTGAATTAATGATCTACCTCTCAATCCTGCTCTAAAGATCCCTAGTTTTGAAAAATATGTTGGAACCATAGACGCACGGGATCATGTAAAAATTTTGAATTCAGCATGGCCCTCCTCACCAAGGCAGATGATATTCTCTGCAAAGCTTTCGCGAGTACCTTCTACGGAACAGATTTGTCCTGGTTCTGAGCAAAAGAATTGAAGTATCGATAGCTGGAAAATCATGAGGAGGAGGTTCATGGACCACTTTGCAACATCAGGAAATAGAAAGAAAAGACTGTCAGATCTTGCTAACATTGAGCAAGGGAAGAATGAAACAACTCTGAGTTATTACAACCGATTCAGAGCCATAGCAGACCAAGTAGAGGAGAGCCTGACATATCGGGAGGTGATTGTTTGCTTTAAATCCGTACTAAGATCTGAGCAATTGATCTATGAACTTTCTGCTAGAGAGCCTATAACGGATATCATGTAGTTGGTAAATCTACCAAGTCCCTGACCAGTTGATGAAAGAACAAAATATACCCGTGACAGCTCCAAGTATTATGCCTTCAACAAGGACCACAGACACGACACAGAGAATTGCATCTCCCTCAAGAGAATGATCCAGAGATGGGTAGATGAGGGAAATCTTGATCGCTATGTTATTGTGAATACCCCGTCCCGATGCAACGCGCATTCGGAGGTTGAAAAGAATAATTATATAATGTCGGATCGAAATAGGATACTCATTTAGTGACACTCGCTTTAAACCATATTAAAAATATTAGTTTAATTTTGAGAGTCGCCACGCCACTTTGATATAGCCCAAAGCTTTGAAAAAAGGCTAAACAGTTAATTGGGTTCGGGGGTCAAGTTACAACAGAAGAAGAAACGTTATCACTTCTATTGCCCGACGAATCGGTCTTTCTAGCATGTGGGGTGTTGGTTGTGTGCGGTGTTTACGGGAATAGATAGAAGAAGCGGGATCATGCATAAGGAGGAGGGGAGAGAAAGAATTTATTGATGATCACACCCTAGAACCTTTGAGTTAGGCCCTCGGAAGGTGCACTAATCAACGTTCATCCTTGGGGGATTGTTGATCATGGGATAATTATAACTAAGGTGGAAGGAAAGAAATAGTTCCTAGATCCATTGGGTTTCTTGGCGAAACCCTAGATCATCCTCGGCTATTGCATATTTAAATATATTAAAACAATCCTAAATCTAGCATATATGACATAAGCAAGAAATAAAGTAATTAAAATACTAAGCATGCAAATAATAAATCTAGCATAATAATAAAGACAATAATAATAAAGACAGAAAAAATAAACAGAAGACTTACCTAATGATGGCAAGGCTTTTTGGATCGAATCTATGAAGATTCGAAGAACGTGCTTGATAAAATATTTAGACTTAGAAAACTCGAGTTTAGTCTCAAGTTTTCTATGGAGGAAACCTCAAGTTTTGTCTTGAGTTTTCCGTAGAATAATTCTGTGTTCAAAGTGTGAGGCGGAGTGGGGTTTATATAGTGAAAAGAATTGGGGAGGAAGAGGTACGGAACTGATGTGGGAAAAGGGAGAAGGCCGATCGGCCAATTGTTTCCTGGCCCAAACTTGGCCCAAACTTGGCCTAGGATGGCCGGCCACCTTGCCTAGAATTCTCGGCCACACTGTTTCCAATTCCCTCGGCCAGGTGCAAATGTGGTGCAAATGCAAAAGGCCATTTGTATAATAAATATTATTCGTTTCGTCCCGCTATTTTGCAGTCGCACTTTGGCCGCTTTAATGACTTCTTTTGCAATTCGCTCTTTAGGATTTTATCTTTCATTTAATCCCAGGAATTTTTATATATCAAATTCGTCCCAAATTTCCATATTTCCTGTTTAGTCCTTAAATTTCCAATAAATTCCAATTTGGTCCAAAAGCTTCCAAATGCCAGTTTAGTCCCGAATTTTCCCGAATTGCGCTTCAGTCCCTGCACTCATTAAAACACTTTTTTCGGACCGGGTACTAACAGTAGCCCCTCGGCGACGCTTCTTGTAAGACAAGTAGGGTCGACGATAAAAGAATAGGATCCGTCCTGAAAAAAGGGATTTCAGGAGGTAAGGAAAGTGACCTTGTGGATGTGAGGTTTGGACTCGAGCTGAGTTGCAAACGGAAGATGGCCAGGTAGGTCGAGCGGCTGAACCCACGTCGGGCTACCTACGTATCCCAAGAGGAATCAAGCCAAGTCGTAGTTCGAAAGAGTGGGCGTTTTTAATACCCGAGAATGGCGGATGTGTGGCGTCAAGGATACGTGACTGCACGGGAGTCACCAAAAGATTTGACTGTCCGGGGAGTCACCCAAAGATTTGACTGTCCGGGGAGTCACCCAAAGATTTGACTGTCCGGGGAGTCACCCAAAGATTTGACTGTCCGGGGAGTCACCCAAAGATTTGACTGTCCGGGGAGTCACCCAAAGATTTGACTGTCCGGGGAGTCACCCAAAGATTTGACTGTCCGGGGAGTCACCCAAAGATTTGACTGTCCGGGGAGTCACCCAAAGATTTGACTGTCCGGGGAGTCACCCAAAGATTTGACTGTCGGAGTCACCCAAAGATTTGACTGTCAGAGTCACCCAAAGATTTGACTGTACGGGAGTCACCCAAAGATTTGACTGTCCGGAGTCACCCAAATATTTGACTGTCCGGGGAGTCACCCAAAGACTTGACTGTCCGGGGAGTCACCCAAAGATTTGACTGTCCTGGGAGTCACCCAAAGATTTGACTGTCCTGGGAGTCACCCAAAGATTTGACTGTCCGGGGAGTCACCCAAAGATTTGACTGTACGGGGAGTCACCCAAAGATTTGACTGTCCGGGGAGTCACCCAAAGATTTGACTGTCCGGGGAGTCACCCAAAGATTTGACTGTACGGGGAGTCACCCAAAGATTTGACTGTCCGGGGAGTCACCCAAAGATTGGATAATTTTGACTTCTGAAATGCGGGACGGACCCTTTGAAGGTGCGGGACGGACCCTTTGAAGATGCGGGACGGACCCTTTGAAGGTGCGGGACGGACCCTTTGAAGATGCGGGACGGACCCTTTGAAAGTACGGGACGGACCCTCTGAGATACAGGACGGACCTTTTGAAATGGAGGATAGACCTCTGAAATGCGGGACGGACCCTTTGAAGGTGCGGGACGGACCCTTGAAATGGAGGATAGACCTCTGAAATGCGGGACGGACCCTTTGAAGATGCGGGACGGACCCTTTGAAGATGCGGGACGGACCCTTTGAAGGTGCGGGACGGACCCTTGAAATGGAGGATAGACCTCTGAAATGCGGGACGGACCCTTTGAAGATGCGGGACGGACCCTTTGAAAGTACGGGACGGACCCTTTGAAGGTACGGGACGGACCCTTTGAAATGGAGGATAGACCTCTGAAATGCGGGACGGACCCTTTGAAGGTGCGGGACGGACCCTTGAAATGGAGGATAGACCTCTGAAATGCGGGATGGACCCTTTGAAGATGCGGGACGGACCCTTTGAAAGTACGGGACGGACCCTTGAAATGGAGGATAGACCTCTAAAATGCGGGAAACTGTAGCTGCCAAAGGACTTAGGCTACTGTTTACTGATGAAGAATAGTTGTGTGAATTGATTGGGATTATTATGGCTTCCCGAGCCGAAGAACCAAGCGATTAAAAGATTGGGATAATCATTGCTAAGGCTTAGAGAGGAGTCTTGTCTCCTAGGCTTAAGGCTAGGGTTTAGAGAGGTATTTGTCACCTAGGCTTAAGGTTAGGGTTTAGAGAGGCATTTATCACCTAGGCTTAAGGCTAGGGTTTAGAGAGGTATTTGTCACCTAGACATGAGGCTAGGGTTTAGAGAGGTATTTGTCACCTAGGCTTGAGACTAGGGTTTAGAAGGGTATTTGTCACCTAGGCTTGAGGCTAGGGTTTAGAGAGGTATTTGTCACCTAGACATGAGGCTAGGGTTTAGAGAGGTATTTGTCACCTAGGCTTGAGGCTAGGGTTTAGAAGGGTATTTGTCACCTAGGCTTAAGGCTAGGGTTTAGAGAGGTATTTGTCACCTAGGCTTGAGGCTAGGGTTTAGAGAGGTATTTGTCACCTAGGCTTGAGGCTAGGGTTTAGAGAGGTATTTGTCACCTAGGCTTAAGGCTAGGGTTTAGAGAGGTATTTGTCACCTAGGCTTGAGGCTAGGGCTTAGAAAGATATTTGTCACCTAGGCTTAAGGCTAGGGTTTAGAGAGGTATTTGTCACCTAGGCTTGAGGCTAGGGCTTAGAAAGATATTTGTCACCTAGGCTTGAGGCTAGGGTTTAGAGAGATATTTGTCACCTAGACATGAGGCTAGGGTTTAGAGAGGTATTTGTCACCTAGGTTTGAGGCTAGGGTTTTACATTTGCGGTAAGTCTAAACAAGGCAGTTTGAGCATAAAGGTTATTGGTTTAAACTAGGCGAGGCCGAGTAAGTGTCGATGATAGAAGGTGGGATTAGGTAAGTTTGATGTCCAGAGATAAGGTCCGAGTCATCTTGAGAGTCACAGAGATACGTTTTTGATAGATTTGAAGAGTTTGAAAATTTGTGGAGACCAAAGAGTGATTTTTGTAAACAAGGTACCAAGGAGGACAGTATTTTGAAAGTATGTTTATTTGATAAAGAGGCCTCATGATTAATTATATTTCTAACTGACTCAAAGAGTTTGCCACACGCTGATCTTGATGACAAGGGATGCCCTTCATGCTAGATATGACTTCATTGGAGCTCCGATTTTTGTTAGAGCACATAGTCGACCCATTTTTGTTGAGGGGAGCCCCAATGTTTGATGAAGTGACCTTGGCGAAGTCCCGATTGATGATGAATGGCGAAGCCCCGTTGATGATGCAAAGCAAACTCGAAGGGAATGGCGAAGCCCCTGATGATGCAGAGCAAACCCGAGAGGACAAACTTAACAAAAGCCCCGGCTTGGAGAGATTCAATGCATCCCTATTTGCGTACAGAGTCATCTTGCGGCCACGGGCGACTCCCTCGTTTCGAACAATGGTCAATCGCCGCCGGACAAGACTCGGAAATGTATATGTGCGGCGCATTTTTTTCGAAGGTGGGAATGGATCCCGAGTTCGTGTATGACACTTTCGCTTTTGGGTTTGACTCTTTTGGGAGAGTATAAGCATCACAAGGTGTGGAAAAGTGTATGGAAGCCCCCGCACGGAAAGACAAGTGTTTGGCTCTATTTTCCTATGATGTAGAAAAAGAAGACTTGTTGAGACATTTGAAGAATTATTTTATTCGAATTATATCTTGATTGCTCGTGAATGGACCTCACCGATTGGTTTATCAAATTCCAATTATATAGGTAAACAAATGAATGTTTTGATTTGAAGGTGAAATACGCTTGTCTTTAGAAGGAGAAGGATGTTCCGTTGTTGCTTGCTGCTCCGTTCGGTGGTAATTGTGGTGCGGGCTGCCGTTGCATTGATCTCCTTCATGGGAAAGAATGAAAAATAGAAAAAAAGATTGGGGTGGAAGAAAAGGTGGGAATTGAAGATTATAACCCAAAGATTTTTCATTCCTTCAAGTGAAGATTCTTTGTTCCTTTGTTCTCGCAAGCCGAGGGAGTAGTCCCTAGCGCGTGTCTCCTTGCTTTTACCGGAGTGCCGCCGAGAGGCACGGATGCGAAGCCCCAAAGTGAGACTTTGCAGACAGTGTTTGAGGAGTCGAATGAACGAATTTCAAGAATAGGACAAGTTCCCAAACTTTTGAGAGAATATGTAATATGCTCACGTAGGATAACAAGTGACTCAAAAATCTGAATATGCATTTCTTTTAAATAATCTTTTGAGAATGCCATCCGGTAGCGGTTGTAGCTGGGCTTTGGATTGCGATCGATCATTAGGTGATGATTAACATGACCTCTTAAAGTGAGAGGTCAGCTGGGCCTTTTGCTGAGTGTTTGGGATTTCTAAGGTGAAGGGATTTTCTTGTTGTTGCCTCTTCAGACCTCTAAGAGTGAGGTTAACTTTGATTTTGGCAAGGTCAAGGGTGGTGATGGAATCCTCTAAAAGTGAGAGGATGGACTTTGGAATGGGTTTATGGGATTTGTCCAAGAGGGAATCTTTGTTGCTTCTTCTCGCGAGTTTGTTGTGGTTTCAGCAGGTAACTTGATCATGATAGGATCTTCACTCGACGTCTCATTTTCACAACCTTTGAGATGGGAGGTTCACTTCGGAGTGATGGAGGTTGTTTTTTTTTTTTTTTTTTTTTTTTTTTTTTTTTTAAAACACCCTCTTATCGAGAAAAGCCTTCGGATTTGTTTGCTCGCGATAGCCCCTAGTGTATGCCTTAGGATGGTTTTACCTTTTCCCTCTTGGGTTTGGAGGTGGTCCCTTCGAGGGAGCCCCTTGTATGAGTTTCTTTTGCATTCCGCCTTTCTTGAGCTTGGAGGTGATTACTTCCTTTGTGAGTCGAGGAGCCCCTAGTATGGGCTTCTTCCTTAGGGTCTCAAAACTTGTCGATCTTGAAATGAAAGGGTATTATTTAGTGAGGATAAGGTTATGGCTTCCTATGGTGAGAGGTTTAAGCTTCAATTGCTACTGGATAGCATTCTCAAAAGAGTATTTAAAATAAATGCAAACTCAATTAACCGACTTATTAAGTAAGGCGTAATATATTCGGACCATAAGAAAGATATGTGAGCATATTCAATGAAAGCTTATCGATCGAATGGAAAATCAGAGGAGACGCGAGATTGGGGGTTGGTGAGCCCCAAGTTGATATTCATGCAAAGACTTGTGAAGGATAGGAACAACTCCTTGCATCTTCTTTAAATTGCGGTGGCGTGAGCAGCTATTTTCTCGATGATGAGCAACAACGGTCTTTGTGCTTGTCTTGACCATATGGAAAGGAGGTCAAGTGGGGAGAGTGTATTTGGGGAAGTGTAGGCTCGAGGGAGCATAGGGGGAGTGTACAAGGAGAGGGTCTGGCGATAGTGTATGGAAAGTATATGGTGGAGTATGGGAAGAGTATATGAGAGAGGGATGTATAGAGATGGTGTATATAAGGAAGGGACGGTGAGTTGTTTACTCCAATCAAAGCATTCATTCATTGTTTACTTTATTAGCCGGTGGGTTAATCAGTGAGATTAGCAATCAAGTGATAATTATAAATAAAACAATTCTTCTTGAAAGTAATGCGAGATTATGTCTCAAGTCTAGAGAGAAAAGAAAGAAAGACTCTTTTATTATTGAAGCAACTAATCTAAATTGGACATTACATATCAATGCCCAAAGTGGAAGTAAGAAAGACACACTAGAACCTACAAGACTGAATGAATCTAAATCCTTCCTTGAAGTACGAGGGCTTCTTCATTAATGAGGCCTTGGTTGATCAATCTTTGAATTGAGCGTTTCAGTTGCACACATTTGTCAGTGGTATGCCCAGCGTACTTGTGGTATCTGCAAAACTTGGATGTATCTAAGTCTTCCTTTGGGTTAATAGGCTTGTAGTTCTCGAGCGGCTCGATCAAATTCTTTCCCACCAAAATGTCGAAGAACTCACCCACAGGCATTCCTAAGTCATCAAAATGTTCCTTGTTGATCTTCTTCTCGGGTATTGATGCCTTTAGTTGGTTGGTAGCCACAGCAGGCATCCTGAATGAGAAATTCTGATGTGTAGGACCATAAGGGGAACCATAAGCATGTGGATGATAGGGACCCCGGAATTGAATAGGGGGAGGAACTCTTCTCAAGTATTCCTGAATGTAAGACAAATGGTGCTGCTCAATTTCCTGCATGTCTTTGAGGAGGTTGATCACTCCCAACCTCATGTCTGAGACTTCTTTAAGGGCTTCAATGCTTTTCTCCATAGACATGATGTAGAATTCTGTAAGAACATATGGCAGAGTCGAACCAATGAGTAGAATTAGACTCATAATTAATCTTAAGGCACCTTGAGAAAATATTTGACCTCCACAATTTTGAGTTTGACCGGGCTGAAGTTGCCTACGTAACCCTTACCATTTAAGGTATGAGTCTCAGGTCACCGTAGTTCGAGGGGGCCCCGATTGATGATACAACCAGGGTTAAGTTTAGAGAAAGAGAGAGGATGAATGTAAAAGAGTCCGTTTGGTGAAAAAGGGAGATGAAGATGACTCGATCCTTGGTCAAATGAGGGTGATCTAGGTGAGTTAATTTGGTCTTGGTTGGTCTTTGGCTGAAGGGTGCTAGAGATAAAGGATCTAAACTATGGATGGTTTTAAGGCTAAGGGAGCAGACTATGGAAGGTTCAAGAGATGAGAGGTAGAACTTTGAAGGGTCCTAACTTGTAGACCACGGGGGTCTAAGGTAGAAGAGTGGACCATGGATGGTCCAAGAGACGAGGGTGGACCTCGAAGAGTCTCAGGTGGAAGAGTGGACCTTTAATGGTCCTAGATAGAGAGAGTGGACCTCGAAGGGTCCAAAAGATGAGAAGTGGACTTTGAATGTTCTAAGATTGGGAGAGTGGACTTAGTATAGGAAGAGCACCATGAAGGGTCAAAGAGTGGACCTTGAACGGTCCAATATAGAGAGACTGGACCTAGGGCGGT
This sequence comes from Adenophora triphylla var. japonica, assembly GCA_022495995.1. Taxonomy (NCBI): domain Eukaryota; kingdom Viridiplantae; phylum Streptophyta; class Magnoliopsida; order Asterales; family Campanulaceae; genus Adenophora; species Adenophora triphylla. Next base: position 154,819 of record JAFEMH010000782.1, read on the forward strand.
CCGTAGTAGAGGGTGTGGACCTTGAAGGGTCCAAGAAGTAAAGAGCGGACCTCGGAGGGTCCTAGAAATGGAGAGTGGACCTCGAAGGGTTCTAAATTGAGGAGTGGACCTCGAAGGGTCCTAGAAATGAGGAGCGGACCTCGGAGGGTCCTAGAAATGAGGAGCGGACCTCGGAGGGTCCTAGAAATGAGGAGCGGACCTCGGAGGGTCCTAAAAATGAGGAGCGGACCCTCGGAGGGTCCTAAAAATGAGGAGCGGACCTCGGAGGGTCCTAAAAAATGAGGAGCGGACCTCGGAGGGTCCTAAAAATGAGGAGCGGACCCTCGGAGGGTCCTAAAAATGAGGAGCGGACCTTGGAGGGTCCTAAAAAATGAGGAACGGACCTCGGAGGGTCCTAAAAATGAGGAGCGGACCTCGGAGGGTCCTAAAAATGAGGAGCGGACCTCGGAGGGTCCTAAAAATGAGGAGCGGACCTCGGAGGGTCCTAAAAATGAGGAGCGGACCTCGGAGGGTCCTAAAAAATGAGGAGCGGACCTCGGAGGGTCCTAAAAATGAGGAGCGGTCCTCGGAGGGTCCTAAAAATGAGGAGCGGACCTCGGAAGGTCCTAAAAATGAGGAGCGGACCTCGGAAGGTCCTAAAAATGAGGAGCGGACCTCGGAGGGTCCTAAAAATGAGGAGCGGACCTCGGAGGGTCCTAAAAATGAGGAGCGGACCTCGGAAGGTCCTAAAAATGAGGAGCGGACCTCGGAAGGTCCTAAAAATGAGGAGTGGACCTCGGAAGGTCCAAAAAATGAAGAGCGGACCTCGAAGGGTCCTAGAAATGAAGAGCGGACCTCGGAGGGTCCTAGAAATGAGGGATAGTTAAGCACTTTATTTACAAAAAATCCCTCTATTTTATAGACCCTACTCTTGGTTGGAAGGGATACCCTTTTTTCGCAACTAACTAAATGTCCTAAAGTGGTGGATCCTAACGACTAATCGTCTCATATAGACATTTAACATGATTTTTATGAAAAGTACCACAAACCTATGATAGGCCAAGATCTTTTAACAATATATCACTCAACCTTACATAGCACGTCCTTTGAAAGGAAATCAATTTTTTAGTGCTCTTAATCTCTCGATAGATCTTGACTTATCATTGGTTCGTGGTGACTTAGCATAAAGACCCCATTAATTGTCTATATAAAAAAGCTAGTCAAACCAACCGGTCATATGGAGTGTATTCCTAGAAAAGTGGGTGACACAAGGGTTAGGTTTCAGGCTCCCACCGTGCGCGCAGCGCATGAGTGGATGGCCAAGTGAGACTCGAAAGGGAGGCGACATGATCACCACACTTCCCGCACTTTGGCTTCTCCGAAGGGTTAAAGGGTGTCTGTGCAGTGTGACACGGACTCTAGTGGTAGTGTGAGGTAAAAAGTCTAATTCTTTTTTAAGGAAAAAAGAGAAAGATTTTTTTTTTATGAGATGCATGCATGCAATGCAACAGTTAAAAATAGGAGAAAAAGAAAAAGGAAGTAAAACACCACACAAAAAACGAAAGTCTGACCCACTTAGCTTGAAAAGATTTCAAAACAGTCCCCAGCAGAGTCGCCACTGTGAATACCCCGTCCCGATGCAACGCGCATTCGGAGGTTGAAAAGAATAATTATATAATGTCGGATCGAAATAGGATACTCATTTAGTGACACTCGCTTTAAACCATATTAAAAATATTAGTTTAATTTTGAGAGTCGCCACGCCACTTTGATATAGCCCAAAGCTTTGAAAAAAGGCTAAACAGTTAATTGGGTTCGGGGGTCAAGTTACAACAGAAGAAGAAACGTTATCACTTCTATTGCCCGACGAATCGGTCTTTCTAGCATGTGGGGTGTTGGTTGTGTGCGGTGTTTACGGGAATAGATAGAAGAAGCGGGATCATGCATAAGGAGGAGGGGAGAAAGAATTTATTGATGATCACACCTAGAACCTTTGAGTTAGGCCCTCGGAAGGTGCACTAATCAACGTTCATCCTTGGGGATTGTTGATCATGGGACAATTATAACTAAGGTGGAAGGAAAGAAATAGTTCCTAGATCCATTGGGTTTCTTGGCGAAACCCTAGATCATCCTCGGCTATTGCATATTTAAATATATTAAAACAATCCTAAATCTAGCATATATGACATAAGCAAGAAATAAAGTAATTAAAATACTAAGCATGCAAATAATAAATCTAGCATAATAATAAAGACAATAATAATAAAGACAAAAAATAAACGGAAGACTTACCTAATGATGGCAAGGCTTTTGGATCGAATCTATGAAGATTCGAAGAACGTGCTTGATAAAATATTTAGACTTAGAAAACTCGAGTTTAGTCTCAAGTTTTCTATGGAGGAAACCTCAAGTTTTGTCTTGAGTTTTCCGTAGAATAATTCTGTGTTCAAAGTGTGAGGCGGAGTGGGGTTTATATAGTGAAAAGAATTGGGGAGGAAGAGGTACGGAACTGATGTGGGAAAAGGGAGAAGGCCGATCGGCCAATTGTTTCACAGCCCCAAACTTGGCCCAAACTTGGCCTAGGATGGCCGGCCACCTTGCCTAGAATTCTCGGCCACCTTGTTTCCAATTCCCTCGGCCAGGTGCAAATGTGGTGCAAATGCAAAAGGCCATTTGTATAATAAATATTATTCGTTTCGTCCCGCTATTTTGCAGTCGCACTTTGGCCGCTTTAATGACTTCTTTTGCAATTCGCTCTTTAGGATTTTATCTTTCATTTAATCCCAGGAATTTTTATATATCAAATTCGTCCCAAATTTCCATATTTCCTGTTTAGTCCTTAAATTTCCAATAAATTCCAATTTGGTCCAAAAGCTTCCAAATGCCAGTTTAGTCCCGAATTTTCCCGAATTGCGCTTCAGTCCCTGCACTCATTAAAACACTTTTTTCGGACCGGGTACTAACAGTTATTAGAAAGGATAACAAGCGAAAAAGAAAGGATGATGATGACGATGATAGAGATGATGAAAGGGAAGACATACCTCCTAGGGCCAAGCTCCAAGTTATAAGAGAGGAGACTGTTTCCAACAAAAAATTGAAAAATCAGATACACGAGCTAAGTAGGGTCTATCATATCCCTGCATGGATTCATAAGGAAGAGGAAATTATCAGCTTCTCCCCTAATGAACTAGCTGGAAGTCGCACGGCTCGCGAACAACCCTTGGTGATCAAAGGGAGGATTGACAACTGTGAATCCGAGAGACTCCTCATAGACTCGGGGGCCTCACGAGATATTCTGTATTACTCTACCTTCCAAAAGATGAATCTGAAGAATAGCATGATGGAGCCATACTCTGGAAAACTAGAAGGCTTCACCAACCACAAAGTCAGAGCCATGGGGACAATTGACTTATTGCTGGAAGTGGGGGAACATCCCTTCCGAGCTGAGGCCACTGTAACATTCATAGTCATGGACCTGGCAAGTGACTACCATGCCATCATTGGCATTCAAAGTCAAGGCAAACTTGGGTTGGTCGCCTCCCTCCCTCACTGGCGAGTTAAATTTCCCACTCGTGCTGGAATCGGATGCGTGAGGGCTACCCCCAGGGACTTCTTGGACCATGTAATGAGAAGCAGAAAAACATCCAGAAAGGTGGAGGTAGACAGACCAGAAGAAAATCTGAAAATCTCTAAGTCTGTAATGACTACCAACACCAGTTCTAGGTTGAATCTAATTTTTAAAGCAAAGGATGAGGAACACAGGATACTAAATATCCATGAAAACAATGATACAGTTCTGTCCGTCCCAGATGTAGCTGCTCATCTCATCAGTGGCCAAAACTCGGGGGCCAACCCTGACTTGAGACAAGGAGAGCCACCGGACGTAGACAAATTAGTTGAGATGGAAAACCTAGACATAAATGATGAGGAAGGTAGAAGGCTCAGAGAGATAATCATTAAAACTTTGCAATTTCGAGATGGTACATAAATGGAGCCCGTAGACGAATTGGAGGAAATTACACTCAATCCCGACTATCCAGAACAGAAAATAAAAATCGGGAGACCAGCTATCCCCAAAAGAAAGGGAGGAAATAATCACCCTTTTGAAAAACAATCTTGATGTCTTTGCCTGGAAGGTCGAGGATATGCGAGGAATCAAAGAGGAGGTGGATGTCCATAAGTTGGAAGTTGACCCGTTTGCTAAACCTATCAAGCAGACACAGAGAGTTTTTGCAAACGATAAGGAAGATGCAATCAAGGAGGAAGTATAGAAATTACTAAGTGCTAGAATCATCAGGGAAGCAATATAACCTGTTTAGTTGGCCAACGTTGTGATGGTCAAGAAACATAACGGGAAGTGGCGAATGTATGTAGACTTCACAGATCTCAACAAGGCTTGCCCGAAAGACAGTTACCTTCTCCCCAGAATTGACAAGCTGGTGGACTCCATTGCTGAACATAAAACTCTCAGCTTTCTAGACGCCTATTCTGGTTATCACCAGATAAAAATGGCTGGGGAATACATTGAAAAAATAGCCTTCCAGGCAGCTGGAGGAATTTATTGTTATACTATGATGCCCTTCGGGCTCAAGAATGCAGGCGCAACCTATCATCGCATGGTCAACAAAGTCTTTAGGGAACAGATAGGTCGTATCCTGGAAGCTTACATAGATGACATGGTCATCAAGGCTAGGAGTGACAATCACGCCCTAGACTTAGAGGAAACTTTTGACAACCTACGCGCTAACAGCATGAAATTGAACCCAAGTAAATGTGTATTCAGGGTAACAGCCGAAAAGTTCCTAGGCTTTATGGTAACATAAATAGGATTTGAGGCAAATCCGGCAAAAATCAAAGCCTCGATTGACATGAAAGAACCTACCAGCATCAAGGAGGTTTATAGGCTGAACGAAAGAATTGCTGCCCTTGGGAGATTCATTGTAAAGTCTGCTGAAAAATTGTTGCCTTTCTTCAAAGTCCTGAAGGGGACCAAGAGCTTCTCCTGGACATCTAAATGCTCAGAATCATTCAAACAATTGAAGGAGTACTTGGGATCCCCTCCTTTCTTGAGCAGCTCAATTACCGGAGAGATGCTATATGTCTTCCTAGCAGCCACGAACCACGCTATAGCTGCGATACTAGTCTGAAATGAAGGAACCACTCAAAAACCCATCTATTATGTCTCCAAGGCATTATCAGATGTGGAGAGCAGATACTTCAACGCATAGAAGATAGCCTACGCCCAAGTCATAGCGGCAAGAAAGCTACAAGCATACTTTTCTGCACATCCCATAACTGTGTATACCAATGCGCCCCTGAAGTAAATCTTGCATAAGTTGGACTGCTCAGGACGTCTCCTTAATTGGTCTATCGAGCTCACTGAGTTTGATATCAGATACAAACCTAGGAAGACACTCCTAGCAAAGCCTCTGGTCAATTTTATGGTTGAAACCACCTTCATAGGTGAGCACGACCCCACCTCCCGTAAGCGCAAAAAACCTGCGGGGGAAGAACTGACCATCGAGCTCCCATCCATCTGCTGGGTCATATACATAGATGGTTCAGCCGCTAAGGAAAGAAGCGAAGCTGGAATTGTATTAGCAAGTCCCGATGGAGAGCACACCATCCAAGAAATAATCAGATTCAAGTTTCCTACCTCCAACAATCAAGCTGAGTACGAGGCCCTGATATTTGGCATAGAGTTGGCATCCTTCTACGGAGCAACTATAATCACCGCCATCTGTGACTCCCAACTCGTAGTCAAGCAGATAAAAGGGCAGTATAGCACTCAACATCCCATACTTACAAAGTATAAGGACCTCATCCTACTCATGACAAAAAAAGCTGGAATTTTTTGAAATAAGTCAGATAGGAAGGGAGGATAATTAACTGGCAGATGTTCTATCTAAACTGGCGACTATTGACGTGGCAGATCCTGACTCTAACCTACTCATAGTCTTTGCCGAAGAATCTACCTACGAAAGACTACGAGTAATGCTCCTAGACGGGGAGGAGAAGTGTTAGATAGATGACTACATGGACTTCATTGAAAAAATCAACTCCCATAGGATGAAGCGCGTGCTAGGCTTATCAGGAAGAAGTCAGTAAGAATCACAGTATTGAATGGGATCTTGTACAGACGATCATTTACAAAGCCCATGCTAAGGTGCGTCTATCCCTAGGAAACATAAAATCTCTTGGCAGAAGTCCACGAAGGCATCTACGGTGGTCACTCGGGGGCCAGAGCCTTAGCTGACAATATCATCACGCTAGGTTACTATTGGCCAAATATGAGAGATGACGCGCAAGCCTACGTAAGAAAGTGCGACAAATACCAGAGATACGCTGATATTCCTAGACTTATAGAAGTGGAACAGAAAATCATAATACCTACGTGGCCATTTGACATGTGGGGAATCAGCATCATTGGACCCTTCCCACCCGCCATGGGCAATTGCAAGTACGTGATCATGGCAGTCGATTACTTCTACAAATGGATAGAAGCAAAAGCCTTAGCCAAAACAACAGAGGAGAACGCAATTAACTTCGTCCACGACTTCATCTGGTGTCACTTCGGGGTTCCATACACTATCATCCCAGATAATGGTCTCCAGTTCTCTAAGGCATTTACAGCAGAGCTGAACAGACTAGGAATCAGACACACCAAGTCATCTGTGAGCAGACCTCAATGCAACAGACAAGCGGACAAGCGGAAGCAGCCAACAAGTTGGTGCTTACAACCCTAACCAAGAACCTAGAAGGGAGTAATGGCAGATGGTTGGACGAACTTCCCTTAGCTTTGTGGGCAGCCCGCACAACCACCCGGGGGCCAACCGGGAAGCCCCATTCGCACTAACCTTCGGTTCTGAGGCCATGACACTAGCTGAGATGGCTATCCCTATGATAAGAAATTATAACTATGATGAGCAAGTCAACAAGGTCAATAGGCTGCTAGACCTAGTCCTATTAGATGAAAGAAGACTAGTTGCTAAAATGAGTATGGTGAACTACATGCAAAGAACCAAAGTCTATCACGACAAAAGGGTCAACAAGCGAGTATTCCAATTCGGAGATTGGGTACTTAAAAAAATAGAAGCTACTGGCAGAAAGGCAGAACATAACAAACTCTCTCCAAACTGGGAAGGCCTATATATCATTACTCAAGTTATCAGAGAAGGGACCTACAGAATGAAGACTCCAGATGGGCAAGAAGTGAAACATCTGTGGCATGATGATCATTTACGGAAGTATTATCACTAGTTTATAGTCTGGTTTTTATGTAATAGGTTAGTACTTGTTAGTCTTTCCCTTTTTAAGTAAGATAGGATTTCAGTTTGATGTAATCATTTTCAGTTAATAGAAATTCAGTTTTCATCAAAGCAAATGACTAGCAAGGCAACTCTGAAAGACGAGGAGACCAATCCTTGGCATCAAAGGGATAAAATCTTATAATTTGCCTAAGACCTATGTGGAACGACCTTCCTCGGCATAGAGATGTAAATCATTAAAAATTACCTAAGACCTATGACCGAACGACCTTCCTCGGCAGAAAGTGGCAAAGCATCAAAAATTACCTAAGACCTATGACCGAACGACCCTCCTCGGCGTAGAGAGGTAAATCATCAAAAAATTACCTAAGAACTATGACTGAATGATATTCCTCGGTATAGAGAGGTAAATTATCAAAAATTATCTATGACCTTACTCGGCATAGAGAGATAAAACCTAAATATGTCTAAGACTTATAATCGAACGACCCTCCTCGGCATGAAGAGACAAGTACTCAAAAATTATCTAAGACCTATGTCGAATGAGCTTCCTCGGCATAGAGAGATAAAACCTAAAAATGTCTAAGACTTATGACCGAACGACCCTCCTCGACATGAAGAGACAAGTACTAAAAAATTATCTCAGACCTATAACCGAACAACCTTCCTCGGCATAGAGAGATAAAACCTAAAATAACCCAAGTGTTATGCCGAGCAACCTTCCTCGGCCTAATGAACAGGCTTGCAAGTTATCTGTGTTTAGACTGAACGAGCTTCCTCGGTTTAGAAATTAAATACAAATGACGAGGTGACCTTCCTCGGTTTCTCAAGAAAGTCTGATACTCAGAAATTCAACATACAACAATTAAATACAAAGTAGTTCAAAAGGGATGCAGTAAAGTAAAGTGAAGACGACAATGAGATGAAGAAAATTCATTATATTTATGAAACATTAAAGTACAGTAGGCCTATTCTATTACATCAACAAAACAAAGCAAAAAGACCCTAAGACTGATCACCCCCTAAAAAGGTCATCTTGTTCAGCAGCAGAGGGGGGAATGATGACCTGGTCGGTCTGGGCTTCATCGGCCTGAGCTTCCTCGGCAGACACCACCTCGGCATCTCCTACCTCCTCGTCATCTGAGCTCAGACCCTCATCCTCTATTTTTTCAATAAGTGTATGGATATTCTGGGGATTAAGGGAAGGAGGAACCCAAGCGGGATGGCCGGCCTGGGCATCCAAAGAGGCAATGACCTTCAAAGCATTGCTGGAGAAGGGGACGAGATGGTGCATAGACCATGCCGCCTCATCATAGGAATCCTGGCATACAAGCAGAGCAAGCACCTATAGGCCGAGGTTAGGAGACGGGCCTATCATGGCCCTCCTAACCAAGTGCAAGACCCCTTCCGAGTACATTGTGACCGTCTTCTCAGCAAATGCTTGTCTAAAAGCCTAGCTGTCTTTATAACGAGCAATGGCACTTGCCTCCCTAGATGGGATGCTTGCTTTTAAGTCTTTCAACCGAGAAGCAACTTACTCGGCTTGTTTTATGGCCTTGACCCTCCGCCTCTCCAGCTCGGCCTCTCTCAATTTAGCGGTCTTCTTGGCTTTGACCAGGGCCTCTTTGGCCGCCTTCTGTTCTTCCTCGGCTTTTGCCTTGGCCATTTTAAAAGCTCCAGCGTCAGCACGGAGATTCTTGAAGAGCTCCACGGCCCTCTTCAGATTAGCTTTGTCCTTTTCAACCTATTTTTTAGCTTCTGCTCGTGAACCTCAGCCACCTTTGCTTTTATGGCCTCAAAAGAAGGGACCGTGGCAAGCTAAAGAAAACAAAGAAAAATGATCAGAAAAATTACAAGTATGGATATGACGAGGAAGAAAGATTAAAAAATCGAGGAAGCTTACCTCACTCAAGAGAAGGCCCTTCCTACTGGCCAGAGCCTCCATGCTGGGCTTAGTCTCAAGGAGATGATCTAGAAGGTCATCATCCATGGACCTCAGATGACAGCCCGGCCTACCCTCTGCTGTTGAGGACCTTTACGGGCAAGAACATCAATGCCCCCATGCTTCCTGCACAAATTTCTCGGCTTCATCATATGTCTTTATATGGCGAGCAAAAAGTGCAGTTGAGGAAGGCTTAGTAGCAGCCCTTTTTGAGGGACCCCCCTCCTCGGCTTTTGTCTTTAGCCATTTTTGAGCTGGGGTTCTTCCCCCAGCATTCTCCTCCTCGGCCTCAACTAGGTCAGTCTTCTTCAAAGCCTCCTTAGCCTGAGGAGTTATGATCTCATGGGAGCTTTGTCCCTCCCCGGCTTGGGCCTCCTGCCCGTCTTCGGCCTCCTCGACAGAAGCTTCAATGCCTCCCACCGGCTTTATGGGCAAGGCCCTAGCTTCTTTTGTTGCCAAGATGGCCTGACATTCCACGACGTCGAAGTGCCTATTACTTTTACCTAAGGAGTGTGATGTCCTCCTCCTTAATTTCATTGGGGCTTTGGGATCAAGGATTTCTTCCTGCATTTTCTTCTCCTGTTCCTCGGTTAAATTTGCAAATGACGAGAGGGATAAGTCAGTTAAAAGATGATAAGGATAATATATCAAGCAAAAGTATACATGTACATAAATACGAGAAGCAAGAAATTTACAGCCAACCACGCCCTCCTCGGCAAGACATCTGTCATCATAAAGCTTGCATACGTCACACTCATCATGGAAAATAAAACATGGATGCACTCTCCAGTCTGGAAATCTATTCTCCCTAGACACTGGAATCATGGGCACTAGGCCACCTAAGAGGTCTGGTATGACACCGGCTTGAACATAATATCATTGGTCGGTCTCCAGACTGGACCAACACAACGTGCCGACGGAGACAAATTGTTTCAACCTTTCGATGAGGCTATTGCTCCACTCCAGCCTCTAGACCTGCTCAGGCACACATGGGAGTTCCGAGGGAGCAGTGAATTCCCAACCTTGTTGGCTTTCTACCCTTATGATATTATTGCTCCACCTAGAGACCTTACTCGCCATTGGGTAAATCAGCTTGGGTTGGTTGGGATCACTCCTCACCACTAGTATCCTAGTATTCTCTTTATAGCTGACGGTAAAAAAGTGATGGAACGCAGATTGACAAGGTTCAAAACCTAAGCTACGACATAAGACAATGAAGCCGACGAGGAATCTCACGGCATTGGCCCCTAGCATAGCTGAAACGGTCTGCATATCTTCTAAAAACTCACAGATAAAAAGATCGAGGGGGAGATGAAGGCCAAGTTGGAACTGTTTATAGAAGAAATGGACGTAGTTCAGACTATACAAGAAGTCATCCAAGGCTTTCTCGATTTCAATAGGTACGCCGGGAAGGTACGTAATATGATATTCCTTCCTCGACACTCCATACTTGGAGTGGATTTCTTCAATCATTGGTTCCCCGGCCCTAGCAGATCTAGGCCTAGAGGTGACAGACCTATCTCGATCGGACCTTCCACGTCCCCGTCCTCGGTTACCAGATTGGGCCCCCTCGGCAAACGCATTCACAATTCTACCTAACGTAGACGGACCAGTTGAAGGCCGAGAAGTGTTACCTCCCCTTCCTGTCATAACTGCATAAATAAAGAACATACGTTAGAATTTTACTAACTCAAAAATGGAAGACAAGGAAGGGAATCCTTCCCCGTCATATTGACTAAAGTCGAGGAGGGATTCTTACCCAACAAAGGGCGCTCCAAGTGGTTGGACTTCAATTAATAAAGATTGATGTGGTCAATAATTTCGGACCAACTGTGGAACAACACAATATTTGGGGAATCAATGCTTAGTCGGTCAATCCTAAACCGACTAGGATAACCGACGTCAGTCCTAGGGCTTTGATACCTTGTCATAATTTTCCCTATCTCACTCAAGCTTAACATTATCCATGGCCCATCAATACGTTGATAAATCCTAAGATTTTGGGTGTGGTAGCAGTACAAAACATTTAGATCACTTCTCCATGTTCTTGACATTTCTAAATACAAAGAACTCACAAGAAATGCTCAAGAACAAGCACCAACAATGGCGGTCTTCAATAACAGTAACAACAAAACCCAGAAATACACAAGAAATAAAGAGATTGGGAAGAACTTATACCTGAGTCAAAGGTTGGTGATGAAGAGAAGACGCACAAAATCAAGCACAAAGTCTTGAAAGCAAACTACGAAATCTACAACGCAGAAAACTCAAGAATGAATCTGCAGATTTCAACCTTATAGCCCTCTCTCAAATGCAAAAAGTGATAAAAGACTAGAAAGGAAATGGATTTCGCCTTTTATACCCAGATCTAGAATGGGTATGGGTCACAATCCGGGTTATGGCGCCGTCTCTTCTCCACAATTAATGTTTCTGGCGAGTTCCAGGAATATCTCGTCAATAATTGGGCGCTTCACCCAATGTGTAATAACCGGCGGATAAAATGATTACGCCTTGTGATTAGTGAAAACCCATTTGTATCCGTTTAAGCCGAGGTAGAGCACCACTTCCTCCTCGGCATAGTCGAGTTAGGAAGTCGGGGGCTACTGAACGGAATAAACCGAGGTACGATCGTGGGTCATGGTCGAGCAAGGTCCAATGAATTGGGCTCAAAATATAATTCATACAAGTCTCAATTACGAAAAAGGAAGTAGGCTTTCCCTACCTTTGCTCGTCGTGCCTCCTCATCATTCTGACTATGTCGACCTATATTCAGCAGAGTGTATATTGACTAAGGCATGGAATTCGCGTATGCCGACAAGGCACCCACTCTGTGGGCGCCTCCCAACTCCCGAACCTATAAACCGTGTCCCAGGATGGAGGGTCCCAAAATATACCTTTTAAAAAAACTTTTCTTTATATTACTTGAAAAGTAAACAACCCTTTTTCAAAACAATTTCAAAATAACCCCTCTACTTGGAGGCGGTATATCAACCTATTTAACAACCACAACCTGTTTTTACAAATCATACAACTGGAAAGGCTTGCACAAGCCAACCATAAAACAACCAATCCCAGGTTTAATTACAACACAACACAACTAAAACATGCTTGTAAAAGTTTATATACAAAAACATTTTCCAAATGAATAACAGCCATAATCCAGCCCAACTCCCAAACCAACACATACCCTGACAAACCCAAAAGAAGTCCAAACTCCTCTCCGGCCTCACCGGTCCGGTCCTCCTGTCTCAGCGGGCTCTAAAAACAGAAAAGGGAGAAGGGGTGAGATAAAATCTCAGCAAGCTATTATGTATGCAATAATATGCCATACAATATGTAACACATAAACAGGTTGCTCAATATTGGAAAACAGTAAACACTTTACGTTACCTTTTCCATCTGACCAGTAAGTCATACAATATGCAACACACAATCAGGTTGCCAATATAACATTGGTAAAGCGGTAAACACGTTCCGTTACCTTCTCTTTACCTTTCCCATCGAAATCATATGTAGTACAACGGTGGGAGTAACACTCCGCTCTTGTGAACTGCTGGTGCATATTCACGTCTTATATGATCTCTATCGGAGACCTATATAAGATTTCAGCTATCTTAGGAACGACTGCACTTATCTATAGAAGTTGTACCCCCAAGCCGTGGCCACAGAAGGGGAATAAGGCACGATATAAGGAAATCTAAACACCTTATGAAATATCTTCTCATAAGTGATAGTATTCCATATACCCCCAAAGATCAGCTGATATAACCATACTCAAGCACATAACAGATACTTGAAACTATATCCACCCCATGGGATATCAATATATATAACATGGTACTGCAACTCATGTTAGACCAATCACAATAGTGCAACATGTATATAAACACTATTAAATAACAACAATCCAATGACATGGTATTAATATTCATGCTCAACAAATGAAATAGTGCAACACGTATTTACACACTATGTGCACAACCAGTAATGAATATGTAAACACTTATGGCACAATGTATATCACATAAGCCCTACATATTTGCTACACAATATATAGCACAGTAACAAGGTATTATTACTCCTGTCCAAACCAATAAAGTAGTGCAACATCTCTATATAATGCACTTTATGAACCAATAACCATATACCGGTAACCACGTAGAGGTACAATATACTATAAGTAGCCCAACGCGTTCATAACTAAGAATTATACACCTTCTATAAAGGTTCCGTAACAATTTACCAAGTTTTACAAACTTTGGTTCAAGTTTCACAATTGCCTTTCAAGCATTTTTAGGTCAATAAGCTCTTCCCAATATCATTTTGGGCCATTTCAAATTCCATTGTGTAGTACTAAAGTTGTACTAGACATATAGTTAAAGAGGGACTAAATCTGTACCCTTTTAACTAGGTTAAAAAGCTTGCAAACTTGCTATCTTAACACAGTTTTGGGCACGACTCGTGCTTAATGGCACGACTCGTGCCCCAATCCTGCGGGACTGGTTCCAATTGTACGACTCGTGACCCTGAAGGCCACTTCTATCACACGAATTCACAGGCCTTGGTCACGACTCGTGCTTCAGGGCACGAGTCGTGCCCAAGCCCAGAAATGTTGTTCTTAGCTGAAACACCAGCAGTAACCATGACACTACCATTTTCCTTTATACACTTTCCATACAAAGCAATTCTACCAATTTTTAAATATCAGAACAAGGTTCCAAACACATAAACACACTCCCTCCATGCTATATAACACATCTATAACATGTATACAACATATTTCAATTCAACCCTATTCATTTTACCACCCTTTGACCTGTTTCTTCAACAACTTATTTTCCTTTCATTTTCAACACCCAGTTAAGGCTCCAACCTATACAAAAATTATTCATAACATCATAATAGCATCAAAATACATATTATGAATAGTTATTTGAAAGAATCATAATAACTTACCAAATTTTGCCGAAATAAAAAGATGATTTAATCGGCTATTCTTGTTCTATTCAACTCACTGATCACCAATATGAAATCAAAATTTGAAATGGAGCAACGATTGAATTTCTAGGATTTTCTGAAGGTAACCCTAGGCTTTTGGATTGATACGTATACTGAGGAGAGAAAGAAGAAGAACTGGGAATGAAAAGCTTCTGGGAGAATCCTTAAAGGGATTTATATAAACAATTTCCCACTAAGCTCCTCCAAGAATCAATGAATTACAATTAAACACTTTGAAGTTATTTTTACACATAAGCTCCTCATACTTTTCATAACATTTCCAATTAAAATTCCAAATGTTATAACTTTAGCACAAAATTCCCATTTACTCCATTTAAACATTATACATTCAAAATCAATATATTAACATCTAAAATCACATAATTTAGCAACTTAGCCAAATAAACACGTAATAAAACCAAACAACATATAATGCATAATAGGGAATGCAATGCACCCCACACCCATGTGCTCCATGTGCAACCAAAATGGTGCCTAGGTTTAGGGTCGTGACACTCACTCCCCCTTAAATAAAATTCGTCCCGAATTTGGACTTCACTTACCTGAATGATCAAATAAATCAGGATACTTGTCTTATCTCAGACTCCAATTCCCAAGTAGCTTCCTCAATGGTGTGATTCTTTCATAGAACTTTCACCACAGGAATACTCTTGGTACGCAATTCCTGGACCTGCCACTCCAGAATCCGCAATGGTACCTCCACATAGGTCATATCCGCCTGGACATCCTCTGGAGGAGAACTTAGAACATGAGAGGAATCATAACAGTACTTCCTCAACATGGAAACATGAAACACGTCATGGAGAGAAGAAAGAGATGGAGGTAGAGCCAATCGATAGGCTAACTCACCTACCTTCTCTAAAATCTCAAATGGACCAACAAATCTAGGAGCCAACTTCCCTTTGTTACCAAACCTTTTGATCCCCGTTCTTGGTGAGATCTTCAAGAATACCAAATCACCAACCTGAAAGGATAACTCCCTTCTTCTCGTGTCGGCATAGCTCTTCTGTCCACTCTGGGCTGTCCTCAATCTGTCACGGTTCACTTTGATCTTCTCAGTTGAGTCTCTAACCAAGTCCAGACCCCAAAGTCTAGCCTCACCAACCACGTCCCAACACATTGGGGACCTACATTTCCTCCTATACAGTGCCTCATATGGTGCCATCTCAATGCTGGATTGGTAGCTATTGTTATAGGCAAATTCCACCATAGGCAAATGGTCCTCCCAAGATAAATAGAAGTCCATCACACAAGCACGTAGCATGTCCTCCAAAATATGGATGGTCCTCTCAGTCTGCCCATCTGTCTGAGGATGAAATGATGTGCTAAAACTCAACTTAAATCCCAGGGCTTCATGCAAAGCCCTCTAAAACTGCGAGGTGAATCTCGGATCCCTATCAGATACAATGTTGACAGGTACTCCATGCAATCTCACAATCTCGCGAATATATAACTGAGCCAATCTCTCCAAGGAATACTTGGTTGAAACTAGGAGAAAATGAGCTGATTTGGTCAGTCTATCCACAATCACCTATATAGCATCCATCTTCCTCGAAGTAGGAGGCAATCCAATCATAAAATCCATAGAAATGCCCTCCCACTTCCATTCTGGAATATCCAGGGGTTGAAGCAATCCTGCTGGCCTCTGATGTTCCGCTTTGATCTGTTGACAAGTTAGACACTTTGATACAAATTCTGTAATCTCCTTTTTCATACCATTCCACCAGTAACCTCTTTTCAAGTCCTGATACATTTTAGTGTTTCCTAGATGAATAGCAAATCGGGATTTATGACCATCCTCTAATACCTGTCTTTTGATCTCTGGGGAAGAAGGTACGCAAATCCTGCCTTTAAAGGTTAGAATCCCATCCTTGTTCAATGAAAACTCCCCAGGCTTTCCATCTTGCAATTTTTCCCTAATTTTCTGCAATTCAATGTCGTTCTGCTGGGCTTCCAAAAGATCTCCATATATAGTAGGAACTGCTCTGACATTAGAAAACAATATATCACCACTCACCTCCCGAGACACCAAGGATGATAAATGAGCCTTGAGGCTAATCGCGTCTGCGACCATGTTAGCCTTCCCGGGATGATAGGAAATGACACAATCATAATCCTTCAGAAGCTCCAACCAACGCCTCTGTCTGTTGTTCAGTTCCTTCTGGGTGAACAAGTACTTCAGGCTCTTATGATCTGTAAATATCTCAAATTTAGCGCCATACAAGTAGTGTTTCCACTTATGAAACGCAACAACAATAGCAGCTAACTCCATATCGTGGGTAGGATAATTCTGCTCCGCTAGTGATAACTTCCTCGAAGCATACGCAATTACCTTCCCATTTTGCATAAGGACACAACCCAATCCTTCCTTAGAAGCATCACTGAATATAAAAAAGTTCTCACAACCCTCTGGAAGTGTAAGAATAGGAGCTGAAGTCAATCTCTTCTTCAGTTCAGTAAAGCCAGCTTCACACTTAGCATCCCATATAAATGGTACATCCTTCCGAGTCAATCTGGTCAACGGAGTTGCAATCCTCGAAAATCCCTCATTAAATCTTCGATAATACCCCGCTAAGCCAAGGAAACTACGAACCTCTGTCACTGTAGAAGGCTGTTTCCAGCTGACTACGGCCTTAATCTTTGTAGGATCCACTGCAATACCAGTACTGGATACCACATGACCCAAGAAAGAAATTTGTTCCAGCCAAAACTCACATTTGCTGAACTTGGCAAATAGCTGTTTCTCACGAAGCACGGATAAAACAATTCTCAAGTGCTTCGTGATCTTCCCTGGATTTTGAGTATACCAGGATATCATCAATAAACACAACAACAAAACTGTCAAGATACGGCTTGAAGATCATGTTCATCATATCCATAAAGACTGTTGGTGCATTAGTCAACCCAAATGGCATAACAAGAAATTCATAATGTCCGTACCTTGTTATGAAAGCTGTTTTAGAAACATCATCTGGCTTGATTTTCAACTGATGGTATCCGCTACACAAATCCAACTTGGAATATATAACAGAACCTTGGAGTTGATCAAATAAATCATCAATGTGAGGAAGAGGATATTTGTTCTTAACAGTAGCTTGATTCAGTAGTCTATAATTAATACACAACCTCAATGTACCATCCTTCTTCCTAACAAACAAAACTGGTGCTCCCCAGGGTGATACACTGGGACGAATGAAACCACTATCTAACAATTCCTGCAACTGAACTTTCAATTCTTTTAATTCAGCTGGAGCCATTCTGTAGGGTCTTTTAGAAATTGGAAAAGTACCCGACAATAAATCAATACAGAACTTTACCTCTCTATCAGGAGGCATAGAATACTCAGTTGAGAAGACATCTACATATTCATTCACAACTAGAACAGAAGATAACTCAGGAGATTTCTTACTAGAATCTACCACATATGCCAAGTATCCCTCACACCCTTTTGATAACAACTTTCTAGCCTTTAGTGCAGAAATAATATGAAAGACAAATAAAGACTTATCAGCATCAAATATAAACACAGTCACATCAGGCATAGAAAAGGTGACTCGCTTTCTGCGACAGTCCACTAAGGCATGACAAGAACTCAACCAGTCCATGCCCAAAATAACATCAAAATCTTAGATTGGTAAACCAAATCCACTGGCAATACATGCTCACATATAATCACCTCACAATCATGATAGATCAAAGAGGACTCGAGGTGCTCTCCCACAGGAGTAGAAACCTCAAGCACATAAGGTAACAACTTAGGCAACTTATGCAATGTAAATGCAAAATGAGATGCCACATAAGAATGAGACGATCCAGGGTCGATAAGAATACTAGCCCTGACCCCTGAGACAGGGACAATACCTCTAATCACCGCAGTGGGATCTACCTCACCTGGGCCCAAGGCAAACACTCTACCTTGCACTCTCTCTTTAGGTTTCCCCTCAACATCTCTCTTCACACCACCTTTGGGTTGGTCACCCTGCTGTCTACCACCCGCAGTTTGACCCTTTTTGAATTTAGGACAATCCTTTTTTAAATGCCCCATCTCTCCACAATTCAGACATTTACCCTGTTTCTTCCAACATTTATCTTCAGAATGACCTATCCTCTTGCAAAAGTTACAGATAGTCCCAAATTGACTGGATACAGGACGGGTGGAAACTGTGACTGTTCCTCCCTTAGCCACTCCAGAAGTTGAAGATTTAGGCTGACTTTTGCTCTAACCTGAACTCTGGCCTAGAAACTTAGCCTTGCTTCCACTACCTTCAGGTTTACCTCTATGTTCATCAATGTCATTTTCTATTATGTAAGCCATATCAACTTCCGCCTGATAATTGGGAAAATCATGAGTCAACAACTGTTTTCTGAACTCCAACCTGAGTCCCTTAATAAACCTGTAAACCCTCCTGCTTTCATCTGGTACCAGGTGTGGACAATACCTCGCCAGCTCTTTAATTTTGCAGAATAATGAGCCACTGCCATTGCCCCCTGCTCAAGCTTTAGGAACTCTACCTCTTTCTTATCTTTGTTGATCACTGGAATGAAATGCTCCTTAAACTTGCTAGTAAAGTTATCCCAAGTTTGGGGCGTATGATCCCGCTCCCAACATTCCTTAAGAATTTGCCACCAATGTTCAGCAGGACCCTCTAATTTATCTGTGCTCTCCATTGCCACAAAAATCTTAGTCATAGCCTCCAGCCACCTCTCAGCTATCAATGGATTTGGATCCCCGTTGAAACTGGGTGGAGCCATTTTAATAAACTTTTCTAAACCATGTGCTGGCCTTACCTTAGGTTGTTGCTTTCCCCATCCCTGAGCTGCCATATTCTGTAGGAAAACCTGGAACATAGCCATCATCTCAGCATTCTGGTTTCCCCCAGCACCCAAATCACCAATGTTTCCCTGATCTCTCTACTGGCCATCTCCAGTCCCAGCCATTACAATAATCCCTGCATTAAACACTCGGCGTCAGATATCACACACTCCCCCTTAGACTAGACATCTACCCTTGACTTCTAGCCAAACCTCTGATACCAACTGTGGGCGCCTCCCAACTCCCGGACCTATAAACCGTGTCCCAGGATGGAGGGTCCCAAAATATACCTTTTAAAAAAACTTTTCTTTATATTACATGAAAAGTAAACAACCCTTTTTCAAAACAATTTCAAAATAACCCCTCTACTTGGAGGCGGTATATCAACCTGTTTAACAACCACAACCTATTTTTACAAATCATACAACTGGAAAGGAAGGGCTTACAAAGGCCAACCATAAAACAACCAATCCCAGGTTTAATTACAACACAACACAACTAAAACATACTTGTAAAAGTTTTATATACAAAACATTTCCCAAAAGAATAACATCCATAATCCAGCCCCAACTCCCAAACCAACACATACCCTGACAAACCCAAAAGAAGTCCAAACTCCTCTCCGGCCTCACCGGTCCGGTCCTCCTGTCTCAGTGGGATCTAAAAACAGAAAAGGGAGAAGGGGTGAGATAAAATTTCAGCAAGCTATTATGTATGCAACAATATGCCATACAATATGCAACACATAAACAGGTTGCTCAATATTGGAAAACAGTAAACACTTTACGTTACCTTTTCCATCTGACCAGTAAGTCATACAATATGCAACACACAATTAGGTTGCCAATATAACATTGATAAAGCGGTAAATATGTTCCGTTACCTTGTCTTTACCTTTCCCATCTGAATCATATGTAGTACAATGGTGGGAGTAACACTCCGCTCTTGTGAACTGCTGGTGCATATTCACGTCTTGTACGATCTCTATCGGAGACCCATATAAGATTTCAGCTATCTTAGGAACGACTGCACTTATCCATAGAAGATGTACCCCCAAGCCGTGGCCACAGAAGGGGGATAGGGCACGATATAAGGAAATCTAAACACCTTATGAAATATCTTCTCATAAGTGATAGTATTCCATATACCCCCAAAGATCAGCTGATATAACCATACTCAAGCACATAACAGATACTTGAAACTATATCCACCCCATGGGATATTAATATATATAACATGGTACTGCAACTTATGTTAAACCAATCACAATAGTGCAACATGTATATAAACAGTATTGAATAAAAATAATCCAATGACATGGTATTAATACTCATGCTCAACAAATGAAACAGTACAACACATATTTACACACTATGTGCACAACCAGTTATGAATATGTAAACACTTATGGCACAATGTATATCACATAAGCCCTACATATTTGCTACACAATATATAGCACAGTAACAGGGTATTAATACTCCTGTCCAAACCAATAAAGTAGGGCAACATCTCTATATAATGCACTTTATGAACCAATAACCATATACCGGTAATCACGTAGAGGTACAATATACTATAAGTAGCCCAACGCGTTCATAACATAACATTATACACCTTCTATAAAGGTTCCATAACAATTTACCAAGTTTTACAAACTTTGGTTCAAGTTTCACAATTTCCTTTCAAGTATTTTTAGGTCAATATTTAAAGCTCTTCCCAATATCATTTTGGCCCATTTCAAATTCCATTGTGTAGTACTAAAGTTGTACTAGAAGTGTAGTTAAAGAGGGACTAAATCCATACCCTTTTAGCTAGGTTAAAAAGCTTGCAAACTTGCTATCTTAACACAGTTCTGGGCACGACTCGTGCTTAATGGCACGACTCGTGCCCCAATCCTGCACGACTGGTTCCAATTGCACGACTCGTGGACCTGAAGACCCCTTATGTCGCACGACTTCACAGGCCTTGGTCACGACTCGTGCTACAGGGCACTAGTCGTGCCCAAGCCCAGAAATGTTGTTCTTAGCTGAAACATCAGCAGTAACCATGACACTACCATTTTCCTTTATACTCTTTCCATACAAAGCAATTCTACCAAGTTTTAAATATCAGAACAAGGTTCCAAACACATAAACACACTCCCTCCATGCTATATAACACATCTATAACATGTATACAACATATTTCAATTCAACCCTATTCATTTTACCACCCTTTGACCTGTTTCTTCAACAACTTATTTTCCTTTCATTTTCAACACCCAGTTAAGGCTCTAACCTATACAAAACTTATTCATAACATCATAATAGCATCAAAATACATATTATGAACAGTTATTTGAAAGAATCATAATAACTTACCAAATTTTGCCGAAATAAATAGATGATTTAATCGGCTATTCTTGTTCTATTCAACTCACTGATCACCAATATGAAATCAGAATTTGAAACGGAGCAACGATTGAATTTCTAGGATTTTCTGAAGGTAACCCTAGGTTTATGGGTTGATACGTAAATTGGGGGAGAGAAAGAGAAGAGCTGGGAATGAAAAGCTTCTGGGAGAATCCTTCTTGAAGAGATTTATATAAACAAATTTCCCAATAAGCTCCTCCGAGAATCAATGAATTACAATTAAACACTTTGAAGTTATTTTTACACATAAGCTCCTCATACTTTTTATAACATTTCCATTTAAAATCCCAAAGGTTATAACTTTAGCACAAAATTCCCATTTATTCATTTAGACATTATATATTCAAAATCAATATATTAACATCTAAAATCACGTAATTTAGCAACTTAGCCAAATAAACACGTAATAAAACCAAACAACATATAATGCATAATAGGGAATGCAATGCACCTCACCCCCACGTGCTCCACGTGCAACCAAAATGGTGCCTAGATTTAGGGTCGTGACACACTCATATGCCGAGCAAGACATCCAGCAAAGGCCGACCTAGGCCTCATCAAAAGATGAGGAGACCTTCCTCGGTCATCAACAAAGTAAGGAAATGGGCATCTCTATTCTTACTCCCCTTTTCTTCGGAATCAACTCAGGCCGACCAAGCATCACATGCCGAATAGCGTGCTTCCTAGCCATACGTGCAGAATGCTTATTACCTAATCTTACTCAAACAAGGATTGTGGGAAGTTATAATCCCACTAGGATTATAACCTCCTCTCACACAACTTGTTAATCAAAGATGTACTCTATAATCCTATTCCTATAAATACAAGCCATAATTCACATTATTTTAGTAACGCATCTTTTGACTATAAACTTTTGTCAATTGATTTCTCTTTCTAAACACAAATATATATTTACTCTCACGCCGGAGGGCCTTCGCTGGTGAAGCTCCGGCTTAGTTTACGTGTTTTTTCATTTTTTCAGGATATTCAATCATACATGATACAATCTGCTGCTGGATTTGGGCTGATGCGAACGTTTTTGGCATC
Source organism: Adenophora triphylla var. japonica (assembly GCA_022495995.1). Taxonomy (NCBI): domain Eukaryota; kingdom Viridiplantae; phylum Streptophyta; class Magnoliopsida; order Asterales; family Campanulaceae; genus Adenophora; species Adenophora triphylla. Next base: position 177,301 of record JAFEMH010000782.1, read on the forward strand.
ATCATCATCGATTCCCGTTTATGATACCAATATCCTTATTTTAAAAACAAATCAAAGTTAACTTTAGACATTAACTCAAAATTATGTAAATTACTCCCTCCGTCCCATTGTCCTAAATGAATGTAAAAAAAAATCAATTTTTTTTATCAAGAACAAATTTTTTTAAACATAATATTTATTTTGGGACATATATAGTAATATTATGTAAATAAACGGATATAGTTAAATACACGGCCTCAAAAATACACGGAACGAAAAAATTCCAATCCTACCCTTGCCCGTCTCGTGTGTGTATACACGAGATATTCTCACTCATCCCGTGTGAATCTACACGAGATATCTCGTGTGAGTTCACACGAGATGTGTCTCGTGTGAACTCACACGAAACACATCTCGTGTGAGTTTACACGAGATGTGTCTCGTGTAAACTCACACGAGATGTGTCTCGTGTGAGTTCACACGAGATATTCTCAATCAATCCCCAACCTAAACCACTACCAATCGAAACAACAAATTTGTTAATGCCCAACTCTGGAACGCAAGTATAGAAATTTGCAAGATTAGCGTGAATTCGCCCTTCCAAAATGGGCACAATTTTCAGCCCAAACGCCGTGCGTTCATCCCCTCCACAGAAACCCTATATCCCTCCGTTCGTCTCCTCCGTTCGTCTCCTCCGTCGATGAAATTTGCAAGATTAGCGTGAATTCGCCCTTCCAAAATGGGCACAATTTCAGCCCAAACACCGTGCGTTCATCCCCTCCACAGAAATCCTATATCCCTCCGTTCGTCTCCTCCGTTCGTCTTCTCCGTTCGTCTCCTCATTCAATTTTTGCTCTGGCCGGAGGGATGGGTGAGGGAGAATGAGCGATTAGAGAGAGAATGGAAAGGCGTAAAATTGAATGAGGGAAAAAAAATTAGGTATATAAAAGGGTATTTTGGTAATTTTCTTCTTCCTTGTATTTTTAGTTCTCTGTATTTAGTATTTACCGTAAATAAACTGACATTTTTTTTAATTTAAACTAATCTGATACTACCAATCTACCATCCAATTAATTTACATATCCAAAGGTAAGCCCTTTTTACAAAGGTAAGAAATCTTGCTGCATGTTGAGTCTCTCAATTTTCAAAGATAAGCCATTTTTCATCAACCAACTTAATATATTGAGTTTCACTACAATTGTTTTTGCAAGAATGTGATCATAAATATGATTCATTTGTTAATTACTTGGAGTAATTTGATATTTTTGAAAATGCTGATTTTTAATAGAAAAGAAGTTACTTTGTGTGGAAACTCTTGCTTCATTTGTTAATTACTTGAAGTAATTTCTTAATAGTTGATGTGAACCTGATTACCTACTATGTGTTTGTTGTGCATATTTTGATATTTCTCATCGATAAATCTTCTTAATAATTTTGATAGTGCTTAATCTCTTCTATATTCCAGTCAGATTGATGTTCCAAGCATATAATATATATATAGGTTCTCCTTTGGTTTCATGGATGGAGTCAAGATGCAAAAAAAAAAAAAAATGAGAATGAGAAACATATTTCTGTTTTTTTTTAAGTGATTTTGCAAATGAGCAAGATTCACATTGATGTTCTTGACACTCATTTAGCATATTTTTCCAGCTGACGTTATAAATAAGACATGACTTAAAATATATGGTATTTTACGTTTTATTTAAGTTGTTTTGGAAATATATATATGGATGTTTATATCATATGAGTTTGATTTTTACTATTGGTCTGAGAGAGTGTTGTATTTTGAAATCATATTGAAGAATACTCATTTTATCCGAAGAAAAAAAAAATGCAATTGTTGCATTTATTAACAAATTATTTTCATTTGGATTTTTTTTTTTAATATAGAAACACAAATGTTATATTTAGATTATTTTTAGTGATGTATTTAGATTTGTAAAAAGTGCAACTTACAATTTTCCTCCTTCACATATCAACTTATTGAGAATAATTGTATATGATTGAAAAAGATAACGTTATTCAAAATTTGAATTTGTATTGATTGCAATATCAATACTTACTTGGTACTTAGTCTTATAATTATTATTATTATTATTATTATTATTATTATTATTATTATTATTATTGTGAGGTATAAATGATTATGAAATTATTTCCATAGTTCTTTCCATGTCTCTTGAAAAATTGTACATTAACCAATATTTTGTAAAATATTAATTATCTAATTATAATTTAGGTTAGTTAATCGAATGATATTAAGGGTTATCAATTTTTTATTTCAAACTTTCAACCCCTATATTCCATACAAATTTTCCCATTAGCAATCTTTAACAAAATATATACTTACCTTTCCATAATGATAATCCCATTAATTATTGGTAGTTAATCGTCAATTTGACTAAAATTTGAACAAGATTTAGTGAAAAATAATATTCCTAATTAAATTTATAATACTATCAATAATTATTTTTAAAATTTTAAAAAGTTTACTTAAATTAAGCACCAAAAATAAAATAAGAAAATCTTTCCATAATAGTGAGCGTATTAAGTTTTTCTAAAAATTAAGATAATAGCCCTTATGCTTTTGCACTTGCGAGCCACGTGACTTAACTGGGGTTTTTTATAAAGTTTTGTTAAAAAATCTCATATTGATTAACTTTTGCATCTTTGACCCTAAATTGAGAAAATTGAAAAGGTGTATCCTAATAGCTTTTCAATGGATATTTTATTAATAAATGACTTAATATATTAAAAGAATGATATTTGAAAGTGCATTTATTGAAAATTAAACACATAACCTTTCATATGAAAAGAAATCCGAGCTCTTTCGATTAATTCATGCCCGCCGGTAAGGTTTGAACAAATTAATACACTTCTTCCCCTTGGGTTTAGATTCATAGAAATAACCATCCTTTTGTCAACCAGTTGTCAATTTTATGTACACTTGAATATATATCCCTCATTCGTTTTGTTAGTCAAATATATGTATAGCTTTAGAATTGCTTAATCCCAATCATAATAAGCATTATTGAGGATCCCTAATTTTAACTAGACCAAATAGAATTTTTCTATGTATGATAGGTTCCCTTAGTGCTAGTGCTAGTACTAGTGCCAGTGTTTTTATAAATGTATTTTTCTCAAAGTTTGATGACTTGAAGACCCTGAAGATTTTTCAAGTTGTCAACTGGTTACTTGTTCAAGAAGTTTTCTCCAACCGATTGACAGCCTCAACCGGTCACCATGCTTAACCGGCCAAACCCCCTTAACCGGTTGAGACAGTCAACCGGTCAGACCTCCTCAGTTGATGATGATCGGCCAAGCTTCTTCAACAAGCTTCCTCTAGCATTTATTGTTCTCACCTACTCAGCACACAACTTTGCTGAAGTTAGTAGAACAACTGCCTATGAAGGCATTCCTGTAACTTGTCAGTGACTCCAAAAAGGAATGTCAAAGTTACCAGTACTCACAACAACTTCATCTATTCAATGGAAAATATCTTCATCAAATCTCAGGCATTTAATGCAGAAGATATTCTCATTAAATGCCTGTCAGTCCAAGTCATCCTTTCAACCCCTTCAGAGACAACAACTCTATTTTGAAGTTCACTATAAATACCTTCTCCAGAGCATTGAAGAGGGTTGGTGCATTAAAGATCTTTGAGAGTGAGTTGCCAAGAACTACAAGCATTCAAGTTCAAGGCATTCAAGTCCCTCATATTCACTAGACTATCTCTGTTAGGACATACACTGAGCACCATCAATCAATACTTGTAGTGTTCCCAAACAAGACCATGATTGAAACACATTGATTGAATCACACACACACCCTAGAGAAGTAAGTTCAATCTTGTGAACACATATCTAGAAAACAGCTGGTCATTCTTGTAGCACGATCCATTAGTGATCACTTTACTTTTGGCAGCCTTCAATGATAAGGCTTGCAATTTGTAATAGTTAGGTATCATTAATAGTGCACTTTCACAAATTCATGTTTTGACCAAACTTGGTAGAGGACGTAGCATTTATTTAACACTGTGAACCTCTTCAAACAGCCGTGTCATTTCCTTTGTTTGTTTGCTCACTATTTGTGTTGTTTTAACCGGTTGACATTTTCTCAACCGGTCACAACCTATTGACTCCTATTTACTGCTTGTTTGTTTCTTCATTGAAAAATACAATTGCATGATATTTTAACATACTGTATTTAAAATCATCTTTGCCTAACCGATCTTGTGTGAGTCAAACTAGTAATATTTTATCCGCTGTGTAACTGTTTAATCGATTAGCTAAGTGATAAGTTGCTTGGACAATTTCCAAAAGGTTTTGAAAAGAAGTTTTTAAGAAATTATAAAAAGGCTATTCACCCCCCCCCCTCTAGCCTGTTTTCCTATCAATTGGGCCTAACACGTTTAATTTGAATAACCACATTATTTCACATAATACCAATAATTGTTCTAAGCATAAATCCTATATTTAAACTTATTTTACATATTCAAACATTAAAATGATTATTCTATATGGTAGTTTATTGCATATGGATTATACTTTATTTAATCTTTATCGTACGAAAATAATTATATATGCGTACTCATATATGAATATCTTTTATATCGATAGTTATTTAAAAGTCATAAAAAGATAAAACAAAATATAAAAAATAAAAGGCCTAAAAACATGCATATTTAAGAGATATAATTTACTGAAATAACAATTATTTTGAGTCGTAAAAAGTATGTGAACGGAATAAAAGTGGTGTGCTAGCCCCAATGTATAAATCCCAATGTTATGATCATTAAAAAGGTACAACTAATGAATGGATCAACCCAGTTGTTACCATTCTATCGGCCCAACGATATATATCAGTCGATCAAGCTCATTGTCCGACCTTCATTGCTCCCGACCTAGCTTCATCCGACATACGATCTCTTACTTAAACTATCTCTGTCCAGCTAAGGCGCGAAGTCAGGTTGACCTCGAATACTCAGGCGACCTCGACCAAACAAACACGTGCGTCTATCCACGATTCTATTCGTAACCATCTTCTACAATCATGTAGGCTGTTACGCCAGCATTATCCCCGCAATCCAAGGGATCCATAATTATCCTATGGCACCACTATATATACAATCCTACATCCAACGTAAAAAGGTAATGTCATCTTCACTATCTGAGATTTAAGTCGTTCAATACAGTTTATTATGAATTAAACACTATATCTCATCATCACGTCGGAGGGTATTAGCCGCAAACAATCCCGGTTAGTCATTTGTTCGTGGTTACAGGTCACAGTTACTGGATTATACCCTATTGCTGGACTAAGGCTAATCTGAACCGTTTTCTTCATCATCAGTTTGGTTCCATTGCCGTGAACTATAACAATAGACCTTGAACCTTACAAAAACACAAAACATGGTATCTGAAGGATATACCACCACTGCCTCGAGTGAACCAGCTAATGAGGATGTTGGAGGGACAACCAAGGCACGGGTACAGGTGTGGGGAACCATACTGCCAACTTACCTCCTCCTCCACCTGGGCACACCACTAGGAGGTCCAGTCATTCCAACAGTGTGGCCGATGGGATGGGTTTGCAAGATAGGAGGAGGAAGAAGAGGCCCATGCCTAACCAAGGAGTAAACCAACATGCTAAGAGGATTCAAACGGGTCAAACAACTGCAGGCGACATTCTAGGTCCCTCAGTTTCTCACCTTAGTTGGAAGGAGATCTTGCAAGAACGAGCTAGATTGATGCAGGGCTTGCTTGAGGTGCAAAATGAGTTGCTCGAGCTACCATAGTCTCCTAAAAAGGATGATAGAAGATCACAAAGGGTAGCTCCTTCTCTTACCTCTCATAGACGTGCCAACAGGGGACCAGGCCGTCCGGAGAAGGTAGGAGAGAGGAGAGGACTCCTCCTACCCATATCTCCGTGGATGGGACGGGCGAAGTAAGGGATAGGCTCAACCAACAAAGGGAGCAAGAGGCCAACTTGGCCCAGAGAAGGCGGCTCGAGGCTGACAGATCTCAACGTAGGTTGCCTCCTAGGGGAGATCGATCGCTTTATAGGAGAAATAGAAGAGAAAGGACTCCCCCAAGGAACGAGAGACAAAGGACCCATTCCAGGAGGGAGCACCAATAGGAGGAGAGACAGAAGTCTAATTCTATATCCCATCAAAGAGGTGACTTGTATGTTAGGGAGCTTCTCAATCTGAAAAGGAGGTTAGACGACATGGAGGCAGATCGGAAGGCAAAGTATGGCAAGATCGAACGAAATGATTGTACTCTTCGACCTTGGCTAAGGGCATGCTCAACAAAGGTCCACCTGCGGGGTTTAAGTTGCCTGTTGTTAGGTCCTGAATGGTAGGAATCAGGCTAGAGGGGGGTGAATAGCCTGAATAAAACTTTTTGCTTAAAAACTCTTAGTCTTTGTAAAAGGTTGTAGGAAACACACTTGCTAACCGTTAGATTAGTTTTGCACAACGGAATTACGGTTAGGCTAGGTTTACAACCGGTTAGGTAGAGTTTCAAAAGCAGTACGTTAAAAATCCTTATGCAAACAAGACAAATTATATTTCCAAGTAAGACAAACAAGTTGAGCAGTAGGTTGAGTCAATAGGTTGTGACCAGTTGAGAGAATGTCAACCAGTTACAACTACACAAAAATAAACAAACACACAGAAGAATGACACATTGTTTGAAGAGGTTCACAGTGTTAAATAACTGCTACGTCCTCTACCAAGTTTGGTCAGAACTTGGATTTGTGAAAGTGCACTACTATATTAATGGTATCTACCTATTACAAGTTGCAAGCCAATGATTGAAGAATTTGCCAAACTAAAGGTGACCACTAACGGATCGTGCTACAATAAAGACCTGGTGTTTTCTAGAGATGTGCTCACAAGTTGAGCTGATTTCTCTAGGGTGTTGTGTGTGAATCAATCAATGTGTTCCAAATGTAGTCTAATGAAGGAACACTTCAATATTGATTGAGGTGCACAGTGTATAAGTCCTAACAAAGATGTCTAGTGAATAAGAGGACTTGAATTGAATGCCTTGAACTATGGAGTTTGCAGGATGGTAGTTCAGAGCAACTCACTCTCAAGAATCATAAATGCACCCACCTTCTTCAATGCTCCAGGGAAGCTATTTATAGTGAACTTTGAAAAGGAGCCGTTGTCTTTGAAGAGGTTACAATGATGACTTGATCAGGCATGCCTTTGAATTGAAGGATCTTTGCATTAAATGCCTGAGATAGGAGAGAGAAGATTTTCCTTGAGTGGTTGAAAGGATGTGAGTACTGGTCATTTTGACAATCTATTTTGAGCTTCTGACAGCCGCAGGAATGTCACTTCAGCGTCTATTCGGCATGCTTGCTTACCAACTTTAGCTAAAGGGGTTGCTGGGTAGTTGGGAGCAATAAATGCTTCGATTAGGCTAGGCTGAGGAAAGCTTGCTGAGGAAGCCTTAACCGGCAAAGGATAGGATATAACCTGTGAAGGTTACATCGGCTAGGTAGGCAACCGGTTAGGTTGACATAGCGGTTAGGAAGTCAACCGGTTATGTTAGCAAACCGAGTAACTCACAGAAAATAGCACAGGGGCAAATCTTTACATCTTCAAGTCTTCAAGGTCTTGAGAAAATTACATGAAATAAAAACACTGGCACTAGCATTAAGGGGACCTATTATGCATAGAAAAATTCTATTGGGTCTAATTAAAATTAGGGATCCACATTAATGCTTGTTGTGATTGGGTTTAAGCAATTCTAAACTAAGCATATATTTGACTAACAATCTCCTCCTAATTGCTTAAGTTCAATCACTCTAGGTTAGCATCATCCTGACTTAGTAAAGAATGACTGAAATTTTATCTATTAGATATGTCATTCCCTAAGTCAAGTAACATCATAGATGTAACCTAAGAAACCTTACAGATAGATTGAAAGCTTAGAAATTTAAAACAAGTTAAAGTAAAATATTTTTGAATGAGTAAACCTGCAAGATGAAATAGTTAGAATAGTTTGAACATTCAAAAATAATTAAAAGAAAATAAGGAAAGACAAGTCATTCAAAACAACAGAGTTTGAGGTTAAGGAAATCTCATTGATTAGTCTTCAACCGGTTAAGCAAAAGATGGAAAGACAAGTTCCTCATCGGTTACATTCTAGACTGGGGCAGCAGGATCATCGGTTGGAGGCAAATCCTTGGGGTCTGAAGGAGGGGTAGCCGATGGACTGGCCGGTTGAGTGCGAGATTTCTTGGCTGACTTCTTGGCTTCCTTTTCATCTCTCTTCCTTTTCTTTCTAGCAGACTTCTCAGCATCACGGTCAGCTAGCATCTTCTTGAGGACTTCATTTTCAGTTTTAAGCTTGATCCTCTCAGTGTTGGTCTTTCTAAATAATGAGGCTTGATCGGCTAGCTTCTGATTCAGCTTCTTGATTTCTTCGGTTGCAAGCTTGAGATCGGTTTGGGCATCCTTGGCAGTGTTCAGGAGTTCCTTGTTCAACTGGGTCAAGGCACCTAGCTGAGTGGAGAGATCAGTGATCTTGGCATCTTTATCAAACAAATCGGCCACATAGTTAGCTAGATCCTTTGCATAACCGTGTTCCATTCTGTCTAACCTCTTCTCTTCCTCCTCCTGATTGGACTTAACCATACTCGCAACCAGGGCATCATAAAGTTCACAAAGATCACGAACAACAACAGGTCGGTTGAGTTCTTCCTCAGGAACTGGTTGAGGAGCACCAGGGGAAGGATCGGCATCACTATCCGTAGAAGAGCCACCGGTTGAGGAGCTGACCGATATAGCTGGAGGATCAGTTGGAGGAGCAGTAACAACTGTTAAGGCTTGAACCGGTTGGGGAATGAACACTTGGATGGCAAGGGAAGGATTTGGTGGAGAGAGGGGAACGGTAGGAGGCTTCTCGGTTAGATGTGCAGAGAGGGGAATAGAGCGACCGGTAAGAGATGGAGTTGGAAAACCGGTAGAGGCATCGGTTGAAGAATCGGTTGGAGAGCTGACATGAACTGGACCGATCCTAGAGACTTGACCGGTTGGAGAAAATGTAATCTCCTCATCAACAGATACGGAAGAAGCAATAGAGGGACTGAACACAAGGAAATCATTGGGGTCAGAAGAGATCAGGGAGTCAGATTCAAGGCTAAGAGTGATGGCATTCTGAATATCATGAGCTTATCAAAAGAAGAATACCGGGCTCAAGCAAAGAATGGAGCCAATGATAGGGCATTTTGTCTTAACCGAATCATAGGAATAACTCTTAGAGCCAGGAGAAGAAGAGAGGCTTGCCTAATATTGCTCCATGGCCTAGGATTGCCATTTCGCATAATAGAAAGCTGAGTCACACTGGGCATTAATCCAACTCTGTGAGTAACTTCATAGCACCATCTCACAATACGTAGCTCCAAAACCTGAGTAATACGGTTGTTGACCGAAAGATAACGCATGAAGATATTATCAGAAGAAAATGTGCATTCATCCGGTCCAGAGGCAGGTTGAGCCACTCCACCTTGAATTCTTATGTGGCGAAGTCTTTGAGATTGGGAAGGAGAGACTGTCGGTTTCTGCTTTGAAGGGAATTTGGTGATCAACTGTTGATCGGTTTTGGAGGGCTTGACCGATTGACCCTTGGGTGGAGGAAACCGAAGGCGAAGTTTGAGAGCAACCGGTTTCTGGGCTTTGAAACTTGTTTCTCCAGGGCCAACGGTTCTGGACAGGTAGAAAGGAACATCAACCTCTTTTTCTTTCAACTTTTTGAGTTCTTGGGAAAATGGAGGAGGATCAGAAACCAACTTATACTCAGCACGGCTAGTAATCTTCTCATGGGGTTCAAAGAGTGGAATACCATGAGGGGTTCGAGGAATGGAAGATCTGGTTGTATAATAGTTTAAGGGAGAGAAGATGTCTTTTTGAAGAACGCAAGGATCAGCATAAGCCGGTGGGACAGCAGGATCCAAGATATTAAATTCTTCTTCATCATCAGAAATTTCTTCCACAAAGAAATCAGAATCTCCATCAGGAGCATCAGAAGTAGGAATAGTAGAAGATGGAGGTACGGACCGAGTCTCCTCCTCAACTCTTGGAGGGCTAGAAAGCATAGACTGAATTTCTCTTACTTGACTGTCAAGAATTGAAGCTTGAAGAGCTTGAGCAGTGGCAAGAGCATCGGCTCGGTCTTGTAGCCGCTTTTCCTCTACATCAAATAGGCTAACAGCCACAGCTTGCTGCAGAAGGACATCATCAGGATCAATCGGTTGAGAAACTCTAACCGGTTCAGAAGATACAACGGTTGGAGGGATTGAAACCGGTGGAGGCATCATCGGTTGAGTAGAGGCTGGGATGTCGGTAGAGCCTCCTCCCAAAGGGGTAACCGGTGACGTATCGGTAATGCCTCCTCCCAAGCTTCTAACCGTTGCCATCGGTTTGGGAGTGGTAAAAGCTTGATTCGAGCTCTCCATCCGGTCAGGTTTGTCCTCATCATCATCATCAGAACTTGAACTGGAACTAGATTCAGCAACCTCTTCAGATTTTTCTTTTTCTTCCTCCTCATCTTCAAACATGGCATCAATCTCTTCATCAGTAACCGTAGGCCATTTGGTAGAGGTGGACTGCATCTTAAAAGAAATCGGCTAAGGAAATATTTCCACCGCCTTGAATTCATTGTCCATATCCAAGAATTATCCAACACATCCATCACATTCCTGATAAGCTGATTCTTCCTTGGGCCAAGGCAAACCGGTTCAGAGTCAAAGTTTGGGAGAGAGTCAAACTCCATTTCATATCTCCCAGACTGGTAAAAATCTGTCTCAATCAAGGTATCTTCAGCTCCATAGAGAATAGCAAAATCAGCCCATACAGCTTGGACCATCATGTCCTGCCTCATTCTATCTTGAGCTAAGAAAACAGCATTCCATTTGAGGGGAAGCTGATCAAAAAATTTGTTGTATTGCTTGATAAGACTGCGCCTAGAAGCGGAAAGATCAAAATCTCTGAGACGGCAAGGTCTGCTGAAGTACACACCCTTCTCAATATGTCGGTTTCCAAAATCAATGTAATCTTGGATGTTGCCAGCCGGTACGGAAGACTTGTTGATTTCATGGAATTGAAGCAACTTCCGAATAAACGGCGGCAAATGATCAATAGGATAAACCCAACTAGGAGAGGGAGCAGACTGAGGGTTGATAGCCCATAGATTGTTGTGGAAAATGTGGAAGGTAGGATTTCTGATCGGTTGGCATCGTCGGTAAGAGGGATTAGAGGCGTGACCGGTGATAGGTATGTCATCGGTCAAGGTATCATGGCTAAGTAATCGGTTGGGAATAAAGGGTATGAATGAAGAAATATCGGCTTCAATTCTCTTTCTTCTTTTGGCATTTTCCTTGGCTATTTGGGAAGGAGTTTTTGGGATTGGTTTTGATTTTGAAGTGGCTGGAAGAGGAGTAACTGGTTTAGAGGATTTTCTAGCAGATTTTTTAGGTCGGATAACAGTGGAGATGGGTTCATTATCACCAACATCAGGTTTTGGGGTCTTTCTTTTGGCCGGAGAGGAAATAGGTTGAGAAGGCTGAGATTGAGGGACCGGTTTGGAGGTATCGATTGACTGCTTCTTCTTCGGCTGAGAGGTCTTCTTCTTAGCCGGTTGGGCTTCGGTTGGAGCAGCAATGGGGGCCATCGGTTTGGCTTCTCTAAGAATTCTTGCTTGATCGGCCTTGTCGAAAGATTTGACAAAGGACTTAGGAACATAAGGCTGACCACCAGAAATGGTAAAGATAGAAGGAATTCTCATGAGAATTCTACTCATTAAGAGATAATGAATGGGCTTGGCCTTGTTAGATCTGGACAAGGGCTTCTCCTTCTGGAATTTCTTGAAGGCGATGAGGATAACACGATAGATGAAGGAGCACCAGTTGAATCTCCTTTGAAGCATAACGGCTGCCATGGCTTCCCATTGTATCATGGTGATACAATGATGAGAACCAGACCGGCAAATCACACATCGGTCAATGACTTCGGTTAGGGCATAATGAACAGCATCCAAATCAGCTTTCTTGTTCCCTTCACCGGTCACGAATGGATCGGTTCCACGAACGGTAGCCCAGGCGGCTTCCATATCCTTTGAAGTGACAGAAGAGGAACCGGTTGAGGGAAGAGTAGGGAAAGCTTCGGCTATGGAGGATGGGGAGAAATCAACAGAGAAACCCCCAACTGAAGAAGTAATGTGAGAAACAACACCGGGCTTGGGATTATCATCAACTACGCCATTGTTGAAGAACTCATTGACAAGCTCATACAGAATGTCATCATTCCCCTCTGGTATCAAGAACGGCAACAACCCGGAAGCAACTAGCATAGCTTGGAGGATTTTCCCTTCTTCAGATTCGAAGAAGCTTGGTAGAATGTAACCTCCGAAAATGTCTTTCTTGGTTGGTTTGGGAGCCATCTGTCAAAAGATTTAAGAATCAAAAACATTCTAAGTTAGAACACATTTCAAAAGAAAACAATGTAAGTGAGGTTATGATTTTGAAAATAGTTCTAGTTCTTCAAGTTAAAAGAATTTGAGTATTTAGAAAAACTTTACCAGAAAGGATTAGAGTTCGAAGAACAAAGAGAGAATGGAATTTGAATTCTTGAAAGTTCTAATCTTTTGCAGAGAGAGGGAATCGGAAAGCTTGAATGAAATGTTGTATTTCCTTATATAGTAGAGAGAGAGATAGAAGATGGAAAGGTTTCTTGAAATAAAGAAAATGTTTCAACTGCATGGCACGGATATTTAAAAAGATATTGAACACGATTTTAAATATGAGGGATAAAAACTAGGTACGTGTGTGCAGCAGTTAAACCATAATGCAATAATGACAAAAAGATAACCTTTTGATAAACTGGAATGATACAGAAGTTACCTTTTTGGTCAAAAAATTTTAAATTTGACCAATCATCAAGTACAAAAAGGACGGTAGTAGGAGGGAGTGGGGAACAGCAATGATGCTTTGTCAGTATAGGGTAAGGCGGTAGACGGCTGATGGGATTGATGGGACTTGTCGGCTAGGTAATGATCAATCGGTTGAGCTGACGTCACCACATTAGGCTTGACCGATCAAGGATATGATCGGTTAGACAATGAAAATTGGTCGGTTAGGATAGAAGGCTTTTGCATCGGTTAGGGACCATCGGTTAGGGGATGCTTTTAATCGGTTAGGATATCTTACATACCGGTTGAGAGTAGGTCAAGAGCATCGGTTGAGCATAAGTAAATGAGGCACCATCATGATCGGTTGAGAGCTTTCACAGACAGCAAGGTTAGCACAATAACTTAACGAATATCAATCATGCCTAGTTCTCCTCTAAGGAATTCAAATCTTTTAATGTCCAGCGGTTTTGTCAAAATATCAGCTAGTTGATAATCAGTATGGACTTTTAAAAGAACAATGTTACCCTTTTCAATGTGATCCTTGAGGAAGTGATATTTGATATCTATGTGCTTGGTCTTTGAATACATCACAGGATTGTTGGAGACTGATATTGCTGAGGTATTATCACAATAAATAGGACATACTTCTTGAGGGATTTCATAGTCCACCAGTTGTTGCTTCATCCATAGAATTTGTGAACAGCAACTTCCAGCGGCTATATACTCAGCTTCAGTCGTAGAAGTGGAAATTGATGCCTGTTTCTTGCACGACCAGGAAACCAACCGGTTACCTAGAAATTGACAAGTTCCACTAGTACTTTTCCTGGTGACCCTACAAGCTGCAAAATCGGCATCTGAATATCCAATAAGTGTAAATGAAGAATCTTTTGGATACCACAAACCTAAGTTAGCAGTTCCCAAAAGATATCTTATAATTCTTTTAACAGCTTGCAAATGAGATTCTCTAGGGTCAGCTTGAAATCTAGCACATACACATACGGCAAACATGATATCTGGCCTACTGGCGGTTAAGTAAAGTAGAGAGCCTATCATACCTCGGTAGAGTGTCATATCTACTTTCTTACCGGATTCGTCTTTGTCTAAGTGTACATTTGTGGCCATTGGAGTGCTTTGAGGATGAGCGGAATCAAGTCCAAATTTCTTGATTAGATCTTTGGTATATTTGGCTTGATTAATAAAAATACCTTCATGGGTTTGCTTAACTTGAAGTCCAAGGAAAAAGGTTAGCTCACCCATCATGCTCATCTCAAATTTGCTCTGCATAAGCTTCTCAAATCTCTTGCATAATTTTTCGTTAGTAGATCCAAAAATTATGTCATCAACATATATTTGAACTAACAATGAATGACCATTATGCTTTGCAATAAATAAGGTGGTGTCGATTTTACCTCGTTCAAACTTCTCACTAAGTAGGAATTTGGAGAGAGTTTCATACCATGCTCGAGGTGCTTGCTTGAGGCCGTACAAAGCTTTATTTAATTTGTAGACATGATTAGGCTTCTTATGATCTTCAAAACCGGGAGGTTGATCTACATATACAAGCTCTTGAAGTTCACCATTGAGAAATGCACTTTTCACGTCCATTTGATATAGCTTAAATTCTTTGTAGGCTGCATAGGCAAGAAATAACCTAATGGCTTCTAATCTAGCTACGGGAGCAAAAGTCTCATCATAGTCTATTCCTTCCTCCTGTCTATATCCTTTTGCCACTAATCTGGCTTTATTTCTTATAATTTTTCCAGACTCATCCAATTTATTTCTATATACCCATTTCGTTCCAATTACTGTTTGATCACTAGGTCTAGGCACTAATTCCCAAACTTTACATCTATCAAACTGGTTAAGCTCTTCTTGCATAGCTTCTACCCAGCTGGGTCATCAAGTGCTTCATCAGTCTTCTTTGGTTCTATGTTGGAGACCATAGCATAGGAAAATAAACCATGTTGTTCCTCTAAGTTTCTTAATTGGCCTCTAGTCATTCTAGGTCCAAAGACATCACCAATAACATTTTCTAAAGGATGATTTCTAACTGATCTCACTTCCCTAGGTAGGTCTTGCCTGACCGATTCATGTCTTAAGGTTTCTATGGGAGGAGTAGAATCGGTTGAGGGAGAGGAGACCGGTTGAGGTGATCGGTTAGGTGAGGGTGACGCTGATTGATGATGGTGATCGGTAATTGGAGATGGAAATGGTAAGTTGACGGGTGAAATTGGTTCAGCTTCAGGTGATGAATTGGGAGTTGTAATATGAGGACTAGTTGGTAAGGGATCGGCTGGCTGAGATTGACTATTTGATTGCCTAACCGATTGAGGAAAGAAGGAGTCATCAACTAGGTCTCTACAGGTTACACCACTAGAGGCTGACGGTTGAGCTGGAGACTGATTTGCGTTGATGCTGGTGGATTGATTAGAGTTTTGATTATCAGTTTCACCTGTCTCAAAAACACCAGAACTATCGGTACTATTTGGAGCCTTGTCGGACTCTAGCAAATCAATTTCATCAAAAGTAACATGAAGCAGATTCAACAATTTTCAACAACCGTTTATTAAAAACTCTAAATGCCTTACCGTGCTTGGCGTATCCCACAAAAATGCCTTCATCGCCTTTTTCATCAAATTTACCTTGGCGTTCTTTACCGTTGTAAAGAACATAGCATTTGTAACCGAAGATCTTGAAGAAACTAATATTGGGAATTCCGCCACGCCAAAGCTCATAAGGGGTCTTGTTGTGAAACTTGTTGACCAAAGATCTATTCTGGGTGAAGCAAGCCGTATGTATAGCTTCGGCCCAAAAATACTTGGGAGCCTAGCTTCGGATATCATTGTTTTTCCACTTCGATCAATGTCCTGTTCTTTCTCTCAACTACACCATTTTGTTGCGGTGTACAGTGAGAAATTGTGGTCTATTCCGTGATCATCACGATGAGCGATTCCAAGATTTTTGAACTCCGTTCCATTATCGATCTCATACTCGATGATATCACATTCTTTTTGGGTTTGAAGTAGACGGAATAATCTGGTAGCAACTTCATATGTATCATCTTTTGAAAGCAAACATCTCTACCCGGTATATCTTGAGAAATCGTCTACAACAACCAAGGCATATCTGCTACCCCCAAACCGGCGTAGTTGTGGGGCCAAACAGATCCATATGTAGCAGCTGGAGGCACCTAGAAGTGGACATGCGGGGCTTGCTGCGGAAAGATTCTTTGTCTTTGTTTTCCCAATTGGCGAGCTCTACATTTCCTTCCATGATCGCGGAGACACTGAGGTAAGCCGGCGACAAGATTTTTATTGGCGGCTTGGATAGATATTTGAAGTTGGTGATCGAGTCTCTTGTGCCATAGCCGGGAATTCTCACCGATGTTCTTAGCTACAAAACAAACATTAGTAACATTCGAGACATTGTTTAAATCTATAGCATATACGTTACCTTTTCTATATCCGAGTGAGAAGTGTTTCACTGTAGCAATGTCTTTCACATAGCGGTTGGAAGAATTGAAAACACAATGCATACCTTTGTCACAAAATTGTGAAATAGAGAGAAGGTTGTGTTTTAGACCATCCACCAAAGATACCTTCCGTACAATTACCGTACCTCTTTTGATGGATCCTCGACCGATAATTTTACCCTTTGCGTTGTCACCAAAGACAACTCGGAGGACCGGATGCTTCTTCCGGATCGGTTAGGAGATCGCGCATGACCGATCATATGCCTAGAGCATCCACCGTCCATAATCCAAACATCCTTACCGGCATCGGTTGAGGCCATTAAGCATTCCTGAAATAAAACAAGAAGCTTATGGTCCCCTTATTCTTTTGGGTCCAAAGAGTTAGTTTCTCTTTGGCGGCCATACCCGGCCACCACTGAGATTTTAGACTCGGTGGGTCCGGATAGATGCTTCAAGAGGCATTCATAAGCCTTGTGACCAATAAAACCACAATTTACACATTTATTAGAAGATGGCCGAGGAGGCTTAGATGAATTGATGTTCAATTTTGCCAATGCTTCGTGAGGGATTAACTGATTGAGCAGAGACAGATCCTTTGGGGGACGAAGGTGATGGATTTACTTTTGTTAACCTCGTTGCATCGGTTTAGGAATGGCTTTACCGGTTAGGTTGCCTTTACCGGTTGGGTGACTCTGCGACCGTTGTCCTGATCGGTCATACCCTTACCGGTGTCGGTTACCTTACCGGTTGAGGATTCCCGACTGCAACATGATCAACAATTTTAATTCCACCTTTCTTTGTCCCCATCACTAAGTGGGACATATTGTCCTAACTCGGGATCGCCTACCTCGGTCCATTGAGATTTGTTTTTGCTCGAGTATAGGCTTTCATCTCGTATCCGTCCATTAGGATAGGTGTGAGGGACAGATTTGAAAGGTTTGGTTAACTCCTTCTTAATCATTTTGGATTGAGCATCATCAAATTTGCCTATCAAGTTCTCGAGACGAGACTTCTTAACCGGTTTGTCTTCTTTGTCAATGTCATCACTTCTTTGGAGTTAAAACTTATACCGGTAGTTACATCTCGGTTAGGAGATAACCGATCTTGAATGATGGTCTCCACAGCAGTTCGTGATTTTGAAAACGTGTCAATGGTTTTATGAAGAGAGTTATTTCTTGACACAAGATCGGCAATTTGACAAAACGTAAATGTTTAGTCTCTCGATGAGTTCTAGATTGTCCTTCTTCAACCGATCTCGACTCTAGCTTACTTTCTTTCAAAGTTTTTATTTCGGCTTTCAAAGAATCATTTTCGGTAGTGATCACTTTAAAATTATCAACCATGATTTTGTGAGCTTCATTTAATTTTTCAAAATCGGAGAAGAGCTCATTCATCACCTCTGCCATTTCGCACTTTGACATATTGGGCATAGGGTCAACGGTAATTTGAGAGGAAGAGGATGATGGTTCAAAATTGGGATTAAAATTTGGAAGTGAAGATATCGGTTGAGGGCTCGGTTCGTGTAGAGGCTTTAAGTGAATCGGTCTGGTCTCAAGCATCGGTTGATAGGAAGCAATCGGCAAGTCTTGAGCTTGATAGGTCGGTTGGATTTGTTGCATCAGCGGTGCGAGAGTGGGCAAGGTTTTGGGTGACCATAAAGGGATCCACCTATGTTTTGAATTTTGAAATTATAGGGGTTACCCGCATACGCCTTAGGAGTAGAAATGGGTTCATTAAAGAATGTCAAGGGAGATCTCATAGGCGGAGTCTGATCAACATAGGATGATTGTTCATTGGAATTGGGGTGTCTAAAAATAGGAGTTTGCAGGGAGATGGGTTTTTCATAGGTTCCATCCATAGCAACAACCGACATCGGACATCTTCATCCGAGTCGCATAGTCGGCTTCTTCATTCTCAGAGTCGGTCTCAAACCAGACTGGCATAGCTTTTTCAGTTCCATCCTCGGCAACTAAACTCTTAGATTTAGATCTAGGGAATTTCTTGAATGGTTTCTTCCTCAAAAATTCATATTTAGGTTGAGGGCATTTGGAGGCAAAATGGCCGGGTTTTCTACAATTGTAACACACAAGCTCACCTTGGGCATTCTTTCCGTCGGTTGAGGTTGAGGTTTGGCCTTTCTTTTGGAAGTTCCAAGATCTATGGAAGGATGAGGCTTTGGGTTGAAATGATTTGCTGTGGGATTTCTTAAAATCCTTAAACTTTCTGTAGTTTCTGGCGAATGCAGCAAATTCATCCTCTACCTCAAGAGGTGTGTTAGAAGAGGTATTGGCTAGAGTTGGTTGAGGCTGAGATGTCGAGGGAGAGTCATTTGTGGTAATTTGGCTGGTAAGCATAGAGGAACCAGGGAAGATCTCTGTCTGAGCTGGCAGAGATAGATTTTTAAATTAATTTTGAACTCCACTCAGCCGATTGAGCTCTTCCTCATATAGAAACAAAGTAGACACAATGTTATGGATATGAGTAGTGTTCAAATCACGGCATTCTTTCAAAATAGCGACCTTCACATGCCACAAGTCTCCAAGAGAATTGAGGAATCTCATGTTTAGGTCTTTCATGGTATAGACTCTACCTAAAGATGCACAAGAGTTACTCACCTCGCAGAATCGGTCGTACGTTTCCTTCATTGTTTCATTAGGATTCTTCTTGAAGGACTCAAACTCAGCAACGCTTTTGTAGAGTCTGTTGTCCTTGGCCACTTGATCTCCTTCAAAGTATCTGAGAAGACTTTGCCATACTTGTTGAGCGGTCTCATAGCATTGTACTTGTTTGTACAGTCTGTCATCAAGTCCTGAGGTTATGATGTGCAAGGCTTTTCGGTCCAAGGAATCACAAAGTTTGTCATCCTCGATCCATTCTTCTCTTGGTTTTGGCACATAAGTTTCATAAACCTCAAAGTCTTGTTCGAGACTCTCTATCTCGCATGATCCATGAGAGGAGTTTTGGGTGCTCTTGTTGCAAGATTGATTTTCGGGAGTGTCATTGGACCATCTCTCGACTACGGTAGTTAACCTATCATCTATTGAATCCAAGTACCGCATGATTCTGTTTTTCCATACTGGAAATTCGTTATCGTTCAACATGGGAACGGATGTCAAGTTGTATGTTTGCATGATTTTTCCCGCCATTTTGGAATTGGCAATTCAAGCGGTTAAGCTTGGAAAAATGATTTTCGAAAATTGCTAGCTTTGATACCAATTGTTAGGTCCTGAATGGTAGGAATCAGGCTAGAGGGGGGGGGTGAATAGCCTGAATAAAACTTTTTGCTTAAAAACTCTTAGTCTTTGTAAAAGGTTGTAGGAAACACACTTGCTAACCGTTAGATTAGTTTTGTACAAATGGAATTACGGTTAGGCTAGGTTTACAACCGGTTAGGTAGAGTTTCAAAAGCAGTACGTTAAAAATCCTTATGCAAACAAGACAAATTATATTTCCAAGTAAGACAAACAAGTTGAGCAGTAGGTTGAGTCAATAGGTTGTGACCAGTTGAGAGAATGTCAACCAGTTACAACTACACAAAAATAAACAAACACACAGAAGAATGACACATTGTTTGAAGAGGTTCACAGTGTTAAATAATCGCTACGTCCTCTACCAAGTTTGGTCAACTTGGATTTGTGAAAGTGCACTACTATATTAATGGTATCTACCTATTACAAGTTGCAAGCCAATGATTGAAGGTCACTTGAAACTAAAGGTGACCACTAACGGATCGTGCTACAATAAAGACCTGGTGTTTTCTAGAGATGTGCTCACAAGTTGGCCGATTTCTCTAGGGTGTTGTGTGTGAATCAATCAATGTGTTCCAAATGTAGTCTAATGAAGGAACACTTCAATATTGATTGAGGTGCACGGTGTATAAGTCCTAACAAAGATGTCTAGTGAATAAGAGGACTTGAATTGAATGCCTTGAACTATGGAGTTTGCAGGATGGTAGTTCGAGCAACTCACTCTCAAGAATCATAAATGCACCCACCTTCTTCAATGCTCCAGTGGAAGCTATTTATAGTGAACTTTGAAAAGGAGCCGTTGTCTTTGAAGAGGTTACAATGATGACTTGATCGGGCATGCCTTTGAATTGAAGGATCTTTGCATTAAATGCCCGAGATAGGAGAGAGAAGATTTTCCTTGAGTGGTTGAAAGGATGTGAGTACCGGTCATTTTGACAATCTATTTTGAGCTTCGACGGCAGTAGAATGTCACTTCGGCGTCTATTCGGCATGCTTGCTTACCAACTTTAGCTAAAGGGGTTCTTTGGGTAGTTGGGAGCAATAAATGCTTCGGTTAGGCTAGGCCGAGGAAAGCTTCTTGAGGAAGCCTTAACCGGCAAAGGATAGGATATAACCTGTGAAGGTTACATCGGCTAGGTAGGCAACCGGTTAGGTTGACATAGCGGTTAGGAAGTCAACCGGTTATGTTAGCAAACCGAGTAACTCACAGAAAATAGCACAGGGGCAAATCTTCACATCTTCAAGTCTTCAAGGTCTTGAGAAAATTACATGAAATAAAAACACTGGCACTAGCATTAAGGGGACCTATTATGCATAGAAAAATTCTATTGGGTCTAATTAAAATTAGGGATCCACATTAATGCTTGTTGTGATTGGGTTTAAGCAATTCTAAACTAAGCATATATTTGACTAACACCTGTCCTAGAAATATATTCAGGCACGACCAATTCCTTGAATCACATGTAACTTTTTAAGGCAACTATATGTTTTTTCTCCTCCGAGGATGATTTGTTATGAAAGGCATTAACCAACACCTTCATGGGTGCATCACTGACTTGGTTTTGCGGTCTATCAACTGGCTGCATCACCTCATAGAGTTATATGAGGAAGAAGTTCTTAGAGAGATTCTTCACAGCTGGGGCTCGTAAGGAGATGGTCACCGACCTAAACAACATGACTCAGGGTAAGACAGAAAGTACCATGAGTTACTTCACAAGGTTTAAGGAGTTGGTCGACCAAATAGAAGAGGACCTTACAGATAGGAAGGTTATTAACTGCTTAAGAAATGGGGTGTCCTCATCTGATTTGGATTATGAGCTCTAAGTTAGGAGAGCGTCCACGAGTAAGGAGTTGTTTGAAAGGGCATATGATGTGCCCGTGGCTGAGGAGCACAAAGAAAGGAAGAAAGAGAGGGGTTCGAAGCACTCAGAAGCTGGTGAATTGACCAAGGGGGGACCAGCCAGGACTGACAACAACAACAAGGGGAAAACAGAACTAGGGCATCTAAGAGAGTCCCTGAAAGCTTCATCCCCTTTACAGTCAGTCAGACTGAGATTGTGAATACGATCGACATAGGACTCCCAGCCACCATGAACACCTAAAATAAGTTCAGGAGGGACAATGGAAAGTATTGTGAATATCACAAGGATACGGGCCATGCGACGGAAGAATGTATGAGTTTGAAAAGGATCATTCAAAAATGGGTGAAGGGAGATCATCATGCATGGGGAGATCAACCTAACAGAGGCGTACCACAGTCAAGGCATCCAAGATTGACACTGGGAGTGATAGCTGAGGAGACAAGAAATACCACCCTCAAGCATAAGATCTTCCAGTTGAGTAAAGCCCCATATGTCCCACCCATAAGTTATGTGCAAGACAATGTGATCAGTTTTTACCCATACTAGTTGATGCTAGCATAACAGCGAGAGAATAGATATTGGTGATTCCAGGGTTCATTGATGACTGCACGTCAAGCAGAATTTTGGTCGACCAGGGGCCTACAAGGACATCCTTTACTACAAAACTTTCTTAGATATGGGTTTGACAAATGTCAGGCTGTCAGCTTACTCAGGTCGACTTGAAGGCTTCACTAACCACAGGGTCGACACAAAGGGTCAAATTGAGCTGGAAGTGGACATCGGACAACATCCTCTTAGGACACCAACTAAGGTAACATTTATAGTAATTGATGTTATAAGTGATTACCATGTTATTCTAGGAATACCTGGATAGGTCGCCCTAGGAATGGTGCCCTCCATCCCTCATTAAAGGGTCAAGTTCCCTACCATGCTGGGAGTTGGGTGCATTTTAAGCACAGCTAGGGAGTACTTGGATCACGTGCTTCGTTCTAAGAAAAAGAGAGTTAGATAGAACTCCAGAAGCTAGTTGGAAATTTTCAAAGTCTGTCAACACTACCTCCATGTTAGCCTCAATTCGGTGTGTAGAGGAAGGAATGTGCTCATTGCTAGAAGAGGTGACATATCCCTCATATGACTTAGTTATGGCTTAGTCGACAGGTCCTTCTGAAAGCACACAAGCCACCCCAGATACAGTTGTGGTCGACCAGATCATCATTGGCAACGTATGCCTCCAGGTAAACCAAAACTCAGGGGCCACCAGTGGAGAAGTAGTTGCCAAGCTAGATGATATGATCAAGGTAGAAGCTCTACACTTGGGGGCCGAGGAAAGAAAAGGGTCAGATAGATCATCATTAAGACCCTACAGTTTAGGGATGGCCCAGAGCTAGATCCAGTGGACGAGCTGGAAGAGATGGAGGCCAACCCATCTTACCCCAAGAAAAAAATCAAGATAGGTAGACAGTTGTCACCAGAAGAAAAGGTTGAGATAATCGACCTATTGAAAGAGAGTACAGACGTCTTTGCGTGGAAGGTAGAACACATGAGGGGAGTCAAGGAAAAGGTCGCAGTGCACTGCCTTGATGTCAACCCCACCATGAAATTCAAAAGCCAGAAGTTAAGGATTTTTGCTCGCGATAAGGAGATAGCTTTAAAGCAATAGGTCGACAAGCTACTCAGTGAAGGTATTATAAAGGAGGCGTCTACACTACTTGGCTAGAAAATGTGGTGATGGTTAAGAAAGCCAATGGGAAGTGGAGGATGTGTGTCTACTTCACAGACTTAAATTTGGCTTGCCCAAAGGACAGTTATCCCCTCCCTCGAATAGACATGTTGGTTGACTCAATTGATGGGCATGGCACTCTCAGTTTTCTTGATGCATACTCGGGCTACCACCAGATCAGAATGTACAATGATGATATTGAAAAGACAACCTTCCAGGCAGACGGAGGGGTATATTGCTACATCAAGATGTCGTTTGGGTTGAAGAATGTCGGGGCTACATATCAGAGAATTGTAAACCGAGTCTTTCCTAGTCAGATTGGATGAAACATGGAGGCCTACATCGACGTCATAGTAATCAAAACAAAGATTGGTCATCATGTGGTCGACCTAAGGGAAACGTTCGCCAATCTACGAGCAAACGACATGAAATTGAACCTGAGCAAGTGTGTATTTGGGGTGGAAGTAGGCAAATTTTTGGGTTTCATGGTATCACAGAGAGGTATTAAAGTCAATCCAGAAAACATCAAGGCCTTAGTGGAAATGCAGGAACCTATGTGCATCAAGGAAGTTCAACGCTTGATCATGTAGGGCTTGTTGGTTATATATTGTGGCCTTACTTGACTTCATATCCATGGTTGTGATATAAATAGTGTATGAAATGTATGTTGCACTATGGTATTGATTTAAACATGAGTATGATTTACCATGTTGTTATTTTCTATCCCTTTGGTGGATTTCTTTTCAAGTAACTATTATGTGCTTGAACTTGTGTTAATCATCTGATGTTTAGGGGTATAACGGAATACGATCATTTATGGAAATAGTTCTATAGTGTGATCGGATTACGTTATACCTGTGACTGTCCCCTTCTGTGGCCACAGACTAGGGTTATAGCATCTGTATTGAGCCAAAAGTCTTACAGAGTTGCTAGTATCTTATATTGTTCCCTGAAAAACGGGTCTTATAAGATGTGAATATGCCTAAGCAGTTCACAAATGAGTGGAGTTTTATCTCCCAATGTTGTACGACTTATTATTCAGACGGGAAAAGGTAAACCAAGGTAATGTAAGGTGTTTACGGCTTTTCCAATGTGTTATATGCACCTTGTTATGTGTTGCATCTTACTTGACATATTGTTGCATTCTTAATAGCTTATTGAGATATATTCTCACCCTTCTCCCTTTAATGATATAGATCGACCTGAGACAGGAGGACCCGGCCAGTGAGGACGGAGCGGAGTTTGTACGAGTCTTTTGGGTTGTTGGGTATGTATATGTCTTAGATGGGAATTGTAGAAGTATTTTGGTTTAACTCCTTTGTTGGAGTTTGTTTATATAACAACTTTTGTATAACTTTTATTTGGGATCTTTTGTAACTAAACATGTTGTTATCTTTCAAAGTTGTTTTAAATTTTCCTCCAAGTTGAGATGACTCAAGTTAGTATTTGAATGGTAGGTTAAAGTTTATGTTCTTTTCATGTTAAGTCAAAGTTTTGAAAAATTTAGGTGGTATTTGTTTAGTAAGGGGACACTCCCGCTCGGGGCACGTGTTAGGTTCCGGGTCGGGGTCCCCACAGCTATGCTCTCAGCCAACTTTGCCTCGATCACGGCATACTCCATGCCCATCCCCTTCCGCGGCACGATGACAATCCCCAGCAGATTTATCAGCTCCGCGTCCGTATACCCATCGTGCCACTCCAAGCTGAGTCCCTTAAAGGACAGGCCAGTGATAGCAGCATAATCAGTAGGGGTCACGGTAGCCTCCCCCCAGAAGAAGTGAAAAGTGTGGGTAACATCCCACCAGTACTCGGCCAACGCCAAAAGGAGCCCCTTGCTCTTATGTAACCCAGCCACCACTCCCAGGCTCTCAACGAAGCCGTAAAGTTTAGAAGCCACCACAAGCTGACGAGGACTCCGATAACCCACCCTGCCAACTGTGGGCAAAGCATTTCAAAGCCTCACAACTGTCTCCACGGACCCCCGCGTCTTCAGCTTATCCAACTTGCGTTGAATGATATCACCTGTCTCCTGAAAGTAGACACAACACAAATATGTCGTCAAAATTGCCAATATGACATGAACAACAAAAGAACATGAAAGAAAGAAAATAAATTCCGTCCCATTTTCGGACACATTTTCCTACACACATTCTTTTCTCACATTCAGTTATCATTAAACATTCATTCACAAAATGCATTCTTTCATCAAAATCTCTTATACGAGAGCCCGTTCCAAATTCCGCAAATTTGTACCAAATTCACAAAAAACATTTTTTTCATCAAAATATCTTATACAAGAGTCCGTTCCAAATTCGGCAAATTTGTGTTCATTTTACAAAATGCAATTTTCATTCAAAATCTCTTATACAAGAGTCCGTTCCAAATTTGAAAAATTTGTGTTCATTCACAAAAACAAGTTTCATCAAAATCTCTTATACAAGAGTCCGTTTCAAATTCGGCAAATTTGTGCATCCTTTCATAAAACATAGCATGCATATTTTCTCACATTCGTTCATCATGTTATCAAGCATGCATTCACAAAAGCAAATTTTCATCAAAAAAAATCTCTTATGCAAGAGTCTGTCCCAAATTAGAGGTGGCCGGTTCACTAACGGTTAAAAATCGACGGTTTTCAACCTTGAAATCTCCAATCGGGACCGAACCGCCTAACCGGCTAAACCGGTTACGGTTTAGGCGATTCACGGTTTTAACGGTTATCCGGTTAACCTCCGGTTTGACGGTTTGGATCTGCTCGACCGAGTCTTTGGTGTTGCTCGGTCGAGCATACCCTTTTAGGATTTAGGGTTTGAGGGTTGCTCGGCCGAGTCTTTGGTGTTGCTCGATCGAGCAACCCTTTTAGGGTTTAGGGTTTAGGGTTTGAGGGTTGCTCGGCCGAGTCTTTGGTGTTGCTCGGTCGAGCAACCCTTTTAGGGTTTAGGGGTTGAGGGTTGCTCGACCGAGTCATATAGTAGTGCTCGGCCGAGCATATCATTTTTCAGTTAATTTTTTAACAGTTTTCGTTAACTTTGTATGTAGTATATTAATTTTATTTTTTTTCAATTTTTTTTGGATAGATAAGACTATTTTAGACTTAAGTTTACTACATACATTTTTTGCAAAAAGGTTTATAAAAAAAGTTATGAATTTTTAAAGAAATAAAAGTTAACGATTTTTTGAAAAAAGTTAACTTTTAATGTTTTTTCAATTTTTTTTTTTTTGAATAAATAAGACTATTTTAGACTTAAGTTTACTACATACATTTTTTGAAAAAAGGTTTATAAAAAAAGTTATGAATTTTGAAAGAAAGAAAACTTAACTTTTTTTAAAAGAAACGAAAGTATATAAAAGAAAAAAGGGACGGTACCCTTAAATTTTATTAATCAAAATAAAATTACAAAGAGGGGGACAACCAACCTTACCCTTTTATAAATAAGGGGGGACATTTAGGAGCCTTTACCTCAACCTAACTATTACAGTTAATTAAAAATAAACCTAATCTAAAGTCTAAACTAATCTAATTAAAATAAAAATTAATCTAAAACATCATTCATTCATCACTACTTTTCGTGGAGTCCTCGACATCGTATTGATATCTTGGATCCAATAGATCCTCATCATAAGGCATGTCTTGTTGCCTTTTTTCCGCTCTAACCCAATCGCCAAGTAAAAGTTGATGTTTCAAGTTTTCACTTGTTAGTTGAGAACGTCTTTCATCCAAAACATTTCCACCAACGCTAAATGCCGATTCAACCGCCACCGTTGAAGCGGGAGAGGCTAATACTTCTTTAGCAACTATGAAAAGTATAGGATAAATGTCTTTCCTTCTTGACCACCATTGTAAAACATCAAATTCATTTGAATTTGGATCTTGATTTAATTCAAAGTTTGTAGTGAAATAAGTTTCTAACTCCACGAAAAGGTTTGATGATGATGAAGATGAACCTCGAGAAGGACCATATTTTTTACTATACAAATTTGCAAAAAAACTATATGGATCCCCACTAATAAAACTTGGTTGAGAAGTAGAGGAATCATATTCATGTTGTTGGCTTTGAGAAGTGTTTTCATATAAGGCAGTATACTCATTAAAAAGGTTAATCAAATCATTTTTTGTGTCATTAACAATAATTGACGGAAGTTCATAACTACCGTCACCATCGGGATATAATTTCATATAATAATAAGTTATAATGGACTCTAAATCATCTAATTTAACTCGAGGATCTAATAACTTTGCAATCAAGAAAAGTGATTAAATAGTGTCAAAATATTTAAGTCACTTTTGTCTCATGTTAAAAATGCATTATTTTAAAATAGGGCATTCTTTTAAATTGTCAAAAATAGTAACAATTGCAATACAATGCTCTAGCACCAAAACGGAAGTTGGATAATAAACTCCCAAAAAAACCAAAATAGCGGTATTAAAAATCTTTAACAATTCACATAAATTAATGCATGCATTCCAATGATAAGTAAATAGAGGTTCATGATAGCCAATTGACATAAAAAATTGTGTTAGGAGATCTTTATAAGCAAAACCATCGCTTAACATTTTATAGGTGGAATTCCACCTAGTTGGAACATCGTAAGTAAAATATTTGTCCGGCACATTTTTACTTCTTAAAAACCTTATCCATTTTTTTGTATTAGAATTTTTTTTTGAAATAAATTGAAGAGCTCGTCTAATTGGCTTAACATTAGTTTCTAATGCATCTAAACCATCTCTAACACATAAATTAATTATATGACATAAACATCTAATATGAAAAAACTTACCCCCAAGTGAGGGTTGACAAACGGTAATTAAATCAGGCAAACTAGCCGTATTAGCACTTGCGTTGTCAAATGAAATAGTAAATATTTTATTTAAAATATCATATTCAAGAAAAATCTCAAGCAATTTCGCACAAATATTTTCCGCGAAATGCGGTGGCTCAAAATCTTTGTAAGCAATTAATCTTTTTTGGATTTTCCATGAATTATCTATCCAATGGCAAGTAACGCCCAAATAAGTATTTCTTTGCCAATGATCACTCCAATCATCGGCACAAATTGAAACTTTATTTTCTAATTTTGATAAAACACCAATTAAATCTTTTTTATATCTTTCAACCACTCTAGTAATATCACGTACGAGATTCGTACGTGGTTCTCTCGTGGCGGCGGGGTTCAAAGAAAGGCGAGCAAAATTTTCATAAAAATCACAATCCGCAAAATTAAAAGGAAGGCCATTAACGCAAATAAATTTGGCTAGTTCATCCCTATAAACCCACTTGTCAAATTTAAAAAGGACGAAAGAAGGGGAAGACGAACCTTGTGCACCCGAACCCGAACTACGTTGTTGAAATTGTAATTGAGTTTGCGAAGCGGAAATGCCAAGTTTGTCGGGATGTTTTCCCGCCAAATGCCCGTTGAGCGTCCCATGCCCTCCGCCTCTTTTGAATGCGTAAGTCGCATTACAATAGTTGCAACATGCTCGAAAATTATAATCATCCTCGGCAGTAATTTTTCTTTTGGTGAAATGGATGGCGAAGGTATCGGATTGCGGCTCTCTTTCTCTAGGGGGTCGTCGTTGTGCCCGACCCCGACCACCTCCCCTAGCTCGGCTGCCCCTACCACTCCTAGCATTACCACTTTCAATTTCAACTTGTTCTTCTTCCGCATTTTGTTGAATATTTGGATTTTGATGATCAAAATCATCGTTGGGGGAGGAAGAACCAACAACGGACTTGCCTAAATTGCTTCTTCTTTGATTTTCAGCCATTTGTGTAAGATAAAATGAAGTTTGGAAACAAAACGGAGCTTAAAAATGGATGAAAATGGAGAAAAGCACTAATTTCGTTAGAAAACTAACTGAAAATTGGATGAGGGTGAGAGAATATGTGAATATTTGAGAGTAGAAGAGAAAGAGTAGAGAGAAATAATGTGGAAATAAAATGGGAGGAAGGAGGTGATATTTATAGTTAGTAAATTAGGCAAAAAAAAAACATTTTTTTTTAATTTTTGACTGCCCAAGTTAAAGTTCTGACGAACATAACGGCTAGTTTTTGAAAAAGTAGCCGTTGGAACGAGTTCTGGCGTTATGCTCAGCCGAGCAACTCATATGACTCGGCCGAGCAAGTCAAAAACCGGCGGTTAACCGGCCGTTGACCAGTTTTTAAAAATTTCAAACCTTAACCGAACCGGCCAATTACCGGTTTCGGTTAGCCGGTTTCGATTAGCCGGTTCCGATTAACCGCCTTTGACCGGTTTGACCCGGTTTTGACCGGTTTTCAACCGCCCGATTGACCGGTTCGGTTTATAAAATGGACACGTCTATCCCAAATTCGACAAATTTGTACCCACTTTGTTTTTACATTATGCAAACTACCAATGTTTTTCATAAACAAATTGCATATTCTTTCTACCCATAACTTCAATTAAACACATGCATCACTAATTTCAATTTTACATGGCAAAATAAACAAAAGCACCAATTTTGACAATTCAAGCCCTATGTCTAACACATACCAATTTTGACAAAAATCAACAAAATAGCCAAAATTGAGTATCATACCATGCGGAGATTCTCATCGGTGGCCCAATGTTGCCACATATCCGGATAAAACTCCTCATTCATCGATTGCGAGAGCGTGTAATGGCGGTGCATTCTCACCAACTCAAGCCTCCTCTCCGCCGCCTCCCGACTCACCCGACCTCGACGAACTCCACGAGCTCCTCCCCTTTGCTCCATAGCCTTGATTTTGAAGGATTTTGCGAAGAAATCAGACAACAATGGAGTTTTTCTACCTCTTCTCTCTCGTTTTCTCTCTCTCTTCTCGGCTGACTGTTTGAAAGAATGAAGAAGAAGAAGAACACGGCTGTATGTCTTTTTGAACCAGGCGCCCTGCTGGTCTGATCCGCGCGGACAAGATTGCAGGGCGAAATTCCTGTTTTGCCCCTTTAATTTCTGGTCCTCTGCATCCAGATCCCCAGTTTAACGAAAATTAACGGAAGTCCATTCCCTTCCTCGTTTTCAACCCCGGCCGTCATCGTAAGCCCCTTCATTTAACGAAAACCTAACGGAAGCCCATTCCCTTCCTAGTTTTCAACCTCGGCCGTCATCGTAAGCCCGTTCATTTAACGAAAACCTAACGGAAGTCCATTCCCTTCCTAGTTTTCAATCTCGGCTGTCATCGTAAGCCCGTTCATTTAACGAAAACCCAACGGAAGTCCATTCCCTTCCTAGTTTTCAACCCCGGCCATCATTGTAAGCCTGTCCTTTAACAAAAACCTAACAAAAGTCCATTCCCTTCCTCGTTTTCAACCCCACCCGTCATCGTAAGCCCGTCATTTAACGAAAACCTAACGAAAGCCCATTCCCTTCCTAGTTTTCAACCCCGGTCGTCATCGTAAGCCCGTCCTTTAACGAAAACCTAACGGAAGTCCATTCCCTTCCTAGTTTTCAACCCCGGCCATCATCGTAAGCCCGTCCTTTAACGAAAACCTAACGTAAGCCCATTCCCTCCTCATTTTCAAACCCGGGCATCATTGTAAGCCCAAGAACGCATATCCCCAGCGTATAAACCCCGGCAATTATCGTAAGCCCGAATCTTCCCCAGCGAGAACGCCTTCAAAAAGTCTCCCTCAGGTTCATACTCCTGAACTAAGTCCCAATTTAGGTTCATACTCCTGAACCGAACCTCAACTTAGGTTTATACTCCTGAACCGAACCTCGACTTAAGTTCATACTCTTGAACTAAGTCCCAATTTAGGTTCATACTCCTAAACCGAACCTCGACTTAAGTTCATACTCCTAAACTAAGTCCCAAACTAGGTCCATACTCCTGAACTAAGTCCCAATCTAGGTTTATACTCCTGAAGTAAGTCTCAATCTAGGTGTAGATGCCTCCGTTAGTCGAATATTCTTCGGCAACGCCTCCGCTAAGTCGAGTCAGTCTTCGGCAACGCTTCCGGAAAGTCGAGTCTGTCTTCGGCAATGCCTCTTCTAAGTCAAGTCCGTCTTCGGCAACACTTTCGCTAAGTTGAGTCAGTCTTCGGCGACGCTTCCGCTACGTCGAGTCAGTCTTTGGCAACGCTTCTGCTAAGTCGAGTCAGTCTTAGGCAACGCTTCCGCTAAGTCTAGTCATTCTTCGGCGATGCTTCCGCTAAGTCGAGTCAGTCTTCGGCAACGCTTCCGCTAGGTCGAGTTTGTTCTTCGGCAATGCTTTCGCTAAGTCGAGTCATCCTTCGGAAACGCTTTCGCTAAGTCGAGTCAGTCTCCGGCAACGCCTCTGCTAAGTCGAGTCAGTCTTCGGCAACGCTTCCGCTAAGTTGAGTCAGTCTTCGGCAACGCTTTCGCTAAGTCGAGTCAGTCTTCGGCAACGCTTCCGCTAAGTTGAGTCAGTCTTCGGCAATGCTTCCGCTAGGTCGAGTCTGTCTTCGGCAACGCTTTCGCTAGGTCGAGTCAATCCTTCGACAACGCTTCTGCTAAGTCGAATATTCTTCGGCAACGCTTCCGCTAAGTCGAGTTAGTCTTCGGCAACGCTTCCGCTAGGTCGAGTCCGTCTTCGGCAACGCCTTCGTTAGTCGAGTCTACCTTCGACAATGAAAATGCGGTGGGAGGTCCATTCGTTTGACCGCTCCTTTCCCCCCGCAAAACCTGAACTGCGACCGGTTTGATTCCCACTTGGGATACGTAGGAATCCTTTCGTTAAGGGTCCAGCCATCCGACCGCCTCGGTCACCTCCTCGCCCATCTATGTAAAAATTTTGCCAGATTGGGATCCTCCATTTGTCGACGAACCCACTTCCCCTGGAAGTACCGTCGCCGAGGGGCTACTGTAAGTACCCCAATCTGGGTCGCTAATGTTTCGTCAGCCCAAATTAATGATTTATGATCATTTAGGGGCATTTTGGACATTATTTTGACAATTTGAATGAGGAAGGACCTCTTAGGAATAAAAAAATGGACAAATACCTCGCTGGAAATTTGTCATTTCCAATAAAAGGGAATATTGACCAAGAGCAAAATGCTAAAACTGCTTTTCTGCACAGATCAGGCACACTGCTGGGGTCATCCGCGCGGACAAGATTGCACCTACAATCTTGTCCACGCGGATAAGATTGTCATCCAGACAACCTATAAATACAGCCCTTCTCCCTCGGTTTAACAAGACAGAAAAAACCTAAAAAATACGAAAACCTACTGTTATGCTGTCAAAATCCATTCCCAAATAGCCATTTACACTTTCACAATTCAAAATCCAACACCAAATCCAACCCCAAATCCATCTCAAACCACTCTTAAGCCTTGAAATCTTTCAAACCCTAAACAACAAACCAAGAAACAATTGGTAAACCCTCACCTCCCTTACTCAAATCTCCTTCATCCATGCATACATTTCATTTAAAAATGATGTAGCCTTGTTACTTACTTACTTGCTCATCCCCTTTCCCTCTTGTCCCAAGGATCCAAGAGGATCTCTATGGAATCCATTTCCATGAATGATCTTTTAAGGTGATCCACATTTTCCTTTATTTTAAGGTCATTCCCCACTCCCCTTTTACATTATTTGGTACTTGGTTGCTTGACCTAGAAGATGGTCATCTTGGAGTCCATCTCCATAGATGACCACTTCAAATGGTCCATAATTGCTAATTTCATGCCTCTTTACATTTTCTAGCCTTTACTTGCTTTCTTGATATAAATATGGTCATCTTGGAGTCAATCTCCATAGATGATCATTTCAAATGGTCCACATCATTCATTTCCTTGCAAGTCCCCCTCCCTAGTCTAAGATGCTCACCTTGGAACACTTTCCTTGGATGAAAATCATCTAGACTTATAAAATAGGTCACACAAGATGTAGGAGATACACTTGAGTATAGATCTCAAGGATGGTCATCTTATGACCACCTTAGAAATCTTCCTCTAAAGTTGATACATCTTGACCTATCCCTTGTTCAAGTTTACTTTCATGTCAAATTTCCCTTTTTCCCTAGCAAATGAAATGCTCACAAAGTCCTAACGTACCCCCGGTATGACTTGATTAAGTGGATTCATCACTTATGACCACTAATCAAAGTCTAGGGAAAGAGAGGACAAGCATGGATGCCAAAATCCAAACACCCCCTTTACTTTCTGTCTTTCCAGTTACAATTCCAGTTAAGTCCTATAAATCCAGTTAACTTTCTGGAAATTACAGTGACTAAACTGGAAACTGTAAAAATATTGACACTGCAGCCCTATCCGCGCGGATGAGATTGCACTACAATCTCCTCCACGCGGATGACATTGTCATCTGCAAACAGTCCCTCAGTTTTCTGTTATTTTCAGTTTAATCACTGTTTTCAAACTGTTTTTTCAGTTCAGTCCCTAAAATTCCAGTTATTTTCAGAAAAGTCCTTTCCAAATACACACATACACACACACACAAAAGGTTTCAAGTGAGGAAGACTCGTCGTACGAGGCATTCCGAGTGAATGCCAAACGTTCTTTCCGGAGTGTAACGTGACCTCCGAACTCACTTTCTCTAATATTGGGTATTTTTCAAAGTTTTGGCCCTTAAACTAAAAACGGCGTGGCGACTCTGAAATGATTTTTTCAAAATCCGATAAAGATTTTTTTAAAACTTCCAAAATAAAAAAACAAAAGTCTTGTCGAGCTCAAAAAAAGGAAAAATCCCGGATACACATCATCACAACGAGACATTAAAACGTTGGAGAAGTATGGAGAAACGAAAGGAATTTGATTCTAAACTCAAAGTCTCGAACTGGAATATATGGTGGTTTAATAAGACATACAAGGGAGGTTTACACGGCAGAAATTTTCAGATTTTTTGAGAATTAGGTGAAGGCTGCTTTTGCTGCAAAGTATAATATTGGCTTTTGCAAAGATGAAAACACCAAGTTGTTTGAAGTTGCCCATGAGAACCATCCAGAAAATTTTGAAAGGGTACTTTTCACGCGAAGTAATGAAACGATAACTGTCAAATGTACATGCAATCATTTTAGTGAGGTCGGTTGGTTGTGCTTTCATAGCATTAAGGTTCTCAACTTGACAAATATTGATTGGATACCGGAAGAGTACATTCAAAAAAGGTGGACAAAGACAACTAAATTAAATGAATGGAATAAAACTTATCAAGGGATATCTACTACTCCAACTGAGCAAAATAATTCAATTCCTTGGAAACAACAAATGACAAGAAAGTACTACGATTTGATGATGACATGCCATGAAGACATTGTTGCAAGAAGAATTCTAGAAGATGGGTTTAGTAGAGATACACTGCTAATACAAGAATTACTCTCCCAAAAAGTACAAGATGTTGGACAACAACCAGTGAAAATAATAGTGATTCAACAAGCTCAACATTCAGTGCACCTACAGTGACGGATCCTGTTCGTGCAGATACAAAAGGTAGAAAAAGAAAACATAAAACAAAGTTTGAACGAAGAAAACCAATTACTAATGAGTATGGTTCGAAGACCCCGAATGAACACTTGATTTGATATTTTTGTAACCAAACTTAAGTGTTTTAAGACTGTTATAACTGATTGTATGATAAATTTTTTAAGTATTGATTGTTGATTTTAGAAGTGCCAGTTTTATTAAATATAATGCCAGTACACTGGTTTTAGAAGTGCCAGTGTTTGTTATTTGAATGTGCCAATGTGTTTTTGGAGTGCTAATGTAACTTTTTTGAATGTGTCAGTAGTTTTTATTATATGTGTCAGTATTTTTTTATTATATATGCCAAAGTTAATTTCTTAATATGCCAGTGCTTCTAATTAAATTCAAGTGACAGTGCATTGTTATTATATGTTTAATAAGGTTCCAGCATCAGTATTTTAAAAGTGCCAGTATTTTAAAGTGCCAACATCAGTATTTTTTAAGTGCCAGCATCAATGTTACAAAAGTGCCAGCATCAGTGTATGAAAGTGTCAGCATCAGTGCATGAAAGTGCCAGCATCAATGTATCAAAGTGCCAGCATCAGTGTTTTAAAAGTGTCAGTGTTAGAGATTCAATAGTGCCAGCATTATATTTTCAAAGTGCCAGCATCAGTGATTCAAAATGCCAGCAACAGTGTTTTAAAGTGCCAGAATCAGTGTTACAAAAGTGCCACCATCAGTGTATGAAAGTGCCAGTATCAGTGTATCAAAGTGCCAGTATCAGTGTTAGAGTGCCAACATTTGTTTGTCTTTCAATAAACTGAGGATTGACACATTATAAAATTGCCAACATTGCATCAATAAAAATATTAAAAATAACACTAATTCATTTATAAAAAAACACTAATTCAAATACAAACAATTATTTTTTGTCCTTGGATTTCCTAAAAAAATACTTCTTTCCAGCCTTTTTTTCTTCTTCGACTTTTTTCTTCTTTTCTTCTTCTTTTCTTTTCTTTTTTTCTTCTTCTTCTATATTCTCTTCTTCTTCTTTCTTCTTCAATGCTGCTCTTTTATCGTTTGAAAACAACTCTAATTCAAGCAGTAAACGTTGCCTTGCAAAGTTAATATCACAAAGACCTAACAATGCTAGAATCTCAGCCCTAATACGCATTCTTGATGAGTGATCACACAACTCAGGGCATGAGTAAATTGCTCTATTATATTGTCTCATTTCAGCCATTAAGTATACTGCACAGTCTTCATTACCACAATTTTCTTTCAAAATCCATTCAAATGGCATATACTCAAAATGAAACTTTGACACATTTGCAGCACTTGAATGATTTATGTGTTTTAAGAAGTGTTTGAAGGGTGCATGCTGCAAATAAAAAAAAATCAACAAAATTAATATAGATGTTTTGGTAACAAAAAATAAAACAAAAACAAAAAAAATCAATAAAAAATATTACCATGATATAAGCAAGTCTTGGCATATTCTCCCTCTTTCAATCGTTCATTGGCAAGTTGTCATGATACTGAATTGTTTTACTCTCAGTATTGACAACAAAAAGTGTGTAATGGCCACTTCTATTGTCACATCTATGTAAGGGCAAGAAGAACTGCAAGAAAATATTTGTTATTATATGTGACAGTATTTATTTTTTGAAGTGCCAATGTTATTTTTCTAAAGTGCTAGTGTTTGTTTTTTGAAGTGTCAGTGTTATTTTTCTGAAGTGCCAGTGTTTGTTATTAAATAACAGTGCCAATGAGTAAATTGTCTACAACCAGTTCATGTGTTTCCTAATGCCAGTGCAAGTGATCTTTTATACCAGTGTTTGGGTTAATTGCCAGTACATGTATTTATAAATGCCAGTACTTGTATTTCTAATTGCCAGTGACAATGGTAGTTGTTTATAGTGTCAGTTTTAGTTGTTTATAGTGCCAGTGTTAGTCTTTTAGTGTACCAATGTGTGCCTTTATAAAATGACAATGCATACCAATTTAACTTCACTCAAATCAATTCCCTCAGTAGCATCGACATTAAGCTCAATCCAATGTATCAAACACTATGTAATTTCTTCACCAGCTTTTTGCACAACATTTTGAGGATTCTGCTTCGTACGTTGTAACCAAGCAGACTGTATAACACATTAATAAAATCATTAAATGGACACAAATATAATTTAATTAACAAATAACCATAGATAAAGAACTCACACAATGACTTAGCCCAAAAATAAACTTCCTCATTCTACCAGACATTCGTTCCACATGATTAAGAAGTAAAGCCCAACACTCAATGGTATTTGAAGTTATTTGTATGTCTTCTTCCAAGCTCTAAATATCTTCAAGTAATAAGCTATGGACCATTATATACGTAGGATGGCACTTGCTATAAAAGAAAAATAAATTAGTAAATGCTTTTACATACAAGTGTATACATTCATAAAAGGTGCCAGTGTTTGTGTTCATAAGGGCCAGTGTTTTGTATTGATAAATGCCGGTGTTACATAAATCAAATCAAATATAGCTTACCCCCTAAGAGTTCTTGAAAAGTGTGTAGACATGCATAGGTCAACAGCCTCCTTCCTCAGCTTCAACATTGATCGAAAACCATCAGAGTTGCTAATCATAAATCGAGAACAGTATACAACTTTCTCGTTAGCTGCTCCACAATTCAATGAGCACCCTACGTTCAACATCTCGTAACAACTCCCAAAGCAACTCTTATTTATATTCTTCAACATCTTTCTCAATCTGTTTGGCATCATCTTCTTGACCTTTTTCATACATCGTGTCACAGGGATAAACTTCATCTATCCCCTGCAAAATCTCATTTAAATCATGTTCGGTCTGAACCGTATCTTCTCTTTTTTCCTCACCTAATTGCTGAGAAAAAAGGTCAAATGATGGAGTTGAACCTTTTCTTTTTTTTCCCATATCAGCCTTTGTTTTCTTCAAAAGGTCTGAAACAATATTATCAATCTCAGAAAAATCTTCATCGTTAAAAATATCTTCTTCTACTTCCTCCCACACCCCCTCGTTGTCTTTCTCTTTCCCCTTCTCATCTGCTGCATTGTTTCTCTTATCCTTCTTGATAAGTTTAAGTCTTTCTATATGTGCATAGACAGCATTATCAAGGTCCTTCCTAAATATATCCCATGACTCTTTAGCAGCCTACATCAATGAAAAATAGTAAGAATGAGTGCAATTGTACCAATGTAAGCAAATGATTGGTTCCAATTTCAGAGTGCAATTATGTCAGTGCAAGTAATCAATAGTGACAGTATAAGTATTTTCAATGTGCCAGCAGCAGTGATTCAAAATGTTATTAATTGTGCCAGTACTTGTTATTAATTGTGCCAGTGCAAGTAATCAAAAAGTGTCAGTGTTAGTGTTAGAGTTTCAATATTTTCAAAGTGCCAGCAGCAGTCAGTATTTTTAAGTGTCAACATGAAATTAATGGTGCTATTGCAAGTAATCAATAGTGCCAGTATAAGCATTTCAAAATATAAGTGTAAGAATTTCAAATTGACAGTACTTACATCGCTTGATTCTGCATTTCTCTCCTTTGCAGCACTTACAATCCTCAATGGAATATAATGTTCATGAAAATCACCAGGTATATCATCCACAAAATCGTCTCCAAAGGTACTTATAGGATAAACATCCTTTTCTGAAAAAATTAACTTTCCCCAACCAACTTTAGCTTCAGAATCAATCCTCAATTTGAATTTATTTGCATTTCAATGCTGAATCAAAGGAAGAACAGTTGATTCTTTCAACCCTTGAAATGGAAATTTGTGAAGGTAAGCAATCACCAAGACCATCACACATCCACTACAGTTCTTTGAATTCTTACAAGGTAGCTTAAACCTCGTAACACCCTGACATAGTTTATCCAAAACATATTGACGCCAATCAAACTTCCTTATCTGTGAAACATCTACTACAAGGCTTAACAACGACACGTCAATTGTTTTCGTAACTACCGGAGCAAGAAAAATTCCAACAATAAATAGCACAAACAAGCGTTTAAATTCATCCCCACCTTGATGTAACTCGAAAATGCATTCCACAAGTTTATAGGCAAGAAGACCATCTTTAGTGTGCCAAAATTCTTCAAAATGCCGATTTCTTAGTTCCATATTTACACTGGATGATCGATATCATTTACAACTTTTCTAGGTAGACAAAATATATCAAATGCATCTGATGTTGTAATCACATATTCATTCGATGAATCAATTTGGTGTATCCTTGTTATTGGTTCAAATCTCTCAACAAGAAACTGAATAAGCCTAAGCGGCAATACCTTAACATCAAGACTCAATAAAGAACCAAAACCAATTGCCCTAACATCTCTCTGCTGATATGGAGTTAAACAGAGCTCAACAAGTCTTTTAGGAGTACAAGAATGCCCAAATTCATCACCCCTTGTAGGTTTCTTACTAAAAGTATCAAAATCATCATCATCCCCATCCCTTTTACGCTTCGATGGACCTAAAAATACATATAAAAAAAAATTACATCAGTATTTTAAAAGTGTCAGCATCAGTATTTTAAAGTGCCAGCATCAGTGTTTTAAAGTGCCAGCATCAGTGTAACAAAGTGCCAGTGTTAGATTTTGAAAGTGCCAGCATCAGTGTATCAAAGTGCCAGAATCAGTGTTTCAAAATTGCCAGTGTTAGAGTTTCAAAAGTGCCAGCATTATATTTTCAAAGTGCCAGTAGTAGTGTTTCAAAATGCCAGCAACGGTGTTTCAAAAGTGTCAGCATTAGAGTTTCAAAGTGCCAGCATCAGTAATTTTGAAACACTCATGCTTGTTTGTAAGTAAATGTGCTAGTGCAACTGTTTTTATAGTGCCAGTGCAATTTCTTATTTCCAAAAAAGCCATTGCTTGTGTTTTTTAAAGTGTCAGTGTCACGAATATAATATGCCAGTGCATCAATCCATAACAATAGGTGGAAATTGAAGAAAAATACGACTGAAAACATGTTGGAGAAGAAGTAAAATCAAGTATAATACATTTTCAAAAATCATACCTTCATTCCGATGCTTGCTCCTGATTTCTTTGATTTGATCGGTCATAATTTCGTAAAACAACTGAAAATCGGTAGAAAATGATGAAAAATAAACGGAATCCTTGAATAACAACTATGAAAAATCAAATTGAAGAGCGCAAATGACGAAAGGAATTCGAATTTTTTATTGTAAGCGTAAAAAAGATAGCAGAGAACCGGACCGGAAAAGCGTGTGTATGAACCGTCCGTTAAATGAACCGCAGGTGAAAAACATGTTTTTTGTTAAGCTTAACAAAAAACGCGTTTTTTTACAAGATTTTTGCTAAAATTATTACTTAAATTACTTGGTAGTAAAAGCAAAAAAAAAGTGAAAATATTATTTTGAAACAGAGTATCAGACACGGACCATGCTGACCCATTAGGGCAACTCCAATGGGTGGTACCAAAATCAAATTTTGTACCTTCCAAGGGAGTTAGCAACTTCAATGGGCAAAACATGAGGTACCAAAATCTGATAAAGAGTTAACCAAGGTACCAAATCTGATACCTTGGCCAACTCTTTCCACATGTGTGTCAACTACGCGTGGGCTTGTTTGAGGAAGCAAACATTGTCTTCAAAGGGTCAGCAAGTGTCTTTTTTTTGTTTTTGTTCATCCTTGATTCCCATTCCTTTTTTTTTCTAAATTTTTTTTTTTGTTGTTGTTTTGTTCATCTGTGGCCCTTTTTTTTCCTATTCTTTTTTTTTTGTTTTTTGTTCATCCGTGACCCCTTTCTTCTTCCTTTTTTAATTTCTGAATGAATCTGTGACTTCCTCTGTTTCAAGTTTTTTTATTTGTACACTATACTATCTACATTATATTTGAAGGAAATATTTGTTAACATTTTTTTCTCCTTCTTCTTCAGCTTCTCAATCAATGGCATCACGTTCAAGAGCTGAGGGTTGAAAAACAAGTGAAGACGAGGATCTTTGTCGAGCTCGTTTAATGTTTGGAAATGATTCTGAAACAGGTATCAATCAAAGAGACTCGACGTTGTGGTCACAAACCCATGCTCACTACGACGCAAATCGTCCTGTAAGAGGAGTTTTTCGTGATAAAAAAGGTTGTGAAAATCGTTTCAAGAAATTAGTAAAGAGTGCATGGCGTATGGGGTTGCTTTAAGAACTGCAGATCTTGCTCATTCAAGTGGTCAAAACTACACAGATACGGTAATTTGCTCATATATTTGTTCAATTTATTTATTTTATGCTTTTAATTACTTAAAATGTCTTTTTATTCAGATATTTTTAGCGGAGTCAAATTATTTTAAGGTTGATAAGAAACCTTTCAAGTTACAATATTGTTGGGCTATTCTGAAAAATGAGCCAAAATATCAAAATCCGTCAACCGATGAAAGTGCATTTAGTATTGATGGTGAGGATACACCTGAATCTGAAGGCGGAACTAGCTCTTCTAGGCCTATGGACAAAAAGCAACAAAAGCTGCAAGGAGAAAGAAAGATTTGTCGTCGAAACGTGATAAGCAACTAGAAAAATTAATATCTTTGACAAAAACCCAAGATATTGAAATGGAAGCAAATATGGCTAGAGAATTCTGATAATGATTTTATTTATTTGTAATCTACCGAATCAATGAAAATATGTCACATGACAATAATAAGATGGAGTACTTGGTTTTTTTTTATTTAATTCAATTATCATCTTATCCTATGTAATCTAGCTAGCCAATAAAAACATGTCACGGGTGAAAATAGATTATTTCTCTTTAAAAAAAAAATTAATAATTGTATAAAATTATTAATTTTAATTGTTAAATACTACCTCCGTCCCAGATAAAGGGTGTACGGGGTGGATTTCACGCTTCTTAAAAAAAAAATTTTAAATGAATAAAAGTTAAATGTGGGATAGGAGTAGTAGTTAATGATTGGTTTTTTTGTAAATATGTTAACTTTATAAGGGTATAATGAATTTTTTTGTAATATGGGGTAGGAAATAGTAGTTAATGATTGGTTTTTTAATAGGAGAGAGAATGAGTGGGAGGAATAGTAAGTTAATGATTGATTTTTTTGTAAATATGTTAAAATTATAAGGGTATAATAAATGATTTTTTTGTAAAAATATGGTGATAATAAGGATATAAATATATTCAAAAACTTGTCATCTATGGAAAGGAACTCTTAGTCTGGGACGGACCAAAAGAAAAAGTTGAACCCTTGATCTGAGACGAAGAGAGTATATTAGTAAAATAAAATATTTTAAATATGAAAGAAATAAAAATTTAATTTTTGGTACCTTTTCTTAACTCCACCATTGGAGATGAACATTTGATACGGCATATGAATAGTGGTTGATACCTTTAATTAACTCCCACCATTTTGCCCTATATAGAACAGGGGTTCATATAGAAAAAAAAATAGTGCTCGACAAAACACATAACAGATTACCTAGCCGATACTGGGAAAAGATTACCAAAACTTTGAAGGTACTTCTACATAAATAAATGAAAAATAGTATGCTAACCAAAAGCATAAACCAATTTTAAGTCAGCTCAAAATCTTCAGGTACTCTTACAAATATAAAGAAAGAGTTCACAATCAAAACATTATAACAAAATAGCTTAGGCAGCAATTGATGGCTTAGAAGCAGCAGAAAGTCGGGACCTTTTCTTTGCCAAGCTCTCACTACGCTTCTCCCGCTGCTCCTTCAACCTACTGGCAAGAAGCTTCTGGTAGTCTGCTGCCTCTGACTTGGCCTTCGCAATCCTCTTCTTCTTGTCTGCAATTCTAGCACGCTTCCTCTGCAGAGTCAGTGGTGTCACTAGCCTCTGGATCTTCGGGGCTTTGCTCACCTCCTTACCTGTAGTAAACAACATTAATATTTTCAAATTTGCTCTTGATCGTCCATGTCCCATAATGAAATAAAAACATCCAAATTTGAAAAAAAAATTGTCATTCATTTTGTAGTAGCAAATAACAAGATTACCCAATATTTCCCTTGCATTGAATTTAATAAAATTGTAATAACAAAAATAATGTTAAATTTACCAGCTTTGTTGGTGAAAGTGCGACGGTATGTGTTAACATACTTCCTCACATCATCCTCTTTGGACAAATTAAAGAGCTTGCGGATCTTAGATGCCCTCTTGGGACCCCTCATCCTGGGCTTCTCAACATCAGTTAATCCGGGAAGATCATTCTCCCCTTTCTTCAC
The DNA here is from genome assembly GCA_022495995.1 of Adenophora triphylla var. japonica. NCBI lineage: Eukaryota > Viridiplantae > Streptophyta > Magnoliopsida > Asterales > Campanulaceae > Adenophora > Adenophora triphylla. The sequence goes on from JAFEMH010000782.1 coordinate 220,116, forward strand.
AATCACCAAATTCAAAACAGAAAGATCCTGGCTGACAATGCAACCACGGACCGACTTCCTACGGCGCTCTCCATTGCGCCTTCCATGGCCTCGGAAACAAGGGGTACCTGGAAAACATAAAGATAATATAAATTTTATTTCACATTGCAAAACAAAATAATAGAAGTAGCAATAACTAGTGAGCGGTGTACAGAATGAAATTTTGAAATGGCATTTCACAAACCTCTAACAAGTAGAAGGCGGACACGGCCAGGGGTCAACACACCCTGCTTCATGGGGAAACCTTGCTTGTCACAGCCGCCCATGATCTTGAACACATAGCCCTTGAACTCCTGTCAGAATTCAGTAACAGATATGTGAGTACTGTGGAAACAATCAGAGAATAGTGAATACTGAAAATAGATAATTAAAACAACAACAATGCAAACTGAAAAAAAAAAAATACCTCGCCGAGGGCATCTCCACTGACTTCCTGGGAGATTCTCTTGTCATAAAAAGCTCGCCTGCACCATTGAAATCAATGTAGATACCAAGTCATCGGTAGCTCACATGAAGCATAATATTCAAACTCAAAACAAGACTTACTCACAGGCTAGACTAAATATTAAGGAGTACAATTATTGGAAATCTTCAGTGAACAGCTGAGAAGTTCTCAGTTGTTGAACTGTTTTACTAGTTTCAAAAGCCAAGGAAATAGGACTCAGAAACACAACAGCTGACAACATTACAGACAACTGAAGTTTGATAAAGAGCTAGCTAAGAATTGATGGCAAGGTACATGTAAATCAGCAGTGCTGCAGTAGCAAAGCAAATTGTAGTTCTGAATATATAAATGCAAGACCAATGCTTAAACTTAGATAAAAGTAATACAAGTCTTTAGTATATAAAATGAAAATAAAACAGAGACCAGTAATAGTATAAGCTCTCTTTCTATTTATTTATCCCTTAATGGCCATCATTTTATTTTTGGGTCTGAACCAACATTTGATTGATCTAATTAACTAATTTAAAATAAAAATAATCATAATAAATTTGTAAGTCTTGAACAAAAATTAGACCCCTCCACAAAAAAAACTTTTGACTCTTTTCCTTTTTTGAAAGTCAATTTAAGATATGAACAAATCAATATTTTACATGTATTTTAATATCTGAAAATTTTCAATCATATTAAGGATGAATAAAGTATCAATTGAAAATTTTATAACTTCGCAATAACAACAAATATCAAATAAATGTTCGGTCAAAGTTTAATAAAGTTTCTCAAAAAAGTCACAAGGCAATCTTTTAGGATGGGGGACTGTAAGAAACACACTTTAATCTAACTGAACAGTACCATTACGTTTGGGGTGGGGATGGTCAAATGAACAATGAAATTCTGGATTCTAGATAGTTGCAAAGATTAAAACTCAAATAGCAACTGTACACAAACTCTAGTACAGTCATGTGTCCCTTGATTAACATTGTTTTAATGAGATTGTATTGGGTCAATTTCAGAATAAATAAACTTTTGATATTTCTGATTTTCTTTACAATTCATACCCTAATAAATTTATCTGGTAACATTTGCTAAATTCATTCATGAGTATTGAATCATCCACCTCAGAATTCGAGAAATTAATATAAAATCAAATAAGTAACACCGAAATATACCCAGTTGCAAGTCTTATTTTAGGGATAAACACGTAACATTCAAAACGAAGATATAACCAAAATATAAAATTCCAGAAAGAACCAAAAAACACCCAAAAATCGAAGAATTTAATGAAGCAGAATAAACATACATAAATCTAAACATTAAATATGATAAGCGAAAAAATAAAATAAAAAAAATCTCACAGTTTCTGGTCGTCGTCAATCTCCAGCTTCTTCTGGCACCCAGTGGTCGGATTCGCAATGTTGAACTGCACTCACAACAAACACACAACACATACCATAAGCAAAATTAATAAGAAAAACCATATACAAATTCAAACATGGATATCTAGAAGGAGATAATACAGAGAAAAAATTGAAAGATCAGAAACCTACCTTCATCTTTGACGGCGAAAGAGAAGGCCGAGCTGAAGAAAATGCGCTCGCTAGGTTTTGATGCTGCGGTTGCTGCTAGGGTTTTGAGGGAAACGGTCTGATTGAGATTATAAAGCCTTGGTATAGCGGACCCTAAATTGGGCCTATTTTCTTAAATGGGCTTTCTGATTTTGGGCTTTCGAGTAATTAGTGTATGACTCTAACGAGTAAGAGAATTGTTATATAAACCCGTAAAATTGTTGAGTAAACCCGTAAAGTTGAAATTTTCAAAAATGTCATCGAGTGAAATGACAACATTATCCCTAAATCAATTATCTCAATCACTAATGTTATATAAACCCGTAAAATTGTTAAGTAAACCCGTATACCCCCTCCCTCCCTCATCAATTTTCAACTTTTTACTAAATCACTTCATTATTTTTTTACATCCAAAAAAATTACCTCCCTTTCCTTCTTCTTCCTCTCACCATCATTTGTCTCCCAAAAAAAAAATTCATACATATTTTTTCCAAAACAAGAGATTCCGCAGGCTCATCATGGATGCTCTACCATCGAATGTTAATGTAAGTTTTCTAACCATTTAAATTTGTTAAAAATGTATTTTCTGTTTCGTAGCTCAAATTCGGCCAGTAGTGACTGAAATTCAGTTCAGGTTCGGCCACACCAGGCCGAAATTCAGTTCAGGTTCGGCCACACCCGGCCAAAAATTTGAAATTGTTCGGCTCACGGTTTGCGACTGGCTGTGTTTCGATGCCAAGAATCTGCCAATTTTTAAAATATTTCGGCCACACCCAGCCGAACCATCGAAAAATATTCGGCCACCACTGGCCGAACCTTTGTTTTTCTTCTTACACCTCCCTTATTGTTTTATTGAATTGTTGCAGTATTCACTGGGTGACAACAACTATGTCTCGATTGATTTTGAAAGCGTTTTGCGAGACTACACCCCAGAATTCACAATGTCCTTGTTTTTTCGAGACCGAAAAATAATGTTTAAATGGGTGCGTAAAAAGGGGGAAGAGCATGGGTTTCTCATCGTAATCGGTCGGTCGGATAACGGGAGCCGTAATTCCGCTCCTCGAATGACGCTTGTTTATGATCGCTGGAAGCACTAGTAGAAATAAGTCTTTGGGTGACAAAAAAAAATGGTCGCCTAATTCATGTTTTAGTCATTACAAACCTAAGGTAACAAAAATTGGTCACCAAAGAATTGTCACGCAAAGCCCGAAGCCTTAGGGTTTTGGTCACCAATTTTAAGGATGGTCACCTAAGATACCTAAGGTGACCAATTCTGAGTGACCAATTATTTGTCGACAAAGATTATTGGCAACAAATATTACTTGGTCACTTCAACCTTAGGTGACTACTTTAGGGTGTCCAAGCGTGATCACCTCTGTATTTTCTTTGGCAACCACTAATTTGGTCACGTAAATATTATTCTTAGGTAACTAAATATTAGTTGGTCACCTAAAAATATTTTAGGAGACTAAGATGTAGTCACTTCAAGTATATACTCCCTCCGTCCCGGTAAGAGCTTCACCATTTGGCTTGGGCACGGTAATTATGGTAAGAGTATTATATTGAAAGTGTTGTGAGTGTGAAAATAAAATAGGAGAGAGAATGAGTGGAGAGAATAGTAAATTATAATGGTGTTGTGAGTATTAAAATAATGTAGGAGAGAGAATGAGTGGAGGAAATAATAATATTTTATGTCCAAAAAAGGAAAGGTGAAGCTTCTAACGGGACGCCCTTTTGGGTAATTGGTGAAGCTTTTATTGGGACGGAGGGAGTATAAGGTTATCAAAATATTTTGTCACCTAAAACATTGTTTTAGGTGACTAAAATGTTGTTGCCCCAAGTATACATAAGGTTACCATATATATGTTGATCAACTATAATTATATTTTAAGTGACTAAAAGTTGGTTGCCCAATTGATATTTTTTAATGTTTTTTAATATTTTCAATATTGTAATACTTTCAAATAAAATTAAAATATTATGCAATTTCAATAATTACAGAAATTTAACAATTAAGCCATAAATGAAAATTATGATAGAATTATATTATACAACTTGTTAAAAATGCAAACTAACATAACTTAATGTTCAAAATAAAATACTATCATCCAAATTAACATATAATTACATAAAACTAAATTAAGTCGAGATAGAATCCGAATGAGTGTCGGTGAAAGAAGTCGATTAAACATGGTTGATTGAGATGTTAGTTTTTCTTTCAACTCTTTAACTTCTACCCGTGAACTTCCCAATTCTTCTTTTAGCTCCTTCATTGATTGAATGCATTGATGCTTGTGATGTTGAAGGAGACAATTGATGAAGCATTTTGAGGTGAGACAACCGAAGGAGACATCACTAGAGGTGAGGGAACCGAAGGTGATGCAATTGGAGGTGAGGGAACGGACCTTGTTGTCGAATGAGTGTGTGGCATAAGACCCGCACTGGATAAGGGGGCTTGCTGGGAGGATCTACACATCGAGATCATGCAACGAAACGCCATCTAAATTGTGAAAAACAAATAAGCATTTAAATGTAAAGAAAACATGCTAGTAAAAAAACCAAACACTTCTAGACTACCATTTAAATGCCAAGTATAATTCAAAGAATCTTGCTTATAACATTTTCTTACTATTATTCATTAGTTATGGGAAGTTGAAATCCAGCGCTAGCTTACAAAATGCTGCCTCTGTCCCAAAATGAAAATGAATGACATTTTTTTTTTCAAATTTACTCTTAATAACTTGGAACGAAACCAGAAAATAACATGTGAGATGCAGGACTAGAGACATGGGTAGAGATAATAAAGAACAGACAATGTCTTGTCAAAATTAGGAGTCGTAATCAAGCGAAATAATAGTAGTTTTGTGTAGCTGATCAGCAAGGATTGAGAAAGCTAAACAACTTTCTTAAGTTTAACTAATGTTTAGTATGCCCTGTTAGATTTGTTTCAACTGGGTTGCACATTAATTTTTTTTTTTTTGACAAGTATGAGGATAAAAAAGCGAACCCTCGTTCTATGATTCAGTGATCCATTCAATCTCCACAAAGATACAACTATCCTAATTGCTTGAGAAAATATGAAGAATTAAAGTAATAATGAAGAAAGCAAGATAAAAGATCTTCAAATGTTTCAAAAATAAATAAGTAGCATGATTAAAGAGAACCACAAACCAACTGAAAGAGTGGATGAGAGAAGAGAAGACAAACAGCCGCGCGACCGCACACAACAAGGGCGCGAACGCGCCATTTTTCCAGCAACTCAGCGCGACCGCGCGGCCATGACAGGGGCGATCGCGCCCATTGGCGGTGAGGCGCTTTGCGGACGGATTATGGCGCTCTGGGCCCGGATCCTAGGCGGATTGGCTTGGTTCCAGACATTGACACAACTCATCCATCAATTAACAAAACAAAAGCCAAACATTGATACAACTCATCCATCAATTACAGAAATTACAGAAATTACAGTACCTCCTTGGAGCACCGCCACCAAATGGAATGGTCGAGATCAGAGCATGCTCTTCCTTCAACACAATTCCGGGCTTGCGAGAATAAGAGTATGATTTAGTTTTTGGAGTGGGACTGTGTGTGTGTGCATTTATGTGGGTTTATCGATACATATTTTGGGGGAAGGGGGGATGAGAGTACGCCATGTGTTTGGGAATGAAAAAGAAATTTTTGGAATGAAAAAGAAAGTTCAAAAGGCGATACGGATTTTGGGGGAAGGAGATGAGAGTACGCCATTTGTTTGGGAATGAAAAAGAAATTTTGGGAATGAAAAAGAAAGTTCAAAGGCTGGTTGGTAAAGTAGACATTGAGAAGGGATTTTAACTTTTCATTCCTTTTTATGGAGGGAAAAAAAAGGGGGGAACTAAAAAACAACAAAAGGGAAATTTGGGTTCAAAGGAATTTTAGTACAAAATTTCTAACTCCTTCAGTCTATTTGGAGCCAATTTTTAGGGATTAAGTATATTTTTGGAGCCAATTATTTTTTGGAATAACTTTTTAACAGTTTTTTGAAAAAAAAGTTAACTTTTTAACAGTTTCTGTTAAATTCTATACTATATATTAACATATTTTAATTTTTTTTGATAAAAAAGACTATTTTAGATGTTGGTTAGTCCTGAATTTTTTTTCAAAAAGTTATATAAAAAAAGTTATGAATTTTGAAAAAAATAAACTTAACTTTTTTTTTCAAATTAGATTTTTTAAAAAAAAATAACAGAATTAAAAACACTTACAAAAATAGTTAATTTTCTAACAGTTTTTTAATAAAAAAGTTAACTTTTTAACAATTTTTTGAAAAAAACAGTTAACTTTTTAACAGTTTCTGTTAAGTTCAAAAAAAAAGTTAACTTTTTTTTTTCAATTTTTTTTTGATTTAGACTTTTGTTTACTACATACTTTTTTTTGCAAAAAGTTATATAAAAAAAGTTATGAATTTTGAAACAAAAAAAACTCGATTCTAATACTGCATGAGGAAGAAACCCTCGTAGAGCAACTGGGACCCAACGTTGCAGTAACACATGACAATCATGGCTCTTCAAGCCTAATAATTTTCCATCATATCTCCTTACACATCATAATATATTTGATGCGTACCCATCAGCGTCAAATGACTTCCATGCATCTCCATTTGTAGGATGCCTCAAAACATCAGCGTCCACCATTTATTTCTTGTACCATCTCATGTCTTTTGCAGTGTGCGACTTAGGGCTTAGGGTATATGGTATAAGGTATAAGATTTAGGGTATAGAGTTTAGGGTTTAGGGTATAAGGGATAAGGTATACTCCCTCCGTCCCGCTAGTAACCGCACTGGTACTGTTTGCGCTGGGATTAAGGAAAAAAATAATGATATAAATGTTGTGAGTGTAAAAGTAAAATAGGAGAGAAAATGAGTGGAGGGAATAGTAAATTATAATGGTGTTGTGAGTATTAAAATAATGCAGGAGAGAGAATGAGTGGAGGGAATAGTAAAGATTCTTTGCCATTTTAGAAAGTGTGCGGTTTGTAATGGGACGCCCAAAATAGAAAGTGTGCGATTTGTAGCGGGACAGAGAGAGTAGGTATATGACTTAGGGTATAGGGTTAGGGTATAAGGTATAATGTATAGGTATGTGATTTAGGATTTAGTGTATAGGGTATAAGGTATAGGCATATGACTTAGGGTATAGGGTTTAGGGTATAAGGTATAATGTATAGGTATATGATTTAGTGTTTAGTGTATAGGGTATAAGGTATAAGGTTTAGGGTATAGGGTTTAAGGTTTAGGATATAAGGGATAAAGTATAGGTATATGACTTTGAGTTAGGGTATAAGGTATAATGTACAGGCATATAATTTAGGGTTTAGTGTATATGATATAAGGTATAAGATTTAGGGTATATGGTATAGGGTTTAGGGTATAAGGGATAATGTATAGGTATATGATTTAAGGTATGGAGGTATAATGTACAGGCATATAATTTAGGGTTTAGTGTATATGATATAAGGTATAAGATTTAGGGTATATGGTATAGGGTTTAGGGTATAAGGGATAATGTATAGGTATATGATTTAAGATATGGGGTAGAGGATATAAGGTATAAACATATGACTTAGGGTATGAGGTATAATGTACAGGTATATGACTTAGGGTTTAGTTTATAGGGTATAAGGTATAAGGTTTAGGGTATAGGGTTTAGGGTATAAGGGATAAGGCATAGGTATATGACTTACGGTATTGGGTTTAGGGTATAAGGTATAATGTAACGGCTAAATTACTAATGCAACGCCGAAATAATTTCCTCTTTTTTTTTTTTAAGCCGGGCTAATATACCATATGCCCTATGCCATATACCCTATGCCCTGTACCATATACCCTATACTCTATCTATGCCCTATACCATATACCCTATATCCTACACTCTATACCCTATACCCTACACTCTATACCCAATACCCTATATCCTGTACCATATAGGGTATACCCTATATCCTATGCCCTATGCCCTATACCCTATAGGGTATACCCTATACCTTATACCCTATACCATATAAGGTATACCTTATACCCTATGCCCTATACCTTATACCCTATACCATATACCTTATATCCTATACCCTACACTCTATACCCTATACCCTATACCATGTACCCTATAGGGTATACCCTATGCCCTATACCCTATACCCTATAGGGTATACCCTATACCTTATATCCTATACCCGATACCCTATACCCTATACCTTATACCCTATACCCTATGCCCTATACCCTATAGGGTATACCCTATACCCTATAGAGTATACCCTATACCCTATGTCTTATACCCTATACCCTATACCCTATAGTATATAGGGTATACCCTATACCCTATAGTATATAGGGTATAGGGTATAGTATATAGGGTATACCCTATAGGGTACATGGTATAGGATATAGGGTATAGAGTGTAGGGTATAGGGTATAAGGTATAGGGCATATGGTATAGGGTATACCCTATAGGATACAAGGTATAGGGTATAGGGTATAGAGTATAGGATATAGGGTATAGGGCATAGGGTATAGGGTATACCCTATAGGGTATAGGGTATAAGGTATAGGGTATACCCTATAGGGTATAGGGTATACCCTATAGGGTATAGGGTATACCCTATAGGGTATAGGGTATAGAGCATAGGGAATAGGGTATATGGTATACCCTATAGGGTATAAGGTATAGGGTATAGATCATAGGGCATAGGGTATAGGGTATACCCTATAGGGTATAGTGTATAAGGTATAGGGTATATGGTATAGGGCATAGGGTATACCCTATAGGGTATAGGGTATAAGGTGTAGGGTATACCCTATAGGGTATAGGGTATAGGGTATAATGTATAGGGCATATGGTATATGATATACCCTATAGGGTATAGGGTATACCCTATAGGGTATAGGGCATAGGGCACATGGTATAGGGTATACCCTGTAGGGTACAGGGTATAGGATATAGGGTATAGAGTGTAGGGTATAGGGTATAAGGTATAGGGTATACCCTATAGGGTACAGGGTATAGGGTATAGAATATAGGGTATAAGGTATAGAGCATAGGGTATAGGGTATACCCTATAGGGTATAGGGCATAGGGTATAGGTATACCCTATAGGGTATAGAGGGTATAGGGTATAAGGTATACCCTATAGGGTATAGGGTATAATGTATAGGGTATATCCTATAGGGTACAGGGTATAGGGTATAGGGTATAGGGCATAGGGCATAGGATATACCCTATACCCTTATAGGGTATAGAGTATAGGGTATAATATATAGGGTATAGGATAGGCCGTCCATCTTTTGACTTTTCTTCTATATACTATCATTTATTTAGTTTTTTTCTATCTTTTTTTATATAACTTTTTGTAAAAAAATCACTAATTAACATAGTCTAAAATATTATTTTATAGTCAATAATTTTTTTTAAAAAAAATAAAAAATAAATATAAGGTATTCCGTCCCTCTTTTGACTTTTCTTCTATATACTTTCATTTGTTTAGTTTTTTTCTATCTTTTTTATATACCTTTTTGTAAAAAAAAAAATCACTAATTAACAAAGTCTAAAATATTATTTTCTAGTCAATAAAAAATTAAAAAAATATATAAAATAAATATAGGATAGTCCGTCCCTCTTTTGACTTTTCTTCTATATATTTTCATTTGTTTAGTTTTTTTCTAGCTTTTTATATACTCCATCTTTTTGTAAAAAAAAAAAATCACTAATTAACAAAGTCTAAAATATTATTTTCTAGTCAATAAAAAAAATTAAAAAAAATAAAAATAAATATAGGGTAGTCCGTCCCTCTTTTGACTTTTCTTCTATATACTTTCATTTGTTTAGTTTTTTTCTATCTTTTTTTATATACCTTTTTGTAAAAAAAATTACTAATTAATAAAGTCTAAAATATTATTTTCTAGTCAATAAAAAATTAAAAAATAAAATAAAAAATAAATATAAGGTAGTCCGTTCCTCTTTTGAATTTTCTTCTATATACTTTCATTTGATTTGTTTTTTTCTATCTTTTTTTTTATATATCTTTTTATATATTATTACTTAGGTATATTAATATTTTTTAGAAGTTCAAATTATTAAATTATTATCAATAAATTTAAAATGATTAAATTAATGAGTATTGTTATTAATTAATAACATTATTATTTCTGATATTATGTATTATTACTAGTTATTATTAATATTATTATTAAAATTGACAATACTTTAGGTGACCAAAATTTGTCACTTAAATATGGTCACCTTTGATTAGGTGACTATTTTTTTGGTCACCAAATGTTTAGTTACCATAAAATGCATTGTTAGGTAACATCAATTTAGGTTAAATTGACTACATTGGTTGTCCCCTAAGATCTAGTCACCTAACAAATTCTTAGGTGACAAAGTCTTTGTTGGTCACGTAAAGTTAAGGTAAGGTGACCAATTGTTTTTTCGCCATTTCTTGGTCACCAAAAACGTTTTTGGGTAACGAAAATTTCTTTTGTCGCAAAATGTTTACAAATAAGGTGACGTCCAGGTTGGTCGCCAAAGATATAGTCACAAAATATTCTTTTAGGTGACAGACTTGTATTAGTCACGTAAATTTTATTTGAGGTGACTATTTGTTTTGGTCACCAAAAGTTTCGTTACAAAAGGTGTCATAAGGTGACAAAAAATGAACTTAGTGGCAAAAAACCTCCGTAAGGCGACAAATACATTGGTCGCCTAAGAATGGTCGCAAAAGATTGATCTTGAGTGACAAATCAATTATTTTGTCGCCAAAAGCCGTTTTAGGTGACCAAATAGTATTGGTCACCTTAGATTGGTCACCCAAAGTACATTTTGTAGTAGTGGAGACATACAAGGAAAAACCAATCTCTCTGTCCTCTCAAGAATCTGTCAACCTTGAAATATTGGAGAAAAAAAGAAAAATAGAGAGAGCGGAACAAAGAAATGCGGTTCCAGACAAGTCACGGTTGATGGTGAATGGCAATTAAAAGTGGTTTGTGGCTTTCACAATCATCCGATTTGCCAATCCATGTTGGGTCACTCTTATGCCGGTAGATTACAGAAATCAGAGGAGGAGTACGTGATAGAATTGTCACATGCAAATGGTCGGCCGAAATATATTTTACATGGATTAAAAGAGAAATTTCCGGAAAACAAGTCCATAATACGGTCTATTTATAATGCGCGAGTGAAGAGCAGGGCAACTGAGCATGCGGGTCGTTCTCAAATCCAACAGCTCATGTTTAAATTGACCGATCATGCTTATCACTTCGAATATCGGCAATGCGAGAATAAAAATTTCATTAAGGAGATATTCTTTGCTCATCCGAAAAGCATTGAATTGATGAAGGCATTTCCATACGTTTTGTTCATGGATTGCACTTACAAGACAAATAGGTACAACTTACCTTTGTTTGAGATTGTGGGCGTGACTTCAACCAAAATGACCTTCTTAATTGTTGTTGTATACCTAGAGGCTGAGAAAGAAGGAAACTACACGTGGGCATGCGAAGTGCTGAAATATTTTATGGATCAATCATGTCTTCCTAATGTTATCGTGACCGATAGGGAGCTTGCCTTAATGAATGCAATTCGTGAGACATTCCCAACGACAACTCATTTGCTCTGTCGATGGCATATCAACAGGAATATTCTAGCAAAATGCAAGAAAATGTTTGATATGCAAGAGATTTGGGAGGCGTTCATTCTTCATTGGAATGTAATGGTCAAAGCTGATACAGAGGCATCATTTGATGACTATTTACGGCGATTATCAGAAGATTTCAGTCAATATCCCGATGCGGTCAATTATGTCCTGAATCAGTGGATTGTGCCTTACAAAGAAAGATTTGTCTCGTGTTGGACAAACCATTTTATGCACTTTGACAACTTGACTACAAACAGGTATATCAGGCGAACTTTATGTTTCCGTCATATGTTTTGATGTTTTCTATGTTTTGTTAATTATATGCTAATAAATTACGTAACCTATGTTAGGGTGGATCGTCAACATGCCTTATTGAAGAAACAACTTGGATCGAGCCAGGGAGCATTTGAGACATGTTGGAAACAAATTCATAAACTCATCGAATGCTCCCATATTGCAATCATTGCCTCATTTGAGAAAAGCAGGACTGTGGTTCAACACAAATTCAAGTCATCGATATGGAGTGAGGTTAGAGGCATGGTGTCTATAAATACACTGGATTTGATTTTCAACTCACTGGATTCTCTATATGATGGTAGCCGAGATTCATTGTTGTGTGGATGTGCGGTGAGATCGGCATGCGGACTCCATTGTCCACATGAGCTTGCACAGTTCATGCAATTCAACTCGCCCATCCCACTTGATAAAGTTCATGCATTTTGGCGTAAGCTATACCCTACCGATCATGAGTTACGATGATGATATTGAAGAAGAGATTCGAAATCGGTACAATGAGATTCACAATACTCTTGATTTAAGATTTGAGGCAGCTCCACGAACCGGAAAGAATTTGATTGTTCGGAGATTGACCGAGATTTGTCATCCTGCAACAACAATGGCCAATGAACCTGCAGTTAAAACAAATAATAAGGGTCGTCCTAAAGCAAAGAATGCTAAGTTCCTCAAATCCACGAAGCGGAATCCTAGCGCATTTGAGTACGTGGAGGCCATACCCGACCAAGTTTTATTCAACACCGATGCAAATCAAGGTTCTCCGATGTTATCTGCAAAAGCCAAGTTACAGGTAACCTCAAAACTATTTGTATTATTCAGTTAAACTTTATATCATGAAATAATTAGTCATTTCAACTTATTTTTACTTTTTTGAATTTATCTTATAGCCCATTCGTCGAAAAAGTCAACATGCAATCCAATATCTTAATCAACTACCGGTTTTCATGCATGGCTATATTGAGAAAACAGTTGATGTGCGGGGTGATGGGAATTGTGGCTTCCGGTGTATTGCGGAGTTACTTAGCCGTGATTCAAATGAGTGGCGGTGGGTTCGGAAAGTGTTATATCGGGAGGTTTTTGGAAATCAAGAGTTGTATGCTGAGTTATTCATGGCCGAGGATAGGGTGGATAAAGTCCTTTCTGCTATCCACTGGTTTGATGGACCATGCGGAGAAGCAAATTGGTTTAACTCTACAGAATGGATTACGCTGTTGCAAATGCATTCAACGTTGCGTTGGTGACTTTGAGTAACACCTTGTCTTTGACCTTCCTTCCTCTACGAAAATCAATGCCACATAACCCAAAATTGATTTGTATATACTATGTCAACGGCAATCATTATATTCATGCCAAGTTGAAGGAAGGATGTCCATTACCACCAGTATCATACAAATGGTATGAAGAACGTCATGAATGTGCAACCGGATGGCTAGATTCTTATCAAGATCGATTAATGCAAGTATCCGAAATATCAACTTATGTAATTGATATTAAATAATTTTATTTATGTTAAATATTATGATTTGTGGTGTTACATGTCTTTAAATAATTTTCATTTATTATTAAATTCCATTTAAAGTTATATTAAAAATTTAACTAACTTTAAATTAAATTAACTTTTTTAATGACGGGAAACACATTGTTACATTCCGTCTTAATAAACAGAAAAAAAAAATGAATTTTTTTTTTGAATGGTTCGATCGGTAGTGGCTGAATTTTATCAAATATTTCGGCCAGTACTTGCCGAAAAACTGAAAAAAATTCGATCAGTACTGGCCGAACCTTTGTAACTATGGCAAAAAAATATTTAAAAATTTAAGTCAATGCTAAGAATACGTAACAATGTTTTTTCGTGAACGTTTCCAAAAAAAAAAAGCACTCTTATTATCAGTCTCGGCCAGTAGTGGCCGAACAGTAATGGGATTTTCGGTCAGTACTGATCGAACTTCTTGACTGGTTCGATCAGTACTGGCCGAATTTTTGTTGTCGTGCGACATAACTTGCCAACTTATGACAGCAACAAACCTGCTGTAGTCTGCACTCACCAGGGCACGTCCCCGACTTGTCTATGCTGCAACCATCACCCATACACACATATACAAATCCATACACCAACCAATCACCTCATACACATAAAACCATTAACCCATATACACACTCACCTCATACATACACCAACCAATTACCCCATATATATACAAACCATAAATCCAAAAATTAATCATTACCTTATTTTGAAACATCAAATACAAAACCAAAAATAATTGTTCATATAATTATTATCTCATTTTCAAACATCAAATACAAAACCAAAAATAATTGATCATACAAAACCAAAACTACAAATCTATTGTCATCTTCTATCACCCTGAGAAGTTGATGTCCGTGCTGGAATTTGAGTTGCTGCCAGTGCTCTAAAGATGACGTCCATAGCCTCCTGTGCACTAACTGAGTGATCTCCATCTGTCCATTTCTCAGCAATAGGAATCATGACGTTTCGAACATTCATAATCATATCCCACGGATTAGGGGCAACAACATAAGTTATCCTCCTGACCAGCGTGAGCCCGCTCAGTAATGAGATACAAAAAATAATCATAATAAATTTTTAAGTCTTGAACAAAAATTAGACCCCCTCCACAAAAAAACTTTTGTCTCTTTTCCTTTTTTGAAAGTCAATTTAAGATATGAACAAATCAATATTTTACATGTAATTTAATATCTGAAAATTTTCAATCATATTAAGGATGAATAAAGTATCAATTGAAAAATTTATAACTTCTCAATAACAACAAATATCAAATAAATGTTCGGTCAAAGTTTAATAAAGTTTCTCAAATAAGTCACAAGGCAATATTTTAGGATGGGGGACTGTAAGAAACACACTTTAACCTAACCGAACAGTCCCATTACCTTTGGGGTGGGGATGGTCAAATGAACAATGAAATTCTGGATTCTAGATAGTCGCAAAGATTAAAACTCAAATAGCAACTGTACACAAACTCTAGTATAGTCATGTGTCCCTTGATTAACATTGTTTTAATGAGATTGTATTGGGTCAATTTCAGAATAAATAAACTTTTGATATTTCTGATTTTCTTTACAATTCATACCCTAATAAAGTTATCTGATAACATTTGCTAAATTAATTCATGAGTATTGAATCATCCACCTCAAAATTCGAGAAATTAATATAAAATCAAATAAGTAACACCGAAATAGAGTTAAGTACCTATTTAGTCCCTGACGTTTAGCGTTTTTTACGATTTCGTCCCTATCGTATTTTTGTGAACGTTTACATCCTTGACCTACCTATATAATTTTTCCAGTTAATCCTTTCATCCACTTTCCGTCAATTTCTCCGTTAACTTTGCTGAGGAGGCAGTAACGGGGGTTGAAACTGTAACATGTTAAACTCTAGACCCTAAAAAATAAATTTTAAAGTTACAAAACACCCCCTTTCTTCCTTTAAAATGTAAATTAGTTTACATAAACATAATAATAATAATAATAAATGTCAAAAAATATTTTAATCTATTTTTAAATTTATTATTTTTGAATATTCATTTTGAGACGGAGGAAATATCGAATATTATTTCCAAACAACACCCACCTTCACCGTCGCCTCCTCTGTCTCTGTCTCCAACTCCTTCACCCCTTCCTCTGCAATTTCCGTCACCACCCACCTTCACGCCCGCTGCCACACCTTCCCCACCTTCGCTGTAACTGCAGCCCCATTCCCATTCTTCTCGACTCCTTCCCCCTCCCCACCCCATCTCTTCTTCTTCCATAAATCCGGCGACCTACTATAAGATCTATAAGAGCCACGTTCCCTAATTTAAAACCCAAAATCAAAATTCTAAAAGCATAAAACAAACCATTCAACATAAAACCTACATTTTTATTGAGATTCGCAATCGGCGGAGAGATGGAACGATGAGGAGCAATCACCGGAAAAAATGGAGGTTCGTCGACGGTGGTGTTTAAGGAATTGAGAAAATGTTTCGGCTATCTTGAATCTGGGGGAGCATCAGCGAGGTATTGAGGGGGTATTCCATGGGTGGGCGGCAGTGTGGGAGGGAGATAAGGTGGGGTAAAGAGAGGAGGGGCGGAAGGAAATGAAGCGTTGGGTGGGTTCTGGTTCTTGGGAGAGAGAGGGCAAAATGAAAGGGGCAAAATATATTATTATTTTATTATTATTATTATTATTATTATTATTATTATTATTATTATTATTATTATTATTTTATTATTATTTTATTCTTATTATTATTATTTTTTTATTATTATTAAATTATTATTATTATTTTATTATTATTATTTTTTTTAATTATTTTTAATTATTATTATTATGTAAACTGATTTAGGTTTTAAAAGAAGAAAGGAGGTGTTTTGTAACTTTAAAATTTATTTTTTAGGGTCTAGAGTTTAACATTTTACGGTTTCAACCCCCATTATTGCCACTCAGCAAGTTAACGGAGAAATTGACGGAAAGTGGACGGAAGAATTAACTGGAAAATTATATATGTAGGTCAAGGATGTAAACGTTCACAAAAATACGATAAGGACGAAACCGTAAAAAGTCAAGGACTAAATATAGGTACTTAAATCCACCGAAATATACCCAGTTGTAAGTCTTATTTCAGGGATAAACACGTAACATTCAAAACGAAGATATAACCAAAATATAAATTCCAGAAAGAACCAAAAAACACCCAAAAATCGAAGAATTTAATGAAGCAGAATAAACATACATAAATCTAAACATTAAATATGATAAGCGAAAAAATAAAATAAAAAAAATCTCACAGTTTCCCATCGTCGTCAATCTCCAGCTTCTTCTGGCACCCAGTGGTCGGATTCGCAATGTTGAACTGCACTCACAACACATACCATAAGCAAAATTAATAAGAAAAACCATATACAAATTCAAACATGGATATCTAGAAGGAGATAATACAGAGAAAAATTGAAAGATCAGAAACCTACCTTCTTCTTTGATGGCGAAAGAGAAGGCCGAGCTGAAGAAAATGCCGCTTTCTAGGTTTTGATGCTGCGGTTGCTGCTAGGGTTTTGGGGGAAACGGTCTGATTGAGATTATAAAGCCTTGGTATAGCTGAAAAGATTATAAAGCCTTGGTATAGCGGACCCTAAATTGGGCCTATTTTCTTGAATGGGCTTTCTGATTTTGGGCTTTCGTGTAATTAGTATACTCCCTCCGACCCGTCGATTTTAAGAAAGCTTTTCATTTTGGGTGTCCCACCAATCTTAAAAATTTTCAAAATGGAAAGTTTTTATCACTATTCCCTCCACTCATTATCTCTCCTACATTATTTTAATACTCACAATACCATTATAATTTACTATTCCCTCCACTCATTCTCTCTCCTATTTTACTATTACACTCACAACATTTATTATTTCCTTAATTCCCGTGCTATTTAAAACTTTCTTAAGATCGGCGGGACGGATCTTAAGATCGGCGGGACGGAGGGAGTATTACTCTAACGAGTAAATGGCTCTCACCATCCTGTGTGACGTTCGAATACGAACAACGAGTAGTTCAAAAAAATAAAAGGCAATAATAAAGATAAAAAAGAAAGTACAAAATGAAATAATGATATTTTATTGATTAATTTAATTATAGACTCGTCACTCTAATTAAAATTACTAATGCAATCATGAAAAATCATTTTATTTTTAACTTTTTATAATCATGTTTTGTGTCACTAGTATTAATCATACAAAATTGTCTAATGAACATGCCCTCTTAGAATAGACATGCCCAATCGGACCTGAATCGCCGGTTCAAATCGAAATTGGACCGGCCAAGAACTGGCAGGAAACCGTGAACCGCCTTTGAACCGAACCGTTGGTTATTCGATCCGGTTACGATTTTTATTTTTCAAAACCAGTGAACGGGCAGTTCATGAACAGTGAACCGAAACTGTGAACCGGAACCGACGGTTCAGACAAAGATAACAGCTAGTTTAACGGCTAGTTGATCTGGGTCATGTATGAGGGGGTGTCGTGTATGAGGACGTGTGATGTCCTCTGACATGAGGTGATGTCGTTATGAGGACGTGTGATGTCCTCTGACATGAGGTGGTGTCGTTATGAGGACGTGTGATGTCCTCTGACTGAGGTGGTGTCGTGTATGAGGGCGTGTGATGTCCTCTGACTGAGGTGGTGTCGTTACGAGGACGTGTGATATCCTCTGACAGAAGTGGTGTCGTTATGAGGACGTGTGATGTCCTCTGACTGAGGTGGTGTCGTTATGAGGACGTGTGATGTCCTCTGACTGAGGGGGTGTCATGTATGAGGACATGTGATGTCCTCTGAATGAGGTTTTGAAATGTTTGAGGACGTGTTGGTGTCCTCTTGTGGGGATGAAAGTGTTTGTGCCTTGAGAGGAAGGCGCTTGTGCTTTAAGTGTTTTGACTTCGGGGAGGCGTGCTTGCCTTGTGTTTTGTCCGCTTGGGAAAAGTTCGGGCTTACAATGGCTGCCGAGGAAATGACTTGTTTGTTGCGAAGGCATTTGTGCCTTGGGATGTGTGTTCGAAGGCGTTTGGGCCTTGGAGTCCGGACTTACGATGACAGCCGGGGTTTGTTTTGCCGTTTAGTGGGCGAGATCCGGACTTACGATGACGGTCGGGATTTATCTGCAGGGGATATGTACTTTCATACGGTCTTACATTGATGGTCGTTTGACTTTTATCCCCTGGGGAAGGGGGTTCGGTCTTACATTGGTGGCCGATGTTATTTTTGTGTTTTTGTTTTTTGAAGGCGTTTGGGGCCTTGAGATTTGCGTTCGAAGTCGTTTGGGGCCTTGAGGTCCGGACTTACGATGATGGTCGGGGTTTGTTTTGTCGTTTAGTGGGCGAGATTCGGACTTACGATGACAGTCGGGGTTATCTTTGTTGGTTTAGGGACCAAACTGCATGAATCTTGCTGAAAATGGCCTTTGGACAGCCAAGGGCAAAGATTATAAAGGCAAAAGAGGAATTTAGCCTGGGCTGCAAAGTGATCCGTGCGGATTCACTTGCCTTGCAAAGTTGTCCGCACGGATACACTTGCAAATCTGATTTTCTTAGCCAAAAATCAGATTTCAGCAATGCCCATTCCATCTTCTTTTCCAATTTATTTCGAGGAGAAAGAGAAAGAGGGAGAGAAAACTTGAAATTTTGATCAAAATTTTCTTGATTGAATCCTTTCGAGTTGCTAGATTGATATCATGGCGGAAAGATTGGGGCGAGGTCGTCGTCAAAGGGGCCGAGAGGCTATAGAGAGGAGATTGGATCTCCAAAGAAATTTTTCCTCGTACTTTCCTTAAAAAATGAACCCGGATGTGTTATATCCGGACTCGGGGGTGCACACCTTGCGGGGAAAAACTGTAAAGGAGGTAAGAAATCAAATTTTGTTTTGATTCTTGCTCGGAATGATGTATGCTAGAACTAGGTTTTTAGTTTTTGCATATTTGGGGCTTTTGTTGTTGCAATGTTCATTTTGTGAAATTGATGTTGAATTGCTGAAATTGGGTGTATATGGATTGCGGGTATGTGATTTTTGTTCAAAAAAGTGGAGTTTAGCTCTTATTTGTTAAAATAAAGTGTCTCTCCTTGAAATGCATGCTTTGGTGACTTGTACCTTGATGATATTTCTGCATGTACATTATTTTTTGTGGGGAAAAAATTACTGTGTAGGGACGGACTTTGTATGGAAAATTTATGTGCAATGTGTGCCGCGTTTCGTGACGGACTTTTGTTTGAAAATGTGTCGTGTAGGGACGGATCAATTTTGTTAAAATGTGTAATGTGCGTGTTTTCGTGACGGACTTTTGTTTGAAAAAAATTGCCGTGTTGGGACGGACTTTTGTTTGAAAAAATTGTCGTGTTTGGACATACTTTTGTTTGAAAAAATTGTCGTGTTTGGACATACTTTTGTTTGAAAAAATTGTCGTGTTGGGACAGATTTTATTTGAAAAAATTGCCGTGTTGGGACGGACTTTTATTTGAAAAAATTGCCGTGTTGGGACGGACTTTTATTTGCGAAAATTGCCGTGTTGGGACGGTCTTTTGTTTGCGAAAATTGTCGTGTTGGGACGGTCTTTTGTGATGTGAGATTGCCATTTTAGGACGGTCTTTTGTAATTTGTGAGATTTCCGTATTGGGACGGACTTTTTGTGATTTGATTTTTTTTTTGCATATTTGCTTAAGTACTATTATTGACGTATCTTTGCCGTGTTTACCTGCATGATGACTTGCCGTCATCTGGGAAGGCGAAGAGGATGAAGTCGCGGGGGTCCCTTGAGGCCGTGGTTGAGGTGTGGCGGAACCTGCTTGATATTTATCGGGATGGGAGGCCTAGTCCTCGGAAGTTAGTGATTGCTACGGGGCTAAACGTGTTCGTGGAGAACCTGGCCGGGATAGCAGAGACGCAAAAGAACAAGGACGTCTTCTTGGCCTTGTCTGAGTATTGGTGGGATACCACGCATACCTTCCATTTTAGCTGGGGAGCGGTGACGGTGGCTCCTACTGACTTTGCGGCGATCACCGGGCATTCCTTTAATGGGGAGTCGGTGAAGTGGCAGGATCGGATGTCCGACGAGTTGCTGACTGAGCTGCTGGGCTTTGCGCCTTGGCCCCGTAAGGGCTTGGGTATGGTGTACCACGATGTGGAGGCAAAGATTACGGCCAACATCGGGGAGTATAGCCGGGACACTGGGGTAGCGATGGCGGAGCAGCTGGCGCGCTCGTTTCTGTGGTTTGCCCTCTCCGAGACTTTGTTCTCGAATCATGCCTCTTCCGCTCTTTTCCCTCTGTTGGAGAGTCTGTTGGACTTGGAGAGGGTTTGTGACATTGTTTGGGGTGAGGCGGGCTTGGGCGAGCTCTATTTCAATATGGACAGATTTAGCCGGGGAGCGGTCAACTCCCTGGGGTGCTTTGATTTCGCACTGGAGGTATGAGTTTACATGCTTTTGTCGTTTAGCATTTCATCATTTTCTCCGTCTTCTTTTTCCTTTTCTTTTCCTTGCCTGAGCATCATCTATTTTTTTTAATTGTGGCAGGCGTGGAGCTACGAGATATTCCGGTGCCAGCCGTGGGACTGGCAGGATGAGGCCATGTTTGATTATCCCGCCATGTTGTGCTGGGCTCACTCTTTGAGGAAGAGGAGGACAAGCCGGGGAAAGATCACTGTTACCTATCAGGAGGTGCAGCGATACCTGGAGAGTGACAGTCCGGAGGGGTTTCAGCTGTAGCCTTGGACTCGATATGGCGATGATGAGCTGGAGGGTGCCCCTTGGGTGACACGGCAGCGAAAGCTTCTGCGGGGCTTCACTTGCGACTCCCTGTACTTGGGGGAGAGGGTTTTCTGGCAGCATGGCGCAGGTGTATCCCCTATAGCTCTGAGGGATCCGCCTTTCCACATGATGAGTCCTGCTGACATGGACTTGCTGGAGTTCGAGCGGTACCGGGCCGGCGTGAGTGCCGAGGAGTTTGTCCTGGAGGACGAGGAGTACGCGACCTTTGTCAGGCGGAAACTGAGGATGCCACAGGTGTTGGTGAGGGAGAGGCAGACTGGCTCGTCGCGTCCTCCAGATGTCCCAGTGCCTGGGCCGGACTTTTCTTACATCCGCGGGGACTCCTCGAGGAGGAGGGTATCAGTGCCGATCCTTGAGCATGGTCCTGCCGCCTATCGGGTTGATCCGGATGCTGCAATGAGTTTGTTTACTCTTTTCCATCTTGGCATCTTTTTTGTATTTTTCTCTTTTGTCGAGTACTTTGTATCTCTTTTGCTGAGTGTTTCTTTGGTTGCTTGCTTGTGTAGGTCTCGGGGCGGTCCTTGGACGTGCTCACCCGCCGGTATGTGGGATTGAGGGCCTTCACGAAGAAGCTTCTGAGGAAGATGTCCTGCGGGTCTTCGTGGAGTGCGGCGGCGTTCGAGCCGATGCCTTCGAGGAGGTCTGTGGATACTCCTTCTTCGAGGGATGAGCCAGAGCCATAGCCTGAGTTGCCGGTTCGGGGGCGATATAGCTTTGATGCGGGGACTTCTTCGGCGGCTCGAAGGCCGCAGACCCTTTATCAGTTCCTCCCTCCGTCGGGTGCGCAGGGTGAGGGTTCGTCCTCAGGAGCCTTCTTCAATCCTTTTGCTGGGCTTGATCCTTCGGACTTCTTCGAGCATTCGATCGAGGAGGGGGTCGAGTTCTCCGATGACGAGGAGGTGACTGCCGGGTTCGCCGAGACACAGGGGTTCCCGTTTGAAGAGGCTGACGATGATGAGTCGGAGTTGGACTCCCTTTTTGTTTCTTCTTTTTTTGTTTTTGTGGGCATTTGTAAAGCAACAGACATTTTGTATATGTAAAAAAACACTTGTATTTGGCATAGCAAGGTATTTTATGTGAGATGTAATGATGTATTTGTGATTCCAGGGACTAACCTAGGAATTGTTGCTAGCTTATTTTATTTTGGGCATGTCGCATGAGCTGGGAATGCATTTGTGGTTAGTGTATGGGGCCGGAAACGGCTTTGGCTAGGCTTTTGAGTAGTCGGGGGCAAAATCCTGCCGCGAACTGTTTTTCAGTTGCTGAAAAATTTAGCCAGGCTGCAAAGTGGTCCTCGCGGACACTTCATGCATGCAAAATGGTCCGTGCAAATTCTTCTTGCTTTTGGAGAGGGAATAAGATTTACTGAAAATTTGGATTTCACTTATCTCCCCACTCTCATTTGCAGTCAACTTCGAGCTTTCTTCCCATTTTTTCAAGAAACCTCCATTTTTGTCATGGATTCTTCGTCTGTTCCGGGAATTTTGCCAAGGCTTTCAAAGGAGAGGCGAGTATACTTCCTTGAGCGGCTCGAGACGTGGATGAGGCACAACAAACGGGCTTTTGAGGTGCGATTTTGACTTCGCTCGGTTTGGTCCCTTAGGGAGTTAGTTCCTGATTGGGAGTTGTTGTGGGCCTCTGCAAGGTTCTGGGACATTACATTAGGAGGCATGTGTATAGCTTCTCCTACAACGAGGTTACTGTGATGATGTGTATCCGAAAATTTTCCCATTTTTTGTTTAAAAGAAAATCAACGAAAACGGAGTCGCCACGCCATTTTAATTTTGAGGGCCAAAACTTTGAAAAAAGCCCGAGATCAGAGATTTAGATTCGGAGGTCATGTTACGCGTCGGGAAGGACGTTAGTGTGCACCCGACGCGCCTCGTAAAACGAGTCTTCCAAGCTGAAAATCATTTGTGTGTGTGTGTGTGTGTGTGTTTTGGCCAAAATAAGTTGAAACTCAGAAAAGTAAAAATGGGGATCTTTTCTTAAGACTTTAAACTGATCCCATGATTTTTTGGAAGATTTTTGGATTGAGATTTGGTACTCAAAAGACCTTTTGAAGTTGAGAGCCATTTCTGCCAGAATGAAAAAGACAGTGGACCTTTGATTTTGAAATGGATTCAAGGGTCTTAAAACTTCATAATCTGGATAAACTCAGAGAATGAAAGTTGTTCTAGACACCTTAAATAAAGTTTGTGCGAAGGAATTTTCCATTTTGGAGAAGATTTGAGGGGTCAAAACCTTCTGGAAACCTCAGATATGAGATCTGGATTCCCAGAAGCTGATGAACTAGCCTCTGAAAGAAAATTTGAAAAGAGGAGTTTTACTCACCCAAAAAATAAAGTAAAAATATGTCTGGAAAGATCTGGATGTTGGCTACAAAAAGTATTTTGTAGTCAACACCAAATTCCAAGTTCATCTGTGTCCAAAAATTAATACCATGGACTGAGGTCTGAGAAAATTGCTACTGGACAGCAACTTCTCAAGAAGGAGAATATAATTTTAAAGGGGGTTTTGCATCCATGCTTGTTCCCATTTCCCTAGGTTTTGGTTAGTGATCACTAGACTTTTTAGTGGTGAATCAACTATACCAAACCATCCTTGGGGTACATTAGGACTAAGCATTTCATTTGCTTGGGAAGGGGATTTTTATCCTTTGAAAATGAGATTTTATGCTTGAAAATGGTTTTTAGGGTTTTGAAAATGAGTTTTCTTTGCAAGAAAGTAAGAGAACTTGAAAATAATGTTGATCTTTGTAGAAGATCATCCATGGAGATGGTCTTCCATGGTGATCTTCTTAGATCTAGAGCAAGAAGATGAAAGAACTACATTTTGTAGTTTGAAGATGCATGCATGGATGAGATTTAGGGTTAGGAGAAGGAGGGTTTACCAATCTTCCTTGTGTTCTTGAGTGTTTGGCTTGAGTGTATGAGTGTTTAGGGCTTTAATATGAGAGTGAGTGGATGAGTATGAGTTGGGAAAGATTGGAGAGAAAATGGTGACAATTCAAGTGAATTCTCACTGTTTTCTCTCTATATTTCGCCAGAGGTTCGGTGCAAAATGTGTTTTTCTTCTTTATTTTTGTATTTGGAGGGCTCAATTTATAGCCCTCACGAAAATGCAAACTCATCCGCGCGGACAAGTCCCCTCGGCGTGCCTTGTTCATTAAATGCGGCTCCAACTTTGGACAAGGGGAATATTTCTTTTCAAAATTCAAATTGACCGGCGGATTATGTTTCCGGCATTTCTATTTGTGGTTTTATTCTTTTGTTTTTCTTTTTTAAGATTCTTTTTAAGGTTTAACCTTAAATAACAATGCCCATTTTACCCTCACTTTGTTAGAAAGGTTAGGATTGTTAGGAATTGTTAGAAATGTTATAACTTTCGTTAATTTTCTAACGAAAATTCTAACAAGCTCAAATTGGAGCACTTACGGTAGCCCCTCGGCGACGGCGCTTCGAAGGAAGCGGGGTCGTCGATAAAGTAAGGCTCCATGTTTGGCGGGATGATCGAGTGATCGGGTGGGTGAACCTAGCGATAGGCTACCTACGTATCCCGATTGGGAATCAAGCCAGTCGTAGTTCGGGTCTTTGACCCTGGAGATGATGGCGTTTTAGGTGCCTCGAACACGATGAGCGAGTTCTACGGTCGTTTCTTTGGAAAGAAACTTCTGCTTTGGGAATAAGAGATGACCATTTTCGGTCGATGGCTATCCATTCTGCTTTGAGGATAGGAATGACCATTTTCGGTTCTGCTTTGGGGATGATTGCGATTTATCGCTTTCCTAGTGATAGCGTCTTAGGTGCCTCAAACCTTGGAGATGGCGTTTTTTAGGTGCCTCGAACCTTGGAGATGGCTTTTTAGGTGCCTCGGACCTTGATGATGATGGCTTTTTAGGTGCCTCGAACCTTGATGATGATGGCTTTTTAGGCGCCTCGGACCTTAATTTGAAATGGCCTTTCGGTGGACTTCGTCTGCTGCCGAAGGAGAGGGTGACCATTTTGGTCGAGGGCTGGACCTAATGATAGGCTACCTACGTATCCCCTAGTGGGAATCAAGCCCTTTCGTAGTTCGAGTTCTTCTCGAGATTCCGTTGGCTTTTGGGATTCCGTTAACTTTCTTTGAGGATTTTGTTAGCCTTTCTTTGAGGAAAATCGAGACGTATTCGTGCAGGAAATTGGTCTTACGTTTATTTGCCGTTGGATGATTTTGATGAAAGATACGGGATCTCGTTATCTTTCTCGGGGCACTCGGTCTTACGTTTGGCTATAGGGAAGATTTTGATGAAAGATACGGGATCTCGTTATCTTTCTCGAGGAGATCGGTCTTACGTTTGACTGCCGGGGAAGATTTTGATGAAAGATACGGGATCTCGTTATCTTTCTCGGGGCACTCGGTCTTACGTTTTACTGCCGGGAAGAATTTTGATGAAAGATACGAGATTTCGTTATCTTTCTCGGGGCACTCGGTCTTACGTTTTACTGCCGGGAAGAATTTTGATGAAAGATACGAGATTTCGTTATCTTTCTCGGGGCACTCGGTCTTACGTTTTACTGCCGTTTGAATAATTTTGATGAAAGATACGGGATTCCGTTATCTTTCTCGGGGAAATCGGTCTTACGTTTGACTGCCGTTGGAAGATTTTGATGAAAGATACGGGATCTCGTTATCTTTCTCGAGGAAATCGGTCTTACGTTTGACTGCCGGGAAAGATTTTGATGAAAGATACGGGATCCGTTATCTTTCTCGGGTCACTCGGCCTTACGTTTGACTGCCGGGGAAGATTTTGATGAAAGATACGGGATCTCGTTATCTTTCTCGGGGAAATCGGTCTTACGTTTGACTGCCGGGGAAGATTTTGATGAAAGATACGGGATCCGTTATCTTTCTCGGGGAAATCGGTCTTACGTTTGACTGCCGGGGAAGATTTTGATGAAAGATACGGGATCTCGTTATCTTTCTCGGGGAGATCGGTCTTACGTTTGACTGCCGGAGGTGATTTTGATGAAAGATACGGGATCCGTTATCTTTCTCGGGGCACTCGGTCTTACGTTTTACTGCCGGGGAATGATTTTGATGAAAGATACGGGATCCGTTATCTTTCTCGGGGCACTGGGTCTTACGTTTTGGCTTAGGGAATGATTTTGATGAAAGATACGGGATCCGTTATCTTTCTCGGGGCACTCGGTCTTACGTTTTACTGTCGGGGAATGATTTTGATGAAAGATACGGGATCCGTTATCTTTCTCGGGGCACTCGGTCTTACGTTTCTTGCTAGGGAATGATTTTGATGAAAGATACGAGATTTCGTTATCTTTCTCGGGAGAATCGGTCTTACGTTTGGCTATAGGGAAGATTTTGATGAAAGATACGGGATCCGTTATCTTTCTCGGGGCACTCGGTCTTACGTTTCTTTGCAGGGAATGATTTTGATGAAAGATACGGGATCCGTTATCTTTCTCGGGAGATCGGTCTTACGTTTGGCTAGGGAGGATTTTGATGAAAGATACGGGATCTCGTTATCTTTCTCGGGGAGATCGGTCTTACGTTTGGCCGTTGGAAGATTTTGATGAAAGATACGGGATCTCGTTATCTTTCTCGAGGAAATCGGTCTTACGTTTGGCTAGCCGGGAAGATTTTGATGAAAGATACGGGATCCGTTATCTTTCTCGGGTCACTCGGTCTTACGTTTCTTAGGGAAGATTTTGATGAAAGATACGGGATCTCGTTATCTTTCTCGGGGAAATCGGTCTTACGTTTGACTGCCGGGGAAGATTTTGATGAAAGATACGGGATCTCGTTATCTTTCTCGGGGAAATCGGTCTTACGTTTGACTGCCGGGGGTAATTTTGATGGGGTCTCGTTATCTTTCTCAGGGAGATCGGTCTTACGTTTGACTGCCGGGGAAGATTTTGATGAAAGATACGGGATCTCGTTATCTTTCTCGGGGAGATCGGTCTTACGTTTGACTGCCGGAGGTGATTTTTGATGAAAGATACGGGATCCGTTATCTTTCTCGGGGCACTCGGTCTTACGTTTGACTGCCGGGGGTAATTTTCTTGACAAGGGGCTGACTTTGGTTAACTTTGGTTAACTCTGTCGAGTTGGGGACTGAATTGCAGAGTCCTGGAATTTTAAGGGGCAAAAGGGTCATTTTGACCCTTGCAATCCTATCCGCGCGGAGAGGACCTGAAAATCAGGGGTATTAATTAGGGCCCACGCCCTTTCTCTTCCCCATTCAGCTTTTTCAAAATTACGAGAACAGAGAGAGAGAAGCTGCGAATCCGCCATTGTTGGCCTTAGAAGCTTCAAAAATCTTCCGATTTCTTCGATTTTGAGCAATGGAACATGGGGAAGGCGCTTTTCAAGGCCAAGGACGTGGCCCGGTAGCGGAGAGGCGATTGGAGCTCGTCCGGATGAGGAGGCATTACACCCTTTCGCAATCGATTGCGGAGGAGCCCTACCCCGATGCTTGGCAACATTGGGCTTCGGATTCGAATCTCCGAACGGTATACTTTGAAACCCTTTGATCCCTTTGTTGATTTCTTGTTTGAAATTTGAATTTTAGGTGATTTTTGAATTTTTTTTTTTTTTTGAAATTGAATATTGCATGTTCATTGTCTTTGAATCTTGATGATTATGTGAGTAACCCAAAATGTGCATTTTGCTTGGGAAAAAGAATTGGCATTTTCGCCATTTTTTTTTTTTAAATTCGAAAATTGCATATGAAAATTCGAAAATTGTGATTGATTTTTTTTTTTTTGAAATTGAATATTGCATGTCGATGATGATGATTTTTTTTTTTTTTGAAATTGAATATTGATATTGATGAATGATGGATGCATTTTGTTTGGAAAGAATGGGCATTTTGCCAATATGGGATGTATGTATGTTTAGGAGTTTTTTTTTTTTTGAAAAGTGGGACGGATTTTTCCTCCCGTTGCATGTAAGATGGATGATATGCATGTATGCATTTTTTTCTTTTTTAGAAAATGGGACGGAGTTTTATTTCCGTCAACTTCTTGTAGGATATGCATATATGCATTTTTTTTTATTGAAAATTGTTGAATGGGATTTGTTGAAAACTGTCTTTTCTGTGAGAAAAATGGGGCTATGTCTATTGCATGCCTTTATGCTGCCGAATTTTTTTTTTTTTAATGTATGTGTATGCTTTTTTTTTGTGCAAATGCAAATGCAATCTTTTTGACATTTTCTCTTTTTTTTTTTTTTTTTTGCGGGCGGAAACCGTTTTGTGACGGAGCGGTGAACAAAATGAAGACTCGAGGATCAGTGGAGTCCGTGATTGACTTGTGGGACCGGCTTCCGAATGTGGGCCGAGGAGCTTTGCCGAGTCCGAGACAGATCGTTGTCGAGACGGGGCTTTGGGAGTTCGTTGAGTGCTTGAGGGGGCTGGTCAAGTTCCCTAAGAGCAAGGGCTTGATGTTTGCTGCGGCGCGGCATTGGTGGGACGCGACCCGCACCTTCCACTTCTTACGGGCGAGGCTACGGTTACGCCCTCCGATTATCTTGCGATTACGGGCTGTCCTTTAATGGACGCGGCATTGAGTGGCGGGACGGCTACGGCGATGCTGATCTGCAGGCTCTTCTGGGATTTTCCCCTATTCCCAAAAAGGGGATGGGGATGGAGTATGCCGTGGTCTACGGCAAGATCGTGGAGACCATAGCGAGTTACGAGGCTGGGGAGGAGAGGATAGGCGCCGATCAGATTGCCAGGGCCTTCTTGTGGTTTGCTTTTTCGAGCACGCTCTTTGGACATGCTGAGGGGACGGCAGTCTTTGCCTTGTTGAGGTCCTTGGAGGACATGGAGACGGCCGGAGATGTCTCGTGGGGAGAGGCCGAGTGGCGAGCTTTATTTTGCTCTTGATAGGTACAGTCGGAAGGCTGTGAGCTCCTTGTACGGCTTTGAGTTTGCCCTGGAGGTATAAGCTCTCTTTTTGCTTTCCCTCCTCTCTTTTTTTTTTTTTAGCACACACTTTTCTTTCGCACTGGAGTGATTTGATTTTTACCTTTCGCAGGTATGGGCGTTGGAGTTTTTCACGTCACGATGTGGCGGCGGCCGGCGGAGTACGTCGGGCGTATCCGGCCATGCGGTCTTGGTCCAAGCATGCCCGGGAGAAGATAAGCTCCGGGGCGTACGACTCTCGAGTACGCGGATTGCCTTCCTTTGACGGAGGCCGAGACGAGATGAGGGGATGATATTCTTCCCACAGGATCGCTTTGAGGTGGCGCAGCTGAAGGGCGCCGAGATTTGACCGTGCGGCGGAGGATTTTGAGGGTCGACTGCGATGCATATTATGCAGGAGAGAGGGTGACGCGCCGGCATGGCGTGAACTCGCCTTTGAGGACACCGGTGGAGCCTCCCGCCGATATGATGCACCCGAGCGATCGGTCAGTGACACTGGGATGATTCTGCGGCGGCCGGCACTTCTCGGATTTTGTGGCGATTGAGCCATATGCGACATTCGTCTTGAGGAGGGCGAGGATGCCTCGGGTTTTGGATAGGGAGGGGCTTGGGATCCGCGGTACCCTCGGACGGATTTTTCCTATATCCGGGATGGGGTCCGATTGAGGGTGCGAGATCCCTCGGCCGGCGACTTCCACGAGCTTTAGGCCTCGTCGGGTATGAAGGTATGGCTTCACCTTTTCCCCTTCTTTTCTTTCTTTTGTTTCATCATCTTTAGCATCACTTCTTTTTTTGACGCTTTTGCTTT
Organism: Adenophora triphylla var. japonica; assembly: GCA_022495995.1. Taxonomy (NCBI): domain Eukaryota; kingdom Viridiplantae; phylum Streptophyta; class Magnoliopsida; order Asterales; family Campanulaceae; genus Adenophora; species Adenophora triphylla. The sequence goes on from JAFEMH010000782.1 coordinate 250,177, forward strand.
TGTGCGGTTTTCGGAGGTGGTCGTCGAGAAGGCGCGAAGCAAGTGATCGAGCCAAGAGATTCATCGGGAGGATGGTCGCTTGCGGGGCTCCTCGAGCTAGAGCGAGGCGACCACGGCGGCGCTGTCGGACGGGGAGGCTTCCCTATTCGCTCGAGACTTCTTGAGAGACTCCTCTGTCTCCTCTCCTTGATCCCGCGCGGTGCGCCTTCGGATCACGTCATTCTCGGGGATCCACACGGGCGGGGACACGTATGGCGGCATGGCGGGTCGTCTTCGTATGTCCGGGAGTCCGACGCCTTCACCTTCGGATACGATTTTTCGCGAGATCTCGGCTTGCCCTATCGGAGCGTGCCGGTTGGTCTGATGAGCCTCTTTACGGAGACGAGGACGATTCGAGCCCGAGATTTTCGGGGCTCCTGAGGAGGCGGGCCCGAGTCGCAAGAGGGCGGGGGAGACATCGGGCGCTGGAGACTCAGATTGATTTTTTTTGAGATTTGAGATTGAGATTTAGATTTGTACAGCTTATGCACATTTTTTTTTTGGATGTAATAACTTAGGATTTTATTTATGTTTGTTTGTTTTTTTTTTTATGCACACTCTTTTTTTGGAATGTAATAATTTAGGATTTTATTTTATGAATGCAATGCGGTATGAATGCGAGTGTTGCATGAGCCTTGTTTTTTTTTTTTGCAAGGGTGTTTGGTATATGGGTGGTTTGGGGAGGTTTTTGCACAAGTTTCGAGCAACGGGACGGAATATTCCTCTTTTGGTGTAGCGGCTTGGGTTTGCGAGATTTTTTTGGAAAGCAATCCTATCCGCGCGGATGGGGGCGCATCGACATTGTCCTTTAATTTTGGTTCGAGACCTGGTCTTGCTTTATTTCAAATTCAAATATCCTCTTCAACCTCCGGTCCCAACGGCCATTTTCGGGGAGAAAGAGAGAAAATCCATGGAAAACTTTAGAAAAGCTCCATCAAAATTGTCCCAAGAGTCCCAAATGTCATTCTTGACAAGTTCAAGGATTGGTCAGGGAAATCATGCATGAGAGGAGGTTCTTCTTTGAAGAAAGATACAAGGTGAAGTGCTTATGGTCTCTCGGGAATTGATTCCGGATTATGACCTCTTAAGAGCTTCTTCTTCATTTTGGGATACTAGAAGGCATGTCTTTTGCCTTTCCTTCAACGAGATTGTTCCGCGTCGAAGAATTTCGGGCCTTGCTTGGAGGTCCGGAGGTGGAAGAGATAGCGGTTCCCTTTGCCGGAGGAGCTTCTTTTCTTGACAGATTGTGCGTCCTCCTTCATCTTTCCCGGAGGAAGCGCAAGGTATGATCCGCGGTCCCGATCATTTCGATATTTCCGGTCTTCCCGACGATTTAGGGGCCTAGGTTTGGTAGATGATGCCTATTGGGATGCCTTTGCACTTTGTATGTTTGGCACCACTGTTCATGGTCTATTCCTTTGGGATTTGCCATCGGTCTTTGCTAGATGTTGTCGTTCCATGTCGCACAGGCGAGAGATGTCGTTCCTTTGATTCTTGGGAGACTTTTCATGCTCTCGATAGATTAGCTACGGAAGGCGGTATATGCGCGGGCGGCCCGTTTCTCTTGACCACATGGGCGATGGAGCGTTTGGGGGTTCTTCGGGAAACCTACGATATGATCGAGCCTTGGACTTTTGCCGGGAGAGGTGTTGATGTAGATTTTGATGATCGGGGCTCGTGGGAGCGTTGGATGGCGGGTCGCCGGGCGAAGATATCGAGATGGTCGGTGCCTCGTTGGCGGGTGGAGACTCGCGAGTGCTTGAGGATGGGTCTCCCGTGGTCATGCTTAGGGGCTTTCTCGGTCCGGCTTCTATATTCGGCTTTAGTTACGAGACAGTTTGGCTTGGAGCGGAGTTCCTTTGGAGGGCTTTGATGATATAGCCACCGGGGTGGTGGCTCCTGTTTCTATGGATGATCCCTCGGTGTTTCCATTTCTTTCCCGAGCATGGAGGTATGATGCCTTTCCTCCTCGGGTCATTCTCGAGCGTCAAGGCCGGTGTTCTGACCACTTGGTACTGGATTGGTATGAGAGGCATGCAGGAGAGACTCGGGTGGCTATTTTGAGACGGCGTGAGGCCATTGTGGGTGCGGAGGACTGGCATTTACGAGAGGAGGAGGGCGAGGCGAGGGCCAACCCTCATGACGGGAGCGGAGACGTTGTGACCGATTATGAGGCTTACGTCGGGAGACGGGGAGAGGAGGGCTCCTATGCTACCGGCTAGGCTACGGGAGATGAGGGATGACGCTAGGGCTACTAAGGCCACGACGGAGGCTGGTTTGATAGATCTGTCCCTATACGAGCTTGGTAGGAGGAATGCAGGCATTTTCTGTTCGAAAAAGAAGACTCGAAGGGGAAGAAGAGGGGAGAGGCCGATGCGAGTGGCTTGGAGTGACTACGAGGTTTCCGAGTATCCCTTTCTTGTCATGGCGGACACATTAGTTTGATTATGTATCTTAGTTTTCTTTTAGCGAGGTTGCCGGTTGTAGGAATGAATCGGGCTTAGACTCATCAAAGAGCTTTTAACTTGTAATGAATATTTGAATTGCTTTAGAGTTTTGGAGACAGCTTTCATGGTACGATCAATTGTATTGATGCCAAAGTATGGCTTTTATTTGTGCTTTAGACCGAACCGTTTCCATTTGCCTACGTTCCCCTCATTTTGAGGAGCTCGGGTCTTCGTAGTTCAACCTGGTGAACTCTTTTTTTTTGTTTTTTTTTTTTTTTTTGTTTTTTTGTTTTTTTTTTTTTTGTTTTTTTTTTTTTTTTTTGGTGCAACCACTGTTTTTACCTAGGCCGCCCTTTTCGGGTTTCTAACCTAGTTGGGTATTACTCTTTTAGCACTCTTTTTTTTTTTCTTCTTTTTTTTTTTTTTTTTACGCGTAGTATCTGCGCGGCTTGTCACCATTCCTTTGGGTGTACAAAGGGATTCCGTCGAGGTGCAAGTTGCATGGCTCCTCAGGAGAAGATCTTACGGACGACATATGGCCCGACCCATACGAGGCTCCCATTTTCCGAGGGGTTGATACGGGTGGGGGCTTTTCTTTTAAAACGAGATCACCTTCTCGGATCTCCCGATGCTTTACTTTCTTGTCGAAGGCTCTAGCCATTCTTCCTTGGTAGGCTCGGATGTGTTCCATGGCCTTCGGTCGGCGTTCGTCTAGTAGGGCCAATTCGTCATGGCGACTCTGGAGCCATTCGACCTCGTTGATCGGCTTTCCGGCGGTATACGGAGCGAGGGATCTCTAGCTCGATTGGGAGTACGGCTTCCATTCCGTATGTGAGGGCAAAGGTGTTTCCCCGGTTGCCGTTCGGCGATGTTACGCAGCCCCGAGTGCCAGTGTAACTTCTCGGGCCAATCTACGCCTTGGACGGCCATTTTCCGGATGATATTTTCGAGTCTTGTTTCTTTGCTTCGACGGCTCCGTTGGTTTGGGGCTGTAGGGAGATGACTTGTGACGGGTTATTCGGAATTCCGCGGCGGTTTTCACATTCCCCTTCGAAGTGGGATCCATTATACGAGATGATTTCGGTGGCAACCCGTATCTGCACATGATGTTTTCTTTGATGAAGAGGGCAACTTTCTTTGAATTGAGGATTTTGTAGGACTTTGCGAGCATCCTTTTCGATTCCTTCGAAGAAATCGCCAATCTGCGTCTTTTAGGCTCTTACGAGTTCCCAAATTCACACTCGTCAAAATCTCTTCGGCGGCTTGGGCTCGATTTTCCTCTTTAGGACAACTTTGCTTAAAGATTTCTTTGATATATTTTTCATTTAATGTATGCCTCTTCATCTAATGAATCGTTATTAAGCTTGTTTTAGATTATTAGTTAATTCATCATTAGTTAAAGCGGCAATTAAGGGATACTCGAAAGGTTCATCATTTCATTGAAGACGAAGGGGAATACAACGTTCGCTACGGACTCGTAGTCTTCGGGCGTAAGGCCATCGGACGACTCGAGAGACTCGAACTCAACAATGAGAGACTCGGAGGACTTTACAAGGTTGACACGAAAGGACGGGGGACCAATCCAAGCTTGGTGATCATTTCCTCTTTGGTCGCGGACGGAGCTGAGAGAGTTTCCCAATTCTTTAGCGGCATCGGCGTCGGTGGCTTCACAACTCGGGAAAGGCATGGTCTCTGTGCTCCCTCTTCGATCGTTGCTATCATCTCTTTGTCGAACCGAGAATCAATTGTGTTTGGCGTCGAAAGGCGAGCATGTGGATGTAGGGATCTTCCTCGATCCACAGGGATTTCCGTTTCGTCACAATCGACCGCTCAATCCGGATGTAAGGGCGTATTGCGTCTCGGTGAGCTGCTAGAAAAATCTCATGTCCCATACTCGAGCGGAAAGGCTCGGCGGGTAGTTCGGCAAGGAGGACGTCCCACACGACGTTCATAGATTCGAGCGAGTGCATCGGTGTTTGCGACTTTTATCATGAAAATCTCCTCGCACGGCGAGGCGAAGAATGGGTTTGCGAGAATGCGACAAATCGTGATTGAGGGCCAGGGGACTTGTGTGCTGTATCATGGCGGTGTTCGGCGTTTCCTTCCGATACGCCTCCGAGTGTTGGAAATAGCAATTAAATTTGATGAATCGAACTTCTTCGGAGTACGCTCGCTTGAGTGTGTCGACATAGTTGGCATGTTGGATTCGAAAGGATCTTTGGCGAGACTTGCCTCTTGAAGGATGTAGCCCGGTGTTTGGCTGTGGGCGTTCTTGGCTATTGTTTCGGCTTCGTTCCCTATGAGAAGCTGTCACCTTATGACTTCAAGGTCTCCTGCCGGTTGATGAATTTGACGCATTGGTGGAGAGTGGAGGCTATGGCTTTCATGTGATGCAACGAGGCGCCACTAGTAGAGTTTGTGAACTCGGAGGGATATCCATTACATGGAACTTTGCGGGCACCATTTGGGTTTCGTACCGAGTTCCCCGAGTCACTGTCCCCGAGAATGGGGACGAGACGAACCGTCGTAGGCCTTGACGGTCCGGGTAGATGGGATCACGCGCCTTTCATTTATGCGGAGGGCCCTCGTCATGCTTTGAGGAAGGACGTTTACCGATGATCCATTGTCCACTAATACCCCGGGGAGTGACATGGTGTTGAGCCGAATAGTGATGTACAAAGCTTCATTGTGTTGGGAGACATCTCTTGGCAAATCTTCATCGCGAAGGTGATCATACTCCCGTATAGGTGAGGATCATAGATTTGGTCCTTGTCTCGGGATAGAGAGTCATTAAACACAGCTTCGTGCCTTTTTCTTGCGAGGTAGAGCCTTTGCCGAAGCCCACAGGTTATGCTTGATGCCTTTTGTGGCGGTTGCCATCTCCGGTCAACATGTTGATTGAGTGGGGCGCCCGGCCAGCGTCGGTTTTCTTCATCGGTGTATACTCGGGAAGCTGGACAAAGCGAACCTTGGGCGACCCAGGGGTTGGACTTACGTTGCGGTACTACGGTATCCGAAAGTCTCAAGTGCATCGTTGGCAAGGGTTTTACGCTCTTTTACCCCTTTTTGCTTTGGGGAAAGGCGGGCGGAGTAGAGTACATAATAATCAAATCCCCGAGATGGCTCCCGGCGTTCCCAGCTTGTTATCACCGGCCTCGAATCTCTCCTTCAATTTTCTTTGGGAGGAAATTTTCTTTTTCTTAGGAGGACGGTCCTCGTGTATCCAGTCTGATAGTCCCTTTCAAGGCAATCGGGACGATCCACAAATATCCCACCAAATGTGTTCTACGGGTGGTGGCGGATTTGGGACCTCGGGTTGGCGGTCTTTGGAATGACTTTGAGTGGAGGCTGGTCAGGGATCTGCTCTTTGGGCTCGTACTGGTAGCGAGTGATTGGACTCCGCCGGATAATGAGAGATATTGAGGTCCGAGGAACGGGCACATGTTTGTCTTTCGGGGTAGCCCGGTCGGTTGGGATATTGTTAAGGTCCCAAAGTGGCGTGTGGCCTCTTGATCCGGAGCTGCTTGTACGATGCAGCGTTCTTCCGGGGCTTTGATGGCTGACCATATTTCTTCAAGCTTGTTCCACGATTTTCATCACTCGGGCGATATTTGTGGGATCATCACTTTGAGAGGGGACAGCGACGGTATACCGAACTCTTTCGTCCACGGCTAGCTGTTTGGGGGCCGGTTGCCTGTAAGTCGGCGGGCGGGAGTCCCGGCGGTGGAAACATAGGAATCTTGGGGTAGCATCTTGATGTATCGGGACTATTAAGAAGAGGAGGAGAACCCTCTTCCTTCTTTGCGGTAAAAGTGCCATCGGAATTGAGGCGATAGTCAAACCATGACTTGCGACTACCCCCGGTAGGTCATCAATTTGAGCCTCATGTCGAAGTCTCATCTGTTCTACCAAGCTGGATCCAATGCGAGTGCATGCGAGGGATTTTGGAGGACGGAGCAACGTTATCCCCATCATTACCGGGCGATGCGGACATTACGAAACCGGAGTCGGAACAAACGGTGAAGGCGACGATGCGCTTGACTCTTCCCAATTGATCAAACGGTGACCCGGTGCCGAAACCAAGCTTTGTGCGGAGGCTGCGGGGAAAGGACATGAAGGTTCGAGATGTGCAGGAATGGAAGGAGGGTAGGTGTTTGGGCTTTTGGCTCATGCAACATGCGGTTATTTGTTCACGTTTACTTAAAACATGTTTTATTAACCTAATCGGTTGGAAAAGATTGCTCTTCTTTTCGCAAACTACTCGATTCTGGATCGGTGGGCCCCGTCACTACGTCTATAAGCCCCTCGTATTCCACACTGTATTTCGACCTCCCGGGGTGGACGGCCCGGGCGAGGGTCCTATAGGGCAAGCGGGTCCCACCGACCGAAAGAAAACGATCCTAAAAGTACGGCGGGTAATCGAGTCTTAACGAGCATTCGATGTAAATTACGGACAAAGGCGACGTCAAAAGTCAAGATCATGTCAGGGGCTCGACGAAAAGTCGGCATGATTTGGGTGATAAGCGTCCACGATTGATCTTGACTTGTCGTCGGTTAAGCCGTAATTAGGCATGGAATATTCATTAATCCTTGATGACTCGGTGTCAATGCTTTGGGAGTCGGTGTATAATTTGTGCCGATCGAGGGCGAAGTCAAGGCGCCGGTCAATATCTTGGTCAAAGTACGCGGCGGAAAACCGGCGGAACTTCGGCGATAAGGGTCCCAGAAAGATATTGAGTCGGTATGCCGACAAAGGCTTGAAAGGAAAGGTCTATACACGGACGGGGCATGACACGGACCGGACTAAAAACCAACCGGGTCTCGGACAAAGTGTGTCACGGACAAGTGCGTAGTCGACACGAGGCTCCATGGGATGTTTGGGTAGTCACTGTGCTCATCAGAGGCGTAATAAGACCAAACGGACCGCGACAAGGATTTCCCGGGTTAAGGACGTAGTGTGCGGTGTACGGTCACGTGCGCGTAGTGTGCAAGCGATCTATATTCTTTTACGAGTAAAATAGAGATTTTTTATGAGTCTTAAAAATATGATGCATGATTTTTTTTTGGAAATTTTCTTTTTTCTTTTTTTGAAAATCCTTTTTTTTTTTTTTTTTTTGAAATTTTTTATGAGCACATGAGCACGTAAGCACGAAAATTCCGACAGTTAGGGACATTATTCCGACAGTCAAAATTTTGACTTTCTCCGAGGCGGCCAAAACAACATGAAAACTGTGCAAAAATAACACACACACAAAAAATGATTTTCAAAGCCGGGACGGAAGCTTGACCCTCAAAAGTTTTTTTTTTTGAAAACGGTGATACCGGTACGTGGGATTGTTAGACCACAATTTATCCCCGACTCGTGTTAGGAGGCGATAACGGGAAATTTAGTGGTTTCCACCAATATACCAAATACCATTTTTTTTTAAAAAAGCTTAGTCCCAGTAGTCGCCACTGTGTGATGATGTGGATCCGAAAATTTTCCCATTTTTGTTTAAAAGAAAATCAACGAAAACGGAGTCGCCACGCCATTTTAATTTTGAGGGCCAAAACTTTGAAAAAAGCCCGAGATCAGAGATTTAGGTTCGGAGGTCATGTTACGCGTCGGGAAGGACGTTAGTGTGCACCCGACGCGCCTCGTAAAACGAGTCTTCCAAGCTGAAAATCATTTGTGTGTGTGTGTGTGTGTGTGTTTTGGCCAAAATAAGTTGAAACTCAGAAAAGTAAAAATTGGGATCTTTTCTTAAGACTTTAAACTGATCCCATGATTTTTTGGAAGATTTTTGGATTGAGATTTGGTACTCAAAAGACCTTTTGAAGTTGAGAGCCATTTCTGCCAGAATGAAAAAGGCAGTGGACCTTTGATTTTGAAATGGATTCAAGGGTCTTAAAATTTCATAATCTGGATAAACTCAGAGAATGAAAGTTGTTCTAGACACCTTAAATAAAGTTTTTGCGAAGGAATTTTCCATTTTGGAGAAGATTTGAGGGGTCAAAACCTTCTGGAAACCTCAGATATGAGATCTGGATTCCCAGAAGCTGATGAACTAGCCTCTGAAAGAAAATTTGAAAAGAGGAGTTTTACTCACCCAAAAAATAAAGTAAAAATATTTATGGAAAGCTCTGGATGTTGGATACAAAAAGTATTTTGTAGTCAACACCAAATTCCAAGTTCATCTGTGTCCAAAAATTAAGACGATGGACTGAGGTCTGAGAAAATTGCTACTGGACAGCAACTTCTCAAGAAGGAGAATATGATTTTAAAGGGGGTTTTGCATCCATGCTTGTCCCCATTTCCCTAGGTTTTGGTTAGTGATCACTAGACTTTTTAGTGGTGAATCAACTATACCAAACCATCCTTGGGGTACATTAGGACTAAGCATTTCATTTGCTTGGGAAGGGGATTTTTATCCTTTGAAAATGAGATTTTATGCTTGAAAATGGTTTTTAGGGTTTTGAAAATGAGTTTTCTTTGCAAGAAAGTAAGAGAACTTGAAAATAATGTTGATCTTTGTAGAAGATCATCCATGGAGATGGTCTTCCATGGTGATCTTCTTAGATCTAGAGCAAGAAGATGAAAGAACTACATTTTGTAGTTTGAAGATGCATGCATGGATGAGATTTAGGGTTAGGAGAAGGAGGGTTTACCAATCTTCCTTGTGTTCTTGAGTGTTTGGCTTGAGTGTATGAGTGTTTAGGGCTTTAATATGAGAGTGAGTGGATGAGTATGAGTTGGGAAAGATTGGAGAGAAAATGGTGACAATTCAAGTGAATTCTCATTGTTTTCTCTCTATATTTCGCCAGAGGTTCGGTGCAAAATGTGTTTTTCTTCTTTATTTTTGTATTTGGAGGGCTCAATTTATAGCCCTCCTGAAAATGCAAACTCATCCGCGCGGACAAGTCCCCTCGGCGTGCCTTTGTTCATTAAATGCAGCTCCAGCTTTGGACAAGGGGAATATTTCTTTTCAAAATTCAAATTGACCAGCCAGATTATGTTTCCAGCATTTCTATTTGTGGTTTTATTCTTTTGTTTTTCTTTTTTAAGATTCTTTTTAAGGTTTAACCTTAAATAACAATGCCCATTTTACCCTCACTTTGTTAGAAAGGTTAGGATTGTTAGGAATTGTTAGAAATGTTATAACTTTCGTTAATTTTCTAACGAAAATTCTAACAAGCTCAAATTGGAGCACTTACAGTTACGCTCACCTTTGAGGATTTTCGGGCTTTGATTGGAGGACCGGAGGTGGAGGCCATCTCGCTTCCTTTGATCGGAGGTGCGACCGTGAGTGTGAAGCTCGCATGCTTTCTTCGGACTTCGTTGGAAGAAGCGCAAGGTATGACTTTTGATTCTGGTCATATTGACATTTCTGCGCTGCCTGAGCGGTTTATGGGTGATGACGAGAGTGATGTCTCGTGGGATGCGTTTGCTTTGTGCGTGATAGCAACGCTCTTCATGGTCAGCTCCCTTGGGGTATGCGACGGTGCTTTGCTTGATGTGGTAGGGCACTGCCGAGTCGGTGATGATATTGCTTCGTTAGTTCTAGGGGAAACCCTTCATGGCATTGATCGTCTGGTGACAGGGGATAGGTTCATGCGAGGGGGAAGCCCCGTTTTGCTCACCTTGTGGTTGCGAGAAAGGCTTCAAGCCATGCCTGAGTCTCCGGCCTCTTTTAGTCCGTGGACATTTGCTCGGCGACCTCTTTTATTGGATATGGATCAGTCCGCCTGGGATAGATGGATGGCACAGCTTGGTACGCATCAGATCCATTGGTGGGTTCCTCACTGGGGGATTGAGACTAGGAGGGCCTTTCAGGAAGGGTCCTATGTTGTCAGAGTCCCAGGGTTGTCTTGGTCCTCTTTCTATTTCCTGTCACTCGTTGCTCGACAGTTTGGGATGGGGCAGGAGCCTTTGCTGGGCTGGGAAGACATTGCCACCATGGAGGTAGCTTCTTTCTCTATGACAGATTCAGATGCCTTCCTGTATTTTCTGAGGGTATGGAAGTGTTCCGCTTTCCGTCCTGTGGTGCTCCTTCGACGTCGGGAGAGTGTTGTATTGACCACCGAGTACATGGATTGGTACGAGCAACATGTCGGGCAGACCCAAGTGGTTTTGGGGAGCAGGCGTGAAGCGATTCTGGGGCAAGGTTGCTGTCTTAGCTATAGCCTTAGAAGTGCAGAAGCCTGGTATGACCCTCAGAATATTATGGGAGACGCTTTATTTGACTACGAGACCAGAGTTGACCGACTGACGGAGAGAGGTCCCCTTTTGCAGACTCGCAGGGAGGAGATCCGGACCGAGGCACGGGCGAATGAAGCTCTACGAGCTACTGGATTGTTTGACTCGACATGGAGGACCCCTGAGCTCGGAATGAGAGAGACAGAGTTGGCTCTCGTGGAGCGGAAGAAGACTAGCCGGGGATGAGGGAAGAAAGGAAAGAACAGCGAGGGGACAAGCGCGAGTGGCACGGAATGACCTCCTAAGTATCCATCCATTGCATTTCAGACACATTATTTGTTAAATGTATTAAGCTGTCTTTTAGCATGTTGTGAGCTTGAGAGTAGACCATGCTTGTACTCATCAAGAAATGTTGTAATCGTTAGTGATTTGTGATTTACTTTTAAAGCTTTGTCGAGACGCAAGATCTCTTGCTTTCTTTTTGTTTGAGCCTTGGCGGCGTCCAGCTTTGGACCTTTTGTTGTATTTTGTGGATTGAAGCAGTCTGAGTCTTGATGACATCCATTTTTTTTTGTCTAGATTGATTTGAGTCTTGATTGGCATCCAAATTTTTTTCGTGTGTTTTTAGACCGAACCAATTAAGGCTGCCTACGTTCCCCCCAAACTGAGGGGCTCAGGTCTCCGTAGTTCGACACTACAATGAGTGACGGGGAGACAGTAAAGTTGATCTTCTTTAAGCGAAGTATCTGCGGAGTTTGCTTCCGTTGACTAGATTCATGAAGGGATTGTTGTCTAGGTCTGTCAGCTTCATGGCACCTCCGAAGAAGATCTTTTGGACCACGAACGGGCCAATCCATGTTGGTTCCCATTTTCCAAGCGGGTTGGTTCGGGTGGGAGGCTTTTCTTTGAGTACCAGATTGCCTCCCCTGATGTCTTGGGATTTGACTTTCTTGTCGAAAGCTCTAGTCATTCTGCTTTGGTAGGCTCGAATGTGCTCCATGGCCTTTAGTCGGCGTTCGTCTAGTTGGGCTAGTTCGTCGTGTCGGCTTCGGAGCCATTCGAATTCGTTGATCTCGTTTTCCAGTAGCACTCGGAGTGATGGAATTTCCAATTCAATGGGCAATAGTGCTTCCATCCCATAGGTCAGGGTGAATGGAGTTTCTCCCGTGACGGTTCTGACTGATGTTTGATAGCCCCAAAGTGCCAGGTACAGCTTCTCGGGCCAATCTCGTCCTCGTGTGGTCATTTTTCGGATGATCCTTTCGAGGGTTTTGTTTGCTGCTTCTACTGTGCCGTTAGTTTGCGGCCTGTAGGGAGAGGACTTGTGGTGTGTGATTTTGAATTTGGCCAGTAGTCTGTCGCATTCTCCTTCGAAGTGAGATCCGTTGTCTGATATGACCTCATTTGGGATGCCGTATCGGCATATGATGTTTTCCTTGAGGAAATGTGCCACCTTCTTGGAAGTTAGCACTTTGTATGACTTGGCTTCGACCCATTTTGTGAAGTAGTCGATGGCGACCAAGACGAACTCGTGGCCGTTGCTCCCGGGCGGAGCGATCTTCCCGATGACGTCGATTCCCCAAGTGACGAAAGGCCAGGGAGTGGTCATGCAATAGAGATCGTGAGGGGGAAGGTGATTGAGGTTGGAGAACCGTTGGCACTTGTCGCAGCTTCGGACAAAGTGGATGCAGTCTGCCTCCATGGAGATCCAGTAGTAGCCCATTCGAAGAATGATCTGCATCAGGGCTCTGGCATTCATGTGGGGACCGCAAGCCCTATTGTGAACTTCGTTCATGAGTTCGTTTGCTTTTTCCTTGCTGATGCAGCGGAGGAGCGGTCCTTGGTAGCATTTTTTGTATAGCATGTCCCCAAGGATGAGAAAGTGAGAGGCAAGGCGCTTTAGGGCCACGATGCTCTTAGCTTTGATTCCTTCTTTGTGTTGGCCTTCCTCGTTCATGAAGGTGGTTTCCCCGTTCCTGAGGTATTGGTAGATTTGGTTGTACCACGGCTCATTGATGGGCTCGGGTTTCGGCTCAATTTCGCAGCAGTAGGCAGGAATTTCCTTTCGTCCTACTTTGAATGGTTTTATCGCCTTTCCTTCGGGGATTTCCACGAGTGAAGCCAAGGTGGCTAGGGCGTCTGCAAACCGGTTCTGGTCTCTTGGAAAGTAGTGGAAGGTGACCTCTTTGAATTGCGTGATGAGTTCTTCCATGCAGGCGTGGTATTTTTGCAAGCATGGGTCTATTGTTTTCCATTTGTTGGAAACTTGATTGATGATCAGGGCTGAGTCCCCATAGACCTCTAGCTTTTGGACGTTCCTTTCGAGTGCGGCCTCTAGTCCGGTGGCGCAGGCTTCGTATTCGGCGGCATTGTTGGTTACCTCAAAGTTTAGCTTTATGGCAATTGGGGTGTGCTCGTCTTTTGGGTCAACCAAGAGCATTCCAATGTCATTTCCTATTTTGTTGGCTGCTCCATCAAAGAACAGTTGCCATCGATTCTCGCCTTCAAGTGCGAAGATTCCTTCGTCCAAAATTTGTGGTTCAGGACCTTGGGCCTCGTCGGTTGGTAAGTCGGCCAATTGTTCAGACATTACTCGTCCCTTGATTGACTTCTGGTTCACGTACTGTGCCGATGAAGAGGCTTCTGATTTGCGTCTCTTTAGGCTCTTCAGCAGTTCCCAAATTCACTTTGGTTAAAACCTCCTCGGCAGCTTGGGCCCGGTTTTCCTCTCGTTTGACAACATGCTTAAATATGTGTTTAATATATTGTTCGTTTAATGTGTCTGCTTCTTTGTTAGATGAATTATTATTAACTGTTTGTGATTTAGTTAACTCATCAGTTGTTAAAGATGCAATGAGAGGATACTCGGAAAGGTCGAAACTTTCATTTAGAGCATATAGGAATACATGATTAGCTATGGATTCATAATCTTCTAGCGTAAGGCCATTGGAAGACTCGAGAGACTCAAATTCAAAGAATGTGTTTCGAATCTAGACTCTAGGACGCAAGGGGTTAAACCGAGCTGCTCGATCATTTCCTTCTTGGTAGCTACAGGTCCGAAGAAGGTGGCCCAGTTATTTAGTGGCAATGCGGATGAGCTTGAAAGGAGGTGAGGGTCGAAAGGAGGCGAGGGTCGAAAGGCTTCGCGCTGCTGTCCCCAATCATGGCTACCATACAGCTATCAGAAACAAAATCGATGAGGTCTGGCACCTCGATTTCTTCACTGAAAAGTTGTTGTAGTAAAGGCTCGTTCCAGGCATTGTCTGCGGAGTCCTTTTCTCTTGTCTTGGGCATCGCTAGTTTGAATGTTGACTCGTCCTGCTTGTTTGTCGCAGGGGAGCTGACAGAAAGCTTTTCGAGGTCTTCTGCCAAAGAGGGAGTTTTCCAAACCAAAATTCATTGTGAATAGTGGTGGTGGTGGGTCCCGGTAGAGTTGGTGCGTCGAGGAATGCCCTTCTGACGGGGTTTGGCTCGAGGCCTCTGAACCTTTCAAGGCTTTGTTGGAGCTTGTCCATTGTTGCCGACCAGTTTTGTTTGGCGTTGATCAGCTTTGTCCTATTTTCCGTGTCTTCGTTCAAGTTGCCGGCATTCTTTGTGAAGTATCGGGCCTTGTCTAGGTTGTAAGGGCGGAGGTCGAAGATTGCGTGCTAGCACGAACTGAAAGCAACAGAACGAGTTGTCCTTCCCCCGGGAACACCCGTCCAAGGCAAAGAAAAGCTCGGCCAGACCAGCTTCTCCCCAAGCAAAACCTCTCATGGCCTCCAAGTCAATGAGGGATCCAAGCAAAGCAAACTGACACGTCGTGTCAGTATTGGGAAAAAGAGTTGCTGACAAAGCAAACCACAAAAACCTCCTAGTCAAGCAATCAACTGTCATCCTCTTGGAGCCAGCCAAATACTCATCTATCTCCCTCCTCAAATGTGCCTCCATCGGCCCGTACCGAATACCAAGTCCCTTGGCATCCGTGATGTCAAAACCAAGCAGCCTTGACAGCTGCTCCATGGTAAAACCGCCAAACCACTCTATGGGATTGCCTCGAAACGACAACCCGGTATTCGCAGCGAAGTCCGTGGGAGTCACTGATGCCTCCCCCCACCTAAAGTGAAACGTGTGGGTCGTATCCCACCAATACTCGCTCAAAGCGATATGGAGCACCTTAACCCTCTGTGTTGAAGCCACCACAACCACCGTGCTGATAAAGCCTCCCAGGCCAGAGTCTATCACGAACTGCCGTGGACTTCTCTCTCCATCACGAGCCATGTCTGGGAACATTTCCCATAGCTCGCGGACAGCCTCAACATCTCCTCTACTCTTGGTAGTGGACACGTCAACCGATCCTCGCCCCTGCAGGTAACACACAACAAATGTATGTTACTACAGGATAACGTACACAAAATGCACATGTACAAGTCAAAATCACAAAAAAATATTGACAAAAAGATATAGTTCAATCATTTCCCTAAAATATTTTCGTCCCAGTCGGAGTATTAACGGTTCAAGTTTCAAAATCCCATTCATTAACGGTTCATTTTCCTAAAATATTTCCGTCCCAGTCGGAGTATTAACGGTTCAAGTTTCAAAATCCCGTTTATTAACGGTTCATTTTCCTAAAATATTTTTGTCCCAGTCGAAAAGTTCGTCATTCGAACTCCTTTTCAAAAACCCCTCAAAATCGACGTTTGTCATTCAAATGCTCATTTTCCAACTCAAATCGACGTTTGTCATTCAAACGCTCTTTTCAAACTCAAATTGACGTTTGTCATTCAAACGCTCATTTCCAACTCAAAATCGACGTTTGTCATTCAAACGCTCTTTTCATACTCAAAACCGACGTTTGTCATTCAAACGCTCTTTTACCAAAATCAATGTTTGTCATTCAAACTAAAGATTCCAGTTCGTCATTTGAACTCCTTTTCAAACTCAAAACCGACGTTTGTCATTCAAACCCTCTTTTTACCAAAATCAACGTTTGTCATTCAAACCAAGATAAAAGCTTGTCATTCAAGCTCATTTTCAAAAGCAACACAAACACACAAATACGCACACTTTTCTAGAAAGGTAGAAAGACTCGTCATACGAGGCGTTTCGGGTGATCTCAGTATACTCTTCCCGAAACGTAACGTGACCTCCGAACCTAACAATCTCTGGTCAAAAAAGCCTTTTTCCAAGTTTTGGCTACCAATCAAAACGACCTCCTTTTTCAAACCAGCCTTTTTCAATGTTTTGGCTCATAATACAAAACGGCGTGGCGACTCCTCTCTCTTTTTCAACGAGGTCCCAAGTTGCGAAAGCCGCTCGCCGCGTTCCCCCGCGCGCGATCCGGGTAATTTCAGCTTTCCTTCAACAAGTTGACTATCTCCACCCTTTCTTCTGGTGACAGTTGTCTCCCTATTTTTGATTTTTTGCTCGGGGTAGGAGGGATTGGCTTCTATCTCTTCCAGCTCGTCGACTGGTTCCAGTTCTGGGCCGTCTCTAAACTGTAGAGTTTCAATAATGATTTCTCTAACCCTTCTTATTTCCTCAGCTCCCAAGTGTGGAGCTTCCTCTTCAATCATGCCATCTAGCTCGGCAACTATTTCCCCGTTGGAAGCCCCTGAGTTTTAGTTGACTGGGAGGCATAGGTCGCCTATGATGATTTGGTCGGCCAAAACTGTATCTGTCGCGACCCAAGTGTTTTCAGAGGGACGTGTCGGCTCAGTCATGACGTGGTCATGTGAGTGATAGGTCGCCTCTTCAACACACTATATCGTTGATAATCTGGAAGTAGTGGTGACAGATTTTGAGAACTTCCAACTCGCCTCTGGAGTGTCAATTTCCAATTCTCTCTTCTTCTTGGATCAAAGCACATGATACAGGTACTCTCTAGCTGTGCTTAGGACGCACCCCACTCCCAGCATAGTGGGACACTTGACCCTCTGATGGGGGATTGAAGGTACCATCCCTAGAGCGACATGTCCAGGTATACCCAACATAGCATGGTAATCACTTATAACATCAATGGATATAAATGTTACCTTAGCTGTTGTTCTCAAAAGATGCAGCCCGATGTCGACCTCCAACTCTATCTGCCCCATTGGCATCAACTCTGTGATTGGTGAATCCCTCTAGCCGACCTGAATAAGGTGAAAATCTTGCATCTGTCAATCCCATGTCGAGGAAGGTTTTATACTAGAGGATATCCTTGCAAGCTCCAGTGTCGACCAAAATCGTGTTTGACGTGCAATCATCAATTAGACCCAGAATCACCAAAATTTGCTCCCTTGCAGTCACGTTGGCAGCCAACTCGTAGGGATAGAAACTGATCACCTCATCTTTAACACAGCTCCTGGGGGGCACATAGGTGTAAGTACCCCAATCTGGATCACCCCCTTTCAAACACACGGGAAACACCGCAGACTCATCAACGCAGTCTCGATGACCCCTGGCACTCAAAACCCTCTCAAAACCCCCAGCCAAACCAAGGGAGGAGCCTTTCTGGGATAAAAAGGGACAAAAGGACCTTTTGGGAATTTTCAGGAAATTGGAAAAGCAATAATGGTCCGTACGGACCTCTTTGCTCTAATAATTACTGAATCCTCTTAAAGTCCACAATATTCCCTCAAATCCCGGGGAAAATGATTACCCCCCTGCAGAGTTGGTCCGTACGGACCTCTTTGCATGTCAACTTGGTCCGTACAGACCTTATTGCACAGGGAACATCATAATTGCAAATATTCCCCCATCATCACAGATTCCCTCAAATCGAGGAAAACCAAAAGTCTGGATTACCAGGGAGGTCCGTACGGACCTCTTTGCACCAAATCTGGCACTATAAATAGAGGGCTCCCCCTCCTCATTTTCACACACCTCCCACTTCTCTCTTCCTCCCTAGGCCTTCTGGCTTCCCCTCTAAGTCCTTCCGAGGCATTCCCGGCCCCTTTCGGATCCTTCCGAGGCCTTCCGAGCCCCCTCGTGGTGCTCCGAAGCCTCCCCGAGCGCTCCCGAGATGCTCCTGCACTGCCCCGAGGCACTCTCGAGGTACTCTGAGGCCCCTCGTGGTACTTCGAGGCCTTGCCTGGTCTTTCCAAGGTGTCCCGGCTCTTTCCGAGTCAAACCGGCGATCCCAAACCACGCCGAAACTCTGCCCAAGTGACTCCGGCCACCCCAACGCACGCCGAACCTCTGCCCGAGTGATCCCGACGATCCTCACGCACGCCGAACCTCTGCCCGAACGCAGCCTGCAACATCAACTCACGCCGAAACTCTGTCCGCAGACAACCGGCCCCTCCCGAAGCAATCCCGATCCGTACCGGAACGCTACTCCGACCTCAAACACTATTCCCCAGCGGAAGACAGACACGAACCAACATTGGTAAGGCTTCCTGCCATTACTATTTCAATACATTTCAAATACATAGCATACAAAGTAGACATCCGATACAACATGCATTTTTAAAAGCACACACACACACATAACATTTAAAGGATATTAGGGGTATCCGAAAGACTCATTTTACGAGGCGACTCGGGTGAGCTCTAATATTCTAATATTCTCTTCCCGAGGAGTCATCTGACCTCCGAACTCAAAATCTCATCACACAAAAACAGTTTAAAATTATCTTTAAACTGATGCCCTTTTTCAATGTTTTGGGCTTAATAAAAACGGCGTGGCGACTCTACAAATGCGAAAACAAACGGCGAGACATGAACCGCCGCCAACGCGAAAGATGCCAGATGCCGGGGCGCGATCGCGCTGCCTCTCGGATCCGGGTAATTTCAATAGGGAGCTTTACTTAGTTGAAAAATCTTATGCTTGAGGGCAGTGTTGCTCGTCTCCTCAGCGATCACACCCAAAGTAAGTCTAGGTTGCCTTAGCTCAGGCACACCTCTTGTAGGTCGATCTCATCCTGGAGGACGATCTCCCTTCACGAACCTATCTAACCTTCCTTCATTCACCCATTTTTGGATGATCCTCTTCAAACTCATAAACTCCTCAGTTGTGTGCCCGGTGTCCTTGTGATACTCATAGTACCTACTGTTGTCCCTTCTGAATTTATTTTGAGCGTTCATTGGGGAAGGAGGACCTAAGTCGACTGTGTTCATGATTTCAGTCCGATTGACTGTGAGTGGGGTGAAGCTTTCAGGGACTCTTTCCGTTGCCCTAGTTTTATTTTTCCCTTTGTTGTCGTTATGCTTCGCCTGTCCCCCCTTTGTCGACTCACCAACTTCAGAATGTTTAGAACCCTTGGCCTTCTTTCTCTCCTTCCGCTCCCCAGCCACAGCCACATCGTAGGCCCTCTCAAACAGCTCTTTCCTTGTGGTCGCTCTCCTGACCTGTAGCTCGTAATCCAGATCGGGAGAGGACACTCCATTTCTAAAGCAGTTGATGACTTCTCTATCCGTGAGGTCTTCCTCAATTTGGTCAACTAACTCTTTGAACCGAATAAATTAGCTCATAGTACTCTTTGTCTTGCCCTGAATAATGTTGTTCAAATCAGTGACTGTTTTCTTACGAGCCCCCGCTGTTGAGAACATGTCGAGGAACTTCTTCCTCATATAACTCCATTAGGTGATGCAACCAGTGGTCAGACCATGGAACCAAGTCATTGCTGCACCTGTGAAGGTGCTGGTTAATGCCTTGCATAGCACGTCATCCTCAGAAGCGACCAAGTAAATAGTTGCCTCAAAGTGCTGCATATGATTCAAGGCATTGGTTGTGCCTGAATACTTCTCTAACACGGGTAACTTGAAACCTGCGGGAGGCCTTTGGTCGAGCATTTATTTGGACAAAGGTCGAAGAGTGCAGTCATTTCGTTCGACCTTCCCATTGGTTTCCTTTCTGTTTGCCTCCATGCTATCCAACCTCCTTTTCAAGTTGAGAAGCTCCCTAGCATCCATGTCATTTCTTTGATGGGAGATAGAGTTATATTTTAATCTCTCCTCCCAGTGGGGTTCTCTCCTAGATAGGGTCCTCTGTCTCTCAATCCGTGGGGAAGTCACCTCTCTCCTTTCTCGATGGGATAGCGATCTTTCTCCCCTTATTGGTGACCTACGTCAAACCCTGTCAGCTACGAGCCGCCTCCTTTGATCTGAGTTGGCCTCTTATTCCCTTTGCTGGTTGAGCCAATCCCTTAGGTCGCCAGTTGGGTCTATGGAAATGTGGGAGGGAGGAGTCATTCCATTCCTCCTTTCTTCACCAGATGTTCTAGGACCTTCGTTAGTCCGTCTATGAGAGGTGAGAGATGGGGATACTCTTTGTGATCTTCTATCATCCTTGTTAGGAGACTCAGACATATCGAGCAACTCATCTTGCACATCGAGCAAGCTCTATAATATCCTAGCCCGCTCCAGCAGAATATCCTTCCTACTAGGGTGAGTAGTTGAGGGACCTGCAATGTCGCCTGCAACTGTTCGACCCGTTTGGACTTTCTTAGCTTCCTGGCTTACCCCTTGATTGGGCATGGGCCTTTTCTGTCTTCTCCCATCTTGTAAGCATGCATCGTCAGCCACGCTGTTGGAGCGAGTGACCCTCCTAGTAGGATTGCCTAGCAGAGGAGGAGGCAAGTTTACAGTGCGATTTCCAGCTCCTGCCTCAGCGTTTCTCCTGCATTCCCAAGCATTGGATCACTGGAGGAAGTTGTAGTACGACCATCGGACACCATGTTTGTGGTTTGAGTAAATTTTCAAGGTATAGCGTTTATCGTTTCCCGATAATGGAACCAAATTGATGACGCAGGAAACGATCCAGATCAACCTTAATCCATCAATTAGGTTGATCTCCAGCCAAGTGACCTGAAACCACAAGCAAACAACTAGTCAAGTTGGTTTCCGGCTAAGACCCTCCAGCGTGATGATGAGATAACGTGTTATAAGTTCGTAATAAGCTGTATAAAAACGACGTAATCTCAAATAGCTGAGATAACATTACCTTTTAACGTTGTATGTTGTCTGGTATTTATAGTGGTGCCATTGGATTATTGTAAATCCCTAGAATTAAGAAGATGTTGTGGGCGTAACTGTCTCCGAGAATGTAGGAGGCGGTTACAAATAACGATGTAGACGGACGTACGCGTTGGTAGGTCGAGGTCGCTTGAGTATTCCAAGTCGACCTGACTTGGTGCTTTGGCTTGATAGCAATTGTACAAGTAGATGATCGTATGTCGGACGAAGCTAGGTCGGGACCACAGATGGTCGGTTAATGAGTTAAGTCGACTGATCTTTGCCGTTGAGCCTTTGGTATTGTATCAATTGGACTGCCCAATCTATGGTAGTGTCTTTGTAACGTCTAAAATGTTGAGCTTCATTTGTTGGGCCTGGCTCGTCACTTTTATTCCGTTCAAGTATTAAACCTGCACAAAGTGAACAGTTTAGGTACTAATTATGTAACAAAAATGGCTTTGGATACTATATCCACACAACTTGAACAGTTAAGGTAATTTATTTTTGCATTTTTGCCTAAAAGTTATTTTGGTCAATTTCTTATGACAAGATTCCTATGAAGAGAATACTCCAAATACTTTCATCTTCAAACTCAAAATTAATTACCCCCACAATTGAGCCCTTTCCAAAAATAAGGCTACAAGGTCAAAAAAGACAAAGTAGAAAAAATATATCCCCTACCGGGGGTAGAACCAGGATCTTTAATAAGAAAGATTGGCCAGTGCTACAGCCGATCTTTCTTGTTAAAAGTACAACTAATTTTTATATATTTCTATAGGTGTAGACACCCTATTCTAAATCAATAATTCATGATTACACTACTCTTCGTCTCTCTTTTATTTTTTGATGAAAGCATATCAGTTTCGTCATGTTTCGTTAAGTTTCTAACTAACCTCGTTAGTTTTGGACCTAACTGACTAACGGAATAACTGAAGAGGACAAAATAGTCAAATGACTAGTTATCTCGCGCGGAATAGCGTGTCTCGCGCGAGATATCCCCTCGACAGGATGTGCAGAAATCGCTCTCCTTCTCCGTTTCAAACTCTTTTCTTGATAAAATCTTATCCCATCCGGTCATTCAATAGAATTTGAGTTCTGGAAGCTTCCTAGGAGTGTTTTACCTCTCCACCTCTACCTCTTAAACCCCTATAAATACTTGGTGACTTCCACTGTTTTAGGGATCCAGAATTTCACACAACACACACAATTTGTTGGTTTCTCTCCACGAAAGATTCCTTCAAATCACTCACAAAACCTCCCTAAAATCACCTAAAGTTTGTTTATCAACCTTGTTGATCAACAAACATCCAAACCCGAATCAAAAATTGAGGCGAAGCTCTGTCCGCATCAAGATTTGACTCTCATATTGAGTCGAAACTCTGCCCAAATCACTTCTCGATCGAAAAGACATCTTAGAACCACGTTCTAAATCAAACACTCCCCAAACGCTAGGTAAATTCCTATACTTTTACTCTCTTCTTCTCAATCTCTCTCTATTGGCTTTTAGAGTAGTGTAATCCCATCAAAAGGATTGGCCTAGAGTCCCTTCAATCGATGAAGGCGATCTCGAAGCATACAATCCGACATTCCTAATCAAGAAATTGATTAGGATTTTCTTATTTTATTGTTAAAAAATAAAAAGATTGATAATACTCAATTGGCAAGACCGATCTTCGGATCGGGTGAATGGATGCTGCTCGACCTACCCATTCCATAACTTAACCCCCGAACCCTCAAATCTCTTTAAAATCAAAAAGGTTTTTCTTATTGTTTTCCTAAATAAATAATAAGTGGCGACTCTGTTATTCAAAATTCACGCATCGCTACAGTTTGGCGACTCCGCTGGGGACAATTAATTAAGAGGGTTAGACTTGCGCACAATTGATTATTATCAATCTTTTTATTTTTCTGTAAAAATTTAATTTTTCTGAATTTTTCGAAATTTTTCTGTATCATTTTTTTTTTAAAAAAAAACTGTTCGAATACTTATCCAGAGCGAGATATACTTATCTCGCGGGAGATAAGTACACGGTTTTAAGAGTAAACTGTTTGGCGGCGGCAATTAAAGGGAAAAAGAAAAAAAAAAGTATTAGGTCACCTGCACCAAAATTTTACCTTTCAAAAAAAAAAAAAAAAGGGAAAATTTGGTTGACCTTTCCTTTCAGTTGACTGCACCAAAGAAAAAAAAAAAGGACTCGTTGACTTTCATGTAAAGTTTGACCGCAGATAATTCAAAAAAAAAATAAAAAATTCAAGAAACTTTCAAAATAAATTCAGAAAAATCAAAATAACTAATTATTTTTATTTTGCTTGTGCTAACTCTATTTTGCAGGGCAGAATAAATTTTAATTACTCGAACTATATAACTGCGTGCGATTGAATTATTTTAATTTTTTACCGGTCCACGGAGGACTCGGGAGTTATAATTAATTAATTTAATCCTCTTTCTCTATCTCCTTAAGTGGAACTACGACGGCCTGAGTCTCCCTAATTTGGGGGAAACGTAGGCAACCACTTGGTGCGGCCATTGCTTGTTTTTATTTTGTTTTCAAAAAAAACTTTCTATTTTACTCTATCACATAGATTGAACTCTCACACACGCGCACTCATATTATAACTGTCATTGCACTACATACCCTTGATAAACCCGGGACCCACACTAAGGACGGATGACGGTAACCACCTAGTCGCCGGTCTCTTCGAAGTTGGATCATCCCACTCCGCGTATTCAATCCATCTAGATTGTCATATCGCGGGAAGCCTAGCCTTCCAGCCCTGCATCGCCACATATCATGTAGATTGACTTTTTAAGACACTCCGTGACCGGTCGGTTTGATCTTGGAGTCCTTGTAATCCCTTGTTAAGATCTTATTTTGTGCAATAATCTATGGAAAAGGAATCAAAAAAAAATTGTCGCTTCGGAATTGTCGCTTCGAAAATGTCCCTATGATTGTCCCTTCAGATTTGTCCCTAAAAAGAGAAAAATTTCTCACCAAAATTATTGCACAAAACTCGATGATACTTGAGATTACTCCGACCCCTAGGTCCTTAGGTTTGGATTCTGAATGTTAGAAATCCCCAAAACGGATTTTCCGTCCGACCAAAATTAGGATTAAAATCAGAAAAATTATGACTTTTCGTGGTGTTGTCTCGCGCGAGATTACTTGTCCCGTGCGAGATAAGTGCTCGGTCTTTTCGTGTTTTGGCCAAAACCTTCAAGCCTTCATTCACCCTATTCAGCCGACTTGTTGGGACTCGATCATGGTTTAACACAGTTGCTACACGTCTAGGTTCTTCGCCAAAGCTCGACACGATGTCTGCTTCTCCTCCCAACACTCAAGCTATACAAGAGATCGATGATCTAAAGGCCCGTCTAGAAGGGGAAGTGAATCAAATGGTTTGAGTGCATGCTCATGTCTTATTTACCCACTTCCAACGACGAATGGAGGGACAATTTCAAACTCGCCTACGAGCCCAAGGCGAT
This sequence comes from Adenophora triphylla var. japonica, assembly GCA_022495995.1. Taxonomy (NCBI): domain Eukaryota; kingdom Viridiplantae; phylum Streptophyta; class Magnoliopsida; order Asterales; family Campanulaceae; genus Adenophora; species Adenophora triphylla. The sequence goes on from JAFEMH010000782.1 coordinate 274,241, forward strand.
TACTACAAGGAAGAGGTTGAAACACTTCAAACCCGTCTACAAGTACAAAAGGAATACTATGAAAAAGAAATCAAAGCACTTCGTACCCGCCTACAAGCTCAAGAGGAATATTGGGATCATGCCTACATTAATAGATTCAACCATTCCAACGTCGACAAATACCCTACTACTCCCCCTCCCAAGAAGAAAAGGAAGGAGAGATACTATGACAAACTCGAAGGAATCACTCAAGAGGGTCTCCTTGATACCCTCGTGAAAGAAGGAAAGATTCGAACAAGAGAAGGTGTTCCTCCCAAGGATGTGGGTCCTGATCATGCTCATCACTTATTCTGCAAGTACCACAACTTCACCGGCCACGACACCAACTCCTGCCACCACTTGAAGGACATCATCCAAGACCTCTTTGACAATGGAGATCTAGAACGTCCCAACGTCATCACCAATCCTCTCCCTCGCACTCCATGAAGAAGATGAAGCTTCAAGAAGAAATCAACACTTACCACTTCGGGGCTACAACTATCCTCTCCCTTTCTCCTTTGATAGAAGTAGATTAGGTTTTAAATTTCCAAGTATGAACTCGAAGAGTCGTTCTGTCTTTCTAGTACTCCTCACCTCCTCTAGTTTGTGTCTTCTAAACTATCGAGTCTGTTCTTAAATTTCTCAATAAATCAAAGTAGTTTTCTTTTCCCAAACACTTTTCCTAAGGTTGTTCTACCTCATGAGTATCACTTAATTCATGAAAAATAATGGACCCTTTATTCCCTAAATCATCGCAAAAAATAGAGATTTCTAAGCGAGTGTAAGAAGAAATCTGTCCTTAGGAAGCTTAAGGGTTAAACATTACCCCTACTGAAAGTCAAAAGTCAACAACCGAAGAAAGCCAAAGGCACTGCTATCAACATTCATCCCAAGAAGAGTGGGGCTACTCAAGGCTTTGAGAGTACAAAAATAAATGAAAAGCTCGCTAGGTCGAAACTCCTCAAATCGTCCTAGGCAAAAATAGAGCATCAAAAAAAAAAAAAAAAGAGAGAAAGAAAAACTCTCAAGCCTTCATCGCCCCACAACAAGGATGTAATTTCAACAAAGGCAAGAAGGACTCTCCTACAGAGAAAAAGAGTCAAGAAAAGAGGATTCCTCAATATCCTCTTACAACAAGTGAAGAAGACTTTTAGTATCAAGAAAAATGTTTACCCTTAAGTCATACTAATGATTGGCTTTCTCCTCAAACTTATTTAGAAAATTCTAGATGATGCATGGTTCATTAAAAGGTAGAACAACTTTTCTAGATCTTTGAGCCAAGAAGCGTTTCTCGTTGAGTCTAGGGGCTTCCTGTTAGCCACTCTCATATACACTCTTGAAATTCAAGCATCAGAACTGGGGCTTCCTAACCTTTCCTCCCCCAGTCAATCTCTACTTCAACTCTTCTAAATAATCAAATCTGCATTAGAAGCTTTCCTCTTTGCTTCTCACTCTCATCATTAGAGAATACACTTCTTCAAAGAATCAATGCTTGTATCACCTTTCAAAGAATAGAGTATGTCTTTCCTCAACTGACTTGAGATCTCATCTCTCTCTTCTCAATAAGATTCTCTCCTCTGAGTTCTCTTCGAGTTAACATACTACTTTCAAAAAAAAAAGAGAAAATAAAAAGAAAAAAAGGCGCAAAAGAGATGCCCGCTAGATTGAAAACCCGAAAGGGTGGTCTAGGAAAAAATCAGGGTGCGTCACTAAGAAAAAAAAATCAAAGGTCAAAGGGAGAGTATTCTTCAACCTTCTTCACCGGACGTCATTCGATCTGTCTTCAAATCAAACCAACAAGGAGAGTCTTCTTCAATCACCTTCAAATCAAGAGAACAGCTTCACAAGCCTGTTCATAAAGTCATCTACCACTTGCAAGCAACTTGGGGCTTGAGACAGCAAAGAGCCTTGGACATAAAGCCATTACAACAGTCGACAGATTTGTAGTCGTTTGCCTTATATAGACACGACTCAAGGAGAAGTAAGAATGAAGATTCTCAACATGCCTAGATGTGTTCACACAAGGTTACTCATTGAAATTCAGCCTTGCTGACTAGCAACAAATTCTGCCTAAACCTGATTTGGTCCCAACTTGTCAAACACAAGTTGTCTCATACAGTTCACCCCTCTCAAATACAAATCCATACAAATGTCCCTACATTTCCATATACCATATACTCATACATAAACTCACCACCAAAATGTCCTACCAGCCATTTACACGAACAGACGTGAGCACCACCACGTAAGTCCAGTTAAACAACTAAAATCTGAAAAAAAAAATCTACTTGAAATCTTTATGTGCTGACAGGTACGGAAAGGTAAGAATCATCCGGGTCTATCCGAGACCATTATGCATATATCCTTGCATTACAGGGACCGACAGAACCTTCATCTCAACCAACAACTTCAAGTCCGTGACCTCGGCAACAACTACAAAGTCTGTGATGGCAGCAAACCTCAAAGTCCGTGACCTCGGCAACGTCAACAAAGTCTGTGATGGCAGCAACTTCAAGACCGTGACCTCGGCAACCTCAGCAAAGTCTGTGACGGCAGCAAACTTCAAGTCAATGACCTCGGCAACACCAAAGAAAGTTCGCGACGGCAAAGAACTTCAAGTCCGTGACCTCGGCGACACCAGCAAAGTCTGTGACGGCAGCAACTTCAAAGTCCGTGACCTCGGCGACAACTTCAAAGTCTGTGACGGCAACAAACTTCAAGTCCGTGACCTCGGCGACAACTTCAAAGTTTGTGACGGCAGCAAACTTCAAGTCCGCGACCTCGGCAACAACGGCAACGTCAGTAACCTCGGGCGGCGCACTTCAACAACTTCATCAACAAACAGGTATCTTCAGAATTGGGTCAGTCCTTGATTTCTCGGCATGATTTTACCTTTTCAAAAAAATCCCTCTTCGATTTTCAAAAATGCTTTTTCAAAATACCTAAAATAGCCTTTTTAGTGTTTTGGAGTCGAACTACGTTTGGTCTGATTCTCTCTTAGAGATACGTAGGCAGCCGTGCAGCACGACCATCCCAATGTTCAGAATGATGTCTTTCTATCGACGACATGACTTCTTCCATAAGTCTTGTCGCCGAGGGGCTCTGTAGACACCCCATTCTGAACCAATAATTCATGATTACACTACTCTTCGTCTCTCTTTTATTTTTTGATGAAAGCATATCAGTTTCGTCATGTTTCGTTAAGTTTCTAACTAACCTCGTTAGTTTTGGACCTAACTGACTAACGGAATAACTGAAGAGGACAAAATAGTCAAATGACTAGTTATCTCGCGCGGAATAGCGTGTCCCGCGCGAGATATCCCCTCGACAGGATGTGTAGAAATCGCTCTCCTTCTCCGTTTCAAACTCTTTTCTTGATAAAATCTTATCCCATCCGGTCATCCAATAGAATTTGAGTTCTGGAAGCTTCCTAGGAGTGTTTTACCTCTCCACCTCTACCTCTTAAACCCCTATAAATACTTGGTGACTTCCACTGTTTCGTGGATCCGATTTCACACAACACACACAATTTGTTGGTTTCTCTCCACGAAAGATTCCTTCAAATCACTCACAAAACCTCCCTAAAATCACCTAAAGTTTGTTTATCAACCTTGTTGATCAACAAACATCCAAACCCGAATCAAGGATTGAGGCGAAGCTCTGTCCGCATCAAGATTTGACTCTCATATTGAGTCGAAACTCTGCCCAAATCACTTCTCGATCGAAAAGACATCTTAGAACCACGTTCTAAATCAAACACTCCCCAAACGCTAGGTAAATTCCTATACTTTTACTCTCTTCTTCACAATCTCTCTCTATTGGCTTTTAGAGTAGTGTAATCCCATCAAAAGGATTGGCCTAAAGTCCCTTCAATCGATGAAGGCGATCTCGAAGCATACAATCCGACATACCTAATCAAGAAATTGATTAGGGTTTTCTTATTTTATTGTTAAAAAAATAAAAATATTGATAATACTCAATTGGCAAGACCGATCTTCGGATCGGGTGGAATGGATGCTCCTCGACCTACCCATTCCATAACTTAACCCCCGAACCCTCAAATCTCTTTAAAATCAAAAAAGTTTTTCTTATTATTTTCCTAAATAAATAATAAGTGGCGACTCTGTTATTCAAAATTCACGCATCGCTACAATAGGTAGTCCAACTTTTTTTTTTTTTTGTTTGCAATTACTGTGACTAATTTCAACTTTATCCCTAATTTACTCCCTTCATCCTATTCGTCCTAAAATAAAATTCTTAATTTCTTTTTTTTTTTCTGTCGCAAAGTTCTTACTTTACTTATTTCAAATTTTTTTGGGGGAAACCTATTTCTCCATAAGTTATAAAAAAATTTGTTTTTAAATATATCGACTTGGTGTTTTAAAGCCTAAACTCACTGTTTTAAGGACTAAACTCACTATTTTATTTTCTAGATTAAACTCACTGATTGAACGCCTAAACTCACTATTTTATTTTCTAGGTATTTTAAGGCCTAAACTCAATGTTTTAAGGTCGAAACTCGATATTTTTAAGAATGAAAGTGGGCTTTTTATACCTTATGGAGAAACAGGTTTCCCCTAAAACTTATTTTACTTATTTTATTATTTAAATGAACAATGAGACCTGATGCTGCAGGAATTGTGCTTATCAATAATCCTCCACGTGGCAAGATTAATCACCTAGCTCCTTGACCTGAAATCAGAACCCACGACTAGCCGGATGTGTCTCCGGCGAAGACGCTCGGGCGTGAGAGTAAGAATACCGTTGAATAAAGATCAAAATGTATTGAATAATGAATTCAGAATACAAAATGGCAGTTACCTTTCACCGTTTGGTAGTGATGAAGTATTTATAGGAAAAAGTGATGTATTTTTGGGGAGGCAACATGTCCTCCGAGATTGTAGCGGCAGTTACTTGGTCGTGGGCACGTGTCTATAACGGTCCCTGATTTGTAGGAATGTGGTTATGAGAATTGTTTAACCAAATAAGCCGGCAAGTGTCAGGTCGTCATTTGCTAATTTAGGTCGAAGTCGCCACTTGTGGAATGGTCGACCTGACTGTCGGGTAGAGCATGGTTCGTACCCGAATTATAGTATGGATCATGAGGTCGGACTAAGTTAGGTCGGGACCTGGTAGGTCGGACCATGGGTTTAGTCGACTGATGCTTGAGATGGGCTTTGGGCCTCGTTCTGATTGGGCCAGCCCTATTGAGAATGTGACAGTCAAAGCGGCCTGTGATTGGGCTTTACTCGTCCACCCCAACTCGACATTTTTGGTATGTTCAGTGGCCCCCAACTTTCGAGTTGACTTCGTCGACTTGGAAGTTAAGAAAATCTTTGATGAGAATTACTTTACTCGCAGGTCGCTGCTAGTTTTTGAGGTAGGTCGACAATGATGACGTGGCACCATCCTGATCGCTGGCGATGAATGGTCGGAGATGAAGGAGCGCCGAATTTTGTCATCATTACTACTCTGACGCTTGGAACTCCTTCTCGAAAACCGCCTCAACGTTTAATTTTGGAAAATTAATTTCGAATTTCTTTTCCCATTCCAAATTTAGGAAAATATAAATATCCAGAATTCTTCTCAGATACGAATTCTTGCCGTTTTCCAATTCTGAGAATCTCCGGCGAAAATAGCGAAGAAGTAGTTGAGTTAAATTGGACCTCCGTCTTCGGCAATAGCTTCCTGTTTCGTCGTTTACAAAGGTATCTCTCTCTCATTCTCTATTTAGGGCTTTAATTTCTGTTCTGTCTTCATCTCCGCCATGGCTAGGACCTTTAGTAGTGAACGAGGAGTATGGTACGGCTATTGCATTGTTAACCGTAGGGCATATAAGAACATGAACGGGGAGTGGAGAGAACTGTCCTTGGATGAATGCGCCTCCATTTTAACCAGGTGGGGGTTGAATTTTAGTGAAATAGGTTTGCCCGTTGTAGAAGACACTGAAAACTTAGTAGTCGATGATTCAAATATCGTCACTTTCCATCTGTTCCATGAGCTACTCGACCATATAACCTTGTTTTATGTTAGGGATGTCCACAAACCCTCTTTCCTGAGAAATAGAATAGGTTTCCCGGGGGAGTCTAGGCCGCCCTTAGGTAGGTCGACTGAATGTGATCATAGGACTGACTCCCCTGCTTCCTCTTTTGTTTGTACAGATATGACGACCCAAGGTGGAGCTACAACTTCAACTTCTTCAGGCCCCAGGATAGTAAATGCATTTGGGTCTGATGCGGTGCCAGGCAAGAATGAGAGGGGCTATGTGCCTCAAAGACCTACCCGTGGGAGGAAAAATATGGAATCCCGTTATTATGTGATCTACAACTTCTGTGGGGTAGATAGGACAGACTTTAGAGTGACCATCCTTAGTCAGAAAGAATTTATGGCCAAATACCGTGCTACCTTCACTAGAGATGCTACTAAGGTTGCTTTCTTTTATGGGCAGTTCGAGGCTGGGTTGAGGCTGCCGTTGGATCCCTTTATCAATGAGTTTCTTGAGTGTATGGATGCCCTTCCTCTTCAGCTTGGGGCCAACACCTGTAGAGTACTGGTATGTTTTGCAATGGTGTGTAGGTTTTTGGGCCATGAGCCTTGTATGAAGGTTTTTAAAGAATTTTTTGGTGCTAAGCTTGATAAGCATGATTGGGGAATTAGTACTCCCTCCAAACCCAACTCTCCCAAGTTGTTTGCCAACCTTCCCAATAAGCACAATTGCTGGAACTCGCATGTAGTTTTGGTTGAGAGCAGGCTGGGATGGGAATTTCCCTTGCCCAATGATGAATCTGATGTTATCAGTGAGGACAATTACTGGGAGCCTCCTTGGTACCAAACTTTGTACAAAAAGCTGTGTGCGTTGGTCAAGGATGGGCCTATCAGCTGGGAGTCCTTAGGAACAACCAAATACAACTATATCCAAGCTGGGATGATGCCTGGAGATGGAGTAGTGGAGCCCCTTGTTCCTGTGTTGAGAGGCCAGATGTACCCTGATTGGGTTACTCACTCTTTGGGTAGACTTGAGGAGAATTGCCAATTTTGCCAGAAGACAGACAACTATTGCAAGGATAATGGAGAACACATTGGTGGTAAGGGTTTACTCGTTTCCCTTCATTAGCTCGTCCACTGTTAACTTGCATAAGTAGCTCTTTATAGGCGCACAGAAATATTTTGAGCTGTATACACAACTCTTAGCTCGTCCGTTGCCTGCTCGTACGTAGAACTTAGTTAGCTCGTACATAGAACTATCTCGAATTGCCACTCTGTACTTATCAAATTGCCTGCTCGTATGTAGAATTAGTTAATTCGTACATAGAACTGCTTTGCATCGTATCAATTACTTCGTTAATTGTCTACTCGTAGAACAGTTTAGCTCGTACATAGAACTGCTTTGACTTGCCGAGCTAATACTTGATTACTTTGATGTCGTACAGTTTTGACTCCTGAACAAGAAGCAGCAATGGTTCGAATAGTAGGAGTGTCAGATAAGAAGAAAGCTAAGAAAGCCCATGGGGCAGCCAACACTAGAGCGAGTAGAGAGAGGGAGGCTGCTGCGAGGAACAATTTGCTGCCCAAGGACCTGGCTGGGATGATCCCCATGGAAGAGATTGAGTTGGAAAATCCCTCGCTGAGTGGGACCCCCTCTGCCAATGTTAATGAAGGAGGTGATGAGTCCAACAGGTCAGTTAGACCCAGCTTGAGTTCTGACCCAATCTCTGATGCCAATGCTGCAACCTCGGGTGCTGGGGTAAATGTGGTTAGTCCTCAGAACATCGTCAATATTGATGATGATGCCATGGAGGAAGATGATGATGATCGTCCCCTGAGCTCGCGGAAGAGGTCTCGACCCGAGAAGGGTAAATCTGTGTCCTCGAGCCAATTGCCTCCACCAACTTCCTCTCCCCCAAGTAAAGAGTCTCTGGACGAAATGATGAGGAGGTTGAGTGACGTCCCTCCTCTCGAAGGAGTCAATTGCCTGAGTCGCCGCTACCCAGACATGAACTTGGGTCAGGTGATCGTGAGAAGAGCTGTGGATGTGGGTCTGCTGGCTCATTTTGCTGATAAGGGCATAACGCCTGAAGAATTCTCAGCTTGATCTGGGATGGCTCATTGTGAGGTAACTTCCCACTTTCTCTTTCTTTCTAGTCGCTTATTCTCTTACTCGATCAACTGAAATTACATGCTAACACTTCCTTGATTTCTCTGGAATATAGAATCTCACCATGGTCGAGCAAGTTAAGAGCTCCTGGAGGGCCTCCATTGAGAGGGAAAGGCAAGCCCTTCGAGATTATTCCAAAAAGGCTAAAGAGCTTGCGGATATGAAGGAGAAGTACAACGATCTGGACAATTCGTATGAAGCCAATGAGATGGTAAAGACAAAAGCCCTGTCCGACCTTGAAGCTACAGAATCCAAACTCAAGGAAGTGACCTCAGAAAGGGATGCTGAGCGCCTTGCTCATGAGAAGACGAAGGTCGAGCTTACCACTGTCTCCAAACTTCTCGCAGATAAAGATTCTTTTTTGGAAGAGCTTAACGAGGAGCACAACTCAGCTCGAGCTAAATGGAAGGAGGCTCTGGAGAAGGCTGGCCCTGATGCTGTAGATAAGTTCAAGGAGGGAGATGAGTTCTATAATGCCATTGTGGCCAAAGCACAAGACTTTCTTGAGGTCGGCAAGAGGCACATGGCTCATCGAGCACTGGTGGATTCCACAGCTACAGTTACCATCGAGCAATTAGCTCGTTGGTTTTCTGAGTCCCAGTTCGACATGACAGCTCGCCAGGGTCACTCGCTCGTCCCCTATCTTGAGAACGACTTGGCCTTTATTGCCCAGGAAGATGAAGAAGATAATTGTGAGAAGTGGGAAGCTCCCCCTATTGTTGATAGAAATTTTGATGCGGTTCTGCAAGAGTTGGATGATGCTGAAGCTATGGGGACAGAAGATGAACAGGTTTATTCAGAGTCGGGTAAACCCATAGGCCCCCAGCAACAAGGAGATGGGGAGGGTCGAGCTGCTACTGACGACCAAACCGATGTCGGCCAAGACTCTTGAATTGTTTAGTTGAATTTGTAATGAACAAGTCCCAAACAACGTTTTTGTTTTTTGCTTTAACATTATCTTAATGCCTTGGCCCAGTTTTTGGGAGGCATGATACTTTCGTAAGTTTGTTTTGCCCAAGTCTCAGCCCGCTTTTGGGAGACTTGTTAATATTTAATCATAGTCGACCTCTCTTTATTGCATGTAGTATGCTTTTTGAAGTAAGTATCGAGCTAGATATAGATAGGATAAATGAGTCAATTTGAGCTTAGAGACGACTTGATCTTTATTGATTTTGTCGACCTCAAACTTGGTTAACTTTTTTCGAACGAGATTGACTATGAGTCGAACCTGTTCACAATATTGAAGCTGACCTAGGGTCGAGCTAATTAGATCGAAGTCGATTAGTAATCGGACTTGTTAAATAGATAAAGCTGATTAAGAATCGAGCTTGTTAGAACAAACTGACTAAGAGTCGAATTTGTTAGAACGAAGTCGACTAAGAGTCGGACTTGTTAAATGGACAAAGCTGATTAAGAATCAAGCTAATTAGAGCAAACTGACCAGGAGTCGAGTTTGTTAGAACGAAGTCGACTAAGAGTCGGACTTGTTAAATGAACAAAGCTGATTAAGAATCGAGCTATTTAGAACAAACTGACTAAGAGTCGAGTTTGTTAGAACGAAGTCAACTAAGAGTCGGACTTGTTAAATGAACCAAGCTGATTAAGAATCGAGCTCGTTAAATCGAAGATGATTAAGAATCGAGCTTACTAGGATTGGTGTAACACTATGTTTGACGAATAAACTGCGCTTTTATTGAAGTAGGGAACATGCTTACATCGACTTGAAACTAGAACTAACACGAGCTTGAACTTTGAAACTGAAAGCTAGAAGTAGTATTTGATGAGGTGAGTAGCATGCCAAGGATGTTTCAACTCGTCACCTCCGGGATGAGCTATCATGTAGGTTCATTCCTTGACGACTCGAGTGACTACATAAGGACCTTCCCAGTTAGGAGATAGCTTGTTCTGCTGGGTCCTTCTACCCGTTGCTTCGATCTTTCTCAATACATAATCTCCAACTTGGAATGACCTTGCCTTGACCTTCTTGTCGTGGTAACTTTTAGTTCGCTGCTTGTAGTTGACCATTCGAAGGTAAGCTGTATCTCGCTTCTCGTCGACTAGATCCAAGTCGATCAATCTGTTAATGTCATTCTGCTCTTGATTGAAGAAAGTCACTCTGGCAGTAGGAAATCTGAGCTCAGCAGGTGCCATGGCCTCTGATCCATATGTGAGAGCAAAAGGGGTTTCCCCTGTAGGCCCCCGAGTGGTTGTACGAACTGCCCAGAGAGCAAGGGGGAGTTCATCCAACCAATTGTTTCGTCGACCAACGAGACCTGTCTTGAGCGAAGATAGAACAAGTTTATTCGCTGCTTCAGCTTGCCCATTTCCTTGAGGATAGGCGACAGAGGATTGCCAATGCTTGATTCCAACCCGATTCATCTCTGCTTCGAAGGCTCTGGAGAACTGCAGTCCGTTGTCAGACACTATGGCTCGAGGAAACCCAAATCTACACCAAATGAAATCGTGAATGAAGTTGATAGCGTTTTCCTCTGTGATGCGAGCTAATGGTTTGGCCTCAACCCATTTGGTGAAGTAGTCTATGGCAACGATCACATACTTGCAATTTCCCCGGGCGGGAGGGAAGGGTCCAATCAGGTCGACGCCCCACATGTCGAATGGCCAAGCTGCAATTACTGGAGTCTGCTCGGTTGTTGGCACATGAGGTAAGTTGGCAAATCTTTGGCATTGATCACATTGCTGAACAAAGTTGTGAGTGTCAGCTCTCATGTGTGGCCAGTAGTACCCCAAAGTAATTAACTTGTCAGCAAGAGTCCTGGCCCCCGGGTGTCCACCACAAATTCCACTATGCATTTCGTGTATCAATAGGGCGACATCTTGAGGGTGGATGCACTTTAGTAATGGTCGAGTATAAGATCTTCTGAACAGGTCGCCTCCTTGAATGACATACCTTGGAGCTTTCTTTTTGATAGCTCGAGCCTTCCTCTCGTCGTCTGGCAGTTCGCCGCTTTCAAGATACGCCTTCATTTCCTCGATCCAACACTTCTCCTGAGTCCAATTTCTTAAGGGATCATCTATGCATTGAATTTTTACCCTTTCATAAGCTGGATTTTTGAGGAAGGAGATGGGTTCGCCATGTGGTTCATCTGAAGTGGCTAATTTCGAGAGGAGGTCGGCTAGCTCGTTGTCTTCCCTTCCAATCCTCTGAATCTCCCAGAATTCCAAGTCTTTTATTAGCTCCTTCACCAGGTCGCAATACTTGATCAGCGTGGCACTAAGCACCTCGTACTCGCCTCTGACCTGGTTAACTATCAATTGTGAATCACAGTAAGCCATGATCTTAGTCGCTCCAAAACACTTGGCGTACTCTATAGCTGCTATCAAGGCTTCGTATTCGGCCTGGTTATTGGAAGCATCGAACTTGAACCTTAATGACTCCTCATACACTGTCCCAGATTCTGGTTCAATTAGCACTATCCCAGCTCCACTGCTATTCTTGGTCGCTGATCCGTCTGAATAGACCTTCCAACAATCGTCGGGTAGACTAATGGCGACCTGGGACTCTGACTCCTTCCCTTTAGCCTTTTCCTTTGGAGCTCTCTGCTCGTTGTCTTCCTTGGTGAACGTGAGCTCGACCAAGAAGTCAGCTAGAGCTTGAGCCTTCAACGCCTTTCGAGGTCGATACTCAATGTCAAATTCCGTAAGGGCAATTGACCAATTGAGAAGTCGACCTGAACTCTCCGGCTTGTGAAGAATTTTCCTTAGGGGGGCATTTGTAAGAACCACAATTGGATGAGCCAGAAAATAAGCTCGTAGCTTCCTTGAAGCTACGACTAGAGCATAGGCGACCTTCTCAGCATTGTAGTACCTACTCTCCACATCTGACAAGGCCTTACTGATGTAGTATACTGGCTTTTGAAGCCCCTCATCCTCTCTAATCAACACTGCTGCAACCGACTTGTCTCCCACAGGCAGATATATAAACAAGGTCTCTTCAGTGGTCGGGCTACTTAGCAAAGGTGGAGTAGCGAGGTAATCCTTCAATTGTTGGAACGACGAATGACATTCGGTCGTCCACTCAAAATTTTTCGTCCCCCTCAATGCTTTGAAGAAGGGGAGAGACCTCTCTGCTGACTTTGATATGAAGCGACCAAGGGCTGCTACCCTTAGTTAAGTCATTTGCATCTCTTTGACACTGGTGGGAGCTTTCATGTCGACTAACGCCTTGATTTTTTCTGGATTGGCTTCTATGCCCCTTTGAGATACCATAAATCCCAAGAACTTGCCAGCTGCAACTCCAAAGACACACTTGCTGGGATTGAGCTTCATGTCGTTTGCTCGTAAATTGGCGAATGTCTCCTTCAGGTCGACTACGTGACTCCCGGCCTTAGTTTTAATGACCATGTCGTCAACGTAAGCCTCCATATTTCGACCAATTTGTGAGGCAAAGACCTTGTTCACCATTCTTTGATAGGTAGCACCTGCATTTTTCAAGCCAAATGGCATCATGTTGTAACAGTAGATGCCTCCAGCCGCTTGAAATGCTGTCTTGACTATGTCATCCTCGTGCATCTTAATCTGGTGATATCCCGAGTAAGCGTCGAGGAAACTGAGGGTGGAGTGCCCAGCAATAGAATCCACAAGTTTGTCGATTCTAGGAAGAGGGTAGCTGTCCTTAGGGCAAGCAAGATTGAGAGTGGTGAAGTCGACACACATCCGCCATTTGCCATTTGATTTCTTCACCATGACCACGTTGGCCAACCACGTTGTATGAGTGGCCTCTTTGATTATTCCTGCACTCAAAAGTTTTTGTACCTCAGTTTTTATAGCCTCCTCCTTGTCACGAGCAAAGCTTCTCAATTTTTGGGGCCTAGGCTTTATGGTCGGGTTGACTTCAAGTCGATGAACGGCGACCTCTTCCTTTATTCCCCTCATGTCTTCTACCCTCCAAGCAAAGACGTCACTACTCTCCTTGAGTAGCTCGATGATTTCTGCTCGCTCCTCAACTGATAACTGCTTCCCAATCTGAATTTTTTGATCGGGGTAGGAAAGATTGGTGATTACCGACTCTATCTCGTCCACAGCCTCTAGCTCTGGTCCATCCCTGAATTGTAGAGTCTCAATTATTATTTCCCTGACCTTTTGTCTTTCCTCAGCTCCCAAATGTGGAGCTTCCTCTGCTATCATATCGTCAAGCTTATCTGCAACCTCGCTGGTGGTGGTGGTGGCCCCCGAGTTATTGTCGAGTTGGAGGCATAGGTTGCCTATGAGGACTTGGTCGACCATAACTACATCTGGATCGACCTCGGTGGTATTAGAGTGACGTGTCGACTCAAGCGTGACCTTGTCATTTGAGCGATAGGCCGACTCTTCCACGTTGGTGATTGTTGATAGTCGAGTAGTTTTGGTGACTGATTGAGACAATTTTAAATAGCCATCAGCTGTCTCGATATCTAGTTCTCTTTTCTTCCTTTCTCGAAGAACATGGTCCAGGTAGGCTCGAGCTGTGCCTTGTACGCAACCCATTCCAGCAGGTGTGGGGAACTTGACTCGCTGATGAGGGATCGACGCTACCATTCCAAGAGCGACCTGACCAGGAATACCAAGTATGGCGGCATAGTCACTGTTTACATCAATTACAATAAACTGTACCTTTGAGACGACCCTGAGGGGGTGTTGGCCTAGGTCGACGTCAAGCTCTATCTTGCCTTTTGCATCAACTCGATGGTTGGTGAAGCCCTCCAACCTACCATCATATCTCTCCAACTGCTCATCATTAAGACCCATTTCCTTGAATGTCTTGTAGAACAAAATATCCTTGCAGGCCCCCGTGTCGACTAAGAGTCTGCTCGTCGTACATCCGTCTATGAGACCTGGGATGACGAGAACTTGCTCTCTAGCCGCCATGTTAGTAGCCAATTCATGGGGGTAGAAGCTGATTGCCTCATCTCTGACATCTCTCCTTGGAGGCAAATGTGGGGCCTTATTAAGTTGGAAGATCTTGTGTTTGATGGCTGTATTGCTTGCTTGCTCTGTAATGACCCCCAGGTTCAATCTAGGTTGCCTAGGTCCCTGTTGTCCACCTGCTGGCTGCTCGCCTCCACCGGCTTGAGGCCTTTTCACATAAGCGTCGAGCCTCCCCTGGTCGACCATTCTTTGTATAATGCGCTTCAAACCCAAACAATCTTCTGTGAGATGACCAGTGTCTTTGTGGTAGTCACAGTACTTGCTGTTGTCCCTCCTAAACTTGTTGCCTGGGTTCATCGGGACAGGAGGAGCCAGCTCGACAGCATTCATAATCTCTGTTCGACTCACCGTAAGGGGAGTGAAAGCCTCGGGCACTTTCTCTGTTGCCCTAGTCCTGTTCTTTCCATTTTTATTGTTTCCTCCATTCTTGTTGGAGTCCTTCTTATCATCGGAGACCTCAACCTTAGGACTCTTACCATTCTTCTTCTCTTTCCTTTCTTCAGCTAGCGCAACATTGTACACCTTTTCAAACAACTCCTGTCGAGTTGTGACCGTTCGGACTGTGAGCTCGTAGTCCATGTCTTCCGAGGAAATACCACTTCGGAAGCAATTGATCACCTCCCTGTCTGTGATGTCCTCTTCAATCTTGTCGACCATTTCTTTGAACTTGGTGAAGTAGCTCATGGAGCTTTCGTTTTTGGCCTGCACCAAGTTGTTTAGATCAGTCACCGTCACTTTCCGAGCTCCAGCAGTCGAGAAGCGATCTAGGAACTTGGTCCTCAAGCATGTCCAAGTGGTTATGCTACCAGCTGCCAAACCATTAAACCACGTCAAAGTTTGCTCTGTGAGGGCACTTACGAGGGCTTTGCACATATTGTCGTCTTCATTGGCGACAAAACACATCGTGGCCTCCAGGTGTGCTATGTGACTTCTTGCATTGGTGGACCCAGAATACTTCTCTAGAAGGGGCAACCTGAAACTAGGGGGAGGTCGACTATCTCTCAGCTCCTTGGAAAGAGGTCGAAGAGCAAAGTCAATTCGTTCGACCTTTCCAGCATCCTTTTTCTTCTCCTCCTCCCATTGCTCAAACTTCTTTTTCATCAACAACCATTCCCTAGCATCGGGTCTTTCATCTCTTGGAGGGCGCAGCATTTGACTTCTCGGCCTTCACTTCTAGGGGAGTCACTTGCCTACTCCTTACGTCCCTGTGAGAATGAGCCCTCTCGATCGAGCGGAGATCGTACTGTCATTTCCTTGTGGCGACTGCGCCTATAATCTCCGAGTGGCGACTGCGCCTCTCCTCTCTTATGGGCGACTGCGCCCGCTCACATCTCTATGAGATCCCGATCTCTCGTGTCCGTCTTTGGAGAAATGCGTCACATTTACGTTGGCGGTTAATTGCGTCCTCAAATCGGGCCCGAGCCTCTTGCTCCACTGTTTACGCTGAGGCTAGCCCTTAGGTCGTTACTTGGCACATGAACGATCGTAGGAGCTCGTTGAACTATCCTGTTTTCACCATTACGCCCACACCTTCATTTGGCCTCGGACTCTGGCTGTTGCCCATTAGAAACTTGAGTAGGGGCCACTCTCTCGGGCGTATGTCGGCTGTTACGCCTCCTCCATGGCTATCAAGTCGGCGAGAATGCAGGCTCGCTCCAACATCATCTCCTTCTTGCTCATGGGGTTGGTGGAGGGCACGCCGTTTCCAACATTCACCTGAGCAGTTGGACGCTTTGGAGGAGGTGGAACTCCTTGCCCATCCATGTGCCTTTTCCCTCTCCTTGTGTCAGGCAATCCCCTGCCATCAACAACACTGGTAGAGCGTGTGGCTCTACCCTGAGGACGATTTGGTGGGGGAGGAGGCAAGTTCAAGTTTTCAGCATTTGCGTTTGTATTCGTGTTGTTGTTGTTCACTTCTTCATGCCCAAGTGAAGCCTCGGATACGTGTCCGTCTGAAGTCACCATTGTTGTAGGTTGATAGAGTTTTCGAGGTCAAGTTTAAAGCACGATTCCCGGCAATGGAACCAAACTGATGCTGCAGGAATTGTGCTTATCAATAATCCTTCACGTGGCAAGATTAATCACCTAGCTCCTTGACCTGAAATCAGAACCCACGACTAGCCGGATGTGTCTCCGGCGAAGACGCTCGGGCGTGAGAGTAAGAATACCGTTGAATAAAGATCAAAATGTATTGAATAATGAATTCAGAATACAAAATGGCAGTTACCTTTCACCGTTTGGTAGTGATGAAGTATTTATAGGAAAAAGTGATGTATTTTTGGGGAGGCAACATGTCCTCCGAGATTGTAGCGGCAGTTACTTGGTCGTGGGCACGTGTCTATAACGGTCCCTGATTTGTAGGGATGTGGTTATGAGAATTGTTTAACCAAATAAGCCGGCAAGTGTCAGGTCGTCATTTGCTAATTTAGGTCGAAGTCGCCACTTGTGGAATGGTCGACCTGACTGTCGGGTAGAGCATGGTTCGTACCCGAATTGTAGTATGGATCATGAGGTCGGACTAAGTTAGATCGGGACCTGGTAGGTCAGACCATGAGTTTAGTCGACTGATGCTTGAGATGGGCTTTGGGCCTCGTTCTGATTGGGCCAGCCCTATTGAGAATGTGACAGTCAAAGCGGCCTGTGATTGGGCTTTACTCGTCCACCCCAACTCGACATTTTTGGTATGTTCAAGACCCATTTCTTATTCTCACAACAAAAACTTCCTACTCACTAGATACTTTCTACTTTACTTTTCATACTCACAACATTTACTTTTCTTAATTTTCGTGCAAAGTTAAACTAGAAACCTTATTATAAGACGGAAAAGTAATAAATTTTCACTTGTTTGATTATGGATAATTTGATAATTTTATTGAAAAAAAAACATTCATTTTTTTTTTTAAATTAATCATTCATTTGTCACTAAAAAAAACCAATCATTGAAGATTGTTGCTCTCTTTGTTACATAATAAAATACAGATTAAATAAATCAAATAAAAATAAATCAAATATATCAAGAATAAATTTTAAAAAGTTTTAATCATTCCAAAATAAATACTAATAAAAAAAATATTACCCTGTTGCAGTTTAAGGTTCTTACTTTCATTTTTATTATTTTCCAGATTAATGTTCTTAGTTGTTTTTTATTTAAAATGAAGAATGAGACTCACTTGTCATTCTCACAATAAAATTTCTTACCCACTTTATCTCTCATACTTATTTTTTAGTGGCAGTTATCAAATCGTCACTCATTTTAACAAAAATGATCACCTATAACACATATTTTTGAAAACGACCACCAGGTGCTCTCTTTATAAATACACACGCATGTACCAACTATCACACCCTCTCTTCTACCTCGTTTTTTTTCCTTAAAACTTTAAAATGAAATATTTTAAGATCCAGAAGTCAAAAAAATAATCCGAGAGCACCATTGTGTTCATACCGTCAAGATAAATCAGACTAGTAGCATCAACATATAATTTAAATCAGACTAGTAGCATCAACATATAATTTTTTTAGTCTTTTATGGCCTCTAATTTGTCTTTATTTATGAAATTAACAAAAACAATTGTTAACTTAACTAAAAACAACTGTGAACTTAACAAATATGTCAAATAATCTTATAAAATTGCAAAAATAGAGGAAATAAAAAATTAAAACAACTGTGAACTTAACATTTCATAAAATTTCAAAAATAGAGGTCATAAAGATAAAAAACAACGTAAAGTTAATTAAAACAATTGTGAACTTAACTTAAACAACTGTGAACTTAACAAACATGTCAAATAATCTCATAAAAAATAAAAAATAGTGGTCATAAAAGACTATAAACAATTGTGAACTTAGCTAAAACAACTATAAATTAAGTAAAATAGAAGACATTTTCATGCAAAAATTATGAACTTAACTAAATCAACTGTGAACTTCTTTTAGTTGTTCTTTGAAAAATTGTGAAAAATAACTGTAAAATTCTAAAAAATAACTGTGAACATGAAACAATTATGAACTTCTCAAATTTGATTCAAATTATATGTTGATATTATTCGTGTTAACGATACGAACACAACGATGCTCTTATATTGGTTTTTTTTACTTTTGAATTTTAAGATATTTAATTTTAAAGTTTTGAGGGAAAAAAAGAAGAAAAATGGAGGAGGAGGGTGTGACAGGATGTCCCTTAATGACATGCGTGTCTTTAAACTAGCGAGGTAATATGTGAAATTTTAATTATATTGCCGAATTAACTGGTTAAATTTTAAAATTCTTGTTTTAATTGATTTTTTAACTTGAGTGAATGATCTATCGGTAATTTTACCTATTTTTTATACTCACACCAATTATCTATTTTTTAAAAAAAGTTTCGAACATCTATAGTATAAATGAGAGAATTGATGAACAGTTGAATGAATAGTTTCAAATCAGTTTTTTCCAATTTTGCTCTCATACATTTGTTCCTTTTTCATTTTGCTCTTAATTTTTTTTTAATTAAAAAAAACAAAAAAAAACAAATAAAAAAAAAACAAATAAACAAACAGTGTCCTTGAACACGGGCATGTACTAGTCATTTGATAGTTTGTGAAGTGAAGACACCAAGGACCCAACAAGACTTCTCTCCATCGTCGATCTCATCCTCCCTTAATGCTGCTACACACCTTGCGCAGCGCTGGCCGCCTCCCAATCTCATCAGCCCTTCCACCACTACGCCACCCTCCTCACAAAATGCATCCAAACCAAACACCTCAACCTCGGCAAACTCATTCACTCCCACCTCATCAAAACCGCCCTCATTTCCAATACCCACCTCACCAATCGCCTAATAAACATGTACTCGAAATGCAACTCCATGGAATCTTCCCTCAAAGCTTTCAACGAACTCTTAATCAAAAACCCATGTTCATACAACACAATTATATCGGCATATGCCGGAACCGGCAATTTTGAGAAAGCACGCCAAGTGTTTGACGAAATGCCTGAACCAGACATTGTTAGTTATAATTCCATGATTTCTCGCCTAACCCATCATGGGTTTTATAAGGATTCGTTGAATTTTTTTAGGATGATGCAAAGAGCGTATGCTCATTTGTTTTTGGATGAGTTTACGGTAGTTAGCGTTGTGGGTGCTTGTGCTTGCTTGGGTGCATTGGAGCTGTTACGTCAGGTTCATGGAGTTGCTGTTGTGATTGGTTTGAAGTTTAATGTTGTAAGCTATAATGCTTTGATTGATGGCTATGGTAAATGTGGACGATTTGATTTGTCTTATATGGTTTTTAGTCGAATGCTTGAGCGAGACGTTGTTTCGTGGACTTCTTTGATTGTTGCTTATGTGCGTGCGGGTAGATTGGATGATGCTTGTCGGGTATTTAGCCAAATGCCGGTTAAGAACACAGTTTCTTGGACTGCTTTGATTGCAGGGTTCGTTCAAAATAGTCAAGGAAATGATGCTTTGAGTTTCTTTGAACAGATGCAGGCTGAGGGTATAGTGCCTAGCGCTTTGACGTATGTTAGTGTTTTAAGTGCTTGTTCTGATCTTGCAGTTATTGACAGGGGGAAACAGCTTCACGGGTGTATCACTAGAAGTGGGAATATGAATTACACAAAAAACATATTTTTGTCTAATGCTTTAATTGATATGTATAGCAAATGTGGGGACCTGAAATCGGCAATGACATTGTTTGACAGGGTCCATGGAAAGGATATTGTGACATGGAACTCAATTATAACAGGGTTTGCTCAAAATGGTCATGGGGAGCAATCTCTTGCTATCTTTGATAAGATGATGCGAGAAAAGGTACAACCAAATAATGTCACTTTTCTTGGGGTACTATCTGGCTGTGCACACTCAGGCTTGATATGCCAAGGACTCCAAATTCTTGAATTAATGGAAAAAGATTTTAATGTAGTCCCAAGAGGTGATCATTATGCCCTGATGATTGACTTGCTCGGACGGAGAAATAGACTGGAAGAAGCTCTTGAGTTAGTCATGAAAGCTCCCACAGGATCAGACCATATCGGGATGTGGGGTGCACTTTTGGGTGCTTGTCGACTGCATGGGAACTTGTATATTGCAAGAACTGCTGCTGAAGCTTTATTTGAGCTGGAACCTGATAATACTGCAAGATACATTATGCTATCAAACATCTACTCCGCTGCGGGAAGATGGGATGATGCTCGTCGAGTTAGGGGGCTCATGGATGAGAGAAGGTTACAAAAAGAGGCTGCATATAGTTGGATTGATGTGAAGGGGAGTACACATGAGTTTATTGCTAGAGACCAGTCTCACCTTCGGACAGAAGAGATATACGATTTGATTCAAAAGATAGTAGATCAGATGAGGGACGTGGGATACCTATCCCATTACGAAAACTTATTCGCTCGTGAAGATGAAGTTCTGCCATGATCTGAGTTAAGTAATTTGAGGAACAGAGTATTTCAGTTGCCCTTCTACCCTCACCTCTACTATAACTCAGATGAAACAATATGAATACCCCAACACCGTTTTATATTTTGCATCTCTCAATCTTCTTTAAGCGGCTGAGGTTTGGTATGCAGTTGCTTAGAACCAACTGCTTCTTTCTATTCCATGGACCCAATCCTTTAATCCGCAGTTCATTTCCCTGAACATCCATCATTCCTACTTAGACTTTCCTATATTCTACTCCCTCCGTCCCAAAATGAATGTCCATTTGGGATTTAAGGGTTGAAAAGATTGATTTTTAATAGAAAAAAAATCATAAACATTCTTCCTATTCACTTTCAGAATTTTAGTTTTGCAAAAATATAATGAACCATGAAAAAAAAATGATTTAGGGATAAGTTATTTGAAGGTAAAGTTTCAAAAGGTCATTCATTTTGGGACAAAACAGGACATTCAATTTGGGACAAAGGGACTACAATACTTCGACCTCCGTACCAGCTTCCATCATTCTGAATGAACTTGGTCATGGGAGAAGTAAAAGCCAGTGGAGGTTCAAATACATTTTCTCATACAACTTGGTTACTTAGACGACCTCAGAGCTTATTTCTGGATCCAGGAGTAGATCAACCTACGTGCTAGATCAATCCTTTGGTTTGGGAAGTAGATGGCACACAAGCGAGATCAATCATTGCGACACTACCGGTAACCATACTTTCTTGTTCATTGTAGATGTTGTAGACAAAGTGAATTCTAGATACAGGAACATATTTAACCAATGACAAATGTTTTTTAAATAGTGCTACATAGGCAGGCAATTTTCTTAATGCAGCCATTCTTTAAGAGGAATGCATTTTGTGTTTTTCTTGCCGTTCAGCTTCTCGAGTTTCGTTTCTTTGCTTACACTCTGGGTTGTGCTAGCTGCTAGATTATTCAATGCTCAGTCTGATTCATTGTCTGTCAATTATGTTACTCCTTCCGTCCGTGTTTCTAAATAAGGAAATAGTTGTAGTGCATTTATACTTTGAGTTGCCCTTTTTAGTTTCTGTACTGGCAGCTTAAGCCTTTTATCCAATCTTTTGGTTTTACTTGTTAATACCCAACTTTCTTATTTGCAGTCAGTCATAGACTTCATAACTTATCCTACTTGTTTGTTTTCTTGCTAGTGCTATAGTATTTCAAAGGATAAATTTCTAATTAGTCCTTTGGGACAGTTATCTTGTTCACACAATGGCCTTCAAAATGTTGAGCTCTTTAGGTCTACCGAAATGTTCATATGTAATTGAATTCATAATAATTTCCAGTGCCTATTCAATCTCTTCATTGCATTCAACAATGAATGGAGAAAGTGAATCCAGAACTATTGAAACTTTACGCGAATACCAACAAGGAAATAATACTTGCGATACTCTACTTTTCACCAGTTGGCCATACTTGATCTCCACCGGAAGTGTCTGCTCAGCCCCATGATCGTCCCAAAAAGTTTCCGAAATTGCTCTTGATCAAGAGTAAATTTAAAATATATTTGATCAGCATTCATTTTCGGACGGAGGGAGTACCTCACAAGGTGCATGAGTGCTGAAATTAAATCTACAAACACACACACCTACATACTGAACTCATCATACTTGAGAAACTAAATCAACCCTCTGTATCATATTGCAGAACTCCACTGAGTATGTACACAATAGTCTCATTAGTCATAGACTTAAAGTTACGTAAATCACAGCCACAGCTAGAGCTAAATCTGATCTGAATTTCACCCTTAACAAATGCTTTCAACCTTCGCTTAGATTTCATATCCAGGGAACCTAGACTTTGCTGGCACAAGCAAATCGAACCACAGACAAGTTACCCCAGCAAGTCCTTGGAAAAGGGAGTAGGCATGTTCATGTCCACGAGAACTTCCAGCCATTTCAAGCTTTCTTTCGTTATGATACAAAAAGCTAGCAAATGCTCTTACCCTTTCCTCGTAAATACTCTCTCCAGTAAGTCGATAGAGTGAAAGAAACGAGTAGGCATTCCCAGACACACCATCAGCAAGTCCAGCCTTCTCCACCAACCCTCTCTTCCATACTACTTCCCCTGCCTCAATTGCTGCATCCCTGAATTCCCGTTCACTAGGAAATACCTGCGAAGTGAAAAGAAGAATGGAGACTTAACTTACCCATATATTTATTTTTATCTCGAGTCAAGTTTTCCATGTGGATGATGGAGTTTGATTTTTATATATCATATATATACACACA
Organism: Adenophora triphylla var. japonica; assembly: GCA_022495995.1. Taxonomy (NCBI): domain Eukaryota; kingdom Viridiplantae; phylum Streptophyta; class Magnoliopsida; order Asterales; family Campanulaceae; genus Adenophora; species Adenophora triphylla. The sequence continues at coordinate 297,003 of JAFEMH010000782.1, forward strand.
CACATATATATACACGCGTACATATATATGTGTGTGTCCATATTTTTATGCCGGTCAAACTTCATTTTCATATCCATTGTACTTTCAAGGTGTTTCACTTTACCATTGTCACCCTCCACCCATAAATATAAATGAATGTCCATTTTCATTTCTTATCCCGAAATAAATGTTCATTATTGTAAAAAAAATTTGTCACTAAATGTATTTTACCAAATGTTTTTCATTAGTCACTTTACACTTGCAAAACTAAGTGTTTAGAAAGTGGATAACAAGAATATTTATACATTTTTCCTACTTGGTATTGTAATTGTATAAAAATTGAACATTTTTTAAATGTTCCCCCAATGAAATTTGGACACTCATATAAAGACAAAGGTAGTACTAGTTTTCTTTCAAAAATCCTAGTACAACGGTTTGGAAAATATATCATTTCAATCCCAAAATTACGGATTTGAGACATGATTAATCACGGATTTGGGGTCAAAATAGTATATTTCCAAACTACAGTGGTTTTTTTATAAGGAAAAAAATTGTAATGGTAAGAAGAAACACAGTTAAAAGTACAATGGATAAAAACGATGTTTGCCCTTTTTATGTTAAGTTTTCCAACTTAAAATATTGGCGGAGTTGCTAACCTCTGATGCCTTGCACAATGTGATGATCATGCCAGTTGCACCATGAGACCATTGGACCAGACTGTCCCTGGGGTTACCTTCACTAGAGGGGTAATTCCCACTATGTGGAAACCTCTTACTCATCATGTACCTTAGAGCCTTACTGACATCGTCAGAGTCCTCTTGCGACAGAGGGAAGTGAAGCAAGACATGCAAAATGCCAGCCAGCCCATGAGCTGCACCATAGTATCTTGTTCCGTGCCATCTGTAAAACAAAGGACAGGCTGTGTTGTCGGACGCCCCAGCTCGACCACCAGCTAAAACTGCCTTGACGATTGGCAGGAGGATGTCACTTGGCACTGTCTCTTGGCCAATATGCTTGTTTATGAGTAAAGCAGCCCACAAGAATCCAACTCGCCCATAGAGAAGATCGTATGACATGCCTAGACCACCTTCGTTAGGTCCAACTGGGAGAGCTTTCTCTTGTGCCAACTGCATATGATCAACAAGGAACACATCAAGATGATCATACAACAGAAAGACAATCTGTACTTGCACCCATATCCAGGAGAAAGACAATCTGTACTTACACCCATATCCAGGAGAAAATTTATGTCAGAATTCATATCTAATTCATCTCTCTACCATTACCCTTTCAAATACTCCCCATCCTAAAATAAATGTCACATTTTGTAACTCTTTAAGGAATGTGCTCTATTTTTTTTATTTTTTTTATTTTTTTTACAATAGTAAAATTTCATTGAAATACTATCTGGGACGGACCAAAAAGGAAAGTGTGACATTTATTACAGAACGAGAAGATTTTGCTTTCCGAAGCATTTTTTTACTCTTAAAGCATCCCGGGGCTTATGGTCCCTATCACTTTCTAGCTTGGTCCCTGCCTATACCAAAAAAGTTATGGCACTCCTCACATCCAGATCTAGTGTATTACCCTAGTTAATATTTTACATTCAGAAAGATCTTTGAACTTTGGAAGCATTCTAGGAGGACTATGGTCCCTATGATTTTCTATAGCTTTTCCCCTGCTTACACCAAGAAGTTACATTTATAGTTAAGTCCTCGTAGGAAGATATGATCCCCACCTAATTGAAACTAGTCTATTCAGACAAGTACCTTATAACTTTGAAAAGTATAAAATATCTCGTTGGCATATTTGTTTGTCACAGAAATTTACTCGCACAAGTTACCTATAAGGGCAAGTGGTTTGTAGAAACAACTACAATATTGTGCGAATCTTAATAGGGAATCCTTACTCTACTTCTTCGTTAGTGAATCTCTTAATCCTATTTAAATGAAACACTGCGCCCAGACCCTAGAATTAGCCCTTGGATTATAAGAACCACAATTTTTATTAAAGTACGTTTTCAGGTGAATCAATTTGATCAGGCACACTAGTTTTCCATGCCACTAGCTTGCATCAACTACTACATAAAATCTGGAAGCTAAAGATAAGTATAGCATCTAATAATTCGAAACCCTTGTTGGACCTGGTCCAGCAAATATATTTCAAATTTCAATTATTGCAAGCTCTGATTCGGAATCAATGAAAGCTATGACCCAAGCATTTTTCCAGCCTCTCATGCTCTGGGTCATTGAACATGGGCAAAATGTATTTCTTTTTTAAAAGGTGCCACAAGATAAGCTATTATTCATACTCAAAAGCATCACAAGAAAATATACAGCAACAATGACAAGATAGCGATGAACATACCTCTTCAAAGAGATTCAAATATAAACGTTGCTTTTGCTCGTCCCCAAGATAATTTGCAACCACTGCTCCCACTCCATATATCCCTCCTCTACCACACAAAAATGTCACGTGCCTGCTACCATTTTTTTTTTTTGAAGAATTAAAACGAGTGAAAGAGTAAGATTTTAGGGCATATTGACTTCCCTAATTCAAATCCAATTGGTAAGTTTGGTAAGTGGATTTTATGACTTTCTTATCAAAGATTTAGATTCCTATTTGGAAAAGGACATTGTTAAACATATAAATATCATTTAGTCATGTAAATATATTGTGTTATATTTAAAATAGGACTAATATTACTAACAAATCTATTTCCTTGTGAGTGTCAATCTATGTTTCCTATTAGGAGTTGAATTGCATCACATAAGGAAGGGTTTAATTGATTGAATAACTTCTCAAAGGTGCCTATAAATACAATACCATCAGCACATTTGTAAATATAAGACCATCAGCACATTGAAAAGACACGGATTGAGAATTCTTTGAAAAAGAAAACCTTTTGTTCTTCACGGATTTAAGACATCTTTTTATGTTGCGAGTGCAGTTGCGACTTACATCTGAACTCACATCTATATTTCATTAAAGTTCTTTGTTCTACTTCTGTTTAGAATAGGTTCTCCTTGGTAAAGGAAAATTGTTCTTGGTTTAGAAGTTGGTTAGAACTTGATTTAGTATTTTTAATCTTTTTGTTTCACTTATTCTTGTTTTCTTCTGTAAAACAGATATTTAGTAGTGAAAACTTTTTTGGGCTTAAAGCCTTGTTTGTTAGGACAGAACCAGTAAACATTTAATTCTTTGTGTTCTTTATTTTATTTCGCTGCTTATTGGTGGATGTGTGAACAGTTGTGACTCACATCTCTACTCACATCCGTAATCTGTTCTGATTGAACTGATTTCCTAGATACACTAAACTTTCAATTGGTATCAGAGCCAACTCTCGAATATTATTGAGTGTTGATTCAAAAAGTGGTTATAATGGAATGCCAAAATCATCAAAACAAACCTCCAGTATTGGATGGTACCAATTACAATTTTTGGAAGTCTAAGATGCGTAACTACATCAAATCAATTGATGAAAAAGTGTGGATGCGTTTACTTGTTGCTTGGCAACCTCCCACTATGGAGAAGAAGCCTGCATCAGGTATTGGTGAAACTATTTTTGAAATAACCTGAGAAAAGATGGACCTTTAATGAAATCACCTCTACAAATTATAACTCTAAAGCCATGGGTGCTATTTCTAGCCATGTTTCTGTAAATATGTACAAGCTTATCACCAATAAATGTATTGCTAAGAATGCTTGGTATATATTACAGATGCAATGTGAGGGAATTTCAAGTGTTAAATCCACTAGACTTAGGATTTAAATAGATATATTTGAAATTCTTAGAATGGAGGAGATATAAGACATTGTCTCCTATGCTACTAAGATACATGAGATCTCTAATGAATGCACCAGTCTTGGTGAGTCTTATCTCTAATGCCAGACTGGTGAGCAAATCTTGAGGACCATACCTGAAAGGTTCAACATAAATGTTGATGTCATAGAGGAAACAAATGACACCAACACTGTAGGATTAGACAAGATTGTTGGTATTTTGACTGTGTTTGAGCTGAACCTTGAGGCTCAGAAAAAGAACAAGTCCATAAGCCTTGTCCTCAAAAGCTCTACAGTAGTAAAGAACTTGTTGAGCTCTAATCAGAGATTGACAAATCAAGTATTGAAGATGAGGTTTGGCCCTCATCTCTAAAAAATTCAGTTATATGCTGAAAAATAAGAGGATTAGCAAGTTTTCCAACATACCTGCTTCAAGTGTTGAAAAACCTAAGGTTAACACTGAGAATGGGTTTAACACCGAGACAGTGTAGTTATAATGGAATGCCAAAATCATCAAAACAAACCTCCAGTATTGGATGGTACTAATTACAATTTTTGAAAGTCTAAGATGCGTAACTACATCAAATCAATTGATGAAAAAGTGTGGATGCGTTTACTTGTTGCTTGGCAACCTCCCACTATGGAGAAGAAGCCTGCATCAGGTATTGGTGAAACTATTTTTGAAATAACCTGAGAAAAGATGGACCTTTAATGAAATCACCTCTACAAATTATAACTCTAAAGCCATGGGTGCTATTTCTAGCCATGTTTCTGTAAATATGTACAAACTTATCACCAATAAATGTATTGCTAAGAATGCTTGGTATATATTACAGATGCAATGTGAGGGGATTTCAAGTGTTAAATCCACTAGACTTAGATTTTAATGGATATATTTGAAATTCTTATAATGGAGGAGATATAAGACATTGTCTCATATGCTGCTAAGATACATGAGATCTCTAATGAATGCACCAGTCTTGGTGAGTCTTATCTCTAATGCCAGACTGGTGAGCAAAATCTTGAGGACTTTATCTGAAAGGTTCAACATAAATGTTGATGTCATAGAGAAAACAAATGACACCAACACTGTAGGATTAGACAAGATTGTTGGTATTTTGACTGTGTTTGAGCTGAATCTTGAGGCTCAGAAAAAGAACAAGGCCATAAGCCTTGTCCTCAAAAGCTCTACAGTAGTAAAAAACTTGTTGAGCTCTAATCAGAGATTGACAAATCAAGTATTGAAGATGAGGATTTGGCCCTCATCTCTAAAAAATTCAGTTATATGCTGAAAAAATAAGAGGATTAGCAAGTTTTCCAACAGACCTGCTTCAAGTGTTGAAAAATCTAAGGTTAACACAGAGAATGGGTTTAACAGGCCAAACATAGAGAATAAGAAATCCTCTGAATCTGTGCAATGTAGAGTTTGTCGTGGCTTTAGTCATTATGCTAATGAGTGTGTTAACACACTGAAAAAGAAGGGAATGAGCTTAACTGCTTCCCTAAGTAATAGTAAGGATGAAGAGGAAGTTGGTAACATATCTATGATAAACTACCATTCTGTTTTTAATGCTCATTTTGCAGGAATGGAAGAAAGAGATTCTGAGGATAATGTGGATGTGAACTCAGATGTGGACACATCCTTGGACACATTTGAAGATACATCAAATCTGACTCTCAATTGTTTCTCCATAAAAGGAGATTCAGATGATAAAGTAAGAGACATTCCGTATGAGGAACTCTTTGAGACTTACGGAGAATTGCATACAAATTGGATAAAAAGGATGGACAAAATTGAGGTACTGGCCAAGGTAAACAAAACTCTTTCTGATAAATTGTCTGCATGTGAAACTGAAAATACTAGACTTTCAAAAGAAAATAATGATCAAAAGGATACCATTCCTAAACTTGAAGTTCTGGTAACCAAGAAAGAAGTTGAGCTTGAAAAATTAACTGATTTTGAAAAAGCTGAAGGTACATTAACCAAGTTAAATACTGGAAAAATGAAACTTGATGAATTTTTAGCTCTTGGTAAAACTGAAAAAGCTGGTATTGGGTTTGAAAGAACCAAATTTGTAAAGGAGGAAAGTGAGGTTTCAAAATCTGAGGAAAAACCAATTTTGAGTGCTAAAAGACTAAGGAGAAGGTACTATATCTGTCACTACTGCTTTGCTCGTGGGCACATTCGTCCTTTCTGTTATAAGTTAAAAGCTGATAGAAAAGTTGATTGTGTAAACCAAACTCAGATGTGTGACAAGATGTGTACACATTCAGGCACACATCCAAGTACACAGCAACATGTGCACCACAAAAAGAAAACTGAAACCAAATAGGTTGCTAAACCTAGTGCTACCTGCAATGTTGTCTACTCTTCCTTCAAGAGTAGTGTCACTGATTCCTGGTATTTTGATAGTGGGTGGTCTGGGAATCAAGATGCCTTAACCAACTATAGGTTAATCAATGGGGGAAAGGTGAACTTTGGTGGTGGTGCACAAGGTAAAATCATTGGGAAATGGACTCTATATGTTAAAAGGTCTCCCAAAACTGTGTCTACCATGTAGAAGGCCTAAAGGCAAACCTGATAAGTATCAGTCAGTTGTGTGATGATGACCTCCATGTAAAGTTTGATAAATACTTGTGTGAGGTGTTTGATAAAGACAACACATGTGTGTTTACAGGTCCTAGATCTGCTAATAATTGATACCAATTTGGTGACAATCTGTATTGCGTAAGTTCTTAAGTAAATGATGACAATCTGTCTTGCGTAAGTTCTTAAGTAAATTATGTCAATCTGTGGCACCAAAAACTAGGGCATGCTAGTAGCAGAAAATTGGAGGAACTTCAAAGATTTGAAGCTGTAAAGGACCTTCCAAAACTGAACTTTAAGAACACATATGCCTGTGGTTCTTGTCAAAAGGGAAAACAAACCAAATCCTCACAGAAAAAGGTCCAACAATGCTCCACATCTACGTGATTGAAATTGATACACACTGACTTGATGGGACCTATAGAGGTAGAAAGTTTTTGTAGGAAGAAATATAATTTTGTGTGTGTTGATGACTACTCCAGATACACATGGGTGATGTTCTTAAGGGAGAAATCTGAAAACATAGGTGAGTTCAAAAACTGGTACAAAAGGGTCAGAAATCTGTATGGCCTTAAGGCTGTAAGGATTAGGTCTGACCATAGCACTAAGTATGAAAACTCAATGTTTACTGCATTCTGCAACTCCAAGGGAATTACTCATGAATTCTCTGCTCTTATAACTTCTCAACATAATGGAGTTGCAGAAAGGAAAAATAGAACCCAACAAGAAATGGATAGGGTTATCCTAAGTTCCAAAAATTTGTCTAAGAAATTTTAGACAGAGGCCTTGAGTACTGCATGTCACATCGGTAATAGGGTGTTTCTCAGAATTGGGATCACTATAACACCCTATCAAATTCTCCTTGGCAAGAAACATACTCTAAAGTATTGTAATGTGTTTGGTTGTATCTGTTACATCCTTAATGATAGAGAATACTTGTCCAAGTTTGATTCCAAGAGTGATAAAGCAATATTTATGGGCTAATAGTAGAGTTTATAGAGTGTTTAACCTAAAAACAAAGACTATTATGGAATCTACGAATGTAGTTTTTAATGATTCACTTGATCTTAACCTCAAAACAGCTGAGGATTATGTTTCAGGTTGCTTGTTGGACTGGAAAATTACGAACACAGATGGTGAGATGCAAAAAGAGGGTGCCCAGAGACAGAAGCAAATGCTGAAGCAGAGAAGGATAGGACTAAGTATGTGGACACATCTGCATCTACATCAATACCCACATCTGTCCCCACATCCTCCCAAATTATTGAATCAGTGGACAATTCTTCTGAATCTGACAAGGATGATAATCTAGAAGGTGATAAGGATGGGTGTGTCGACCGATCAAGAGATATTCCATCCAGAATTCAGAAAAACCATCACATCTCACAAGTAGTGGGTGATGTGCATGATCAATTGAAAATCAGGCAAAAGGGAAAGGTAAACTACAGGGAGCTAGCTGGTCTGTGGAGCTCCTCATCTGCCTTCTCCCAGGTATGTCATTGTTGCTATGTCTCAAAATTTGAACCTAAAATCATAAATGAGGCTTTAAAGGATGTAGACTGGATTTTGGTCATGCAAGAAGAGTTAAGTCAGTTTGAAAAAAATGATGTCTGGACCCTATTACCTAGACCCTCTCATGGGAATGTCATAGGTACAAAATGGATTTTCAAAAATAAGACCGATGAAAAGGGGGTAATTAATAGGAATAATGCTAGACTTGTGGCTCAATGGTATACTCAAGTTAAAGGGGTTGGTTTTGAGGAAACTTTTGCCCCTGTTGCCAGAATTGAGTCCATAAGACTCTTGTTGGCCATAGTCTGCTATCTCAAGCTAACTCTTCATCAGATGGATGTTAAGAGTGTCTTTCTAAATGGGGTATTGAATGAAGAGGCCTATATAGAACAACCTAATGGATTTGAGGATCATGAATATCCAAACCATGTGTATAAACTGAAAAAGGCTTTGTATGGGTTTAAACAAGCCCCTAGAGCCTGGTATGGTAGATTGATTGATCATCTTCTCCACCTAGGATTTAAGAGAGGTGAAGTAGATAAGACCTTGTGTGAGAAAAGAGAAAAAGGAGATAATTGTGGCTCAAATTTATGTGGATGACATAGTGTTTGGATCAAATTCAGACACCATGTTGACTGCATTTGTGGGAAGTATGACCTTCACATTTGAGATGAGTATGGTAGGAGAATTGAGCTACTTTCTAAGCTTACAGATCAAACAATTCAAGGAAGGTATGCCATCTCCCAATCCAAATATGCCAAGAACCTTGTGAAAAAGTTCTCCTTTGAACACTACTCTCACCTTAAAACACCAATGGGTCATCGCAAAGGCTCAGTCATGACACAGATGAAGAAAGTGTGGATCAAACTGTGTATAGAAGTATGATTGGTTGTATGTTATACCTCACTGCTAGTAGACCTGACATCATGTATAGTGTATGTACCTGTGCTAGATATCAAGCAAACCCAAAGGTTTCCCATTTTAAGGCCTTAAAAAGGATCATCAGATATTTGAATGAGACTGCAAACCTAGGGTTACACTATTACAAAAGACTAATACTAACCTAGTAGGATACAATGACTCTGACCGGGCAGGCAATAGTGGTAATAGAAAGAGTACCACAAGGGGTTGTTTCTATCTAGTAAACACCCTTGTTTCTTGGTATAGTAGAAAGAAAAATTGTATATCCCTATCTACAGCTGAGGCTAAATATGTTGCCCTTGTAAACTATTGCACACAACTGTTGTGGATGAACTAAATGCTTAAAAACTATGGGTTGAATAGCAAAATTCTTACTGCCTTCTGTGATAACAAGAGTGCTTTAAACATATCCAAGAACCCTGTCCAACATTCCAGAACTAAGCATATTGATATTAGACACCATTTCATAAGGGATATTGTAGAACAAAAAATCGTGTCTGGAGTTTGTTGTGACTGAAAATCAACTTGCTGATATATTTACAAAGGCATTAGATCATGAGAGATTCTCCTCCTTAAGAAAGTCTATTGGCTTGTGTGATAATTGAGGATGTGAGCACAAATGTGCACACATCCGTTGACACATCTGTATATTTTCTAACTAAAAAAAAATTCAAAAATATCATGCATTAGCACGAAAAAATCTCAGTGTGGTCACTTGTTTTCCTACATTATTGACATGTCTGATTACTTAATTGTGGGCATTTCTTGTTCATGTTATCTTTTGATAACTTGATACAATCTTTCTAGATATCTCAAAGTGAAAGCTACTCCAATTATGCAATTTATCCACAATAAAAAATCGTGTCTGGAATTTGTTGTGACTGAAAATCAACTTGCTGATATATTTACAAAGGCATTAGATCATGAGAGATTCTCCTCCTTAAGAAAGTCTATTGGCTTGTGTGATAATTGAGGATGTGAGCACAAATGTGCACACATCCGTTGACACATCTGTATATTTTCTAACTAAAAAAAAATCCAAAAATATCATGCATTAGCACGAAAAAATCTCAGTGTGGTCACTTGTTTTCCTACATTATTGACATGTCTGATTACTTAATTGTGGGCATTTCTTGTTCATGTTATCTTTTGATAACTTGATACAATCTTTCTAGATATCTCAAAGTGGGTGCCTTATAAACAAAAAGAAACAACTGCTTCTCCCATTTAAATGAAGTCAGTCCAGTGTTATCAAGTGATTCTAAAGATAATAGTTTGAAATCAAACTTGAAAATATCATTGGACAAAGCGCTATCTTTGGAAAATAAGAAAAGTGAAAGCTACTCCAATTATGCAATTTATCCACAATAAAAAATGGATTGATGCATTCTAGAGGTTGTGCGGATTAGATTATTGCCCATTGACTTTTTGTGATCAGATGTGTCCCAAAACGTGACTCACATTCTATGCCACATCTAAAACTGAGATTATTTCCTTCACTTGTGTACTTCATCATTTTAGTCATTCAGCATCTCAGGTAATATAGGGTGCTTTGTAAATATTTTCTAGTTTACTTTCATTCTTAATTTATTCTTTGATTTAACATGTTGTTGATTTTCAATATATAAAAAGGAAAGTTGAATACCAAGATTCTCATGGAAAAAGGAAGGACAATTTTAAAAGGATATTTATGGAAGAGATATGACTGAAAAGATCTTTTGTTATCCTAAAACGGTAAATATAATTTTGATTGAATTTAACATCTAATTTTTAGTGGTTATCCGTGTGAAGACCAAGGGTTATATCCGTTTGGGACTCAATCACTTCAAGTCGCAAGCCTAGAGTCCTATAGAGGTAAGAATCATTAATTGAAAAGGAAAGGGGGATTTGTGGGTATAAATGTGACTCACATCCGTCGCATTATCCTTAAAACCTCACTGTGTTTCTTCCCCCTTTGCCCCAAAAATTTATCTCTCACCCATATGCACCATATCTATTATTCTCTCTCTGTCTAACCTAATTGTATAAACAATGGAGCCTTCAAACCCTATTCGTGATGACGAAATCTTGGATGTACAGCCAATTTCTGTGGCATTGCCTAAGGCACATCAACCTGAGCAAGTGGCTCAACCTCTCACTCATGTCTCTGTTCCCTTACCATCAGAATAGTTAGCATCTGAAGTTACATCAATGGAGGTGCCTCCTCTATCTGAACCTACTGCAGTGGAGCCAACCTTTGTTCCCACTCCAACAAAGGTTCCTACTCCTCCACCATCTCCAATTCCACCAACTGGTGATACATCTCCTCCCATATCCTCTACTCCTTCTGTGGTTCACCCAATCTCAAAGAAAAGGAAAGTGTACCCCTCCATCTTCAAAGGGAAAACTGCCAATACCTCTCCCTCCCCCCCCCAAAAAAAAAAGGTGAGGAGATCCCACAGAGTCAGAAAGCTTTCTGATGCTGACAAAGCCAAACACCAGAAAATGCCTGGTGGGAAACCCTCAATAGCAATCATGATTGAGGATGAAGAAGAGGAGGAGGATGACTCCCAGTTTAGATTGGTCAGAAGGCCTAGGGCACAAAAATATACACTCTCTCAAATTGACAAAGAAGAGGAGCCCCTTGCCAATTTACTGCTGGCACTGAAAGGAAAGAAGAAGGCTCCAGAAACTGAGCCTGAACAAGTTGAGGAGGAAGAGGAGTCTAGTGAAGAGAGTGATGACTCTGATGATGATGAGAATTTTAAACTTGGACCTGAGGAGCTAGAACAAGAAAAAGAAGATCGAGAAGTTGAACAAGTTGTTGCTGAGGAGACAGCTGCTGAAAAAGAAAGGGATCCATCTCCCCCAAAGGATGTAACATCAGATGTGCACACATCCAAACGCACATCGTCCAGGCTGACAACCAAAAAGGGTAAACCTATCTCTCTCTCCTCATCTACTGCTATGATCCCTGTCTCCCCAAAACTTCTGTCTCTGGATGCCTCTGATGCATATAAGCAAATAGTCAATAAGGTTTTGATCAAAGAGATGAAGAGGGATAAAGAGTCCTTTGCTAAGCTAGGACTAGTACAATTTTTTCAGGATATTGGTTTTTTAATGACTGTTGATCACCCCAAAATATTCTTTCCCAAAGTTGTGCATGAATTCTATGCCAACTTGTCCAAAGGATTGAACAATCCTGCTTCCCCTATGTTTTGCACATTTATGTCAAAGGGAAGTTCATATCTTTTTTCACCTCTGCTATTAATACTTTTCTAGGGATTAATGAAGTGCCTGATGAGGAATTTGAGGTTTCTGAGGATGAGATAGTGTCCACCCTGACTCATGGGAAGCTTAAAGCTTGGCCCACAAAACCTAAGGACCTTGGGAGTGGATCTCTCACCTCTTTTTACTGTTTTCTCCATCTCATCATCACTGTCAATCTTTGCCCCTCCAATAACAAAACCTCTATAACTAGTTGTTATGTTTTATGCTTTGGTTGAACTCTCAAACTATTCTGTTCTGTTTATCTGTTAGAATTGAGTTTTTAAACTGAGTTAGTTTGTAACATTTTAAAATATTTGTTGGATGTTTGTGCCAACTATCGGGGGATCAAACTAATGAGCCATACTACGAAACTTTGGGAAAGAGTGATTGCACAAAGGCTGAGAAAAATTGTGGATATTTCGGATAACCAATTTAGGTTTATGCCGGGAAGATCGACTATGGAGGCAATATATCTTATGAGACAAACCATGGAGAAATATCGGGATCAAAAGAAAGATTTGCATATGGTTTTCATTGATTTGGAGAAGACGTATGATAAAGTGCCAAGAGAGGTACTTTGGTGGGCATTAGCAATGAAGGGTGTTTCAAAGAAATATATTGATATTATCAAGGACATGTATAATGGAGTTAGTACTTGTATACAGACTAGTGTTGGGAAGACTGAAGAGTTCCCTATAAAGATTGGAGTGCATCAAGGTTCCGCACTTAGCCCCTTTCTTTTTGCTTTGATAATGGACGAATTGACGAGGTCAGTCCAAGATGATATACCAAGGTGTATGTTGTTCGCAGATGATATTGTGCTGATTGATGAGACAAAAGAGGGTGTGGAAAGTAAATTGGAGTTGTGGAGACACACTTTGGAATCTCGAGGTTTTCAACTAAGCAGAAGCAAGACTGAATATTTTTGGAGTGTAAGTTTAGAAGAGTTGGAAGTAGGGAGGCAGTGGCGGTCACATTTGATGGAAATATTATTCAAGCTTCTGAGTTTTTTCGCTATCTTGGATCCATTATCCAAAATGATGGAGAATTAGATGGAGATGTGGCTAATAGGATTAAAGCAGATTGGTTGAAGTGGAAGAGTGCCACAGGGTTTCTATGTGATCGCGGCATGCCCAATAGATTAAAGGGAAAATTCTACCGCACGGCAATTAGGCCGACATTGCTTTATGGCACCGAATGTTGGGCCGTGAAACAGTGTCACGTGCATAAGATGAATGTGGCAGAGATGCGTATGCTTCGATGGATGTGCGGTCATACAAGAAAGGATCGATTGGGGAATGAGGTGATCAGAGGTAAAGTAGGAGTTGCGCTCATTGAGGATAAAATGAGGAAAAATCGTCTAAGGTGGTTTGGACATGTGAGAAGGAGACTGAGTGATGCACCGGTTAGGAGGTCGAAACAGTGAAGAAATGATAAAATGGCGAGGGATAGGGGAAGACCCAAACAAACTTGGATTAGAGTGATTGAAAATGATATGAGTTTACTTGGAATGGATGAAAGTATGGTGTTGAAGAGGCCGGAGTGGAGGACAAAAATCCATGTGGGGGGTTGATTTTATTTATTTATTTATTATTTTTTTTCAACAACCTTTTTACACGATGACATATGAGGATTCATGTTAGCCGACCCCAAATTATTTTGGGACTAAGGCTTTGTTGTTGTTGTTGTTGTTGTTGTTGTTGTTAGATGTTACTTTGCTTTGGTTTATTGAACTGCAATTTTTTGAACTATCTGATGTCTATGTAGTTTTTGTGTGAATGTGTTTACACATTCTCACACATATCCATTTTAGGGGGAGGTTTGAAATCTGACAAGACTTGATTATTTGATCTATAATTGTTAAATCTTTGTTTTGACCAGAAAGTCCAAAATAGTGAGAGATTGAAAGAGTATGATTTTAGGGAATATTGACTTCCCTAATTCAAATCCAATTGATAAGTTTGGTAAGTGAATTTTATAACTTTCTAATCAAAGATTTAGATTCATATTTGAAAAAGTACATTGTTAAATATGTAAATATCTTTTAGTCATGTAAATATATTGTGTTATATTTAGAATATAACTAATATTACTAACAAATCTATTTCCTTATTAGTATCAATCTATGTTTCTTTCTAAAAGTTGGAGTGCATCACATAAGTAAGGGTTTGATTGATTGAATGAATTCTCAAAGGTGCCTATAACCATCATCACATTGAGAAGACACAAATTGAGAATTCTTTGGAAGAGAAAACATTTTGTTCTTCACGAATTCAAGACATCTTTTTAGGTTGTGAGTTCAGTTGTGACTTACATCTAAACTCACATCTATATTTCATTCCATTTTTTTGTTATACTTCTGTTTAGAATAGGTTTTCCTTTAGAAACGAAGATTGTTCTTGATTTAGAAGTTGGTTAGAACTTGCTTTATTATTTTAATATTTTTGTTTCACTTATTCTTGTTTTCTTTTGTAAAACAGATATTTAGTAGTGAAAACGTTTTTGAGCTTAAAGCCTTGTTTGATGGGACAAAACCAGTAAACGTTTAATTCTTTGTTTTTTTTTTAATTTTATTCCGCTGCTTATTAGTGAATGTGTGAACATTTGTGACTTAAATATGTACTCAAATCCGTAATGTGTTTTGATTGAACTGATTTACTAGATAAACTAAACTTTCAACGAGCTACTTAAATGAGGCATTTACAAAAAACTACTTTAGAAAGATGGAAATTACAAAAATAAAATAAAAAAATACATAAGTTCGAAATTACAAAAAAAAAAAATTGGTTTTTTTTTTATCTGTTTTGGTCAAACAACTGATAATTTCTGTTATCAATTGTTCAAACAATTGATAATTTCAGTTATCACTTGTTTACAACTGATAGCTGAAATTATCAGTTGTTTGAAACAACTGATAACTGAAATTATCACTTGTTTGAACAACTGATAACTGAAATTATCAGTTATTTGATCAAAACTGATAAAAAAAAAACAAAAAAAAAGTTTTTTGTATAAAAAGAAAAAAAATTATAATTTCTCGTCTTACATTTTTTTTTTTAAATGTCATCTTTTTTGAGTTAGTTTTTTTTTTGTAATAAACCCTATTTAAATAAATACCATTGATAATTATTTTGGGACCGAATAGAGTAGTTATCAACAGTCAACACATTATCTTCATCATGATTTCTTAATTTCAAGAGGAGAGGAATATCAGGGCATTGATTACTCTATATCTTTATACAAGAAAATTAAATATTAAATAAATACCATTGATAATTATTAAGAGGCAGCTAGCTGTAAAAAAAACGGTTTGGATAGCAAACCTGACGGAATCACGCGCGACGGCAGCACACGTGTCAACAATCTCAGCGCACAGTAGCAAGTCCTGGTGATTGCCGGTGGCCTCGTACGAACGGAAGCAGGTGAAGGCCGTTCCCATAAGCCCCGTGTACACCGTCGGATCAGTAATATCGCCGGCACGTCCTTTCCACGTGACCTGTACAACCTACACAGATTCGTACGGAAAAAAAAAAAAAAAGCACTTATTATTTTACAGCTAGCTGCGTCTGCTAACGTGCTCCAACGGATGACAATGTCTTATCCGAAGAACTCAGCCGAGTCAGACCGAGTCAAGCAGTAGTACCTTATCTTTGAGGGAGATGGCAGCTTGGAGGAAGAGATCAGATGAGAGAGATAAATTGGCAGCCGTTGGATCTGTTGTACGGAAGAATTCGAGCTGTTCGTTGCCTTCTTCGTGATTGTTATTCTGAGAAGAAACAAATTTCACCATTGACGACATTTTTTGGTTTTTCAGAGGATTTTCTCTTTCTTTCGTGTGAGCTTTGATTTTTTAATTTTTTTTCAGTTTGCTTCCAGAAAAGGAAAGGAGTGTCTGAGCCTATAAATAGAGAGAGAGAGAGAGAGAGAGAGAGAGAGATATTTGGATGAAGTGGCGGGTGCAACAACGGTGAAATGATATCCACGTGCGTTCTCTCAAGTCTGAATCCCAATCTTTGCATTCACTTTCTTCTTTTTTTTTTTTTTTTTTTTTTTTTTTTTTTTGATATCCCAGGATTCCCGCGGCGTAAATCGTGGGATGCTGCCCTATGCAGGGCTAGCACCTGCCAAGGGAGCCCTCCTACAAGGCATTTACATCACTCTTACATCACTAATTGACTGCTCCTGCCGAAACAATTGCATCACTCTTATAATACCAATTGGCTGCTCCAGCTGCTCCTGACAAGATTCGAACTCCCCACACTGAGGTCTGAGGATACAAGCCCAGCAATGCTGCTTCCTTAACTGCACGGATGTGCCCCGGGGAGCTCCAAAAGACCCTGAAACCCAAGATAGAAATTAAAGCACAAAGATTTCCCTTAAGAGGAATCGAACCGGTGATCTCCCATTCGAAAAGCCACCAACATATACCACTGGACCAAGGTCACTTTGGTTTTGCATTCACATTTTTATAAAGATGAAAGTGCTTTTCTCTGCGTGTCATATTATCGACCCAACATCAATTAGATATTCGGCTCAAACAAAAAATATACTCCCTCCGTCCCGCTAGTAACCGCACTGTTACTGTTTGCGCGGGGATTAAGGAAAAAAATAATGATATAAATATTGTGAGTGTAAAAGTAAAATAGGAAAGAGAATGAGTGGAGGGAATAGTAAATTATAATGGTGTTGTGAGTATTAAAATAATGTAGGAGAGAGAATGAGTGGAGGGAATAGTAAAGATTTTTTGCCATTTTAGAAAGTGTGCGATTTATAATGGGACGCCCAAAATAAAAAGTGTGCGATTTGTAGCGGGACAGTGGGAGTATGATATGTACTACTCACTCCCTCAGTCCCACTGTCAAACTAAGAGTTTTATTTTATAAATGACAAATTTTAAACAATAATTCAAATATTTATACCCTTATAATATAAATATATTTACAAAAAAATATTCATTATACCCTTATAATGTTAACATATTTACAAAAAAAAAAAATCAAAAAAGAGATTTTATCATTGATGAAGCCAAAAAGTCGAATAAGCCCAAATCCAAGCGATAGGTTGTACTCCAGTGATTGAATAATCTGAAAATAAGACAAAACACGTAAACTAAGTCGGGGCTTCACCGGCGAAGGCGTGAGAATAAGTTCACGGTTTGTATAGAGAGAAATCAAATTGACAGAGCTTCGAGTCAAAGAGATAACGTACCAAAATATTTGAATTATGACTTATATTTATAGGGATGGACATGTAGAATCCATGTTGAACTTGGACGATAAAGAGATAAGATATAATCCTAAGAGGATTAGATCTGCTGAGGAGTCCTTATTTGACTTGAATTAATATAGGAGGTGGTTACAATCTTGATAAGAATATAATTGTTTGGTATCCTGATTGAGATAGGATTGCATAAGCTGAAAATTTGTACGTACGCTGGGGAGGTCCCACCTCGTCATCGTCACTTTGGTCAGTTTATGATGAGCCGGGGAGGAAATGTGAAGGAATGGGGGATGCCCAATTCCTAGTAATTGTATAGCCGAGGAGCTATCATGAGCCGAGGAGGCCTCCTCGTCGCCAAGGGAGTGCATCTCGGCCTTGGAGGAGAGTCTCCTCGGCCCTTGATTTAGGCCTTGGTCATTGCACCTGCTAAGGCCTTGGTCGCCCAGGTAATGCCGAGACAGAGAGAGACGAGGAAGCCCAGGTATTTCCTCGTAGCTGAGTCTTGATGGATTATGTTTAGGGACCAATCCACTTGGGCCTTGCCCGTATCAGCCCATGTTCGTACTTAGGTTTATACCGTTCAGTGGCCCCCGACTTCCTTGCTCGGCTATGCCGAGTAGGAAGTGATGCTCTACCTCGGCCTATATGAATATGAAAGGGCATCAACGTGGCAATGTGTCGCTTCAGTTGTCCATCGGTTATTTCGTACAATGATGGGGCACGGTGCACGACGTCTGACACGTCTCTTGGGAACCCACTAATGCATTAAATGTTGGGGGCATCATACCCGTTTGGACCGTTTCGTTTCGGGTTCGACCCGTTTGGATGAGTATAAAAACAAAGTCCCCCTTCAATTTAAACCTTTTATCATCTTGAGCATTTGAGAGTGAATTAATAAGGTTCAAAAAGCTGTTCTTCGTGTTCTTGATAGTATGCCCAGATTTGCCTGAAACGTTCGATTTGCTATTAACTTTCACCCATCTTCATCGAAAACAGGTATAATTTCTTCCCATTATTGATTTCTGCCTTTACCTTGCATTTCTAGGGTTTTGCTTGAATTTTTCTTCGAAACAGCCATTGTTGTCCTTTCGAAGCTTTCCTTGAGTTTTGTATTTGAACAATTTCATGAACCCATGCTTGCCCCCTAGTCCCTTGTTAGCAATGACCCGCTCTTGGGAACATGACCCTCGCAAAATTTATGGCTACCACAAGGAAAACCTTAGGATTTACCGACGGGAAAGGGGGCCATGGATTTTGGTGACCTTGATGGAGATAGGAAAAATGTTGACGAGGTATGGTTGCCCGAGGGAAGATGTACGCTATCCGGGCAAGATGAGAATAGACCGAGTTGATTCCATGTCCTCAAATATAGTAATCTTCCATGACTAGGCCGAGATGATGGACCATATCGTCCTCTTCTACCTGAAGTCAGACTATCTTAGTCGTCCTCAGTTGACGGGTAAGGATTCCTCCTCGGCCTTATTGTAAACGACGAGTAGGGGCAATCTTCCTCTTCCCCGTCCTATTGATTTATTTTCCTTGGTTTGTACAGATATGACGGGAAGAGGAAGTGGCGCTAGCACTTCGACCAATATTGTAGACGCGTTTGTAGAGGGCGAACAAGTTGAGGGCCGAGGGAGAACTAGCCGAGGTGGAGCTGGCCGAGGTAGGGGCTCAACTCCTAAGCCGAGACCAGCTAGGGCCGGTGAGCCAATGATTGAGGAGATTTATACCAAGTATGGAGTGCCGAGGGACGAGTATCACTTAAGTTATTCCTGTTGGACCCCAATTGTGACTGAAGCAGAAGCCATGGTCTTTTACTACAACCTTAACCATGTCAATTTCTTCTACAAGCAATTCCAACAGGGACTTCGTCTTCCCTTAGATCCATTCATAAATGAATTTTTGGAAGATATGCAGGCTGTCCCGGCCATGCTAGGTGCTAATGCGGTGAGGTTTCTCATAGGTTTCGTCGTCCTGTGCCGTAGCCTAGGATTTGAGTGGAGCGATCAGCTTATAAAGAGGTTAACTCAGTTCGCCGAGGTAGGCACGTTGAGCTGGTCGTCACTGGAGAGAGAGAGATGTCTCAGAAAAATCTTGACCCTATGATTTTGTTGAAGCAGAGGAGGAAGACCTCTCATTCCTCGGCCATTTCAAAGAGGCAAGAGGAGGCTACTAGGCGCCAGGTGATCCTCTCCGACAAAGGAGCCTCTGCACTACCCATTGATCCACCGGGGGGAAGGAATGAGGAGACTCACTCCGGGCAATAACTAAGCCAGACTGAAGAGGGGCATAGCCTCCAAGTTCAAACTGACGATGCCGAGGAGGGAGATAGGGGGGCCGGCCAGACCTCAGCCGAAGAGACCAACTTGGTCAGGTAAGCAGGCCAAAAGCGCCCCGTCAATAAACCGTTCTCCGAGGAGCCTTCTTCCAAGAGGGTTGCCGACGTGGCCCCTCCTCTAGAGCTCACTTCCCATACGGTGAAGACCAACTCTGATGCTGATAAAGTGGTTAGGAAGCTGTCTCTTTTTCCCACGATGAGGGGGTTAGATTTTCTAGCCCGTATTGGGCCCAAGCTCAGATTTGGCCGGGCGGTGGTCCATCGAGCTATGGACGAGGATGCCCTTGATCAAATGATTGCCACTCAGCCGAACAAGGAGAATATTGCTAATAGGAAGGGCCTTCTTGCTGCCGAGGTATGCTTTCTCATAACTTGTTTTTTTATGTGTTTTCGTTGTGTTAATGACATTCCTTACCTTTTGCTACAGCTTTGCACAATTACTGCCTATGAGGCTATCCAAAATAAGGTCACGGATGCCAAGATGAAAGAACTTGAGGGCCAAGTAAGGAAGAACGAGGCCGAGCAAGCTAAGGTAGCAAGCTTGGTAAAGGCGTTGATGGAGGAGCTTGAAGCGGCGCAGGCGGCCAAGGTCAAAGCTGAAAAGGAAGCTAAGGAGGCTTGTGCCAAGGCCGAGGAGGATGCCAGGGCCGAGCAGGCCATTATCGAGGGGCTCCAGGCCGAGCTAAAAGCTAAGTCTGATGAAGCCAATGGGTCATGGTGTTACTCTTAGCAAGACGCAGTGTCCTAAGAAAACTGATGAGCGAAAGAGGATGAATGAAGTTCCATACGCTTCGACTATTGGATCTATCATGTACGCCATGATTTGTTCTAGACCTGACGTCTCGTATGCTTTTAGCATGATGAGTCGATACCAATCTGATCCTGGTGATAAACCATTGGATGGCAGTCAAGACGATCCTTAAGTACTTAAGAAGGACTAAGGATGCATTCTTGGTATTTGGAGGGATGGAAGAAGATCTTGTTGTAAGCGGTTACACAGATGCTAGCTTCCAAACCGACAAAGATGATTTCCGATCGCAGTCGGGATTTGTGTTTATGCTTAACGGAGGTGCGATATGTTGGAAGAGTTCCAAGCAAAGTGCTATTGCCGATTCTACTACTGATGCCGAATATATAGCGGCATCCGATGCAGCTAAGGAGGCAGTTTGGATCAAGAAGTTCATTAGTGACTTGGAAGTCGTTCCAAGTATCACTAATTCGGTGGAACTTTATTGTGACAATAATGGTGCCATTGCGCAAGCAAAGGAACCAAGGTCACATCAGCGATCCAAACATATACTTAGACGTTTCCATCTCATTTGAGAGTTCATTGATCGGGGAGACATTAAGATATGCAAAGTATCAACCGATGATAACATTAGGGATCCGCTTACAAAGCCCCTCGTACAAGCAAAGCATGATGGTCATGTGAGGTCCATGGGTATTCGATACATAGATAGAGCCTAGTGCAAGTGGGAGATTGTTGGTGTAGTGCCCTAGGCTATAGTTATGTTTAAACTTGAACCGTTATGTATCATCTTTATCATTTATTATAGAGCATGTTTATTTTGTTCATTATATGTTTACATGTTTATTATATTGAACGACATCCCTAGTTGTTGTGAACAACTAGTATAAGTTGGTAATGGATAATCATGGAGATGATTATATGCATGGAGATGCACATTACACTTATGGATACTTGCTAGAGAACAAGTATTGGACATGACCTACTTATGAGATTTATGACATGGTCTGTTGTCATGATTAAATCTCATGATAGTCGTGTCATTGAATCCTTTGAAACTGAGATTATCATCGTCTTCCACATGATGAACATTGTGTTTGATATAGTCTAACACTATCTTTAATCGGATAGCAATAAGGGCTATGTTGGCACGATTGGATTCTTGTAGGGAAGAATGATAAGTCAAGATGAGATTTGTCCCTCTCGTTGAGAGAGATGTTTGCTTGGGCCCCTCGATGAATGATATTGATGAAATGTGTGGCCACACTCAAGTGATTTGATAGAGATCAAATGCATTTGGATTATCAACATATTCGGAATCGAGAAAGCATTTAACATGTGAGTTGACATGGACCATGACTCATGTTCGATAGGACATCGTGGACAAAGGGATTGTGACATTTAATTATCAAGGAATCAAGCTTTGATGTTATATTTAATTGGGTGGACATAATGATTTGCTAGAAATCACTTATGTCTTGTGAGGTTGATGTTTCAACTCACTACCAACATAAAATATAATTCCTAAAGGGTCACACACAAACGAACAGATTGAAAATGGCTAAAAGGTGAAATCTGGGCTCAGGGGACGACTCGTCCCGCTTTGGTCCAAGTCGTGCCTTCTGAAGGGACGACTGTATCAGAGAGAGATCATTAAGGGATGTCTCGTGCCTTTAGGCACGACTCGTGCCCTTTGATCTGCAAAACTGGTTTGCTGGCTCGTTGTGTCCCACGACAGACTTTGCCACTGAGCACGACTCGTGCTCTTGAGCACGACTCGTGCCAGCTGTCTAAATCTGTCTGTACACGTTTTCCTTGGCAGATTTGATTTTGGTTTTGACAAGGATTCTTTCCTAATTGTTAGGGATTTATATTTGATATAGATACAATCCTTTGGTCAGCCAAAATCACATGTAATTTTGGGGTTTATGAAACACTAAAATTGAGATCTAGATTGAGAATCAAAGATCAAAAACACTTTTAGCCATTGATTATTGAAAATCGTTTCAATAATCGGAGATCATATAGCAATCAATCAAGAAGCATTCTTGGTCCGTTCGCGTGTGGATTACCGATATAGAGTGATTAAGTTATCACCAAAAGCTTGAAGACTTCAATATTTGATTCATCACAAGGCCTAGAACAACGAGAAGATCAAAACCTTCACCAACGGTTTTGAGATTCATTTTGAGAATTTGCTTTTGAAGATTCGTTTTGAGAATTTTCTTTTGAAGATTCGTTTCGAACAAATAAATCGCATTCAAGGTATGTAATTCTATTTCATGTTTTTCTAATCTCTTCATGCTAGATGGATCAAAGGGCTAGGGTTTTGATTGTTATTTCTAAGTTCTTCCGCTGCGTTTGTAACCCCAAAACCAACAGACCTATATCCTTGTGGTAGTCACAATACTTGCTGTTGTCCCTTCTGCACTTATTTCCTGGGTTCATTGGGGCAGGTGGGCCTAGCTCGACAGAATTCATTATTTTGGTAAGACTCACTGTCAGCGGGGTAAAATTCTCAGGCACTCTCTCAGTCGCCCTTGTTCTATTTTTCCCCTTATTGTTGTTAATACCATTCTTTGCTTGGTCCCCTTTGTTGGATTCTCCAGCATCGGACTGCTTCGAACCCTTTTCCTTCTTCTTTTCTTTTCTCTCTTCAGCTATGGCCACGTCGTAGGCCCTTTCAAACAGCTCCTGATTGGTCTTCACCCTCCTGACATATAACTCGTAGTCTAATCTGGAGAGGAGACCCCATTCCTGAAGCATTTTATCACCTCCCTGTCTGTTAGTCCTCTTCAATTTGGTCGACCATCTCCTTGAACCTGGTGTAGTAAGTCATGGAGATTTCATTCTTGCCCTGTGTCAGGTTGTTCAAGTCGGTGACCGTCATCTTTCTGGCCCCAGCTGTCGAGAAGTGATCTAGAAATTTCTTCCTCATGTATTCCCACGAGGTAATACAGCCCTGCGTCAATCCACAGAACCAAGTCAGTGCTGCACCTGTGAAGGTGCTGGTTAGTGCCTTGCACAACACATCATCCTCGAAAGAGACCAAACACATGGTGGCCTCAAAATGTTGCAGATGGTTCAGTGCGTTGGTCGCGCCTGAATACTTATCTAAGGATGGCAACTTGAAACCCACGGGAGGTCGTAGCTCGAATAACTCTCTGGACAAGGGTCGAAGAGTATTGTAGTTTCGTTCGCCCTTTTCGTCGTCCTCTTTTCTGTCGGCCTCCATCTTTTCTAACCTCCTTCTCAGATTCAGCAGCTTCCTGGCATCCGGGTTGTTGTCCCTTTGATAGGAGACATAATTAGATCTCTGCCTCTCCTCCTGGTGAGGCTCCCTCCTAGAGTAGGCTCTTTGCCTTTCGCTCCTAGGTGGAGTTACTTCTCTCTTTCCCCAGTGGGAAACTGCTCTATCTCTTCTTGGCGGCGACCTGCGCCCATTTCGGCTTCCCTTTGTCGCCTCAAATTTGACTCCGCCTCCTGCTCCCTATTCTGGTTGAGCTGATTTCTTAGATCATCACTTAGAACAGGTATGTGGGTACGGATGGGTTGCTCAATCATAAGCTGCTCGCCATTATGTCTAGCACTCCCATTCGGTCTGACACTCCGATTAGGCTGCCTATGAGATGTTTGGGAGGGAGCTGCTCTTTGCGATCTCCTATCACCCTGATCGGGAGATTCTGTGCATGCCAAGTATTTCCTGTAAGATTCTAGCCCGTTTCAGCAACATATCCTTCCTACTGAGGTGATTAGTTGAGGGACCTGGATTGTCGTCTGTAACTGTTCGACCTACCAGTAGACGCTTTGGAGGCAGCTGCGCTTCTGGCTCGACCATAAGCCTCTTTTCCCTTCTGTTATCTGGCAAGCCCCTGCCATCAGCCACACTATTGGAACGAGTGGCACTCCTACGAGGATTGCCGGGTGGAGGAGGAGGAAGGTTAGTAGTCCTGTTTCCAATGCCTACCTCGATGTTCCTTGCCGTCCTACTTAGCGTTGGATCACTGGATGATGATGCGGTCTGTCCGTCTGTATAGCCATATTACTCTCTGATTAAATTTCGAGGTCAAAAAGCTTCAATTCCCGGCAATGAAATCAAACTGATGCCGCAAGAATCGTGCTGTATCAATCTCCGTCCAGCAACAAGATTGATCTCTTAGCTTTTGACCTGAAACACAGAACCCACGACTAGCCGGAATGGTCTCTAGCGAAGACCCTCGGACGTGAGAGTAAGTATGATGATCTGTGAGCTAAGTAATTATAATGAACAAGATGATTCATAATAATAAATAGCAATTACCTCAAAACCGTTGATGTTGTGAAGTATTTATAGGCTTTGATATGTGATATAATTGTAGTAGGATTGCATGAAATTTCTAGAATCACAGATCAGATTTGTACAAGAGATCATGTCCATATATAACTCCTGATTTGTATGGAGTCTGTTATGGAAAGAAATATAGATGCGTTATGACTCTGTAGGTCGACATACGCCCTGTAGGTCGAGGCCGCCTGTTTCGGTCTAGGTCGACCTGACTGAATGATGTAGCCGGCTAATACTCGTAGGAGATACAGATTGTATGTCAGACAAAGCTAAGTCGGGACCAAGGAGGTCGGACAATGAGCTAGGTCGATTGATCTTTGGCTGATGGGCCTTGGGTCTTATAATAATTTGGCTGACCCACTAAGGATGTGGTGGCAATAATACTCAAATAGTTGGACTTGCTCACTGAACCTAGTCTGTCACATTTATTTTGTTCAACAACTATAATATAAATTATACTCCCTCCGTCCCAGCGCAATTGATACTTTTAATCAAATTTGATGTAACTTTGACCACTAATTTATATAAAAAAATAATGATCCTAATAAAAATCTAAAAATTGTTATTGAAAGTATTATCAATCGTGATACAATAATAATTTTTAAATTTTTATTAGAATCATTATTTTTATATAAATGATTTGATCAAAGTTTTTTCAATTTGACTAAAAGTATCAATTACGCGGGAACGGAGGGAGTATACATTTTGTTTCAGCAATACGAATACTGATGAGCCCGAACCTGCTGGACCGGGCCCACGCTCGGTCTGGTCCAAGGAACCTATGACGTGGCATTCCCTAGACCGCTGGAGTCAAGACCGCGGACAGATAGACCCTTGAGGTCAAGACCGCGCTCTTCTCCACATCCTCCTAATCCAAGACTGACGTAAACGCAGCAAAATGATATAGGAATTAATCAATAATGATTAAAACCTCTGCAGGAATTAAAGGAATTTCCAAGAACTCAAGAACGAATTCTTTCAATAAAACGCAAAATTTTATCACTAACTTGAAAACCAAAGAAAATAATAATAATGTCAATTACCTAAAACTAAAACTAGAGGGGAGTATTTATAGTTCATACTCTCCTAAATCCTTAAGGAAACATAAAAAAGAAAATATAGAAAATTCTAAAAGAAAAGGAAACAAAATACTCAGCACTTTGGAAATAAAACGTAAATAAGGAATTAAGAAAATGACGCCAGGCGCCCGCCGGAAGATGGCCCAGGCGCCCGCCTGGGAGGCCGAGAAATTAGTGCACCAAAACAACTTTGAGGCGCACGCCTTGAATTGTTTCATGCGGCCGCCTCAATCTCCGAAAGTTTGGCCTTGCTTCTTGCACGACTCGTGTTGTGCATCACGAGTCGTGATGCTCCAATTCACTCGTGCCACGATTCGTCTTCAATTTGGTAGTCGTGCAGATCAATTGAACGACTCGTGCATATAGCCACGAGTCGTGCTCCACCTTGAGAATCCGGATTTCCAGCAGCTTGCATCTTAGCCCTTGAAGTCTCCTTCCTGTTACACTTTGCGCCCGCTTCAACCCCTGCAACTGCGACTGATCCCAATACTTGTGATGCATCATTCGCCCCCACTTTAAAAGGATTCGTCCCGGAATCCGTATCAACATAAAGAGGCTCATCCGGATGATATTCAACCAAATCAGAAACATTAAACGTAGGGGACATATTCTAACCATCCGGTAAATCCACAATATACGCATTATCGTTGATTTTTTTCACAATCTTGCAAGGTCCAATGCGCTTGGGATGAAGCTTATGATAAGTACCTTGTGGAACACGTTCTTTTCACAAATGCACCATCACCAAATCCCCAACATCGAATGTCTTCACACGACGCTTCTTGTCCGCGTGAGCTTTGTATCTAGCATTCGCCTCTTCTATGTTCTTCTTAACTGCACTTTGTACCTCCTCCACCATCTCCGCCAAATGCTCCGCCGCAATACTATAGCCCGGAATTTGTGGCAAAGGGACCAACTCAAGAGTATGTGTTGGAGGCCTTTGATACACCACCTCAAACGGAGTCTTCTTTGTAGTGCGATTCACCATGTTGTTAAAAGCAAACTCCGCTGTAGACAAAGCAAGATCCCATTTCTTGGGAAACTTTCCACACAAACACCGAATCATAGAACCCAATGTCCTATTAACCACCTCCGTTTGTCCATCTGTTTGAGGATGAAACGAACTACTAAAATTCAGTCCCGTCTCGAATATGTGCCACAAAGTGCGCCAAAAATGACTGAGGAACTTTGTATCACGATCCGAGGTAATAGACTTAGGAATCCCATGAAGACGAACTATTTCCTTAAAGATCAAACCCGTAATATAAGCCGCATCATGAGTCTTACGACACGGAATGAAGTGAGCCATCTTAGAAAAATGATCCACCACCACAAAAACCGAATCACAAGACCTTTGAGTCCTCGGTAAGCCAAGCACAAAATCCATAGAAATATCAACCCAAGGACCCTCCGAAATAGGCAAAGGAGTATAAAACCCCGTGTTTTGTGACGTTCCCTTGTTCACTTGACAAACCATACATTTCTGAACAACCTTATGAACATCTCGACGCAGGTGAGGCCAATAATACTTTCGTGCAACCAACTCCATTGTCTTATCTTGCCCATAGTGTCCACTCTTATGAATTTCAATAATAAGACTCTCACGAACCGAGCCACACAGAATTCACATTTTATCCTTGTAAAATAGATACCCTTCTTGGAGCAAGAAAAGCCCCACAATGTTGCCACCTTGAAACTTGGCCCATTCCTCTGCAAAATCATCATCATGCTCATACAAGTCTTTCAAACACTCGAAACCCACCACAATATTAGTCATAGTGACCAACAAAGTAGTTCGTCTACTCAATGCGTCCGCAACCTTATTTTGTTGCCCACTTTTGTGCTTGATAACAAAAGTAAATTGATGCAAATACGTAACCCAACGAGCATGCATTCTATTAAGAGGGTTCTTACCATTCATATACTTTAGCGCTTCATGATCGGTGTGAAGAACAAACTCTCTATGCAGCAAATATTGTTCCCAATGCTTGATTGCTTGAACCACCGCGTAAAATTCCAGCTCATAAGTAGTCCACTTTCCCTTCGACTCTTCCAATTTTTGGATAATAAAAGCCACCGGTTTCTTCCCTTGAAGCAAAACAGCCCCAATACCAACCACACTAGCATCCGTTTCCAGCTCAAAGGGTTTAGAAAAGTCGGGCAAAACTAGCAAAGGAGCACTAGTTAACTTTTCTTTAATCAAAGCAAAACTAGCGGTTGCTTCTTCACCCCAATCAAACTTTCCTTTCTTCATACATTCGGTTATAGGAGCCATAATAGTGCTAAAATTTTTAATGAAACGACGATAAAAAGTAGCAAGACCATGAAAGCTCCGTGCCTCACTAACCGTTGTAGGTAAAGGCCAATCACGAATAGCACGAACCTTGTCTTCGTCAACTTGAATCCCCTTTGAAGACACCACATATCCCAAGAAAAGCAATTTATCGAGCATGAAGCTGCACTTCTTGAGGTTCACATATAACTCGTTGTCCCTCAAAACTTGTAACACTTCTCGTAAATGCCCAAGATGCTCCTCTTCCGATTTTCTATAGACCAAGATGTCATCAAAGTATACAACCAGAAATTTCCCATTAAAAGGCTTCAACACTTGATTCATTAATCTCATGAAATTACTTGGAGCATTAGATAGCCCAAAAGGCATCACCAACCACTCATACAACCCTTCCTTTGTTTTGAACGCGGTCTTCCACTCATCGCCTTGTCGAACACGAACTTGATGATAACCACTCTTCAAATCAATCTTGGAAAAGATCTTGGACCCACGAAGCATGTCCAACATATCATCCAAGCGAGGGATAGGAAAATGATACTTAACGGTGATTTTGTTGATGGCCCTACTATCAATACACATCCTCCATGTACCATCCTTCTTAGGAACAAGCAATGCCGGAACCGCGCAAGGACTCATACTCTCTTGAATATACCCCTTCCTCAACAAGTCCTCCACTTGCTCCTTCAAGATATCATGTTCCACCGGGCTCATTCTATAATGAGCAAGGTTAGGCAAAGAATTACCCAGAACCAAGTCAATATTATGTTGTATATTGCGCAAAGGGGCTAAACCGGGAGGTAACTCATCGGGCATAACATCACGAAATTCTTCCAACAAAGAATCCAAACATTTTGGCACCAAACACACATCTCCTCCAACACCTTGACGAATCACCGCAAGAACATAAGGAGCCTTTGACAAATCATGATAGAACTCCTTTGATGTGCAAAGAGAAATAAGTGCCTTGGGTTTCTTTGGGCTAGGGGAAATAACATCCTTTAAGGCATGAATATGGAAACGTTTTCCATCTTTCTTAAAGTGAATGCTATTCTCCTTACCATCATACATCACCCCAAGGTCAAATTGCCATGGGCGACCCAACAATACATCACATGCATTCATATCAACAATATCACATACGACTACATCCTTATACTTACCCAAATTAAAAGAAATAGAGCATTGTTCATGTACCTTGATATTGCCGATATTGCTAATCTAACCAACCGAATAGGGCGTCGGGTGTGGCTGCACTTGAAGCTTTAGTTTATTCGCAAAGCCACGTGACACCAAATTCTCACTACTACCACTGTCCACAATGAAGATAGAGGCCACATCATTTACCTTGCCTTTGGTACGAAAAATATTGTGTCGTTGAGGGTGCTCATCTACCGAAGGTGTAGTTAACATAAGCTTGCGAACCACCAAGGATTCATGGCTCTCTTCATCATCGTCAAGGTTGGGATCGACATATACATCTTAACATTCTTCTTCATTATCCTCCCAACCAAGATCGTCACGCTCCACCACATGAACACTTTTGCCACTCGTACAATTACTAGATATGTGCCCCGGTTTCCCACACTTGAAACATTTATCTCCAAAGTTCTTTGCGTAAGGATTATGTGCGGGTTGACCACTATTATGCCCCATATTGGTGTTGCGACGGACCGGGTTTGTTCGCACTGGTAGTGGTTGCTTTTCAATAACCTCCTTGGATCCACCAGCTTTTGCTTTCTCACTTTCATTGTTCAAATCAACCCCCGGAGTTTGTGCCTTGCCACTATGAGAAGAAGACTCACCAAACTTCTTGAACGTAGAAGGCGGACGATATGAGGATGCCAATTGCTTCTCAACCTTCTTGGCTCTAATAATCACATCATTGACCGAAAGTGAAGTAAACAGCTCCACTTGATTCTTTATATTCATCCGCAGGCCATTGGTGAATCGTGAAATAAGTTGAAATTCCGTCTCATACATACCAACTCGTGCGGTTGTGGCGTGAAACTCATACACATATTCCTCCACCGTTCGATTACCCTGTCGACATGCCAATAATTTTGAGTATAATTCCTGCTCATAATCGAAAGGCAAAAATCGATTTCGTAATTCCCTCTTCATGTCCCTCCATTCCACAATAGGGGGTTGATTTGTATATGCCCTATGGCGAATAAATTGTTCCCACCATGCGGAGGCACCACCACGTAATTTGTAGGCCACATAGGGAACTTTTCTATCATCTTCAACCATCATTAATTCGAAAAACTTATCGACCTCTCTAAGCCAATCCAAAAATTCTTCGATTGATAACTCACCCGTAAAATAGGGAATATCGGCCCTAATTTTGGGTCTATGTACTTCCGGAGGAGCTCCCCTGTCCTCGCGCCCACCGTTAGCTCTATTCTCCCGTCCAATCGGACCATCATGGCAGAGGTGTTCCCCATGAGGACCATGTTGATTGTTTGGGTTGACACCGCCACCATCTACTCGCAATCCCACCAAGGCCGCTAATAATTGGGTGTGTTACTCTCTTTGGAGGGCTTCTTGTCGCTCCGCACGTTCCCTATATTCGCGTTCTCGTCGCTCCGCTCGTTCCCTATATTCGCGATCTTGAGTTGCTATACGCTCTAGGATTGCTGCAAGAGTGGCTTGCGTGTCTCCGTTGGCTCCACCGGAATTGGTCATCTTCCAAGGATCGCTCCTCGCTCTGATACCAACTGATGTAAACGTAGCGGAATGATATAGGAATTAATCAATAATGATTAAAACCTCTGTAGGAATTAAAGGAATTCCCAAGAACTCAAGAACGAATTCTTTCATTAAAACACAAAGTTTTATTACTAACTTGAAAACCAAAGAAAATAATAATAATGTCAATTACCTAAAACTAAAACTAGAGGGGAGTATTTATAGTTCATACTCTCCTAAATCCTTAAGGAAACATAAAAAGAAAATATAGAAAATCCTAAAAGAAAAGGAAACAAAATACTTAGCACTTTGGAAATAAAACGTAAATAAGGAATTAAGAAAACGATGCCAGGCGCCCGCCGGAAGATGGCCCAGGCGCCCGCCTGGGAGGCCGAGAAATCAGTGCACCAAAACAACTTTGAGGCGCACGCCTTGAATTGTTTCATGCGGCCGCCTCAATCTCCGGAAGTTTGGCTTTGCTTCTTGCACGACTCGTGGTGTGCATCACAAGTCGTGATGCTCCAATTCACTCGTGCCACGATTCGTCTTCAATTTGGTAGTCATGCAGATTAATTGAATTACTTGTGATGCTCCAATTCACTCGTGCCACGATTCGTCTTCAATTTGGTAGTCATGCAGATTAATTGAACGACTCGTGCATATATCCACGAGTCATGCTCCACCTTGAGAATCCGGATTTCCAGCAGCTTGCATCTTAGCCCTTGAAGTCTCCTTCCTGTTACACTTTGCGCCCGCTTCAACCCCTGCAACTGCGACTGACCCAATACTTGTGATACATCAAAGATCGGAGGGATCCTGACCGCTAGATTGGTGCCCGCAGGAAGTATGACCGCTAGATCTGTGCCCGCAGGAGGTATGACCGCTCCATCCGTGCCCGCGTCAAATACCTTTGGCCGCGCCCAAGATGTTGACCGCGGGCTCATACCTGCCTCCCGGTTAATGTCAATCCTTACTGAGTACGTTAGCTTACTGGCTCTGACATGCAAGTTGCCGGCTCCCCCATCACGCATTTAATGCGGCTCAGTCAGGCGCCTACTATTTCATTTAATGCGCCAAGCCATATACACGGCTCCTGTCTCATTCAGCCATGTCCCCTTTACAGTCAATGTTCCCTCCCTGACAGGGCCAATTAGTTGCGGACACGTGTAGATGGTCAAATACCAAAGTGCCCCCTAGGGCTGATCTCATTGCTTACATCAACAAGCACCTCTCCATTGCCTATAAATAGAAGACCTTTGTCCCCTTGGGCAAGGTAAGTTCCAAATATATTGAGTAAGCCATATTACTCTAAACCCTAAACACATACACACACTCCAAGGTATTCCAAGCCTTATTTACTCAAAAGATTCTTACTCTTCACACCCGAGGGCCTGAGTTGGAGTAACATCCAACTTTGACCTTAACGGTGCTTATTTGTGTTGTGTTCTAGGTACGCCAAACCACCAAAAATATCCTGCCATATATCCTTGAACCGCTCTGACCCTGAAAAGCTTGGCATCATCAGTGGTTCCATTGCCGGGAACACGACTTTCATTTGTTTTCCCGTTCAAAAATCTTTGTTTTCAGGCGCACTTTATGTCCTAAACAGCTGACTGTCAAAAGACACTTCTTTTCAGTCATTTTCTTCTTTTTGAAGCATGTCTAAAACTTTGCAAAATGCTGGCCACCTGACCATTGAGGAAGATAACCAGGCCTCACCTTCCAATGTCAACAAGGGTAAGGCCACAACCTCCGTTTTTAACAGAATGGGGGCACGTTCTTTGCCGTCACACAGCCTCTCCCCTGGTCAGAGAGCTTTACACAAGCTAACCGACGAGATACGTGTTGAGAAAGCCCAAGCCCTCCTAAACAACAGCCCAAAAACTCCCCAAGCTCCTATAAAAAACACCGCCTTAACTACTCCACTCTCCCCGGACCAAATCCTGAGAAGGCAAGAAATTCTGGCCTCCAAATCCAAGCTGATCGCTGAGGCCATGGCCGTCGCTGATGCTCAAATGGAGATGTTCGAAATAGAGGCCAACGGAGGGCTCCAGTTCCCCCAAGGGTCACAAAGGTTCTCCCAACGAGCTCCCCCTAAATCGCTTGCTAGTCAAGCTAGGGGGGCGAACCGGGTTGAACCAACCCTTGATCGCGGACAGCCGGCCAGACGCAGTGTGGTGCACGTAGAGGACAACGAGGAAATTGGAGAAGAGGCCCAATCAAATCTGCGTGCGAAGTCCAAAGCTAGACCCTTGGCTCCCGTCAAGGAGAAGGCCGTGACTCCACTGGCTAAGAAGCAAAAGGTTGATAATCAGAGCCCGGAATTTATCAAATTTATGAACGAAATGTGGGAGACCCACCAGAAGGCCGCCCAGAGGTGTGGCCGCACCATGGATGCTTTCAATAATAAGATCGCCCGGGCACCTATTCAGAAGGGCAAGCCCCCCCAGATGGACACCTATGATGGCTCCAAAAATGCCAAGAGCCATATGGGACGATTCGAGGGACAAATGGCTTTATTCTCCTCGGATGAGTCTGTGATGTGAAAGGCATTAGCTGCAACTTTCACGGGAAAGGCCTTATCTTGGATGTTAGCCCTCAAACCCCGGACCATCCAGTCATTCAGTCAGTTTAGAAGCATCTTCCTTAATGCCTTTGCTGGGGCAGGGGTGCCCGCTAGACCAAAGACAGATCTTGTCCGTGTCAAGCAGGCCCCCAACGAGCCTACAAAGGATTATATATCTCGATTCGGGAAGGTGAGCGAGGAGATTGTGGACCTGGAGGAGGGAGACATCAGACTCTGTTTTGAGGGCGGCCTCAGCTCCTCCTTCCTCAAGATGAATTTTGCCTCCAGCCGGCCTAAAACGATGGAAGAGATGTATGAAAGGGCTTCCGCCATTGCATTCGCTGAGGAGCCCACTGTGCCCGCTCCCCGAGCTTCAGCAAAAGAGAGAATAAGCCAAGTTCAGGAAACCACCCCAGAGCCTGCCCGCATAAACAATCAGGGCAAAAATAGAGGCCGCGGGTTGGATAAACTCCGAAAGACAATAGATGAAACAGTTTATACCGAGCTCACCGAGCCAAGAGTGGTGATCATGAGAGCCTCAGATTTTCCTCCTCCTCCCCCAATGCTCCGAAAACCAAATGAGAGGAGTAGGGCTAAGTTCTGTGAATATCATAACGACCACGGGCACGGAACTGAGGACTGCTTCCAACTGAAGCGAATAATCTAGCAAAAAATCAATGACGGGGAGCTGACAAAGTGGGTTAAAGGAAACAACAATGCCCCCAATAATAATAATCAGCAGCGGGCACGAGGCACGCGTGGCCCGGAGAGAAATAAAAGAGACCATTATGATGATGATTTGGGGGATTATGACATTAATTTCATCGGCGAGGAGCCTCCCTCCAACAAACAGCTCTCCCTTCAGATTCGAACGTTGGAGAAAGTTTTCTCAATCCCCGCAATGGCTCCGGAGGAAGAGCAAGAAATAGGGTTCAAAAAGAGTGAACTTGCCTCCTCCCTATTTCACTCTACTCAAATTTCGACTATTCATATGAAAATCAACCGGGCCAACATACACCGAGTTCTGGTTGATACAGGCGCGGCCAGGGACATACTCTACTACCATGCCTTGGTGAGCATGAGAATGACCGAAGCTAATCTAACTCCTTATGCGGGCATGCTAGAGGGGTTCACCAACCACACCGTGGGGGTAAAGGGGACGATTGTGTTTGAAGTGACTATTGGAGAAAAGCCCATGCAGAAGACGGCCAAAATAACATTCATGGTGGTCGATCTTCCTTCCCAATACAATGCCATTCTCGGCGTAACTGCTCAGGCCGAATTGGGAATAGTTGCTTCCGTTCCCCACCAAAGGGGGAAATTTAACACCCCGGGCGGGGTTGATACCATCAAGAACCAGCCCGGGAGATTCCTCCGAGCACTTGAGGAGAAGAGAAAAGCTAATAAAGGCCAGACATCCTGCCCGCAGATAAAGGGCGAGGACAAATTGATGAAGGGAAAGGCCCCAACACTTGTGTCGCTACCCATTCCAATTGGCATGCTTTCTTTCCATACCACTAAGGTAGAGCTCAAGACGAGCAGAAAATCAAAACAGTTGGCCCCAGTTGAGGGAGGTTACATAGATCAAGGAGTTGAAGGGACAATTGACCGTGAGACCATATATTCCCTGGCAACGCTGACCGGAGCTCAGGTCAACCCCCTAACCATTATCATTGACTCTTTGCACAATCGCGAGATCATCGACCTTCAACCTAACGACGAGCTCAAGGAGGTGGTAATCAACTCCCACTCCCCCGAGCTAACTGTTAAGGTTGGACTGGAAATTCACTGCGAAGAGAGAAGGATCCTCATCGAGTTCCTTAGAGCAAATTGTGATGTGTTCGCTTGGAGGGTGGAGGATATGCAAGGAATCAGCGAGGACGTGATTCTCCATAAAATCAACGATGACCCATCCTTCAAGAACATTCACCAAAAGTCAAGATATTTCTCCCCGGAGAAAGAGATCGCGATCAAGGAAGAGGTGGAAAAATTGCTCAAAGCGGGGATAATACAAGAAATTACCTATCCCAAATGGCTAGCAAATGTGGTCATGGTTAAAAAGTCCAGTGGCAAGTGGAGAATGTGTGTTGATTTCACCGATCTCAACAAGGCGTGCCCCAAAGACTGTTTCCCCCTTCCTCGCATAGACAGATTGGTGGATTCAATAGCCGGCTACAGAGTATTGAGCTTCATTGATGCATACTCCGGCTACCATCAGATCCAGATGGCTCCTGAAGATGTCCGCTCCGTAGCTTTCATCGCTGCGGGCAAGACCTACTGTTACACAATGATGCCCTTCGGGCTGAAAAACGCAGGAGCCACCTATCAGCGAATGGTCAATCTGGTCTTCAAAAACCAACTAGGCAGAAACCTTGAGGCCTATATTGATGACATGGTTATAAAGACAAAGGAAAACTCCCACGAGCTTGACGTGAAGGAAACCTTCAAAAACTTGCGCCGCAACAACATGAAACTAAATCCCCTAAAATGTGCCTTTGGGGTAAAAGCGAGCAAGTTCCTTGGATTCATGGTCAATCAGCGAGGAATAGAGGCTAATCCCGAAAAAATCCAAGCGCTGTTGGACATGAAACCTCCTGCTTGCGTGAAAGATGTACAGAAACTCAATGGTCGCATTACCGCACTTGGTCGCTTCATCTCGCGGTCAGCAGAGAGATATCTCCCCTTCTTCAAAACTCTAAAAGGGGGGAAGAAGCCTGATGAATTTGCATGGAGCAATGAGTGCCATCAAGCTTTTGAAGAAGTCAAGACATACCTCGGGCAGCCACCTCTTCTCAGCAGCCCGGTCCCCCGGGGAAGAACTTTTTCTGTTTTTAGCAAGCATCGATCCGGCGTGCCGCCGTTCTTGTAAGGGAGGAGAATAACTCCCAAAAACCAGTTTATTATGTATCTAAGGCACTGTCCGCCGTAGAAGGGCGTTATCTTAATATAGAAAAGTTAGCCTACGCCTTGATTGTATCTGCTCGAAAATTAAGAGCTTACTTTTCTGCACACCCTATTACTGTACTCACTGAGGCCCCGCTTAGAAAGGTTTTGCATAAACCAGAGTCTTCGGGGAGAATGCTAGCTTGGTCTATCGAGCTCACTGAGTTCCAGATCACCTACTCCCCGAGAAAGACAATCAAAGCGCAGGCCTTAGTTGATTTTGTGGTAGAATCATCATTTAAATTGGCGGACAGCGATCTTGGAAAGAGAAAGCGGGCAGAATCAGAAGAAGCCCCAACTAGCTCGAGCACTGAAATTATACAGCCAAAGGAGCGTCCAGAGGAAGTATGGACTCTATTTGTGGACGGATCTGCGAGCAAGTTAATTAGTGGAGCGGGCATACTTCTGATCGCACCCTGCGGGGAGAGATTCAAAAGGGCCTTAAGATTCAAGTTCGAGGCATCAAACAATCAGGCTGAGTATGAAGCGATTATAGCGGACATGGAATTGGCAAAAGACTTGGAAGTTCAGAATATAGAGATCAACAGTGACTCTCAGCTCATAGTTAATCAAATTAGGGGGGAGTATGATACTATCAACCCAGTGCTAACTCAGTACTGCGGTCTTACAAAAACCCTCATAAAAAATTTCACCTACTATGAGCTGAACCAAGTCATGAGAGAGGATAATGTGGAAGCAGACCTCCTCTCCAGAATAACCGATCAAGAAATTGTTGACTTAGAGACAGATTGCCAGATTGAATTCACGGAGAGACCTGCTATAGATCGGATTCAGATAAACAATATTGAAGATCAAGTAAGGGATTGGGTAGATGAAATCAAGGATTACATCAAGAAGCAGACCCTCCCCGAGGATCCAGCAAGGGCTAGAACCATCAGAGCGGTGTCCGCGAAATACCTCATCCTGGATGGGGTACTTTTTCGACGATCATTCACCAAGCCTTTGCTCAGATGTGTCAAAACTCACATGGTCACTAACTTACTCTATGAGGTCCATGAAGGAGTTTGTGGCGGACATCCAGGTGCTCGCACTCTCTCAGACAAGATCAAATTCCAGGGATTCTTTTGGCCCACAATGAGAAGGGATGCGCAGGAATATGTGAGAAAGTGTGATAAGTGCCATAGATTTGCGGACATCCCTAGACTACCATCAACAGAGCAAACTTTGGTTGTACCATCGTGGCCGTTTGATACGTGGGGGATTGATCTCATTGGACCATTCCCGACTGCTCGAGGAAGCATTAAGTATGCCGTGGTGGCCGTTGATTATTTTACCAAGTGGACAGAAGCCAAGGGCTTAGCCACTATCTCCGAGGAGAATACCATCAATTTTGTCCACGATCACATCTATTGCCGATTTGGGGTTTCGTGAGCAATAATTTCAGACAATGGTGTAAGTACCCAAATCTGGCTCATGCCTTCCGGTTAATTTTTCCGACAATTCTGGTAATTTTTCCGGTAATTCCCCGGACTTTCCTAGAGTTTCGGAACAATTCCGGAACTGTTCCAAGCCTTTTAAGGGCTGAAGGGAATGCTTGGTGATTAAGAAACATGTTTTTCTTAAACCCAAAACCCTTCTAGAAGACTGCCACCTTGCATGTTTCTAGAAGGAACTGGAAGGGGCTTGTTATGTCGTGCGACATAACCTGCCAAGAAAACTTCTAGAAGCTTGTCACCTTGCATGTTTCTAGAAGGAACTGGAAGGGGCTTGTTATGTCGTGCGACATAACCTGCCAAGAAAACTTCTAGAAGGTTGCCACCTTGCATGTTTCTAGAAGGAAAACAGTTATGGCTTGTTATGTCGTGCGACATAATAAGCCCATGCAGGCAGCCTATAAATAGAGGCCTTCACCTCTCATTTTGGGCACCCCTTTTCCACCCCTCAGTCCCCCTCTATAGAGAATACGCCCAGAAGCATCCTCTCTCCTCACATACTCCCTAAAACACACACTAATCCTCCAAATCACCCACCATTCAACCAATACACACACACACTTCCCACACACATCAAGAACCAAAGGTTCTCCTAGAACCAAGGCTTGATTTCAGTCCCCGTGGTTGTTTTTGAAGGCTCCTATATCTAACGTGATATAGGAAGTCGTGGTCTTCAAGGGTAACGATTTCCTACCCTTTTCCTTTCCCTATCTTCATTATACATAAGATCTATATGCTAAATGTGTTAATAATGATATATCCTGATTAAAGTTGCGTGCTTTAGTATCATATTGCCCAGATCCACATCTGATTTCATCACATTTCATGTAAAAGCCCCGACTTGACTTGATTTTGCATGAACACTCGAGATGAGTGTGGATCCCGCATATCCACACCCTCTTGAAGTGTTCACCATTGACAAACTTGCTCTCTGAGATCTGTTTGTGAAGTAACTTGGCCATATTGGTGCCTTGATACCTCTGCAAATCCCAGTTGATGAAGTCTCTGCAAGTGGCTAAGTATGTCACGCGACATAGGCAGCCTATGTCACGCGACAAACATAGCCAGTTTGCAGAAACTTCATATTTTCAAATTGCAATCTGATTTTTCCTTTTCCAATACATCAATCTGCATTTAAACTAGAACATTTGTATACAGAGCAACATCATTTGCATCAAAAAAACATCTTTGTCATATAAAATGACATCTTTGCATTAAAGGTGCATCTTTTGCACCTAAAACCCATTTTCATACATAAAAAGCATCCTTTGCATAAAAATTGCATCCTTTGCATTCAAAATCTCTTTTCACATTAAAAATGCATCCTTTGCACCCAAAAATCATTTTCATACATAGAAATGCATCCTTTGTTTTCAAAATAACATTTTTATGCATCATTTGCACCTAAAATGCTATTTTTCCCATAAAAATGCCTCCTTTGCACAAAATCATTTATTTAAACCATAAAGATCACTTCTTTAAACCAAAAAACATCATTTGCAACCCTAAAATGTCATCTTTTCACTAAAAATGTCATTTTTATCATGCATTTCCCCCATGTTCCCATTAGCAACCTTGGAACGGACCGGTGTAAAAGATCATATCTTTACATCGTTCCTTCCATTAAAGATTTCATAATCTCTTTAGAAAGGGATAACCTTGAACCCTATATCTCCGATTACCACTTAAGATGAGTATGAAGCATCTATATGAGCTCGACCGTCTTAAAGTGTAGGATTGATGGGCTAAGGACATTCCTTCCTAAAGAACCTCATTTTGGACTATAAAAGGGAGTCCCTCTCTCGATCACGCAAGTCCCGAGGTCACAAAAAATGATGATCACAAGTTCAAGATGAGGACGGGATCATAATCCCGAATACATAAAATCCAAGAAATCCCGAGCGACAACCAATAAATGGTTTGTACGTCCGGAAGACAACTTGGGACATTCCCTCCCCTTTCATTCAAACACATGCACACAAGAAAGCACGCAAGCAAGCAAAATAAACGGAATCTAGGGAGACTTGCTATGGCAAGGCACCTTGGGTGAACGACGATCCGTTCTTCCCAAGGGGTAACTTAACCTCCGAACCCATAAAACCTTTTTTTCAAAGTTTTGAGGTAATCAAAATGGCGTGGCGACTCCGTTTTTCAAATTAAACCGGATGTCTTCAAACTCGCGTGAATTCCACAATTTGGGCACACATTCACAGTTTGGTGACTCCGCTGGGGATATCCCAAAGGAGAAAAGTTTTATTTTCAAAACAAAAAAAAATCGATACTTGGTATATAGGTGGAAACCACTTAACATTCCTGTATCGCTCCCTAACTCGGGGCTTGGGATAACCGGTGGTTTAACAATCCCACGTACCAGTATCCCTTTTCAAAAAAAAAAATTGAAAAAAAAATAAAAGAAAGCTTTTCCCTTTGAGCGGGTTAGACTCCCTTCGCTGATTTCATTAATCGTGCTTGCTTTCTTTACCTTGCATTGCATCATTTGCATCTTGGGATTTGTGCATACTTTGATCGGGAAACAACCCGAAAATAGCAAAGGAGTGGAACCTGGAAAATTGATTCATGCAGTCGTACGGCTCAATCCTCCTTGGATTCTGACCAGACGGCCTCAGTGGCAATTTCACCAGGAAAAATTATGGTTAATCTGGCAGTCCTAGCAGCTTGGGGCTACTC
Source organism: Adenophora triphylla var. japonica (assembly GCA_022495995.1). NCBI lineage: Eukaryota > Viridiplantae > Streptophyta > Magnoliopsida > Asterales > Campanulaceae > Adenophora > Adenophora triphylla. The sequence goes on from JAFEMH010000782.1 coordinate 337,378, forward strand.
AGCTCCATGACTGACTGGGGCTCCCAGAAAATTTACGTGCTTAACTGTTGCATTCTCCCCCGTTCCAAAAATCATTCCTTTAAAACACATTTATGAAAATCTCTGTTTTAACTCAAAAATGAACATTTTTAGGAGACCGCACACTACGCGCACCTGATATATCATGTACACTTTGCACGCACGTCCTTCAAACCCGGGGTGGTTCCAGCTGCAGTCATGGACAGCCTTACGATGCTCCCGGGCACGCACGGAATCATTCCAACCTCCCCATGGCAGCCAGTGTCGACCAATGCACAGTCCGTGTCACACGTTTCAAAAAACCGTGACTTTTTGGTTGGTTTTTGGTCTAGTCCGTGTCATATAGCCCAGTTGCATACCCTCGTAAAGGTCAAGCCTTAGTTTATAACGGAAGTCAAGGTCTCTCGCTCAAGCGAAACTCTGCCAAAATTCCGACAAGGAAAAATTGGTAGAACCTTGACTCCGACATTGACTTTGACCCTGACCTGCACGGAATGCATAAGAGTCGAGACCGAGTCTTTGCCAAAAAATCCAAAGATCTTTCGCTCAAGCGAAGCTCTGCCAAAATTCCGACAAGGAAAAAATTGGCAAGATCTTGACCCGGCATTGACTTCGATTCTGACTCGCGCACTGCGTATGCAACGAAGTTCAATGTGACATCGCGTCATCCGGCTTTTGCCGCCCGACCCATGCCTATTATCTTCTCGGACATTACCGAAAAGTCGAAACGTCATTCGCTCAAGCGAAACTCTGCCAAAATTTCGTTAAGGCAGAAAGACGAGACTTTCCCGGTATTGCCTTGACTATAATTCGCATCGCTCGTGCGTTAAAAGTTCCTATGACCCGCTAGACCCATTAGGAGCGTTCTTTTCTCTCGGTCGGTGGGATCCGCGTGCCCTATAGGACCCTCGCCTGGGGCTGTCCACCCTGGGAGGTCGAAATACAGGTGGAATACGAGGGGCTTATAGACGTAGTGACGGAACCCACTGATCCAGGATCTAGAGTAGTTGCGAAAAAGAAGGGCAAACCCCCTTTTCCAACCAAATAGGAATAAATAAAAGACATTGTTTTAAGTAAACTTGAACAATTAATGTAATCATAATTGCATTTTCCTATCTCTGATATCCCTAATCGAAACCTCCTCGGTCCGATTTCCGATCTTCCATCTCTCGACCTTTCATGGTCAAATCCCTAATCGAGACCTCCTCGGTCCGATCTCCGATTTTTTTCCATCTCGACCTTTCATGGTCAAATACCTAATCGAGACCTCCTCGGTCCGATCTCCGATTTTTCATCTCGACCTTTCATGGTCAAATTCCTAATCAAGACCTCCTCGGTCCGATCTCCGATTTTCCATCTCGACCTTTCATGGTCAAATCTCTAATCGCGACCTCCTCGGTCCAATCCCCAATTTTCGATCTCTACCTTCCAAGGTCCAATCTTTTTCGATCAGTTAGGATTAGGAGAAAATGTGTTCTGAGCAAAACTTAAGCAAATAAGTGCGTGTTACTTGAGCCTTCAGCCTAAACACTTACCTCCAAGCCTAAACACTTACTCCCGAGTCTAAACCTTGTCTACCCCCAAGTCTAAACCTCTCCTATCCCTTTCCCGCAGCGAGAAAGAAGTGGGTGAGAATACCGGGTCAGCGGCTTTTCAGTGCAGAAAACCTTAGGTTCAGACAGTTCGGCAGAATCGTCAGCTCAGAGAGTCAGAATGGCAGATTTGACAGAAAACAGTGAGGGTACAGGAAATCAGATGGTTAGGAAGGAAGAGTTAGTCCTAGCTTTGGAAAATGCCCATAAGGTTCATAAGGAGCAGCAAGCCATGCTTATCGACGCACTCCTTCGTCATGGAGTTCAGGTAACAGTCGAGACAAACGGTTCTCTGGTAGTGGTCGAAGATGAGACTTCGGAGACAGTGGTTTCAGTCCCTTCATCCTATAACCAAGACCTTCCATCCTACATCCAATACCTTCCCCCATCCACATGCAATCCCTTGCCAAGGACCACTCCTCCTCAGTCCTTTCCAACATCCCAGCTCATCAGGGCTCCATCGCCCTCAGCTCCTCAGAACGGATTGAGCTTCACCCCGCCTGTCTCTCAGTTCCAGCAATACCTACCAGTCTATACTTCAGTTTCACATAATCAGTTCAAGCTATGTAGCTATGTTCTGAAGCCACTATACCCACCTGAATGTAATCACGAGTTGCCAAAGGATGATTCAAGTTTTCAGCTGTCACCTACCGGACTTAATGAATTCAGCCGTCAGTTTCATCAGTCTGCTACTATGGTTCCCTCTGCCGACACAAGTCCTGTTACAAGTTCCAGAGTCCCCATTGACCCCCATGTGGCAATATTGATGGAACAAGTGAAACAAATGCAGGAGAAGCTTGACCTCATGATGAGTATCAATACTCCCTTGACCCAAGACGTCGAACCAGGCAAGGAAATGACTCCACCAAGCATAACCCAATGCCACCAAAGACCAAACAAAGAACCGTACCCAGCTCAGCACCAGTTCCTCACAAAGGAAAGAATGTCGTAGCCTCCTTCAGCCAAACCCAACAATGGAACCAATTGAACAATGGAGATCCAAGTCTTGAGAACAACAAGGTCTCCCAAAAACTCCACTCCCTTCATTTTGACAATGCGGAGATGCCTTTAAGCAAGATTCTGGAAGAGCTAATGAAAGAAAAACTGATAAAGCCACTGGAGAATTGGAAGCCCAAGAACCCCAACGTTCAGTTGGATGAGTCTAAGCATTGTCTTTTCCATCAATACCCCGGGCACGACACTGATGATTGCTGCTATTTGAGGCATGAGATCCAGAAGTTGATAGAAGACGGGAAGCTCGAGAACCTCCATGGGCCAAAAATAGAAAGTTATGGTAAGAGGTCGATTTAGGGGGTGCAAGGTCAGAAACGTCAGCATGATTTTGGGATGCCCATGAGCAAAATTTTTGGCGGTTTGGTGAAACGAGGCCTTCTCACACCTCTCGAGAATTATAAGCCAAGAAACCCAGGAAGAGTTGACAGAACCAAGTTCTGTGAGTACCACAAGCATTATGGTCACGTGACAGACAAGTGTTTGGATCTGAAGAAAGAAATTCAATGGGCCGATCTACGAAGGAAAGCTCAAGCTCCCCTGGCACCCAACCAGCGAAGAGTAGCTAGTCTAGGGATTACCTATCCTTGAGTAAGAAAAAAAAATATAGTCTCTCAGTCAACTTTCGTAGGTTCTAGTGTTTTTCTCTTTCAATCAAGTCCTCCACGGACATTGTAATTAATCTTTAATTTTCTATAAAAGAGTCTTCTTATTTTCGTGCTAGACTTAAGACATTATTTGCACACCTACATTACATTTAATGAAATGGTTTTATTTTATATGATCATTTGCATTGCTCAACAAATAATCTCTCGAAATAATTTAACGTTCTGATTAATCAGTGTGAGAAAGTCAACTAATGTCTTCCCCATACACTTTCCTTACCTCACAAAAAGCCTTCATTAAACCATATACTTTCCCAATCATGCCCCCACCTTCACCTTGACCAAGTCAACGACGGCGGCATTTTCAAAGGACAACAAAAGGCCACTCAGCTTCGAAAGATTGACCCCGTGTCGACAACAACCTAGGAGCCTGCCTTCGACCTCAAGGATGTCAAGAAAAATTCAAGAAGGGGCTCGCCTTGGCCCTCAAGTGCTTCAGAAAATAAAAAAAAATGCAGTGCAAAAAGAGTAATACCCAGCTAGGCTGAAAATCCCAAAAAAGGCGGTCCCAGGCAAAAACGGGGTTGCACATATATAAAAAAATAAAAAAATAAAAAAATGATGAGGCCAAGGACCCAGCACTGCCAATCAAAAGCTTGACGGACAAGCAAAAATCAAAGCTCAAAGAATAAAAGTTGTCGATAACAATGGAAGCAAAGCCAAAAACATTTCATAAGCCTGTAGGCACGTGTAAATTCTTCTTCCCCAATGAAAGAGGAAGCAATCAGAAGCAGCCGTCCAAGAATGACTTGGTCAAGGAATCATCCCGAGGCCCACGCCTCATCATCTCATCCTAAGCCTTTTCACTAAAGGAACCACAAATCCCAAAGCCTGAAACAGTCCGGCCAAAGCCGAACTACGGCGACCTGAGCTTCTCACAATGAGGGGAACGTAGGCAACCAGAAATGGTCCGGTCATAAGCACATTCAAATTCCCGAAAATTCGGTCTCATCAGTGGCCTCTTCCATAAGCATATCCAAGTTCCAGAAAATCCGGTCTCATCAAATGATCTTTCCCATAAACACATTCAAATCCCAGAAAACCCGGTCTCATCAATAACCTCCCTATACACAAACCTTTCTTTCACACCAGCCAACCTTGATCCGCGACATTGGTTGACTGTCTCCTCATGATTAATCAAAATATTTGTTCATATCAAGATTAGTGGTTGAATAACCCGAACATCAATAAAGGGTTTTAAGCAATCTTGTGATCATTGTAAATAAAACAAGTTTTCAGATGTCTTGACAAGTCTTCCTTTTCTACATCTTAGGAAAAATAGTGCTAAACACTAATTTTCTGTCAGCAGGGGCTTCCATACACTTTTATAAACCTCTCTACGCTTATACTCTCCCAAAAGAGTCAAACCCAAAGCGAGTTTTGTGCCTACATCGAATAAGGCCATCGGAATAACACAAAATCGGGATCTATTCCCACCTTTCGAAAAATATGCCCCTGCATGTATTTCTGAGAATCTTTTCTTTCACATCTTCTTAAGGTTGACTGATTGACTAAATAAAAAAAAAAAAGAGAGAATGATAGGTTTTCCCTCTTCTGCTACAATTCGCATTAGGGCTGCCTTGAAACTCTTCAAGTTTGGGACTTTGTCAAAGCATTCCTTTAAACTGGGGCTTCTTTAGCCATTTTTGGGGTTCGCATCGGGTTCTTCACTAGGTCCCTAGATGGATTCAGTCTTGGTTAGATCAACCTCATGATCACTTCCGCAGTACCAATCATATTGGGATTTTCGCTAGGTCATCAGATTTAGGGCTTCACTAAGTCACTTCTTCAAAACCTAAGACTTCGCCTGCTCAGTTCATCTAACCGGGGCTCCGATAAGTCGCATCCATCCCTAGAAGAGAGGTTTGGTCACTTCGACATCTGCTTTAGTCTTTGGTTATAAAATCCTATCAGCTTCAAATGCCAGAATGTGAGAAAGGAACATTCATCGAGACCCAAGGTTTAAACCTGGGCCTCACCCCAAGAGGGAATCCTAGTCCACGTTGACAACATCTCAAAGAATAACAAATAGCTCAAACCCGCACTCAAGTGATACAACCCCACTTGCTTGAAACATGTCTTAAACAATTTCCAAACACATTCCATATGTACATCCAGACCCAGTCCCTACCATGTTTCCAAGAAAAAAATCACCCCCAGGCTCAAGTAACGTGCCAATTGCTAATGATAACATTTTCTCCCAAAAGCGTCTTCGTTACTTCCGTTATAACGAGATAACGCCAGCGACGCTTCCTAATTGTCAAAAATCCAACTTTAGCTACCTCTATCACAGCATTGAGAAGTATGCTCAAGTTTGTCCAAATATAGCTACCTCTATCTACTCGATAGTGACGTAAGCTTTAGCTTCCTCGTGTGACAACCTCCATTAATTATCAAAACCTCAAGGATCCTAGACATCATTCCTAACTGTCTAGATGAGGCTTGAACTACGATCAAGGCTTGATTCCTCCAGGATACGTAGGTAGCCTTTCATAAAAGGTTCAGCCATCCGACCACTTTGGTCACCTTTTCTTTCCCCATTCCTCGATGGTGCGTAAGCTTTTGGCACATTCCTAGTAGGATTGGTTGTTTGACCTCCTAGGTCACCCCGTTTCCATCCTTATAGGAAGGGACCAAATATCTCTTTGCCATTGTCCCAAGGAGGCAGGTAGGTGACCTCTTTTGGTCACCCAAATTCCAACCTGTGTCTGCAATTCCATTCCAGCCCAAAGGCAATGAAAAGCACAGCTTCAAAGCTTACTAAGTCGCGCGACATAACAAGCCAAGTCACGCGACATAACAAGCCAACATCAGACATCAGACATCAGCAGTATACTGCTTTCCCCAGGGCAATCCCCGACATGTCAAAAGCTGCAAATACCATCCATCCACTTCTCAAATGTATAGGGGAGGGTTCATGTACCCCATATACACCCATGCATTCATATTCAAGCCAAAAATCCATTCAAGTCATCCAGTTCAAGCCATTTACTACCATCATTTCATAAATGTGTGCAAAAAGAAAAAGGCTAGCAATGTACATATAAAATAAAAAGAGACCAAGTCTAAAAGATGTGTTTTCCCTAAAAGGGTACAATAACTAAAAAAGTCATAAAAATCTAAGGGGAAAGGGGGCTACTCTGAGTCATCTCCATCATCCTCTCCATCACCATCCTCTCCATCATCTTCATCCTCTCCGTCATCCTCAACCTCCTCAGGCTCATCGTCGGGATCGTCAGAAGGTGCCTCGTAGGCTATGGTCCCCGTGCAGTAATAGTCATCAAGCTCAGTGATGACAGTAGAATCAATCTCATAATCTGTGGCTGTCTCAGCCCCACCATCCTCATCATCATCATCATCAATCTCAACGGGTCCGTGAAGAGGCACATTTGGCCTCTTTGTCCGAGGCCTCGGTCCACTAATGCCCCCACTGGTGCCTGCGTCATCAGTGCGGCTCTTCTTCTTTCTCGGCTGGCCAGGTGGAGAGATATCGATCGAACCCTGCGACCGGCACTGATTCTTCCAAAAGCTCATACCTCTCTGGAGCTTGCCAATCATACCCACAGCGCATAAGCCTGGTCAAGTGCCTGTAAGCTTTGAGCCGACACCTGTTACAAGCAGACATAATAAGTGTTAGAATGCAGTTCTTGATAACAGAAAGAGATGCAATCAATCCAAAAGACATAAGGAACAGTACTTACAGATCAAGAACCTCGCGGGAGCACCAGATGAGGGTGAGTCTGTGACATATCAATATGAGCTCGCCTCATGCGACCGCCACCCTGGTAATCAATGAAAGTCGGGGGCAAAGGAGGTCTAGCCACATAGCCAGTCGAGGGTCCCGCACTCTGAGCACCATAACCAACCCCGGGTCTCGTGGGACTGAAGATACATAGCCACGTACAAAGTGTAATCCCCATCCCGTGTGAAGAGATGTGCCGCCATGCCTACGATCAAAGCATCTACATTCGCCAACTGGCGAGGCAGCCACATCCTAGCTGGAGGATCATCAGGGATCCGAGCATGCCTATTGGGCCCATGCTGTCTATACACTCTCTCTCCTAAATATAAGGCGTCTCCAGACAAACCCACCAACAGCTTGCGACACTCTGTCAAGTGCGCAGCATGATCTAAATCCAAATCGCCATAACGGCCAGTCCAGGGGAACAAACTCATCCTCTGTGGAGTCCCTCTCAGGCATGTCAGCGTATCATGATACGAGGCCGTAATCCTGCACCTCGAACCCTCCGGTGTCCTAGTCTGTCTCCTGGCACTCTTCGTCCACCGTCTGAGAGCAGGAAAAGTGGTGGCAGGAAACTCATCCTGTATCTGCCACTCGTAACAACCAAAATACTCGAAGGCCCAAGCCTGAAAAGAAGAAGAACAAGTCAAAACAAGGAAAAAGGATAGAATGAAATGCACAAAAGAAAAGAGGTCAAGATGAGAGAATACCTCAAAAGCCAGATGACAACAAGTAAAATACTTCACCCTCCCTCTACTGACGTCATCTAGAGCCAAATACATCTCGGCTAAACCAGCCTCACCCTAGGATAAATTCCCCACAGCATCCCAGGCTCTCAGAAGCTCCAAGAAGGAAATCGGGCGCAGAGGCGCTGTTAATGAACAGCATGTCAGAAAAGCCTACCCATACAAAAGCCCTCGCTAATCTCTCGGCTCTCAGCCGGCTCTCAACAGGATCATCAACCACAATGTAGTCCCTACTCTGTTCCCCAACCAAGCCATGTAGCTCGCCCAACTCATATCCATTCCCCTTCTTGATCTGGGGAACGAAGCCAAGTAAACTCATAAAATCGGCATCAGTGATAGGCTGGGGCTCAGCTCCCTGTGCAGGCTCCTCTATGTAGAGTGGCTCATCTGTAAAAGGCAATCATGTGATGACTGCAAAATCCAATGGCGTGACTGTCGTCTCACCCCAAGAGAAGTGGAACGAATGAGTGGTCTCCCACCAAAACTCTCTAAAAGCCCTCACCAAATCTATACTCCTCTAAGTGTCTCCAATGGCCTTCGCCATCTCAAAGAATCGCCCTAGCCCAGCGGTGTAAATCATGCCTTTAGGCGAGTCTATCTGCTCCTGGCTACCCGACAAGCTCTGCCATAGCCTGCCAATCACCTCCGGGGAACCACGGGTGCGTAATCTCTGCAAGAAAACATGGCACAGGTATAAATATCTCATGCTATTTCTTGAAATCATCTCAAGCAAAAAATAGGTCAAAATATATCAATGTATAGCATGCATTTAGCATCACATCTCCTAGGTCAATCTATGATTTCATGCCAGTTCATGATTCAATTCATAGCACAGTCTGAAGGCATTCAGTTCGAAGCAATTTCACCCAAATCAATTTTTTTTCAAAAAACCTAGGTCACTTACCACATCTTTCTTCCCGACATCCGAGGTATGCTCATCGAGCTGCGGATAGAAATCTACCCTTTGAGCTTGCGGAAGAAAGGGCCTTTGATTCCTCTGCACCCCTTTCCGTCGATTGGCTAACTCGGCATGTTGAGGAGCCCTTTTAGTCGAATATAACCTAGGAGGCATTCTCCAATTGAATCGGGCTCAAGATGTTTAATCTCTCTCGATTCCTCTCAAGTTCTCCCTCTGATGTTTGCTCTCTTTCTCTTCTCACTGTCGCCTCCCTCTCAATTTCAAGCCTAATTGAATTTCAAATGGCAACTGTGCGAATTTTAAATGAATCTCAAACCGCCTATTATGTCGTGCGACATACTAAGCCCCTGTGGCTTGTTTTTACAATTTTGCCCTTGAAGGCTCCATTTTACAATTTTGTCCCCCGTAGGCCTCTTTTACCCTTTATGCCCCTGGCATTTCTAATTATTTTCAACCAAATTTTTCCTCCAGTGCCCCCGAGGCCTATTTTACAAATTTACCTCTGTGACTCATTTTATTTGCCCTTGGCATTTTCAATTCTATTTTCAAAAAATTGGGTACGTCCCGTTGCTTTATAAAAAATTATCGGGTCCTTCCCACTTTTTTATGAAAAAATTATCGGGTACGTTCCGTTTCTTTACAAAAATTATCAGGGTACGTCCCGTTTCTTTAATAAAATTATCCGGGTACGTCCCACTTTCTTTACAAAAAAATTATTGATTCCTTCCTACTTCTTTATAAAATCCATCTCGCGATCTCCGTTATTCCAAGGTGAAGGAATAACATTTCGCTCCCTTTCGATCTCCGTTATTCCAAGGTGAAGGAATAACATTTCGACCTTTTTCGCGATCTCCGTTATTCCAAGGTGAAGGAATAACATTTCGCTGTCTCGCGATCTCCGTTATTCCAGATTGAAGGAATAACATTTCGCTCTCTTTCGATCTCCGTTATTCCAAGGTGAAGGAATAACATTTCGCTTTCTTTCGATCTCCGTTATTCCAAGGTGAAGGAATAACATTTCGACCTTTTTCGCGATCTCCGTTATTCCAAGGTGAAGGAATAACATTTCACTCTCTCCCGATCTCCGATTATTCCAGATTGAAGGAATAACATTTCGCTATCTCGCGATCTCCGTTATTCCAAGGTGAAGGAATAACATTTCGCTCTCTTTCGATCTCCGTTATTCCAAGGTGAAGGAATAACATTTCGACCTTTTTCGCGATCTCCGTTATTCCAAGGTGAAGGAATAACATTTCGCTCTCTCGCGATCTCCGATTATTCCAGATTGAAGGAATAACATTTCGCTATCTCGCGATCTCCGTTATTCCAGATTGAAGGAATAACATTTCGCTCTCTTTCGATCTCCGTTATTCCAAGTTGAAGGAATAACATTTCAATATCTCTTTCGATCTCCGTTATTCCAGATTAAAGGAATAACATTTCGCTCTCTTTCGATCTCCGTTATTCCAAGTTGAAGGAATAACATTTCGATATTTCTTTCGATCTCCGTTATTCCAAGTTGAAGGAATAACATTTCGATATCTCTTTCGATCTCCGTTATTCCAAGATGAAAGAATAACATTTCGACTCAGTAAAAGTTCGAACTACGGTCTGGCTTGATTCCTCCGGGATACGTAGGTAGCCTCTTGTAGGTTCAGTCAATTTGTCACAAATGACGCCCCCCTTTCCCCAGTGGATTCCGAACTACGATTATGGCTTGATTCCCACTCGGGATACGTAGGTAGACTTTTATAAAGGTCCAGCCACTCGACCAACTTGGTCACCCAATCCGTCTCGGCATTCGCCAGATTGGATCCTTTTCTATCGACAACCCCACTCGCCCTGCAAGTGACGTTGCCGAGGGACTTCTGTAAGTACCCAAATCTGGCTCATGCCTTCCGGTTAGTTTTTCCGGCAATTTCGGTAATTTTTCCAGTAATTCCCCGGACTTTTCTAGAGTTCCAGAACAATTCCGGAACTGTTCCAAGCCTTTTAAGGGCTGAAGGGAATGCTTGGTGATTAAGAAACACGTTTTTCTTAATCCCAAAACCCTTCTAGAAGACTGCCACCTTGCATGTTTCTAGAAGGAACTGGAAGGGGCTTGTTATGTCGTGCGACATAACCTGCCAAGAAAACTTCTAGAAGCTTGCCACCTTGCATGTTTCTAGAAGGAACTGGAAGGGGCTTGTTATGTCGTGCGACATAACCTGCCAAGAAAACTTCTAGAAGGTTGCCACCTTGCATGTTTCTAGAAGGAAAACAGTTATGGCTTGTTATGTCGTGCGACATAATAAGCCCATGCAGGCAGCCTATAAATAGAGGCCTTCACCTCTCATTTTGGGCACCCCTTTTCCACCCCTCAGTCCCCCTCTATAGAGAATACGCCCAGAAGCATCCTCTCTCCTCACATACTCCCTAAAACACACACTAATCCTCCAAATCACCCACCATTCAACCAATACACACACACACACTTCCCACACACATCAAGAACCAAAGGTTCTCCTAGAACCAAGGCTTGATTTCAGTCCCCAGAAGTTGCTGTTTTGAAGGCTCCTATATCTAACGTGATATAGGAAGTCGTGGTCTTCAAGGGTAACGATTTCCTACCCTTTTCCTTTTCCTATCTTCATTATACATAAGATCTATATGCTAAATGTGTTAATAATGATATATCCTGATTAAAGTTGCGTGCTTTAGTATCATATTGCCCAGATCCACATCTGATTTCATCACATTTCATGTAAAAGCCCCGGCTTGACTTGATTTTGCATGAACACTCGAGATGAGTGTGGATCCCGCATATCCACACCCTCTTGAAGTGTTCACCATTGACAAACTTGCTCTCTGAGATCTGTTTGTGAAGTAACTTGGCCATATTGGTGCCTTGATACCTGTGCAAATCCCAGTTGATGAAGTCTCTGCAAGTGGCTAAGTATGTCACGCGACATAGGCAGCCTATGTCATGCGACAAACATAGCCAGTTTGCAGAAACTTCATATTTTCAAATTGCAATCTGATTTTTCCTTTTCCAATACATCAATCTGCATTTAAACTAGAACATTTGTATACAGAGCAGCATCATTTGCATCAAAAAAACATCTTTGTCATATAAAATGACATTTTTGCATTAAAGGTGCATCTTTTGCACCTAAAACCCATTTTCATACATAAAAAGCATCCTTTGCATAAAAATTGCATCCTTTGCATTCAAAATCTCTTTTCACATTAAAAATGCATCCTTTGCACCCAAAAATCATTTTCATACATAGAAATGCATCCTTTGTTTTCAAAATAACATTTTTATGCATCATTTGCACCTAAAATGCTATTTTTCCCATAAAAATGCCTCCTTTGCACAAAATCATTTCTTTAAACCATAAAGATCACTTCTTTAAACCAAAAAGCATCATTTGCAACCCTAAAATGTCATATTTTCACTAAAAATGTCATTTTTATCATGCATTTCCCCCATGACCCCATTAGCAACCTTGGAACGGACCGTTGTAAAAGATCCTATCTTTATATCGTTCCTTCCATTAAAGGTTTCATAATCTCTTTAGAAAGGGATAACCTTGAACCCTATATCTCCGATTACCATTTAAGATGAGTATGAAGCATCTATATGAGCTCGACCGTCTTAAAGTGTAGGATTGATGGGCTAAGGCCATTCCTTCCTAAAGAACCTCATTTTGGACTATAAAAGGGAGTCCCTCTCTCGATCACGCAAGTCCCAAGGTCACAAAAAACGATGATCACAAGTCCAAGATGAGGACGGGATCATAATCCCGAATACATAAAATCCAAAAAATCCCGAGCGACAACCAATAAATGGTTTGTACGTCCGGAAGACAACTTGTGACATTTCCTCCCCTTTCATTCAAACACATGCACACAAGAAAGCACGCAAGCAAGCAAAATAAACGGAATCTAGGGAGACTTGCTACGGCAAGGCACCTTGGGTGAACGACGATCCGTTCTTCCCAAGGGGTAACTTAACCTCCGAACCCATAAAACCTTTTTTTAAAAGTTTTGAGGTAATCAAAATGGCGTGGCGACTCCGTTTTTCAAATTAAACCGGATGTCTTCAAACTCGCGTGAATTCCACAATTTGGGCACACATTCACAAATGGCACCCAATTCTCCGCAAAATTCACCGCTGAATGTGTGAGAATGAAGGTGCAACACCGTCAGTCCGCAGTAGCTTATCCTCAGGGAAACGGCCAAGCTGAGGCCGCGAACAAACTAGTCCTGACCGCCCTAAAGAAAAACTTGGAGGGACGAGGAGGACGATGGTTGGACGAGCTCCAGACCGCATTATGGGTTGTCCGCACCACTATAAGAAATTCTACAGGAGAAACTCCTTTCTCGCTCACGTATGGGTCAGAGGCAATGGCTCCAGTTGAGGTAGCCCTACCCTCGTACAGAGTCACATACTTCGATGAGTCTCAAAACGAGGCAAACAGAAGGTGTGACCTGGACGATCTCAAAGGAAAGAGAATGCGGGCAAATGAAAAAATGGTGAACTACAAACAGAAGGCGAAGAAACATCACGATAAAAGAGTAAATAGGAGGAGTTTTTCAGTTGGAGATTGGGTACTCAGAAATGTGGAGGTCCAAGGGACCCAGCCCGATTTCAACAAGCTCTCCCCGAAATGGGAGGGTCCATATGAGGTCACCAAAATAGTCAAGGAGGGCACCTACATATTGCGAACAAAGGAAGGAAAATACCTCAAGCACACTTGGAATAGTGATCATCTTAGAAAGTACTTCTTTTGAGATCGTTGTAATTTTTTGAGGGAGTATAGACCCCTACATATTAGTATGAAGTTGCCATCAAATTTTTGTGCGAAACTGTTGTAATGTTATTCCCACCAGCCTCAAAAGCTAGAGTGGATGCCCGCAAGCGGATGCCAGTAGGTTCAAGAGCCAACATATGAGCTCCTACCTACTGATGCGCAAAGATCCATTAAGATCCGCAAGCCTATATGGGTACAAAGGCCATTAAGCCCGTACTCGATCGCGGGGAGGATACTCCGTCTTGCCCACGTGACACCACCAAGAAAAAGTGCATATAGATGAACGTGGGTACAAAGGCCATGATGCCCGTACCTACGGATTCTAGTGGGGACAAAGACCTGAAGTCCGAACCCACTAATTGCGCGAAGGACCTCGTTAGGGCCGTTACTCGCATGCCTGTATGTAACAAAGGCCTACATATAAGCCCGTTTACCTGATCGCCACAAGACCCTCACAAAAAACTCCAAGGGGTTTTGAATAAAGGGTCAAAAAGCGTGAACCTCCAATAAGGGGATACAGATGCCAGTGGGTTAAAGGGCCTCTATGCTAAATATGCTCCTACCTATTGTTGCGTAGACAATAGCCTCACGGCCACATTCTACATGCCCTATGAAAGTAGCTTGTCTTGGCTGCTTTTAACTTACACCACAGCTCGCAAGGCTGGGAATAAGTGTAAATGGATGAGAGTGATCAAACAAGTTTAACAAAGCCAAACAGACAACCGGGGTTAAGGCCTCAAAGTTTGCCACAAGGCTAAACAAACGCGGTCACAGAAAAATAGGGCTGACTCTCACAAAAAGCCCAAGTGGTTTTGAATAAAGAGTTAGGAAAACTCAAAAAATGCGGGCAAAGGGCCTACTAAGCTTTTGACCGCAAAAGGAGAGTATAAAGTTTAATTGCAAGTCAAAAACGCTGGAAAAAGTTAGAGCAAGAATGCAAGTATCAAGGTACTCAAAAATTGCAAACACTCAAAACAGCCTACAAGACAAGCAATTAAGAGAATAGTTACGAAAAATGCTTCAATTCATTGATAAAAATAATGTACAGGATCCTATCAAATCTATTACAACAAAAAGAAAAGGCAAAAACCCTAAGCTAGGGGAGCTTGATCCTTGGGGGCATCAGTAGTCGTATCTGTGGCCGCACCTTCTCTGCCCGCTTCTGGGGCCGGAATAGGAGAGGGAAGGCCGGTCACGAGCACCTCTTGGATGGGATCAGTGGAGGCTTCAGGGGAGATTGGAGCTGGAGCTGCCCGCGGAGGAAAAACTTCATTAATTGCCGGTCCGTCGGGGAGGACACGAGCAATGGCCTCTTCATAGGATATGGGGTTGTCCCCAAACCTCAAGGCATCCACCTCAGCGATCAGAGCAGGGGCAGTAACTTCAGCCACCGGAGGCAAGGAGGCCGTTGCGGCCAGCTCTAGGCTCTTGACCTCGTCCTCAGAAAGAGGAACTAGCGCATGCCCGGGCAGGCACAACGCATCGGTAGCTACCAATGAGCCAATCAAGGCCAACTGCTGTGCGCTGAACTTGCCCGTTGCAGCAAAGTTCCTAATCTGAGTCCGGCAAGCGGCCTCATATTGAGCCAAGCCATCAGCGGCCAGGATGTCCTTATACTCTTCAGAATTTTTGTACTCCTCCACAGCCTCCTTCCGGGCAGCGATGACATCCCTCTCCAACTGAAACTGCCTGAGTGGGAACAACTGCTTGGAGAGCTCATCAACTTTGGCCTCCAAGGTAGAGATAGTGGTTTTGGACGCCTCCAACCTCTTGGCCAGCTCCGCATTCCTTGGCTCCCACTCAGCCTTCTTTCCCCGGAGCTCATCCCTCTCCCCCTTAGCCTTCTTCAAGCTATCCTCCACCTCCGTCAGCCGCTCCTGAAAACCCTTTAAATCAGCCTCCTTAGTGGAGAGGGTTTTATCCTTGTCCTCAAGAAGGGAGTTCAGGGTCTGGACCTTCTCCTCCAGCTGGCCCTGCTCGCGGAGCTTGTCCGCCAAGATCTTCGTATTTGCATCCACCTCGGCGGACAAGCTGTCGCAGCATTCCCGAAGCCGCATAGCTTTATTGCCCGCCTGCAAAAGGGATAATCAGAATTGTTGTGGTTCAAGGGCTTAAAGAAAAAGACAGACAGATAGAGCAGTCTCTACCTCGGTGAGGGCAAGTCCAATATCCCCCATCAAGGCTGATGGGTTCTCCTTCGTAACCACAGTCTGGTAGAAGTCCGGGGCGTAGAGCCTATTGAGAAGACCAATCCCCACAGCAGAGTTGTAGGCTGATCGGGCATAAAAATCCACTCCTGTGACGGCGGGCACGTCATCCAGCTTCTTCCTCACTGCCCATGCCTCCTCGCGGGTAGCCAAGTAAGCTATTGAATAGGCAGCTGAGCAGATGGTCCCCGCAGTGGAGGGAGCAGTGGTGGAGTTGGAGGCAGAAGCGGTAGAGGCCCTAACTTGAGTCTCCCCACTTTTCTGGGACTTAGAGGCCCTCTCTTTGTGCCCCAAGTCCGCTTCCCTCTCAGTCCTCTTCTTGGACTGCTCTTGATTGTGCTCGGAGGGTATTGTGCGGCCAGGGGGAGAGCGAGAACCCCTAGCAGATGAGGGACTTGAGCCCCTAGGGGGCGGAGGCAGCTCCCCGGTAGGTAGAATGACCTTTGGAGCAGTCATAGTGTTGCCATCCTTCCTATTCATCAGGGGCAAGTTGGCTTTTTGCCCGGGGTGGCACCCAGGGTCGTTTGCCTTTTATTAGCAGCTTCTTTCTGTGCCCGCATGTTCCGGGCCTTCAATTCTCTGGCGCTCAGTGGGGGAGCCATCAAAAGTTATATTCTTCTGGATCTACTCTGAAAAGAAAGAAAAATGGTTAGAGGACAGTTCGAAAAATCAAAAAGCAGTAAAAATAAGCAGCAAGTCAAAAGGGATCAGAGACCGATCAATTCAGGAGGCAAGCATTCAGCTCCCCGCATACAGGTCTCACAGTCCGCCTCGAACTAATAGAACTCATGCACCCTCCAATCGGGGTCACGTGGCTGGGGCTCTATTTCAATTCTAGGGGCAAAGTTGCTACCCTCCCTCTGGGGGGCCACCCCTGAATAGATCAATAAGGGTTCGTAGTCCACGATGGCCCCCACATCATAAACGGGCTGCTCCCCGTTGGTTATATGCTCGGCCAGATATCTCTCCATGGCCACTCGCAGATTATCAGCCAGAGAGGGGTTGAGATAACTCCCCGCGGTCACCTTCATTGGAACCGGGTTCGAAGGTTTGGAGAAGGGCCACCCGAACCTAGACTCTATGACTAAGATGTCCTTCTGGTTCCATTGGTCAAATTTGTTTGAGGGAGGAGAGAAGGTCCAGGTTGAATAATTTTTAGCTTTCGAGGCTCGGAGTGGCGGCGTTGATCACAGTTACGATAGTAGGCATAAAGCCCAGAAAGGGTGGGTTCATAGCCCAAAACCCTGCAAATAGTGATGAAGGAGACCAAAGCCCTAATGGCATTAGGAGTCAGGTTCATGGGAAGACACTGGTTGAACTCAAGAAAAAAATAATAGAAGGGGTCAAGAGGGAGTCTCAAGTCATTTTCAAATTGAGCCCCGTAGAAAATGCAGGCCCTATTGTCCTCGCGAACATCAGCTACAGTCTCTGGCCGCAGCTTCTCTTTGTCTTTTACTTGAACATATCCAAGGTGCGGACACGGAACTGTTTCCTATCTATACCATAGAGGGTGTAAATCTCCTCCTCCCAGTCTATAATAGGGGCCTCCTTGGTCCTTTTTCCACGACCTCGGCCAGTATTTGTCCCCGCAGCAGGTCTCTTGCCTTTATTTCTAGCAGGAACAACAACCACCTCCTCCTCAGAATCAGAGGACTCAAAAGCATCAACAATCTCCGTGGTTTCAGCGGCCTTTCTAGAGGTCCCCGCGGCCCTCCTATCCTCCTCCTCGCGGTCATCCTCCTCGGTCTCCGAGCTCGTCGAGCCAAAGAGACCGGTTGCGTCACCACGGGCAGAGGTCACATCGGGTACGTTCTCCCCGCCTCCGGTCACCTCAAAGTTAAGAGGCTCAAGCTCCTCACTGCTACTTAGTTCAATTCTCTCCGGTCCAGGGGCCGCGGGCACAACATCGGGGAAAATTGTCCTTAGGGGCAGAGCATCCAGGGGATTATTCAGATCCGCGGGGTCTTGTGCCCGGGTCTCATTAATTTGATTAGGGTCCATCAGTCTACACTTCTCCCAGTCAATTATCTCGTCGGGGACACGAATCGCTCTCCTCACTAGTTCAACGGCGTTCAAGGCCGATTCTCTCTCGCGGGAAAACCTGCACAAAACCCCCATAACAAAATTCCTTAACCTACTCGTATCCCCCAACACCAGTACATCCCGGTTAAACACATACTTCCTCTTGGCCTCCCACAACCGGGGTGGGACAAACGGCCCCCACTGTTATTTCTCACAAAAATACAAAAAGCAATGCAGGGACAGCCTTAGCCACCCCAAACCCACCTTCCTAAAA
Source organism: Adenophora triphylla var. japonica (assembly GCA_022495995.1). Lineage (NCBI taxonomy): Eukaryota > Viridiplantae > Streptophyta > Magnoliopsida > Asterales > Campanulaceae > Adenophora > Adenophora triphylla. Next base: position 355,373 of record JAFEMH010000782.1, read on the forward strand.
ATTCCCCCAGTCCGTTTACAAACGGCAAAGGTATCAGGGGTGGTTCCATCCCCTAGTTCTATGGGACGATGAGGGCCAAACTCACGGGTTGACATTGATCCCTGAGAAAGAAATAGAAAGAGATGAAGAAGAACACAAAATTACTTACGAAAGAAAAAGCTTGAGGGAAGGATCGAAGCAAGGAAACGCAGAGTCACAGCAATTCTCTCTCTAAAGCTCTTTGAAGGTTTGAAGACGGTAAAAAAGGTTTGAGGAAGAAGGGTTAGGTATTTATAAGGCCTACCAATACGGGTTAAACCCGTTTGACCCATATTAATTAGCCCATAAACCGCTCCTCGAACCGTGAACCGTCTCCAAACGTTTGAAATTTTGAAAATTCCGCCGGTTAGCATTTAATGGCACCCCTTGGATGACTGACACGTACCCCCGTACGTACCACGCCCCGTCTTTTCATATGCCAAGGGGTCCACTTGCTAACCGGGAGGCACAGCATGCATGGGGCCACGTGTCTCCCATCTGTGCTTCCCGAATGTGCCTATAAGCCCAAAAGGCAAAGCAACAACCAACAAAAAATGCCAACACTGGTGCTCGCCAAGGCAGCAGTCTGATCCAACCGAGCTTCTAGTACCTCCTCGCTCAGACCATAAATAATCACACTTGGAGCTAGGGGCCATTGATGAGCCCGAACCTGCTGGACCGGGCCCACGCTCGGTCTGGTCCAAGGAACCTGTGACGTGGCATTCCCTAGACCGCTGGAGTCAAGACCGCGGACAGATAGACCCTTGAGGTCAAGACCGCGCTCTTCTCCACATCCTCCTAATCCAAGACCGGAGGGATCCTGACCGCTAGATCGGTGCCCGCAGGAAGTATGACCGCTAGATCTGTGCCCGCAGGAGGTATGACCGCTCCATCCGTGCCCGCGTCAAATACCTTTGACCGCGCCCAAGATGTTGACCGCGGGCTCATACCTGCCTCCCGGTTATCTCTCCTGCCTCCCGGTTAATGTCAAGCCTTACTGAGCACGTTAGCTTACTGGCTCTGACATGCAAGTTGCCGGCTCCCCCATCACGCATTTAATGCGGCTCAGTCAGGCGCCTACTATTTCATTTAATGCGCCAAGCCATATACACGGCTCCTGTCCCATTCAGCCATGTCCCCTTTACAGTCAATGTTCCCTCCCTGACAGGGCCAATTAGCTGCGGACACGTGTAGATGGTCAAATATCAAAGTGCCCCCTAGGGCTGATCTCATTGCTTACATCAACAAGCACCTTTCCATTGCCTATAAATAGAAGACCTTTGTCCCCTTGGGCAAGGTAAGTTCCAAATATATTGAGTAAGCCATATTACTCTAAACCCTAAACACATACACACACTCCAAGGTATTCCAAGCCTTATTTACTCAGTATTCTTACTCTCACACCCGAGGGCCTGAGTTGGAGTAACATCCAACTTTGACCTTAACGGTGCTTATTTGTGTTGTGTTCTAGGTACGCCAAACCACCAAAAATATCCTGCCAAATATCTTTGAACCGCTCTAACCCTGAAAAACTTGACGTCATCAAATACCAACTTAACGTTAACGTTGAGATAATAGTATGAGAGGCAGAAAAGCACTCGACTCAATCTATCAATAGTTTGTTTGTCAAACTGCATTTAACGGTTCAAAATTTGTGGGATATTCACAACCCGGTTTCTAATGTCCCAATTTGGTCCATTTAAAGTACTATAAAGTTAACAAAATTAATTATTTTGAGGTTACGAAAAAAAATAAGAAAATTTTGTTAAGTTGTTAAGTTATAACTAGTTTTACTCCCGTGCAATGCACGGGGCGTTACTATTTATTCAAAAAACAAAAATAAAAGTAAAATAAATCCAAACCTCAATTAGTTTATACATTATAGAATAGTTCCTTAAAGACTATATTGTCAGTAGATAAATCAGATTAGCGAGGCTTGTCATAACTACAAATTAATATTTGAAGACCATCCGAACTTTTGACACGTGATAAAGTAACATACAGTTGACCATGAAAAAAAACTGGCTTTTTCAGTATGAGACCAACAATAGATAACGATTGACCTTGAAAACTATATTGTCAGTAAAAAAATCAGATAGAAGCTCACGAAAATAAATCTAGTGTTACATCCGTGCGATGAACGGAGAGTCATTGATACTGAAAAGACGAAAAATAAATAAAATGACTAAATGAGAGAAACATTTTTATACATTGTGAAACACATCTTTAAAACGTAACATTGTCGGTACAACGGTCGAAAGATGAAGGAAGATCATCATTACATATCAATATATTCGTACCATCGTACAATTTAAAATATTTATTACAGACAATTATGAGACATTAAATAATGAATAAGTGATTCACCCAACTATTAAATAGAAATTCAAATCCAAATTCATCATTCCCTATATGAACAATCCATAAATTCTCTCTTCTATCAATTATATTAATTCATCTTCATATATATATATATATATATATATATATATATATATATATATATATATATATATATATATATATATATATATATATATTGTAATTATTAGAAATACATACACATAAACAAATTAATGTAATACATAATAAAACTGGGAAATTTATAAATAACGAAAATTAACTAATAACTTTAAAAATTGGTTATTATTATTGTGTATTAGTTTTGTAAAATAAATCTAAATTTTTTAAATAAACATTTTAAAAATATAAATTATATATATATATATATATATATATATATATATATATATATATATATATATATATATATATATATATATATATATATATATATATATATATATATATTGTAATTATTAGAAATACATACACATAAACAAATTAATGTAATACATAATAAAACTGGGAAATTTATAAATAACGAAAATTAACTAATAACTTTAAAAATTGGTTATTATTATTGTGTATTAGTTTTGTAAAATAAATCTAAATTTTTTAAATAAACATTTTAAAAATATAAATTATATATATATATATATATATATACACATATATATATATACATGAACAGAGCCAACTACGCAATGAGGTAAATTGACCCCCCTCCCCCGTAAAACTCTACATATATTCTATTCTTTTTTTATTATTATTATTTGAATCGGTATCCAATTATTTTTAATGTATACACAAATAGCACTTTGAAAATATGCTTCTGAGTTACCCAAACTGCATGCTCAAAAGACGAAAATTAAAATCAAACAAACAGAAATGCGAGTTGTTTTTATATATTGTGAAAAACTTTCTGGAACACTATATTGTCGGTACAAACATCAGATTGGTCAGTATTATCATCATTACATATCAATATTTAAAGTCATTTATATTTTAACTCTGAATTTGGCGACGTATAATTAGTTATGGCGAAATTTTGATTTCTTAAAAATAAAGACCAATTTTATATTCTTTATTTTTTTGATTAGTACAATTATTATTATTATTATTATTATTATTATTATTATTATTATTATTATTATTATTATTTATAATTAAAAAAATACTTCACACTTAATTAATTATCTCTAAAAATAAATTGAAAAATTAGCAAAGAATAATTAAGAAATTTATATTTAAAAAAAAAAAAAATTTTTCTGTGTCCAAATCAAATGAAAGAAGTCTCTATTTATAGAGATTTTTTTTTTTTAATTTTGGTGTAATTTTTTTTTTATAAAAAATTAATTTATTATAAAATAATTGAGGTCAAAAATATAGGATAAAAAGAAAAACGAAAATCTAACCATCCAATCCAAGGTGGCCACGTGGAGTTACAATTATTTTCGAATATGCAACGGCTGGAAATGAAAAAATTTGGCCACGCACATACATGGAGTTTGTATTATCTTCACTTTTGCCACAATGTGAAATGACGAAAATGCCCTTCAATGGCCGGTGATTTACCACAATCTTCCTTTTATGCCACATGGAGTTTCAGCCCACAATCTTCCTTTTGGCCACTCAACGCCTGCCACGTGGAGTTTCGGCGAATTATCTTCACTTTTGCCACAATGTGAAATGACAAAAATGCCCTTGATGGCTAGCTATTTACCACAATCTTCCTTTTATGCCACATGGAGTTTCAGCCCACTTTCACGCGCCTTTATAGGCGCGTGCATATCACGCAGCCAAATCCAACCAATCACTTCCCGACAATTGTCGTTATGAACATAATGATGATATTTATTTTTAATTTAATTTATTTAATTTTGAGAAGAAAAATAAAAATACTAATAATTGCGTTAAATGAAAAAAATATCCCAAACCTTCCACTCCCTCATCAAACCCAACCCACTACTTCCTCTCCCTCTTTTAAATTATCAATTTATACTATCCTTAATTCTTAAAATATTGACATGCACTTCAATCAAAATTTTAAAAATGATGGTCATCTTTCCCGATATTCGTCTATATAAATACACAATTTTTTGAAACGAATAGAAAAATCAATAAATTTATTAGTACTTTATTTACTATGCTTCAAAGATTTTTTTTAAAAAAATAAATAAATAAATTGTTTGATGTATCAAAGTAAAATAAACCCAATAACCATATTACCACATCCCACTTATTAAATAGAAACTCAAATCCACATTCATCACACTCTCCTATATATATATATATATATATATATTATTGTTATATTAAATAACCCTATATAATTTATAAATACACAACGATTTTGTTTATAAAAATTCAACACCATTTCAACTCATCAGCCTATATCCCACCACTTTTATTTTATTTTATATTCTTTATTTTTATGATAAGTAAAATTATTATTATTATTTTAATTTCTAATTACAAAAAATACTTCACATTTAATTAATTTTCACAAAAAAGATATTGAAAAATTTTAAATAAAAATTAACAAAGAATAATTAAGACATTTATATTTAAAAAAGAGGGTTTTTTTTTGTCCAAATCAAATGAAAGAAGTCTCTATTTGTAGAGAAAAAAAAATTATGAATTTTGGTGTAAAAAAAAATTAAAAAAAAAATTATTATAAAATAATTGATCTCAAAGAAATGGGATAAAAATAAATTCCATAAATGCTCCACCCAATAAACAGAGGACACGTGGCATAAAGAAAAAAATCAGCTTGAACGCACGTATGTCTGCGCGTTGATGAAACGTGCCACGGAAATGACCAAACTACCCTCCAAGGAACGCCTGACACGTGTCCCAATTCATTTAAAAAAAATGAAAACTTGAGCACACGTGCCTGCGTGTGCGCGTGTATTACACGCGCAATTTTCTGTCCAATTACAGCATGACACATGGCATTTCGGAAGGATTTTTTCAATTTTGCCACAGAGTAAAATGACTAAAATGCCCCTCATAGTTCCTTTAATTACCACTATCTTATTATTATATATAGATAGATGTACCTTACACATCCGGCCTAACTAAGGTTATTTGGTATTATAATTACTACTATATACTCCCTTCGTTCCATTTCAAGTTTCACTTTTTGTTAAAATGGATGTTTCGTTAAAAACTTCATCTTTCCTAAAATGACAAAGAATCTTTACTATTTCACCCACTAATTCTCTCTCCTATTTCACTATTATACTCACAACACTTTTCAAATTTACTATTTTCTTTACTCATTCTCTTTCCTATTTTACTTTTACACTCACAATATTTTTTCCACTTATCTTTTTTCTTAATTTGCGTGATTTAAAAAAATGTGAACCATGAAGTGGGACGGAAGGAATATATCTATAGTATAAATGGAACTTTCACTATCTACAGTTGAGTGAATAGTATCAAGCGGTAAATTTTTCATTTTGCTCTCATACATTTGTCTTTTTCCCATTTTGTCCTTAAAAAAAAAATTAAATTAAAAAAAAAGTTACAAATTAAAAATAAAAAAACATGTGTCCCTGAACACGGGCATGTAGTAGTATATACTCCCTCCGTTCCGTTCGACTTAGGACATTCACTCCCGACACGGAGATTAAGGAATACTATTATAATATTAGGAGAGAGAATGAGTGTGATATATAGTGATGAGATTATTGTTGTGAGTATGATAAGTGGGTCCCATTTAATATAAAAGTAATATAAACTTTTCATTTTGGACCGTCCTAAGTCGGGTGAGACGCCCAAAATAGCAAAACGTCCTAAATTGAACGGGACGGAGGGAGTATATAATTGCTCAAGTGCATTGAGCACAACATCAAGCTATTTTTTACTCTAAAACCCCCTACTAGCTAGCTAGAATATTGTCTAAATACATTTTTCTCAACAACTCTGTCCACATTAAATAAATGCAGTCGTAATTATGTAACTAATTTTTGAGCTTGCTGAACATTATAAACAAATCTATTCTTTTGGCATATTTTGAATCTAAGAAATTTCAATTTTGATCAATTAAATAGAATATTCAAATAAATGATTAAATATATGAAAGTTTACAAAAAAAAATTGGGAAATCAATAATTTTCCAAATTTGAATCTTAATATATTTGCTGAAATAAAATAAATTACTTAATTATTTATAAACTGATTATAAATAACATGAAATTACAGTCGCAAAAATAATATACAGTAAAATAACATAAAAATTATAACCTAAAAATTAAACCTAAAATTGTGAAAATTAATATATACACTAGGTTAAACAAAATTTTGGGGAAAATAAAAATTATCCTTAATATGGATCTTGAATACAATAAATGAGTTAATTTCTAAAAAATCAATCATAAATTATTTGAAATAAGTATTGAATCTTAAAATTTTCCAAGCAAATAAAAATTAATGAAAAATAATAATAAATGATTCATAGAGTATCCAAATTGAAACACTGAATGATATAAAAATTGATATTGATTGATTTCAATAACCTATGCTGAAATTCCACAACAAGAATTTTTCGTGAAAATCAACGAAAGTTAACAATCATTTGATTCTTTAATTTAATTTAGATGTTATATGTAGAAGGTTTTAGGATACTACTGGTAACAAGCCTATAATATTTTAGATTGGTGACTTATGAAATGAAATTTATGAGAGAGAAAGAGACAGATAAAACGACAGACAAAAACATCAGAATATAAGAGAGAGAGAGAGAGAGAGAGAGAGAGAGAGAGAGAGAACAACTCTGATTATGGTGTTTATTGGCTCAACAGATGTTGGGCTTGCTTATTGGGTCTCTTAATATTTTTAAAGTTTGCAATTTACTTGGGATATCATGAATACATAGTTAATCGTTTAAAAAAATGTAATATCTTTATTAAAAAATTAAAATTTGTAATTAATAATTAACTATTGATTTCATTTATTTGAAATAAAATAATTAATTTGTAAATTATAAAATATAAATATATCAAACGTTTTTGTAAATATTTATTGCATTAAATTTGTAAGATTTTATTTTTTATTTTTTTATTAATAGTTCTTGTCTTAAAAACTATTTTATCTTTCATTTGTAACATTTTACATAGATAATTGCTTATATTCTTAAATTTGTTTGAAATAGTTTCATACTCATACTCATGCAATTAACGCATATGTGTAGCAATAGTTTATCCATAATGCTCGGGACATAAATAAAAAAAAAATCATAATATTAGCCCCATTTTAAATACACTCCCAAAACTTAGACCTCAATTTATAATGACTCCGAACTTGGAAGAAATAATGATTTCTTCGGGGGTAGTACTATATACAAGGCATGGAATTTACAAGGTACGTGCAAATGACCAAAATACCCTCATATATATACTTAAAAAAAAAAAATCCCTTCCCTCCCCCATTTCAACCGTACATTGTTCTCTCTCTCTCTCTCTCTCTCTCTCTCTCTCTCTCTCTCTCAAAACCTAAGAAACACCAACGGGCTCTCTCTTCTCTCTCTCACTCGACGAACGCCGCCGACCACCACCGCCGGAAAAAATGAAGACAAACCTCCCTAAAATTGGTGGAAAGTCCGCCCCTCCTTTCGCCACTCCAAAATTAATCCTTTTTAACCTAGATTTTAAATTTGAAAACCCAACAATAAATTTATGCCTAAAACCGATTATATAATGCTTAATGTTGTTTAAACCTATCCTAAATGGTTCTAATTGCGATTTCGTAACATAAATTTGGGTTTTTTGTTTGAATCGGATACGAATTCGTGTGCCTAAAATTTGAAATTGTCGGCGTGTGTTTCGTATGAACACATACGAGTGGTCACCAACATTTCGTGTAAATGGCATACGAAATGTAAACTGATTCATCAGTTTACATTTCGTGTGCCAATACACGAAATGTTGGTGACCATTTCGTGTTATAGTACACGAGATACTTTCCACATTTCGTATATTAGGACACGAAATGTAAATTGATTCATCAGTTTGCATTTCGTGCTCTAATACACGATATGTGGTGAGGTTTCTCGTGTCTTTATACACGAAATGATCATCAACATTTCGGGTATTTTCACACGAAATGTCAACTGGTTCTTGAAAATTAATTGTCTCTTATTTAATTTTTTGTAGGGACGTAAACCTGCGACGGCCTCTAGTGATGATGATGATGAGGAGGAGGCGGAGGAGGAGGAGGAGGAGGAGGTGGAGGAGAGTGTATCTGTCATTTCGTGTATTGTCAACTGGTTCTTGAAAATTAATTATCTCGTGTGTATATACACGAGATACTATGGTACATATCGTGTATACACACACGATATAGTCTTTGTTTCTGGTAATTATCTCGTATGAACAATACACGAGATACACCCTGATTCATTTCGTGTATTGTTCATACGAAATGTATTAGTAAATGTCGTGTATTTAAACACGACACATCATATAATAAAATAAAAATTAATTATAAATAAATGTGGTAGGTTATATGATATTGTATGATGTTGGTTCAATCTTATATGTAATCATTGTTTGTTTTCCAACTTATTATATAACAAGAAACATATAATCTTGATTAACAAATATGATAATTTCAAATATATAATCTTGAGTAGTTGGTATTCCTCTAATGTAAAACTTATCATTAACCTCGTTTATTTTTTTTTAATTTTTTTCTAGATTCTAGATGGCATTTAAAGTGTTTTTCATCTACATGAGTTTCCTCCAAATCCAAATGGAAATTGAGTTACAAATATGTGCCATTATTTAGGGTTTTTTAGGGTTTTATGTGTCCCGATCTTGTGAAAAATGGTATACGGCTACCTCGTTTATTTTTTTCTCCATTCTAAATGACATTTAAAGGGTTTTTCATCTCTATGACTTTATTTATAATCATTTATTAGGTGATTATAAATAAAGTGGTATCACTTAAATGTGATAGTTTATATGATATTGTATGATCCAATATGACGTTTGTTCCTTGTCATGTATAAGTGTATAAATTTTGCTCAATTAACAACATAATTCAATAATATAACATAGCATATGCGTATCATTAACATCGTGTTGCAAATCATCGAAGAACATCTTCATTTTGATATGTCGTATGGATATACACGATATTAGGACATCTTATCGTGTGGTTGTGTACGACATTAATGACAGAGTAAATTTAAATTTCGTATAATTTCATACGACCTAATATTTTACACAATTAGTTTATGTCGTGTAAAAGTACACGAAATAAAGGCTTCCTGTCGTCCTTTCGCACACGACACGCGAAGGGTAGTTTGGGCATTATTGGTGCCTTGTATGTAAGGTGCCTTGTATATAGAATTTACCTTTCTTCGGTCTGGTTTCGCAAATATTCACACGCGCATTTTTTGGTGTCCAATTGTCCGTGGGCCACACATGAAAGTTGTTCGGAATAATTTATAATCGCGATAGCATATCCAAAATCCTAATGCAAGACAATTACACACGAATGAATTTTATGGCTTTGAGTGTCAGTAAGATATTGCCACGTTCCTAATATGAATGTGGTGAAATGTGTGGAATGTTGCACGTGTTTTCATACAACAAGAAATGATATTTTAAACAATGGGGTGATTAGAGAGAGTAAGTAAGAGGTATGAAAATTGAGCTAGGATTTAAAATCAGAACGAAAAAAACAAATAACTAGGCAAAATGTTGGAAAGGGGGGCCGAACCATGCTCCAAAATACTAATTTAGTCGGTTACCGGTAAGTAATTTTAATCATTAATATATGAGGTGGTCTCCCATGAGAACAAGGGGATCCGTCTCATGCATGAGACGGGTCGACTCATGAGGCATTGTCTGATGATCCGGCGTGGGAGGAATGTGAACGGTAAGTGCCTAGATCCCCATGTTCTAAGGATTTGACTTGTTCTAATTCTAGCACATGGGACGGCAAGGTTTCTTTTACAATTCATCTGCAAATGGCTTAATATACAAGTCTTATGATACTACGTCCACCATATATATACCACTCAAAAATGATTTAAAACCCAAAATACTCCATTTTCTGCATGTTTTCGCAATTTTTTAAGTTAAATATGTTCCCACTCTGTGTTTTCTAATATTTTCTACATTATATATGTATGTATATAATCATTACCAGAAAAACTAACAGACTTGTTTTTTTCTTCTTGAGGCTAGAGACAGAGATGGAAGAAAGGGTTTGAATTTGAATTATATAATTTTTTTTTTTTTTGCTTTTTTTTTAGTTTTTATATTATTTTTTCGGCTTTTCAGTGGTTTAGAAAAAGTAATAGTTACCATCTCTTAATGTAATGACTGAATGTACTATTATTTTAAGTCATTGATAATGTAATAAAAAAAAAAAAAAACACTATTACTTCACAAATGTAGTACTATTACTTATAGCAATACCAACTATTACTTAAACAAATGAGAAGTATTACTCAAAATGAAAACAGTTCCTAAAACTATTATTAGTTAAAAAAAAAATAACACTATTACTTCACAAGTGTAGTACTATTACTTATAGCAATACCAACTATTACTTAAACAAATGAGAAGTATTACTCAAAATGAAAACAGATCCTAAAACTATTTTTAGTTAAAAAAAATAACATTATTACTTCACAAGTGTAGTACTATTACTTATAGCAATATCAACTATTACTTAAACAAATGAGAAGTATAACTTTTCAGTGGTTTAGAAAAAGTAATAGTTACCATCTCTTAATGTAATGACTGTATACATATAAAGTAACATTGTTCATAAGTAAACGTAATACATGTTTTAAAAAAACAAAAGCTCGTTTTCACCCATTTTTTTAAATGTAATACAAACTATATGTATTACATTTGAACTGTAATAACTTATATATATGAATGTAATAGTTTATACAAGTAAATGTAACACTTTGATAGATGAAATGGTAACATATTTCTATAGATAATGTAATACTTTTACATGTATCATGATAAATTTGAACTCATTGTAACTTATTGTTTAAAAACATATAGATATCTATACATGTTACAATTATGTACAAATACTATTACATATAAATAACACGTTTGTTACATTTTAGTTATAATAAGTACTCCCTCCGTCCCATAGAACATTACACGTTTACTATTGAGAACGGAAAATAAGGAATAATGTTATTAAAGTAGGTGTTGTGAGTGGGAGGAGAGAGAATGAGTGGAGAGAATAGTAAATTATAATGGTGTTGTGAGTATTAAAATAATGTAAGAGAGAGAATGAGTGGAGAGAATAGTGATTTAAGGTTTCCTTTTTAGGAAAGTGGGACTTTAAAGAGGGACGCCCAAAATAGCAAAAGGGGTAATGTTCTATGGGACGGAGGGAGTATTACTTTTGCCAAACGAAGAAAACATAGGGAAAAACACTATTATTTTTCTGTATATATGTATTACTTTAATGTATACAAACTATTACTTTATATGCATACAATTATTATATTATGTTATAGTAACTATTACTTTTCACAAACCAAAAAAAATATATATATAAAAGTTTAATTTTTTTTTTTGTTATATGCCTAATTCAAGGCGAAATTAGCTTCTGGGTCAGTTTTATTTCTATACATAGAGAGAAATACAGAAGAACAAATTCAACCCTAAATTAGGTTGTTCTAATTCCATTAAATTCGTTCAAAATCATAAACAAAAACACCCAATGAACAATTAGTGCAGAAATTGAAACGAAATGAACTTTCATGTTAAAAAAATTGAAAACCAACCATGAAAACACGCAATTTGTGCGTGTTTTGTGTGGGTATGTATACTTTGAGAGAGAGAAAGTTGTAATCTAGAGAGAGAAACAGTGGATGATGTGGTTAGAGAGAGAGAGAAAGAAAGTAAACAAGAGCTACAGGAGAGTTATGGAAGGAAGGAAGGAGGAAAGAGAGAAAGTAGGAGTTTTGACGGCAACGGCAACGCCAATGCCTGAACCGTCTTTCATGCGCTGGAGCAATTTTTTTTGGACGGGTCATGGGTCATGGATCCGACCCGTCTCATGGATGAGACGGGTATTCTTGTTCTCATATAAGTCTTTGTTTTAATATATTATACAAGTACTCGTTTTAAGAAAATCATACAGTATATGCTAATGTAATCAGAAAATCATCCCAAGCAACTTTGATGTTGGAATCGCGGACAATCGAAACAACAGAAAGCGCGCACGAATAATTTCATATAGTTATTTTGTAATTTTTCACAGGATTTTATTTCCTATAAAACTTTTTAGTACTATTTTTTTTTTCAATTTCGCTCACATTTCATAAGATATTTATAGAACTAAAATTTATATTAAATATTAAATAAAAATCAAATCAAATATATAATACTTCATACGTCCCAACTAAAGCTTCTCCTTTTACCTGAAATGACGTCCAATTACAAACTTTATCTTTCCTACTATGGTAAAAAAAATGTGTACCACACTTGTCAAACTCACTCATTTTTTCCTCTCGCAAACTTATAATGTGAGTCTCATTTGTTAATTTACTCATTTTTCCTCTTGCTCATTTAAATTTTGAGACTCACTTGTCAATAAAAGTCAATGAAAGAGTGAGGATTTTAGAAATCTCAACTCTTCTAAAATCGTGGCAAGTGCTGAGTTTGGTAATTAAGATTTTTGTATTTTTTTCAAAGATTTAGATGTATTATTGTTAAGGATATTGTATACGGAGTATATTTATATATCTTTTATTTAGGTTAATATCTTTTGATTGATTTAATTTAGGATTAACAATTCTTATTGATCTCTATTTTTGTTAGTATCAATCTATTTGATTTCTTATATGATTGTTTCACTACTTTAAAGGATGAGATCGATTTGAAAGATTTCTCCAATGCTCCCTATATATGAATATCATTTAACAATAAGAATTCTCCAATCCTATATATGAATATCATTTAACAATAAGAATTCTCCAATGTTGCCTATATATGAATATCATTCAGCAATGAGAAAACGATGATTTACAAATTCTTTGGAAAGAAAAGTTCTTAGCTATCTCGAATTCAAGAGTGTTGTTTTATGTTGTGTGTACAGTTGTGTATTACATCTAAAATTCTAAATACACATCTAGATTTCTTAAAAGTCCTTTGTACTTCCTTTAGTCAAAATAAGTTTCCCTTAAACAAGTAAGATTGTTCGTTGTTTAGAAATTGTTTATGACTTACTTTACTATTTTCATCTTTGTTATTTCACTAGTTACTATTTGGTTTTGTAATTCATATCTTTAATAGTGAAATCCTTTTTAATTCTAAAATCTTGTTTGATGGAGTTGAAACAGTAAGGGGTCGTTTGGTTCTTTTGATTAGAGTTGGATATGATTATTAGTCAATAATCTTGGTGTTTGGTAGGATAAATGCAATGGGAGTAATAATCCCAGTGCAACTCGAATAAGCTTCTTAATCCACTCTTATCCCCTCTAACCCCTTCATATTAATCCCCGAAAAGGGTGGTGTTATTAATCACTGATTAATAATCCCCCACTATTAACACGTACTAATCCTATCGACCTCCAAACGGTACGCAAATGTTTTAAATACTTTGGCTTATCTTTTATTCGGCTGCAAATTTTAGTTGCGTGAAAAGTTGTGTATCACATATATAAACACATTTGTATCTCTGATTTGGCGAATCTCAATTTTCTAGCTAAACTAAACTTTCGGTCAATCTTACTCATTTTCTCTACTATAAGTTATAATCCCTTTCCTACTCACCTTTTTTCTTAACCTTTGTGATTTACCAAAATGACGAAGTTTTAATCGAGATGTAGAGGGTATTTATTTTGAAATGACAAAATATCTAAAAAAATAAATAAATTGATTTTCTCGATTAAAAGTGACGAAAACAAGCTCCAATACTCCATATGACAAATTGACAAGATCCACGAGGATCGCGTGGAAACTTCGTAACCGTGTAGGCTCCACTCACACTCACCCGTCTTCTTCTTGAGCGTTATTGAACTAGACTTTCTTATCTTCATTATGCATTCATGGCTCTTTTATCATCTCAAATTAATACTACAATATATTCACTTCGTCATTGATAAAGTACAAAATTAATTTTATACGAGAATTAAAAAAAAATTATGGTAGAGTAAGATGAGATAGGAAATTGTAAAGAAATAGTTATTTTGATTATAACAAGTGGATCCAATAAATAAAAAAATTATTAAAAAAAATCTATTTTGCTAGTGCACCTTTTTAAATGTGACAAAAAAAAATGAAAAATTTGTATTTTTTTGAATGAGACAGAGGGAGTACTTATATACAATAAAATTAATTATTCTATTGTAAGTATGAATCTATTTGATCAATCATATTTTCTCAAAATATAAGCTTACAAACAAATATAAAAGCTTTGCTAAAAAAATAAAATATAAAAGCTAACTTTAACTTCAGATTTAGATTTAGATGGAGTTTAAAATTTCATGGCTGAGCTAAGCAAACATAATAAATAAATACTCTCTCCATCCTGTCTAAAACTTCACCTTTCATTCAAATAGGTATCTCGATAGAAGCTTTACATTTCCTAAAATGTAAAAGTTTTATTAATATTCTATTATACATACCCCACTTCTCATACTCACATTCATAAATTATTAGTCCCACTTGTCATACCCATTAACTTTTTTTCCTCACATATTTAAATTATGAGCCCATTTGTCTTACCCACTCACTTATTCTCTCTCACAATCATTTTCCACTTAATAATTTTCTTAAATTTTGTGCCAACACCAAAATGGTAAAGCTAAGCTGGCCGGGGACGGAGGGATTAAAGCTTAACCGATTAATTTGATACTTCTTCTCCTTGGACCTGGTTGCTCCTTGCAGATAAGATACCAACAACAGAGGATTTAACTACATTTCCCATTTTGATGCTTCACGAGAATCTAACCATATCTCACATTTTTTATTTTTGTGAATGCACAAATTCAGAATTTTGAAATTGTGTGTGTTTGATATTTACAAAATATTGTAAACAATAAAACAGTGAAAAATAACTTCATATATAAAAAAAGTTACGTGTGACTTAGGTAAAAATAAATAAATTTAATTCTGAAATGGGCTGGAGCCACATCAAATAGGGCTGAATCAACCCCTGTTTTTGTGCTTTATGATGCTAAAATCTGGGGAGAAACGCGTTTCTCCGTCGCTTATGGAGAAACGGGGCAACGTTTGTCGCGCGACATACTTAGCCACAACAACTGGATATCACTTTCATCAGTTCTGGATATCCAGAACATTGAATATGGATATCCAGAAGCTTTGAAAAGGATATCCAGAAAAAATATTTGATTTTTGGATATCCTTTTCAAAGCTTCTGAATATCCATATTCAATGTTCTGGATATCCAGAAGCTTTGGAAAGGATATCCAGAAAAAATATTTGATTTCTGGATATCATTTCTGAAGTGGTCATCATATATGGATTGGGTTAGAACAGTATATGGGGCCTAACGGGCTTGGGCAAAATTATATAAAATGGGTTTTTGCTCGCTAATAAGGATAAATAACCATAAGTTAGTTAATAAGTTGAATTGTCCTTTAAAAGCAGTGAGATTTGCGGGATGCGACGAGGGTAAGAGAATAAGAATTGGCGATAAGCGGGAATAGCCTCCGGCGGGAAATGGCTTAATATCTTTAATTTTCACGTGACAAGCGTATGTAGTATATTGAGCGGTCATGTTGGCCTTTTCTCTTTGGAAGGATTGTCGCCTGGCGGCAAAGATGAGTGACAGGTTGTACGTGATAGTGGCAGTGCCACGTGGATGTTTCTCCATAGTGTCAACAGTGTGACATGATGGGGAGGATAGTACTTTCTTACCAACTCTGAAGGTAGTTGACTGACAAAACGTGGGTGAGTGACACGTGTCCTTTAGGGGTATGGTTTACCTTTCTGATTTGATATAAAAACATGAGGAATGAATTATTATGTGAGTTCTATTCTATCTCAAAACTATCTCTTCCCCATTACTCTCTCCATAATATTTTCTTGATCTGAATATAGTTACTGATTCTCACGCCGGAGGGTTTTCACCGAAGTCACCCCCGGTTTAGTTCACCGTTGCTTGTGTGTGTAGGACCCAGGGTGATCTACCCCAAGAAGACCAGCCGGAGTATCCATTTGAGCAGCTGTGATTCAACTCCTGTGCAACACCATTTTCCATGGTAGCATCAGTTGGTTCCATTGCCGGGACCTGAATGTTCTTCTTTGGGTGGTTTGGCGGAGTTGGGAAGGTCGTTGGTGGCTGCCGGTGGTGAGTTAGAAGGTGGTATATTGTTGTTACTCTCTTGGTGGAGCCCAGAAGATCTTTGTTGTCCGTTTGGTTGGAGGAGTAAATGCTAGTTGGTTGGACAATCAAGGGGGATTCCCAGGTCGTACTTGTCAGAGGTCATTTTGTAGATTGTGATTGTATTTATTCTATGATGTTATAAGGTTGTCCTTGATTGTAAGGGTTGTTGGCTCATTAATATATGGTGTAAAGGTGTTTTGTAGTCGGAAAAGTGACTTGTAAAGTTGTCAGAATAGTTGATTTGTTGTGAAAAGGCGTTGTTTGGCTTGAAGCATTTGTTAGAGTATCCATTTGTTTGTTGGTAAGTTGTGGTAATTGGGCAAGAAAAAGCTACCCCTTCCAAGGCGGCTCAGAATTTAACGTTGGCAACCCCTAATGCTAAGGAAGCTCGTGCGGGGGCAGGATCTGAAAGAGAGGTGGAGGTGCATACCTCGGAGACCAACTCCAGCATCAGGCGGGCCAGGGAGCAGGAGGAAAGGGTGAGAGTAGAGAGAGCCAAGGCAATAGATGAAGGGCAAGTTCCCGCAAAGTCAAAGAATGCAGAAGTGAGAGAAAGGATTGAAAAGCTGTGGGCGGACAATGAGGCGTGGATGCGTGTTCTCGCCAATAATCAACAATTGAAGGAGCTAAATGCGGAGCCTTCCCATATTCCTGAGGAGTTATTGAATGGGAAAGCGGGAAGGTCCAATGTTGGCGGGCAGAATCGAGAAGTTAGCGCCAGTGTAGCTAACAGGCCAAGGCGGGATGTGGATATGCCGCCACCCAGAAGATTGGCGGAAGCCCGTAGGCGGGATGACGGCTTGGAAGCAAGAAAGAAGAAGAGAAAGAAAATTTACCATAAGGCAGGCAATTCTAAAGAAGAATCTTATTATTTCGAATATGATAGTAATGAATCCAGTGGCTCAACGCACGATGAGGGATGTGTTCCTGGTCGAGACCGTTATGTCAAAGAAAGGACCTAGTTATCGCGATATCATGATGATAGGCGGCACCGCGAGAGATCTCCGCGGGAAAGAGAGCGGAGGCGACAAGAAAGGAAGGATAGAGAGTATGAGAAGGAAAGGGAGCGGAGGGCCGCAGAGGCGGCAAGGGCGGCTGAGGCCGAGAAGCTTGCAGATGCCTTGAAGGCCGCAGAATTGGCCAAGGCTAGTGAGACAGAGAAGGCTAAGAAGGAAGAGAAGGAAAAGTGGAAGAATGAGATGGCCGAGATGGCAAGGAAAATTAAGGAGCTAGAGGCGGGAACACAGAAAGTGGAAGGAAAAAAGCCTTTCTTGGCTCCGTTCGTTCAGAGTATCAAAGGTTTAGCCCCAGATCCAAGTTTTCGCATGCCAACTTTGTCAAGTTATTCTGGAAAGACTAGAGCAATAACCCACGTTGGAGGATTTGAAGCGACAATGTCGCTGTTGACTGAAAATGAGGCAGTGCTGTGTCGAGCATTGGTGAGCACTTTGGCGGATCATGCATTGGAATGGTTTATAGCGCAGCCTGAAGACTCTATAATGGGATATCAAGATTTCAGGGAGAAATTCTTAGCGAGGTTTAGTGCATCAGGATCACAGCCAGTCCAAAAAATGGAGTTGTGCAGTCTCAAGCAAAAGGACAGAGAGGGGATTGCGACGTTCACAGACAGGTTCATGGGGGTTGCGAACCAAGTCGCGGACATCACTCAAGGCGAGATAATCATGTTGTATAACACCAGTTTGCAGCCAGGTCACTTTAAGCAGGAGTTAGGAATGAGGTTGCCAAAGACTACGGGGGAGTTGTATGAAAGGGTCAGAGGATTTTGTAGTGGAGCTAGAGTTAAGACGAAGGGAACCCCAGCGACAAACCAGGCGACCAAGAAAGTGGCTAGCGAAAGGGTGGAAGTAGTGCGGGATGATAAGAGAGGATCTGGCGGAAATAGAGGTGCGAGTCAGGCGGGAGGAAGCGGGTGTGAGCACCCCAACCCGGAACCTTATACGTGTCCCGAGCTAAGGGAGCTCAGACTAAGAAAATCCATTTAAATTTTTAAACATTTGTTTGCCTTTAAAAGAAAACCACCTTTCAAACTTCCAAATAAAAATCAATTGATAATATCTCTACTTAGAGGAAATCCAACCACAACTTTACTAAACCGTAATATGATCAATTACATTGGAAACCTTAATTAACATTTGTTTAACAAAAGGGTTTTCCATACAAATTATAAAAGAGGAATACTTAACCAATACTCCTAATAACCCACTCCTATACTTAACTTGTCAAGCCCCAAAAGCAAAAGTCCAAAATGAAATCCCCGGCCTCACGGGTTCGGGTCACCTGTCTCGGAATCTAAAACAGTAAAGGGAGAGGGGTGAGAATAAATCTCAATGAGCTATTATGATATGCAAAGAAGATGCCAAACAAAGTGCAACACATAGCATGGTAGCACATAACACATTATAAAAGCGGTAAACACCTTACGTTACCTCATTTTACCTTTTTCCGTCTCGAACAATAAGTCGTACAACGTGGGAGTAAAACTCCACTCTTTGGTGAATTGCCTCCAAAGCACATTCACCTCTTATAGGTCTCATGCCCCGTAGATCCATATAAGAAAGGATACCTATATTAGAGTATCCAACAATAATATCGTCCCTCCTTACAACGATCGCAACAGTGCGTAAAGCTTTTTGGGTCAATACGGTCGTTAGCACGGCCCCGCTCCGTGGCCACAGAGTGGGGAAGGGTCACCGGTATGACGAACCTTCAATCACTTATTGAACAAATCAATAATTGATTGAAATCCATCATACCCACCCGAACATAAACACGCTCAAGCACATAATAGATACTTGAGATAATTCACAAAACGGGATAACAATATAATAACATGGTAATGCATACTCATGTAATCAACACCATAGTGCAACAACCATATAATACACTATGCATTATAATATAACAACATGGTAAAGTATACTCATGCCAATCAATTCCATCAATGAATATAAATTCAAGTAAGGTATCCATATAACCACATAATCCACGTCGGGATACAATATAATCATATACCAAACAATTCACACTTGGGATACCACACAATAACTTGCCAATTAATCCATACTCAGGATGTTAAGGTATACACCAAATTCAACAATTCAACAATTGGGATAATATTGTCACAAGGCGATACATGCTCATCTTCAATTGACGAAGTAGGGAAACTTATGGTTGCTACGCTATTTCTAACTAATCACCAAGGATAGGGGAACAAGTAAAGTCACCAAATATCATAAACCACTCCTACGAAGTCATTACTCAACCTTGAATAACCTTAATAAAAGTGCAAGACCTACTTTCCATGTTTGGACCACTTTCCGAACAATATTTAACTACTCCTACAATTCCATGTTGACCACATAAGAGGTCATGGCCAAGCCAAGGTATCCTACTCTAACCTAGGTTAAAGAGGATCAATTCGTATCCGGGTTGATTAGGTTCTACTAATTTATATTGGGTGGGAGTCACCATTTCTAAGAGGTCAAACAACTTGCTAAACAATTCTTGTTTAAATTGAAAAAGGTTGGTTCAGGGGCTTGGGCGACCGCCTAACCACTTGGGCGACCGCCCAAGTGGACTTCCTAGGAAATTGAGGTTTTCGCCTCTTGGGCGACCGCCCTAACCCACTTGGGCGACCGCCCAAGTGCTCTTCCAAGGCAACCAAGCTTCTGTGGCTATGGGCGGCCGCTCGAAGCCCCGTGGGCGACCGCCCAAGCCTCCCTCCACCCAAAACTCAGATTTTTACCCTTTCTTGCCTAGGTTTCCATTCCTTCTACCCAAGCTTACTTCAAGAACACCAAATGATACTTTTACCTTACCAATTCCCATTCCAAACATGTAAACCCAAACCCAAGTAATCCTAGATGGATTATCACTACAAATTCCACCCATTCCCTTAAATCTAAATCAACTCCCATGAACCACAACATCTTTTTAAGTCATTAATCCATTTTCTAACTTCAAGAAGATTTCCAAAACATATAATAACAATCACAACACCAAGAACAACAATAGATAGTTCATGAGCACATAAATGAAAGAAGGTCATAACAACTCACTTGGATTTTATAAGGAAAGATTGATCTTTCTAACTTGATGGCTTCCTCTAGGTGATCCAACTTCAATGGTGCTCTTAGACTTGATTTTTGGTGAAGAAAAGTCTTGGACTCAAGCTTGGAAGAAGGGAGCTTCCATGGAACTTCTCTAAGGCTTTCTCTAGGAAGGAGGAAGTATGAGGAATGAGGGAGAAGGGGAAAAGGGGGTAAGAGGAGGATAATGGAGAGGGGGGGGCCGGTTTAAGGAGGGAGTTTGGGGGAGGCACATGGCAAGCCTAGGAGGGAGTAAGACTTTGGCCCCCCATGGGAAAATTATCTAAGGCTTCCACTTTAAATTTAACTAACCTCTACTCAAATAATTCATCCTACTCAATTAACCTCCTTGCACTATTTGTCATATTTCCATTTTTATTATTTCTTCAAGGTTCTTATTTAATGTCTAATAAATTCATAAAAGATTCTAAATTTACTTCCCACCCAAATTATCTTAAATTAAGAATTTAAAGACATAATTGAACACATAAAATAAATATAAATATTAAAAGCATTTAATATAATATTAAAAATTGATGCCTAGGGTTGGGGTCGTTACACTCACTCCCCCTTAAAGAAAATTCGTCCCGAATTTGATTGTCATTTACCCTAAGGTTCAAACTAGCAAAGGTTACCTTTCATACATTCTAACTTAATATTTTTAATTAGATTTCTCAATGGCATGATTCTACTATACACTTTCACGACTCGAATACTCTAAGACTTCCATTCTCAATTAGTCTCATCAATGCTATGATTCTTTCCAAGATTCTAATTTCATTAATAATGTGATATTACAACTTAATATTCCGAGAATACCATACCATCATCACTAACCCGAATTTCACGACCTCAAAGAAGTATATTTAAATCAAAAGTATTATATCTTATGTTACCCAATACATTACGACATTACATTTAAACTTTCAACGCTCAATAAGCTACTCTAAGTCGGTCTCTAAGTCAAATCACCAATCTTTTCTAAAACTTCAATGAATTAACAAACTTTGGCGCTAAATTACCTTAGGCCTAGCTTCACTAACCTCATCCCGACAAATTGGAGATCGATAATATCTCCACGAACCACGCCTCATACGATTTTATCTCAAAGCTAGAATGATACACGCTATTTACGCAAACTCGCTAAGGTTAATTAAACTTCTCAAGTTGAAAGGAAATCCGTCACACAATATAACCTATTCCTCAAGAATTTGGGTAGTCTTCTAATTTCTTCCTTTCGACTAACTTAATTCTCCAACTCTAGGATCGGTAACAACTCTCAAAGGAAGCTTCAAAAAGATAAGGTACCTGCTTAAATACGCAACACAAGTGTAGCTACTCCCGAGTAGAAGATAAGAAAATCTCACTTATCTAAGTCAAACTCCTCAAAGCCTACGTTATCACTTTCCCATTCCGTATCATATCATAATCTAATCTTCCTTTAATGCACCTTAAAATTTCACACAGCCCTCACATCCGTTAAGTAAGATAAGGATCGAATCTATAGCCAATCTAATTTCCATCTCTGTCAATATAATTCATACTTATTACATCCTACACCATTTATACATCCTTTAAATTTAATTAAAGCAACGATCTTTCATTTATTAAGAATTCCTTAAATCTCTTCGATAGCATTTGCCAACTCACAGATCACGGACTCAACCCTCACAAGACCCATGGTAACATCCGGGTTTAAGACTATAGAACCCAAAAATTTGAAATCCTCTCGAGCCAACTCATACTAGCCGAACTTTGCATACAGGGACTCCTCACAAGGAAATCATTAACCCGACTCTCAAATTATTTTCACGATCTTCCCGGAACTTTAATTAACAAGGAGATCATCAATCCTAATCACCCTAAAGCCATCAAAATAAGGCTTAAAAATTCTGCTTATCATACTTAGAATAAACACATACGATACCTTGATGAAAATACAATTACCATCTACTCACAACTAGCACGAAAATTTTCCGGAAAGACTTCTTATGCAAGTCTAACACCAACCAAATACCTTTTACACTTTTTAACCAACATTTTTCTGGCTTACGCGCATATATAACAAGAATACCATATAAAGGTTTATCTATATCAAATACCAATAAAATCAAATTGGGTATAGAAAAGGAGACTCACTTATTATGACAGTCTACTAATACACAACCACTACTTAACCCTCCAGGTCAAGTATATCTCAAAATCATAATTTAATAATTATACTAATTCAACCGGCAATACATGCTCAGCCATAACCACATCATCGTCGTGGTAAACCAAAGGAGGTTCGAGGTATTCTCTCATAAGAGCAGAATCCTCCAACAATAAAACAATTTCTCAACAATGTATGTCACATATAAGCAAAAGGTGATGCCAAACATAAATGATATGCAACAGGATCTATGAAATATGACTCCTAACTTTTGAGACAGGGAATATACCTCTAGTGACCTCTGAGGGATCTATCTCTCTGAAACCCGAAACACATACCCGACCATAGACCTTCTCTTTCGGTTCCCCTTTGTTATCTCTCTTGGTACTACCTCTTTGTTGTCCACCCAGCTGACCGCTGCTTGAAGCTCGTCCCTTCGTCATCCTTGGGCAATTCCTCTTAAAGTGTCCCGATGCTCCACAATTTAAACACTTGCCTTGCTTACTCCAACACCGATCTTCGGTATGTCCAACCTTCTTGCAAAAGTTACAAATCATCCCATCTTTGCTTGGGTATTGGCCTAGACGAAGAAGCTACCACAAGTTCCTCTCTCATACTTCCCGAAGTTAAAGCACTTGGGTTGTCCTCTAATGACTACGGATCCTTGTCCTAAATACTTTGGCTTGTTTCTAATCCCACTTCCGGACCTTCCACTATTTTCCTCAATGTCCTTCTCGACCTTATATGCTCTATCTATGACTGTCTGATAATCGGCGAAACCATCAATCCATAATTCCTTCCTATACTCACTCCTCAAACCTGTTACAAACTTCTGAACCCTTTTCACTTCATGCGATACCAAATGAGGGCAACACCTAGCTAATTCCTCAAACCGGACTGAATACTGATCTACCGTCATGTTCCCTTGTTTTAGTCCTAAGAATTCAATCTCCTTCTTATCCCTTGTAACCATTGAAATGAAGTAGTCCTCGAACTGTTGAGTGAAATTATCCCAAGTCTGGGGCGTATGATCCCGCTCCCAACTTCCCTTCAAATTCTGCCACC
This sequence comes from Adenophora triphylla var. japonica, assembly GCA_022495995.1. NCBI lineage: Eukaryota > Viridiplantae > Streptophyta > Magnoliopsida > Asterales > Campanulaceae > Adenophora > Adenophora triphylla. The sequence continues at coordinate 379,409 of JAFEMH010000782.1, forward strand.
ACTGATCAGCTAAACCTTCAAGTTTGAACACGGCATACCTAACTTTCTCTTCGTTGCGACTTTCCATAACCTCAAAGATTTTGTTCATTCTTTCTAACCATTTTTCTGCCTTTAGCGGACCCGGATATCCATTAAAACTCGGCGGATTCATCTTCACAAACCTTTCCCATCCATCGCTTCGACATCCCTCAGGTTGATTCGGAACCGATCCTCTAGTCTCCATATCCTGTACAAACATCCTGAATAATTTCATCATCTCTTCATCCTGAATTCCACCTATACCCATATCTCCTTCATTTTCTAGAACCTCCCGCTGATCATCCTTGCTTCCGGCCATTAGAACGAACTCCTGCATTAAACACTCGGCGTCAATTTCCACACATTCCCCCTTAGTTTAGACATCTACCCTTGACCTCTAAACTAAGCTCTGATACCAACTGTGAGCACCCCAACCCGGAACCTTATACGTGTCCCGAGCTAAGGGAGCTCAGACTAAGAAAATCCATTTAAATTTTTAAACATTTGTTTGCCTTTAAAAGAAAACCACCTTTCAAACTTCCAAATAAAAATCAATTGATAATATCTCTACTTAGAGGAAATCCAACCACAACTTTACTAAACCGTAATATGATCAATTACATTGGAAACCTTAATTAACATTTGTTTAACAAAAGGGTTTTCCATACAAATTATAAAAGAGGAATACTTAACCAATACTCCTAATAACCCACTCCTATACTTAACTTGTCAAGCCCCAAAAGCAAAAGTCCAAAATGAAATCCCCGGCCTCACGGGTTCGGGTCACCTGTCTCGGAATCTAAAACAGTAAAGGGAGAGGGGTGAGAATAAATCTCAATGAGCTATTATGATATGCAGCAAGATGCCAAACAAAGTGCAACACATAGCATGGTAGCACATAACACATTATAAAAGCGGTAAACACCTTACGTTACCTCATTTTACCTTTTTTCCGTCTGAACAATAAGTCGTACAACGTGGGAGTAAAACTCCACTCTTTGGTGAATTGCCTCCAGCACATTCACCTCTTATAGGTCTCATGCCCCAGAGATCCATATAAGAAAGGATACCTATATTAGAGTATCCAACAGTAATATCGTCCCTCCTTACAACGATCGCAGCAGTGCAGTAAAGCTTTTTGGGTCAATACGATCGTTAGCAGCCCCGCTCCGTGGCCACAGAGTGGGGAAGGGTCACCGGTATGACGAACCTTCAATCACTTATTGAACAAATCAATAATTGATTGAAATCCATCATACCCACCCGAACATAAACACGCTCAAGCACATAATAGATACTTGAGATAATTCACAAAACGGGATAACAATATAATAACATGGTAATGCATACTCATGTAATCAACACCATAGTGCAACAACCATATAATACACTATGCATTATAATATAACAACATGGTAAAGTATACTCATGCCAATCAATTCCATCAATGAATATAAATTCAAGTAAGGTATCCATATAACCACATAATCCACGCCGGGATACAATATAATCATATACCAAACAATTCACACTTGGGATACCACACAATAACTTGCCAATTAATCCATACTCAGGATGTTAAGGTATACACCAAATTCAACAATTCAACAATTGGGATAATATTGTCACAAGGCGATACATGCTCATCTTCAATTAACGAAGTAGGGAAACTTATGGTTGCTACGCTATTTCTAACTAATCACCAAGGATAGGGGAACAAGTAAAGTCACCAAATATCATAAACCACTCCTACGAAGTCATTACTCAACCTTGAATAACCTTAATAAAAGTGCAAGACCTACTTCCCATGTTTGGACCACTTTCCGAACAATATTTAACTACTCCTACAATTCCATGTTGACCACATAAGAGGTCATGGCCAAGCCAAGGTATCCTACTCTAACCTAGGTTAAAGAGGATCAATTCGTATCCGGGTTGATTAGGTTCTACTAATTTATATTGGGTGGGAGTCACCATTTCTAAGAGGTCAAACAACTTGCTAAACAATTCTTGTTTAAATTGAAAAAGGTTGGTTCAGGGGCTTGGGCGACCGCCACAACCACTCTGGGCGACCGCCCAAGTGGACTTCTAGGAAATTGAGGTTTTACGCCTCTTGGGCGACCGCCCTAACCCACTTGGGCGACCGCCCAAGTGCTCTTCTAAGGCAATCAAGCTTCTGTGGCTATGGGCGGCCGCTCAAGCCCCCATGGGCGACCGCCCAAGCCTCCCTCCAGCCCAAAACTCAGATTTTTACCCTTTCTTGCCTAGGTTTCCATTCCTTCTACCCAAGCTTACTTCAAGAACACCAAATGATACTTTTACCTTACCAATTCCCATTCCAAACATGTAAACCCAAACCCAAGTAATCCTAGATGGATTATCACTACAAATTCCACCCATTCCCTTAAATCTAAATCAACTCCCATGAACCACAACATCTTTTTAAGTCATTAATCCATTTTCTAACTTCAAGAAGATTTCCAAAACATATAATAACAATCACAACACCAAGAACAACAATAGATAGTTCATGAGCACATAAATGAAAGAAGGTCATAACAACTCACTTGGATTTTATAAGGAAAGATTGATCTTTCTAACTTGATGGCTTCCTCTAGGTGATCCAACTTCAATGGTGCTCTTAGACTTGATTTTTGGTGAAGAAAAGTCTTGGACTCAAGCTTGGAAGAAGGGAGCTTCCATGGAACTTCTCTAAGGCTTTCTCTAGGAAGGAGGAAGTATGAGGAATGAGGGAGAAGGGGAAAAGGGGGTAAGAGGAGGATAATGGAGAGGGGGGGGCCGGTTTAAGGAGGGAGTTTGGGGGAGGCACATGGCAAGCCTAGGAGGGAGTAAGACTTTGGCCCCCCATGGGAAAATTATCTAAGGCTTCCACTTTAAATTTAACTAACCTCTACTCAAATAATTCATCCTACTCAATTAACCTCCTTGCACTATTTGTCATATTTCCATTTTTATTATTTCTTCAAGGTTCTTATTTAATGTCTAATAAATTCATAAAAGATTCTAAATTTACTTCCCACCCAAATTATCTTAAATTAAGAATTTAAAGACATAATTGAACACATAAAATAAATATAAATATTAAAAGCATTTAATATAATATTAAAAATTGATGCCTAGGGTTGGGGTCGTTACAGCGGGGGTAGAGGTGATGGGCGCACGAGGGGTCAGAGAGAATTTAAGCCAAAAACGGCCATTAAGTATAGCCGATTAAACACTCCCATTAGCGAGATATTGAAGAAAGTGAATTTGCCTGAGCCTTTTCCCATTGTAATCGGAACGGATGCGGCGAAAGACCAGAATAGTTATTGTGAATTTCACAAGGATAAGGGGCACAAGACTGATGATTGTTATAATTTGAGGAGATTAATTCAAGGAAGGATCGATAGAGGTTTCCTACAGGAGTATTTGGAGTAGAATGTTGGGCGGGATGATCAACGTAGGCCAGAAAGAAATTTGGTAGATGTCATCCATGACCCATTGCCCAGTGCGTCCCAATTGAATACCCAAATCATGACTTTGATACATACTTTTGAAGTTCCCCAGTTTCCCGCCAGCCAAGACAGAGTGATCAGTTTTTCCAGGCGAGAATTGGCTGTTACTAAGAGCCATGGGAGTCAGCCAATTATCATCACGATGTATCCAGGCAACAATATTGTGCAGCGAGTTATGGTAGACTCTGGAGCAAGTAGGAATGTGCTCTATTATGATGCTTTTAAAAGGATGAATTATACTGAGGCAAATTTGGTGCCTCATAAGGGATACCTTGAGGGCTTCACCAATCATTCTGTCAAGGTCAAGGGCACCATCATGTTGGATGTTGAGATAGGCGAGGGAAAGTTGGCGAGATGCGAGAACGTGGAATTCATGGTGATTGATCTCGTGTCTCCTTACAACGCCATAGTGGGAATTCCGTTCATGTTGAGTTTTGAGATGGTTTTGTCAATTCCTCATCAAAGGGTGAAGTATCCCACCTCCCATGGAATAGGTTGTTTGAAGAGTGAAGAGGTAACAGTAGTGAGAAAGCAAAAGCAAATGTTGAAAGCTAAGATGGAGAGTACAACTTCAATGACTACCAAAGTTGAATCCAGTCCATTGAAGATAAACATGGTCAAGATTGTGGAGGTGGCCGGTGATGATTCCAATTGGGAGATGACGGACAGTATGAGAAATGGCACGGCTATGGTGATGGCGGGGACAAGCCATGTATCAGAATCGGTGACATGGAAATTTGTAGGAGAGCGGGAAATAGGCATGATGAATGAGCAGGAGTCTGATTCCAAAACTCAGCGAGAAGGCGAGTACGAGGTGGAGAGATGGAGAGAATTTGATTCCGACATGGGTAGGCAAGATGAGACTGACAAAGGAAATTACTTGGCAATGGAAATGGTGGATGTGGCACCCAACTTAAGTTATGCCAGGATCTTGAGGATGGTATGTGTGGATGAGCCAAGAATTGAAGAAATTATTGAGGAAAATGTTAAGGTGCCTGTAAATGAATCTGATGATGATTGTGAAGTTATTGAGGTGGAAGATGCTCAAGGGAGGCCTACAGGAAATACCTTTGAAGATCCCAGAACGCCGGTTGTCGCTAAAACATTGAAAAGGAAAAGAATAGAGGTGGAGACCCTCCAAGTGCGGGATGAGCCAGATATCCAGGCGAGAGAAGAGCTGGAGGAAGTAGAAATCAATTGCTATTTCCCAGAGCAGAAAATAAAGATTGGCAAGCAGTTGTCGCGGGATGAGCGGGAGTGCTTAATTGAATTTTTTGAAAGAAAATTTGGACGTTTTCGCATGGAGGCCTGAAGATATGAAGGGCATTGATGAGAATGTCGCTTTGCATTGTTTGAACGCTGATCCTAATATAGAGCCATTTAAGCAGAAGGTCAGGCATTTGTCGCCAGAGAAAGAGTTGGCTGTGATGGAGGAAGTGGAGAAGTTGTTGAAGGCGGGAATAATCGAGAAGATTCAATACCCCGTATGGTTGGCATGTCCTGTAATGGTGCTAAAGTCAAACAAGAAGTGGAGAATGTGTATTGATTTCACTGATTTGAATACGACATGTCCCAAGGATTGCTATCCTTTGCCCAAGATTGACAAGTTGGTAGATTCCATTGCTGGTCATAAGGTGTTCAGTTTTATTGATGCTTATTCGGGATATCACCAGATCAAGATGGCTGAGGAAGATAAGGCGAAGACAGCGTTTAGAACTCCAATGGGAAATTTTTGTTACAAAATGATGCCGTTTGGCTTGAAGAATGCGGGGGCAACATATCAGAGAATGGTGAATGAAGTCTTTAAGTCACAAATTGGGCGGAATATGGAAGCGTACATTGATGATATGGTGATCAAGTCTAAGGAGAACAATCATGTGCTAGATTTGGTAGAGACTTTCGAGAACTTGAGGAGGAATTCCATGAAATTGAATCCAAGTAAGTGCACATTTGGCGTAACCGCGGGAAAGTTTTTGGGATTCTTGGTAAACAGACGTGGGATTGAGGCCAACCCCGAAAAAATTCAGGCGTTGTTAGACATGTCGCCACCGAAATCTATCCGCGAGATACATCGATTGAATGGGAGGATCATTGCCCTAGGAAGGTTTATTTCGAAGTCGGCGGAGAGATGTTTGCCGTTTTTCAAGGTGTTGAAGGGCGGGAAGAAATTCGAGTGGAGCAAAGAATGCGGAGTAGCTTTTGAAGAAATGAAATCTTATCTGGGGAAGCCGCCATTGTTGAGTAGCCCTGTGGAGGGGGAAGAATTGTTTGTTTACTTGGCAGCCTCTGACTACGCAGTTGCTGCAGTGTTGGTGAGGGAAGACGGAGGAATTCAAAGGCCTGTGTATTATGTTTCTAAGGCATTGAGCGAGGTTGAGTCAAGGTATTTTAATGCTGAAAAGTTGGCATATGCTTTGGTAGTGGCGGCAAGAAAGCTGAGGGCATATTTTGTCGCTCATACGATTGTTGTTTTAACTGATGCTCCTTTAAGGAAGATTTTGCAGCAGCCGGATTCCGCGGGAAGGCTGTTAAAGTGGTCGATTGAGTTGACAGAGTTTGACATTAGATAGGAATCTCGCCGAGCAATAAAGGCACAAGCATTGGCAGACTTTATCGCGGAGACTTCATTTACTAAGACTCAAGCGGAAATGTTGGTGGAGCGCGGGAAGAAGAAGGCAGAGAAGCGAGCGGTGCCAAGTTTAGTCGAGGAAAAGGAGAGGCCATTGGATTGTTGGATGTTACATGTAGACGGTTCATCTGCAAAGGATAGAGGGGGAGCGGGAATGGTGTTGGTGTCGCCAGATTTGGAATGTGAGTATAAGAAAGCTTTCAGGTTCAAGTTTCCTGTATCCAATAATCAAGCGGAATATGAAGCGTTGGTAGCGGGAATAGAATTTGCTCGTAACATTGGCGTCAAGAAGATTGTAATCCACTCTGATTCTCAGCTCATTGTGAATCAAGTGCGGGGTGAGTATGAGGTGGTGAATTTATATCTGATAAAATATTGCAATTTGGCGAGAAGCATTTTGAGCAGTTTTGAATTTTGGGAACTTGTGCAAGTTGATAGGGCAGAAAATTCGAAGGCTGATGCGTTGAGCAGGTCGGCGGGAAGCGAAGAAAACCAAGCTGCTGAGGAGCCCCTGGTGGAGTATGTGGATATGCCGGCAATTGATAGATCCATGGTCATGGAGATAGGGGGACAGAAACAAGTTGGATTACTGACATGAAAGATTTTTTAGAGAAAGGTGAATTGCCGCTTGATGAAGAAAGGGCTAAGCTAGTGAAGGTGACTTCTCCACGATTTACTGTGCAGGATGGGATTCTGTATAGAAGATCTTTTTCAAAGCCATTGATGAGATGCATAGAGCCAGGGATGGTGGCTAAGGTTTTGTTTGAAATCCATGAAGGTGTTTGTGGTGGTCATCCAGGGGCGAGATCCTTGGCGGAAAAGGTGTTATTCCATGGCTATTATTGGTCAAGTTTGAGGAAGGATGCTGAAGAATATGTGCGTAAATGTGAGAAATGCCAAAGGTTTGGGAATATACCGCGGCAACCCGCCACTGAACAAACGCCTATTGTCGCAACGTGGCCTTTTGATATGTGGGGCATAGATTTGATTGGGCCATTCCCAAAGGCCAAGGGAGGATGCCAGCATGTGGTAGTTGCCGTTGATTATTTTACTAAGTGGACGGAAGCGAAGGCTCTGGCGACAATAAGCGAAGACAATGTGATCAAGTTTGTTCAAGAAAACATTTGGTGCAGATATGGGTTACCCAGGGCCATTGTCTCTGATCATGGAACACAATTTGGGAAGAAATTTGCAGCGGAGTGCCAGAGGATGAATGTGAAGCATTGGATGTCGGCGGTGTACAGGCCGCAGTGCAATGGTCAGGCGGAGGCGGCAAACAAGCAAATTATTGCCGCCCTGCGTAAGAATTTGGAAGGAAGAGGCGGCGCGTGGTTAGAAGAATTGCCAACTGCATTATGGTATGTAAGGACCACGATAAAGGGCTCAACTGGTGAAACATCGTTTGCTCTGACTTATGGATCTGAAGCCATGGCACCAGCCGAGATGGCCCTACCGACATACCGAGTGACTTACTATGACGAGGCGAGAAATGGTCAACGGCGATGTAACGACCTTGATTTGGTTGATGAGAGGAGGCTGCAAGCTAGAATGAGGATGGTGAATTACAAACAGAGAATGAAGGCCCAACATGATAAGCGGGTTAGCAAGAGATCTTTTAATGTGGGTGATTGGGTGCTGAGAAGCGCGGAGGCCACGGGACCCAAGCCAGGCTTCACCAAGTTAAATGAAAAGTGGGAAGGGCCATTTCAGGTGTCCCAGGTTGTTCGAGAAGGGACTTATCGACTGAGGAAGCAGGATGGTGAAGAATTGAAGAATGCTTGGAATGTTGATCATCTAAAGCATTTTTATCAATGAAGTGGTCGCCAATATTTTGTAGTTATATCTCTTGATTTTTGCTCTAGATAACAAAAGTTATGTAACTTTTCGTTTGAGGTCGTGTGTTTTGCCTATTTCACATTGACGGGAAAGTTACGTAGAATTTGTCATTCTAGAAGGATGTAATTCATGAATATAATGGAAGAAGTAGGTGGGGATGATTCAGCGACATATCTGGGTGTGCTTGTCATTTTTGTAAATCTGACAAGTTTTCTGTTTTATGAAACAGTTATTGGAATAGAGAGATTCAAGCAAGATAAGTTGATCGGGAAAATGGACATTGGAGTTCATAGAGACAGTAGACAAAGGGAGAGGCCGTAAAGGCATGATGACGAAGTCAAGAAGCAGTTGCCGCCCATACTTGGAGAAATTGAGGCGGTGTCTTGGTTAGAGACCAAGGCACCAAATTGATGCGGTGTCTTGGTTAGAGACCAAGGCACCAAACGGATGCGGCGTCTTGGTTAGAGACCAAGCCGCCCAAATTAAGGCGGTGTCTTGGTTAGAGACCAAGGCACCAAATTAAGGCGGCGTCTTGGTTAGAGACCAAGCCGCCCAAATTGATGCGGTGTCTTGGTTAGAGACCAAGGCACCAAACGGATGTGGCGTCTTGGTTAGAGACCAAGCCGCCCAAATTGAGGCGGTGTCTTGGTTAGAGACCAAGGCACCAAATTAAGGCGGCGTCTTGGTTAGAGACCAAGCCGCCCAAATTAAGTCGGTGTCTTGGTTAGAGACCAAGGCACCAAATTAAGGCGGCGTTTTGGTTAGAGACCAAGCCGCCCAAATTGATGTTGTGTCTTGGTTAGAGACCAAGGCACCAAACGGATGTGGCATCTTGGTTAGAGACCAAGCCGCCCAAATTGAGGCGGTGTCTTGGTTAGAGACCAAGGCACCAAATTAAGGCGGCGTCTTGGTTAGAGACCAAGCCGCCCAAATTGATGTGGTGTCTTGGCTAGAGACCAAGCCGCCCAAATTGAGGCGGTGTCTTGGTTAGAGACCAAGGCACCAAATTAAGGCGGCGTCTTGGTTAGAGACCAAGCCGCCCAGATTAAGTCGGTGTCTTGGTTAGAGACCAAGGCACCAAATTAAGGCAGCGTTTTGGTTAGAGACCAAGCCGCCCAAATTGATGTTGTGTCTTGGTTAGAGACCAAGGCACCAAACGGATGTGGCGTCTTGGTTAGAGACCAAGCCGCCCAAATTGAGGCGGTGTCTTGGTTAGAGACCAAGGCACCAAATTAAGGCGGCGTCTTGGTTAGAGACCAAGCCGTCTAAATTAAGTCGGTGTCTTGGTTAGAGACCAAGGCACCAAATTAAGGCGGCGTCTTGGTTAGAGACCAAGCCGCCCAAATTGATGTTGTGTCTTGGTTAGAGACCAAGGCACCAAACGGATGTGGCGTCTTGGTTAGAGACCAAGCCGCCCAAATTAAGTCGGTGTCTTGGTTAGAGACCAAGGCACCAAATTAAGGCGGCGTTTTGGTTAGAGACCAAGCCGCCCAAATTGATGTTGTGTCTTGGTTAGAGACCAAGGCACCAAATGGATGTGGCGTCTTGGTTAGAGACCAAGCCGCCCAAATTGAGGCGGTGTCTTGGTTAGAGACCAAGGTACCAAATTAAGGCGGCGTCTTGGTTAGAGACCAAGCCGCCCAAATTGATGTTGTGTCTTGGTTAGAGACCAAGGCACCAAACGGATGTGGCGTCTTGGTTAGAGACCAAGCCGCCCAAATTAAGTCGGTGTCTTGGTTAGAGACCAAGGCACCAAATTAAGGCGGCGTCTTGGTTAGAGACCAAGCCGCCCAAATTGATATGGTGTCTTGGTTAGAGACCAAGGCACCAAACGGATGTGGCGTCTCGGTTAGAGACCAAGCCGCCCAAATTGAGGTGGTGTCTTGGTTAGAGATCAAGGCACCAAATTAAGGCGGCGTCTTGGTTAGAGACCAAGCCGCCCAAATTAAGGCGGTGTCTTGGTTAGAGACCAAGGCAGCAAATTAAGGCGGCGTCTTGGTTAGAGACCAAGGCACCAAATCAAGGCGGCGTCTTGGTTAGAGACCAAGTCGCCCAAATTGATGCGGTGTTTTGGTTAGAAACCAAGGCACCAAATGGGTGCGGCGTCTTGGTTAAAGACCAAGGCACCAAGTGGATAAGCCGAGAGTTGTCGTGTCAAATGGTTGGCGAGAATTCACACTTAGGAGTGAGGCTGCCTAAAGACAAGCCTCACTTTTTTTAAGGGAGTAGTATGTATGTAGAGATAAGATGGAGGGTGCAATCTTCGATGAACTATCGAAGCAAAACCCTTACGTATCAAAAAGACACGCGACATAAAAATGTTAATGATGAATAAGTAAAGATTGGAGACAAGTCATAAGAAACAAGGCACTAGTCAAAAGATCGTAAAGGAGCAGCGACAAAATAATTACAAGTTAATGGGCACAAAGACCCACCATTGGAATTAAAGCAAAAATTGTTTGCGACAAAACGAGGTGGCGAGAAATAAAAGACTAAATTAAAATGCAGAAAATAAATATTGTTTGTTACAAACCAAGGACAAGTTGAAGTTAATAGCAATCACAAAATAAAAAGACGAGTTCACTGGCCGTTGTAGGCAGCATTAAGAGCATCTTTGTTCTTTTGTTGAAGGTCAAAAAGGGCGGGAATGATGTTGTCACTGCGAGTTTCATGGCCAAGCCGCCTTACCGAGAACGGCATCTTCCGCCGCCAGTTGGACTAGTTCTTCTTCACTGAAGGGCACCAAGGGATGTCCTTTGCGACTTTTCTCGCTAAAGATCGTTTCAGACCCCCACCTTGCCAACATGTCGGGAGTGATGGCGGGATTGGCTTCAGCGGCAATCGTTCTGAGCGTATGAAGGATAGCATTATCAAATGCATCCAATTCAGCAGTCTCAGCTTTGGACTTAGCCAACTTTAGATCTTCCCTGAGCTTGGTAACTTGATTGGCCTTAACAAAGTCTTCATCTCTAAGCCGCTTATTCTCGGCTTCAAGGTCAGCAAGTTTAGCGATGTCGGCCTTATTTTTCTCATTTTCAGCAGCAAGTTGAGTCAGCTTCTCTTCTGCCTCCTTGTTCTTTTTCTCCAGCTCTTCCAAGCGTGTTCTTCCCGCCGCGAGATCGGCATCTGCTTTGGCATTGAGATCCTTGAGTTCCTGGATAGAAGTATCCCGCCTAGACACCTTCCGTTTGTATACATTCCGCTCGCGCTCAGCCGCAGTAAGATCTCCTTCAAGCTTGAGGCATTTGTTGCTCAAACCCAAGAGAGTGCTGCTAGCCTGCGAAAAGTAATGCGACAATAAAATGTTAGGATGGAAAATGTAAAACAAAAAATTTGAATAAGTAAAAAGGAAGTAAGAGCGACTTACCAAGGAAAGCTGAATTCCCGCGTGATAAGCGGAGTGGGCAGGATTCTCTCCCTCAACGTAGGCAACTTGTTCAGCGTCGCTTGATCGCTTGAGGGCAGTAGAGCCCAACAAGCAAGAAACAGTGTCAAGTCGCTCTGTGATCAATCCCTTGAGCTTGGGGATATCGTTAGCTTCTCGACAGAGAGCTACCATACCCTCTTCATCTGCGGGAATTTGGAATCCCTCTTCTAGCCAGCTAGGGCGTCAGTGAGAGGTTGGACGAGAAGTCGAAGGTGGGACTGGTGAGGCAGTTGGACCGGACTGATTAGCTTGAGAAGCAGAGGGCGGGATGTCGGTGCCCGCGGGATCATCCTCCTGAACTTCATGTTCAGTATTTGGATCCTCCAGTGGAGCATCATCCTCAGCCTCATTGTGGGGCTCATTTTCTTCTTCTTCTTCTTTTTCTTCCTCTTCTTCTTCTTCTTCTTCCTCATCAATTAAGTTGAAAGCCTCAGTTTGGCCTTCTGGAGCAGGAACAGAGGCGGCTTTGCGTTGTCGTTTTTGGGGGCGAAAAGTGGTTGCAGGAGCCCTCTTGCGGGATGTCTCACTGGCAATCCTTTCGTCTTCACCGGTTGTCGCTATAGGGACAACAAGATCAACAGCTTGGGCCTTCAAGCTTGCATTGCGGGCCAAAGCCAGGCGCTTGGCTTGCTGCTCTGATATTCCTTGGGCAAGTCTTTTCTGGTTCATGTCCATTGTCCTGTGCACTGCGAGAAGCAAATAAAGTGTAAGCGATAATAAAAAGTTGTAATTCCTAAAGAAAATAAAAGACAGTGAAAATCATACGTTGAACTTCTCGCATCGCGGGACACATGTTTTGGCCGTTCCCGCAAACTGTGCAGTCTGTGCCAAATTTGCCACCTGAGTGACGTTCCCAGCCAGGCCAAGAAGCAGTACAGGTGATGGGAACTCGCGGAGGAACTGGCGGGAAGTCAAATGAAAGCCCAACTTGGCTAAGGAGGGAGTGATCAGCGAGAATTTTTTGAATCGAGAATAAGGCGGGGGAGGGATCTGCAGTATTTGCGTCAGCAAGAAGTTGAACCATTCTCGCCTGAAGGCATTTTTCATCTTCATCCAGGGACCATTTCTTGTCAACTTTGGGGTGGATCCCTTTCAAGTCAGAGGGGAGAGCCCACCCAATACGAGAAACTATGAAGAGAGGGTCATTTTGCCAATTATGGACTTTGGAGGGAAGGGGAGTGAGAATCTTTGGTTTTTTGTATTTGAGTGACATTCGAAGCTCTTGAGTTTGTTTGTCCTTTTGTTGGTACCCCGTGAACATTTCCATGAGGAGGTGAGTAGTGGGTTCCCGCCGAAGGGCACGGCAAATGGTTATGAAGCAGGTTAGCACTCGAATAGCATTTGGGTGGAGCTCAGCTATTGCCGCCTGAGCTTTATAGAGAACAAGAGTAATGAAGGGATCTATGGAAATCCTAAGGCCAGCATCTATTTGAGACGGGAAAACCACAATCCCGTCTTGTCTGTGCCTAACAACAGAGAGAGACATCTCGCCATCATAAGCGGCAATGTGATAATCGAGATGATTGATGTTGTATTTAGAGTGGAAAGGAGTTATATGGGGGTTATGGTCAAGGTTGGATCCCGCCGTGGCTGAAGTGGAAGGATTATTGGCCAAGGATGAAGTCCCGCCGATTGAAGTAGAAACGCCGGGGGCTCCCAAGTTCGACATCTCACCTGAATCAGAAGAAGAAACAATTTGTTTATAACGAGACCTATTAGCTAAAGATCTCGCAGCGAGAAAGTCAGTATCAGAGCTATCAGAATATGTGGGGGGACCATAGAAGCGGCAAAGGTGCTCGCAAAGTTCGCGGGGAGTGAAAAATGTTTTGGACATGGGGGCAGAGTAATGAAGAAAACACTTGCCCCTAATCTCTACGGCATCAATTATGGCGGGATCTACCTTGTTAATTCTAAGACAATTTACCAAGTCATCTCGGGGGATTCTCGCCCATATACCCCTAGTTAGATAATAGATGCCGCCGGTTTTTTGGCACTGACCATATCTAATTCGTCTAAGGCAATTTTTAAACCTAGCCATGGCGACAAACCAAACTTAAGGAAAACAAAGAAAACCAAAGATCAAAGAGAGTACCTGGAAAATATGAGGGATCGTTGATGAAGTCAAAGACGGACTGTAAGTTCGCCGGAATGTTCAAGGTCCGGCCGAAGGAGTGATTTTCCAGGATGATTCAATGGGTGAATCAAGTTAATAAATGAATGTTTATGGAGGGATTTCAAAGAGGAACAAGGATTTGGTCACTAGGAGGAAGGAAACAGCAAGGAAGAATGATAATAAGTTCGCCGGAAAAGGTACCCAAGTTGCCGGAAATCGCCTAGAGGTTTTCAGATCAGGAGACGGAAAAAGTTAAGAGTAGGAGGGGGGAGGTTATTTATATCAAGGGAATATGAAGCGGTTTTTGGGGGACAGTAAAATTTAATTAACCCCCAAAAAATTTTGAAATTCCCCCCATTAAATGATTTCAAAATTCAAAAAAGTCTTTTCAAGAGTTATGTCATAGCCGTCTGTCAGTTGAGTAAACCAGGAGGTGACACGTGGTGCACAGGTGTCATTTTCTGTGGATATCTCGCGAGTAGGGTAATGTTCGTGCGGGAAGTAGCGAAAAACCTAAATTTCTCGCCTAGAACATGAATGATTCAGGACTCGAAATTGGGGGCTACTGAAGTGGTCATCATATATGTATTGGGTTAGAACAGTATATGGGGCCTAACGGGCTTGGGCAAAATTATATAAAATGGGTTTTTTCTCGCTAATAAGGATAAATAACCATAAGTTAGTTAATAAGTTGAATTGTCCTTTAAAAACAGTGAGATTTGCGGGATGCGACGAGGGTAAGAGAATAAGAATTGGCGGTAAGCGGGAATAGCCTCCGGCGGGAAATGGCTTAATATCTTTAATTTTCACGTGACAAGCGTATGTAGTATATTGAGCGGTCATGTTGGCCTTTTCTCTTTGGAAGGATTGTCGCCTGGCGGCAAAGATGAGTGACAGGTTGTACGTGATAGTGGCAGTGCCACGTGGATTTTCCTCCATAGTGTCAACAGTGTGACATGATGGGGAGGATAGTACTTTCTTACCAACTCTGAGGGTAGTTGACTGACAAAACGTGGGTGAGTGACACGTGTCCTTTAGGGGTATGGTTTACCTTTCTGATTTGATATAAAAACATGAGGAATGAATTATTATGTGAGTTCTATTCTATCTCAAAACTATCTCTTCCCCATTACTCTCTCCATAATATTTTCTTGATCTGAATATAGTTACTGATTCTCACGCCGGAGGGGTTTCACCGGAGTCACCCCCGGTTTAGTTCACCGTTGCTTGTGTGTGTAGGACCCAGGGTGATCTACCCCAAGAAGACCAGCCGGAGTATCCATTTGAGCAGCTGTGATTCAGCTCCTGTGCAACACCATTTTCCATGGTAGCATCAATTTCCAAAGCTTCTGGATATCCATATTCAATGTTCTGGATATCCAGAAGCTTTGGAAAGGATATTCAGAAACTGGCTAAGTATGTCGCGCGACAAAAGTTTCCCGGTTTCTCCATACGCGACGGAGAAACGCGTTTCTTCCCAGACCGACTCCTTTATGATAGGGATGAATTTCGTGTTGAGGGCTCATAATTTACAATTTGATCCAGGCAATGCAATAGATGTAAAAACGTATAGATAAATCGAGCATCCTTCATTAAAGCGCTGATAAATTAAAGATAAGAACAGAGCTAGCTATTTTTACTATATGTCAATTTACACGTCTAACTTCGAACGTCTAACTTCGAGTTGAAGTTAGACATGAATGTTTCACGTATCATTTCCTTGCCAGACAAGCCGATTGCGAATATATGAGCAAAAAATACAAATAATCATAGCCCTTATTCAATTTAATTATGATTAATCATTATTTAGGTAATTAAATTGGATTTTGAGGTAAGCACGTGGTATCTTAGGTTTCAATCATGGGAAATTTACCATACAATCCCTCAAACTTATCAACTTTAGCTCACAATGCAAGCAATATTTTACTAACCATATAATTCATATCTTAATATGATGAGCCCGGACCAGCTAGACCGGGTCCAAGCTCGATCTGGTCCAGAGGCCCAGTATGATGTGGCATACCCTAGACCGCCAGAGTCAAGACCGCGGACAGATAGGCCCTTAGGGTCAAGACCGCATTCCTCTCATACCGTCCCAGTCAAGACCGAAGGGATCCAGATCGTCAGACAGGTGACCGCGGGACTTGTGACCGTTCCATCCGTGCCCGCGTCAATTATCATTGACCGCGCCCAAGATATTGACTGCGGTCTCATTCCAGACTCCCGGTTATCTCACCAGCCTCCCGGTTGTCGCCAAAGCTTATTGAGCAAGTTTACTTACTGGCTCTGACAGTATAGTAATCGGATCATTCCCATCGCATTAAATGCGGCTCAGACAGGCGCCTACTATCGCCATTAATGCGCCGCGCCAACTCTCCCAAATACACGGCTCTCGTCCCTTTCAGCGACATCCCCTCTGACAGTGAATCTTTCTTTACTGACAGAGCCAATTCGATGCGGACACGTGTATCTGGTCAAAGACTAAGGTGCCTTTTAGGGATGACCTCATGGCTTACCTCAACAAGCACCTCTCCATCACCTATAAATAGAAGATCTTTGTCCCCTTGGACAAGGTAAGTGCCAAATTGATATTGTAAGTCATTGTCTAAACCCTAAACACATACACACACATTCAAGACATTCAGAGTCTTATTCTCTCAGTAATCTTACTCTCACACCCGAGGGTCTGAGTTGGAGTAACATCCAACTTTGACCTTAACGGTGCTTGCTTTGTTGTGTTCTAGGTACTCCACAAATATATCCTACCAGATATCCTACTAACCGCTCTAACCCCAAAATCTCAGGCGTCATCAGTGGTACCATTGCCGGGAACAATCATAATTTTCTCATAAATTTTTGTGTCAAAACACCCATCGTGTTCTAAACACTCGCTGTCAAAAAAGCCATTCTTTTTCAGCCTTTTTTCAAACATGTCTAAAACTCTTGGAAATGCCGGTTATTTAACAGTCCCTGAAGGTGACCAAGCTTCCCATTTGAATATCAATCCTGTGAGACCAAGAACCTTAGTCTTTCTCAGGTTGGGGGCCCGTTCTCAAAGCTTGAACAACCTCTCCCCTGTTCAAAGGGATTTGAAGAGGCTCGCTGAGGAGGCCAGGAAAGAAAAAGTTGTGGCCCTCCTAAATAGCAGCCCAAAAACTCCTCTTCCACCTACCACTCTGAAAACTCCTATCCTTTTCCCAAACACTCTTATCACTCCAGAACTGATCCTCAAAAGACAGGAAGCCCTGACCGCAAGGTCCAAACTGGTAGCAGAGGTCATGGTCATCAATGATGCTCAGTTGGATTTAGTAGAGCTGGAAGCAAACGGTGGAGTACCCCTCCAAGCAAGGTCCCAAAGGTTCTCCCAACGAGTCCCCGCTAACTCGTTTGCTAGTCAAGCTAGGGGGGCAAAGCGGGCAGAACTGACCTTCAACCGCGACCAGGCAGAGATGGAGGATGTTGTGGAAATTTATGATAGCGAGGAGAAAGGGGAGGAGGCTCAATCTAATCACCGTGCGAAGTCCAAAGCCAGATCAGTGGCTTACGCCAAGGGGAAGGCCGTGACTCCGCATGCTAAGAAGCCAAGGGTGGATGACCAGAACCCGAAATTTGTCAAATTCATGCACCAAATGTGGGAAACCCACCAGAAAATGGTCATGAAGTGTGGCCGCACTATGTGATGATGTGCCATTCGCGGGAAAATTCGATTTTTCTTTTCTTTGAAAACCAAATAAAACCGGAAAACGGAGTCGCCACGCCATTTTTGTTTTAAGGGCCAAAACTTTGAAAAATGCCCGAGATTAGAGATTTGGGTTCGGAGGTCATGTTACACGTCGGGAAGGACGTTAGTGTGCACCCGGAATGCCTCGTAAAACGAGTCTTCCAAGCTGAAAATCATTTGTGTGTGTGTGTGTGTGTGTGTTTTGGCCAAAATAAGTTGAAACTCAGAAAAGTAAAAATTGGGAATTCTTTATTAGACTTGTTAGACAAATGCTATGGCTTCTTTAAGACTTAACGAAAAAACTGACATCAAAAGTAACGGAGATTGAAAAAACAAATGGATTCAAGTCGAGTCTTGTATTTAATACAATCTCCGTAAGAGTTATTTGTCCCGCACTGGTGCTTACGGTTGTATGACAAAACTCTAGTAAGATAAAACGACTTACTATTAGTTATAAGGAGCACTCCAATATAACTAATCTAACGAACAACAAAGGTTTTAGAACTTTGGACTTGAAATATTGAATGCAACAATATGCAATGATTTGGGTATGTTAATCTATCTCTCTAGAGGGTAAAAGGCTCGAATATTTGTATGTTATTATTGAAATTCGGAGGGAAACTATTTAAAAGAAGTTAAAGGGTTCATGGCTGTTCACTCCAAGAGGTGCCAAACCTGTTCAAAATCTGAGCACGAGCGCGGCCGCTCTTGCCTTGAGCGCGACCGCGCTGGCATCCCGAGACCAAGCCATGATTTTCTTAAAATCAGCGCGGCCGCTCTAGGCTGGAGCGCGACCGCGCTGAAGCCCAGAACTGAAAAGTCACGAAAACCTTTTGAGAACAGTTGTGACCCAAAACTAATTTGGATCAGTCCAAGTCAACCCAAGTTAACTTTAACCCTTTATTTAACTTCCGTTAAGTTACAAAAACACTTGTCATTAATTCTCATTCACCCTAAATGGTTTTAGAGACATTAAATAAGTATAATAATCTACAACAAATGTAGAATATAATTTGTAACTAGTTCCGTTAACACATAACGAACTTCCGTTAGAAACTAGATCAACGTTAAGTTAAACTTAACTTTCTGTTATCCATTTCCAACAATCCCCCACATGAATGACAATTAATGCATGAATGCAATTTCGTCCAAAGTTCCGGCGAACTATTATTACATCGGGATAGATAGCTTGTGGCCTTGAATCTTCCCTAGTGAAATATTATCGGATATACTAGCCATTTGGTAGCGAATCGCTTTGAACCGGTGGCGTCGGGTGTATACCAAGACAATAATACTCACATAATAACAGTTCTAACAATTGTTGTTCTCACGTTTTGTCCATTTTGGCCCTGGACCGTATCTCATTCATAAGCGTTCATTTAGAGGCGGCCTAATTACCTCTCGCTTATATAGGTGATTCTCACTATAAGGAGTATCATGCACTACTCCACCCGTAAGTATAGAAATCATTAAAAGTTTTCTTAACTTATCCTTACCACTGCTGCATGTGCTTGTACTTGGATGTTCTGGGAATGAGTATTCAACATCTCCAGGTTAATAAACCGAGTTGTTGTTTCCAAGTAACTCTACTAGAACTTATAACTTGGTTGTCTCATTGAACCAAGGGCCTGGGATCTCCATTTCTCAAGGTTGAGTGTCCGCTATAAGTTCTTTTGTTGTGGGTTTTAAACCCATTCCCCTTAACAGTTTATACAGTTGATCTCTATTTATACCTTTGGTAAATGGATCCGCTAAGTTATCACATGATTTTACATAATCAATGGTGATAACGCCATTCTTGATCAACTGTCTAATGGTATTGTGTCTACGACGAATATGTCTAGACTTACCATTGTACATACTATTACATTGCCCTTCCAATTGCCGATTGACTATCACAATGGATTAGTACAGCGAGCACGGGTTTGCTCCAACAAGGAACATCCTCGGGGAAGTTCTTAAGCCATTCTGCTTCTTCCCCGGCTTTATCTAACGCGATAAACTCGGATTCCATCGTGGATACGGCTATACACGTTTGTTTGGAGGATTTCCATGACACTTTGCTCCTCCACCTATAGTGAATACATATCCACTTGTGGATTTAGAGTCTTTCGTGTCCGATATCCAATTGGCATCACGGTATCCTTCTAATCTTGCTTTGGATATTTATTGTAAAGTATCCCATGGTTTAATGTATACTTTAAATATCTTAGTACTCTCATTAGTGCTTTCAATGATCGGTACTAGGATTGCTTGTGAACCTACTTAGTTTGCTCACTTGAATATGCAATGTGCGGGACGAGTACAATTTGTTAAGTACATCGATCGCCAATTATTCTTGCATATTCCAGTTGAGAAACTGGTTCCCCTTTGTTCTTGGCTAAATGTAGAGCCAAGTCTACATGTGTCTTAGCCGGAGGGTCATCAAAGACATTGAATTTCCGAAGAACATTCTCTAGGTAATGGGATTGTGAAAGAACTAATCCTTCAGATGTTCTAGAGATCTTTATCCCTAATATTACATCAGCTAATCCCATGTCTTTCATGTCAAAGTTCTTCTTTAACATGCCTTTGGTATTCATGATTAAATCATGATTACTTCCCATTATGAGCATGTCGTCTACATAAAGACAAATGATAACGAATGATTCAGATGTTCCTTTAATGTAGACACATTTGTCACATTCATTAATCTTGAATCCATTCGATAACATGGTTCTATCGAACTTATCATGCCATTGTTTATGGGCTTGTTTTAGTCCATACAAGGACTTTACAAGTTTACACACCTTTCGTTCTTTACCAGGAACCACGAACCCTTCGGGTTGTTCCATGTAAATTTCTTCATCAAGTTCTCCATTTAGGAAAGCAGTCTTCACATCCATTTGGTGTATCTCAAGATTATGCCTTTGCTGCAATAGCTATGAGAACACGAATAGATGTGATCCTTGTGACAGGGGAGTATGTATCGAAGAAATCATATCCCTCTTTCTGTCTAAAGCCTTTGGCAACTAGCCTAGCTTTGTACTTTTCGATAGATCCGTCTGCCTTATACTTCCGTTTAAGGATCCATTTACAACCTAATGGTTTGCAACCTGGAGGGAGATCAACTAATTCCCAAGTATTGTTGAGCATTATGGATTCTATTTCACTGTTAATAGCTTCCTTCCAGAACGAACTATCCGGACCGGACAAAGCTTCTTTAACAGTTGATGGTTCGTTTTCTAACATGTAAGATAGAAAATCAGGACCAAAAGTCTTTTCCACTCTTGCCCTTTTGCTACGTCTCGGTTCTTCATCTTCTATTTGAGAAGGACCGGATGTAGACTCATGTGTTCTCTTATTAGAACCTACATCTTTCCTGTCCTTAACCGGAAAAATATTTTCAAAGAATACCGCATTCCTTGATTCTATAGTAGTTCCTACGTGCATATCCGGAATGTCCGATTTATGCACTATAAACCGATAGGCACTACTATTATTGGCATATCCAATAAAAACACAGTCAATGGTCTTTGGGCCAATCTTGACTTGTTTAGGCTTAGGTACTTCAACCTTGGCCAAACATCCCCACACTTTAAGGTATTTAAAACATGGCCTACGATTATGCCATAATTCATAGGGCGTCTTATCAATACCTTTCTTGGGTATTTTATTAAGAACATAATTAGAAGTGAGTATTGCTTCCCCCCACAAGTTGTCGGGTAAGCTTTGAGCTGATCAAAAGCGCGTTCATCATCTCTTTGAGAGTGCGATTTTTGCGTTCAGCAACTCCATTAGATTGAGGGGTATATGGAGCCGTTGTTTGATGAATTATGCCGGATTCCCAACATAGTCCTTCAAACGGTGCTTCATATTCTCCACCTCTATCGCTTCTAATTTTCTTAATTTTCAAGTTAAGTTGATTCTCAACTTCTTTCTTATAAGTTTCAAAAGCCCCTAAGGCTTCATCCTTACTTCTTAAGAGATAGACATAACAATACTTAGTGCAATCATCTATAAATGTAATGAAGTACTTTTTACCTCCTCGAGTTTGCACTAGTTTTAAATCACATATGTCGGTGTGAATTAACTCGAGAGGAGTCGTGTCTCTTTGTATGGCATTAAATGGTGACTTAGTCATTTTTGCCTCAACACAAACTTCGCACCTATTAGTCGAGTCGGATTTAGTCATTTGGATTAAATCTTGTCTCGCTAATTTCTTAATGGTGTCGAGGTTTACATGTCCTAATCTATCATGCCATAAATTAGAACTTTCCGACAAGTAAACATAAGGAACACAACTTTTTATTCATCGCACCTTGGCGGATTACAGTCATTACATTCATTTTAAAAAGGCCCTCCTCGAGGTAACCTTTTCCAAGAAACAAACCATTCTTGGTTAGTACAAATTTGTCGGATTCGAATACTAGTCTAAAACCGGCCTTACTAAGCAAAGCGCCGGACACCAAATTTTTACGGATGTCTGGAACATGCAGCACATCCAACAAGGTTACTTCTTTTCCGGAAGTCATCTTCAAAATCACGTTTCCAATGCCTTGAACATCGGAGGTCGCAGAATTTCCCATGTAAAGCTTTCTTCCGGAGATGGGAGTATAGGAGGAGAAACTTTCCTTGTTACCACAAATATGGCGGGTAGCACCGGTATCTATCCACCATGCTTTAGGGTTCTCCTCCAAATTTGCAACGTTGGCTTCAAACACAACCGCTGCAAAGTCTAGGTCCATGTGGTCAACATTGTTCGCCTCTTTCTTCGGGAGACGACAATCCCTTGACAAGTGGCCCGGTTTGCCACAATTATAGCAAGACCCCTTGAACCTTTTAGAGGTCTTCTTCTTCCCTTTCTTAGCATTCCCGGCATTTTCGGAATGCTTTCTCTTTGTGCCACTCGTGCTAGCCTCGGCGAGATTGACCTTAGCCTCCATCTTGCCTTTAGCAACGTTGGCCTCATTCATTCTATTGTTCTCTTCTATTTGAAGACGAACAACAATGTCTTCCAAGGACATCTCCTTGCGTTTATGCTTGAGATAGTTCTTGAAGTCCTTCCACGAAGGAGGCAACTTTTCAATGATGGAAGCCACCTTAAATGGATCATTCATGATCATCCCCTCGGCATCAAGCCCATGTAGAATGATTTGGAATTCATCTACTTGAGTTGTTACCGATTTGGAATCGACCATCATAAAGTCAAGATACTTACCGACGACAAATTTCTTTGACCCGGCATCCTCGATCTTGTACTTTCTTTCCAAGGTGTCCCACAACGCCTTGGCTAACTCGGCTTGTACTATACACATTGTATAGTGCATCGTCAAGTCCATTCAAGATATAGTTCTTACAAAGAAAATTACCGTGAGCCCAAGCCTCCTTTGCCATTTGCCTTTGGGGGTCCGGATCACCTTTTTCTACCGCCGGAGGATCTTCCTTTAAGAAGCGGTGCAAGCTTATGGTGGTCAAGTAGAAGAGCATCTTCTGTTGCCATCTCTTGAAATCCACAGGTGAATTTCGCGGGTTTCTCACCATGACCGATGTGATGAGTTGTAGGAGCGGGAGCAACATTGTTGAATGTAGTATCACCTTGTGATGGAGCGTCACATTCCCTTGACTAGATGAAGTGGTGTCTTTCTCGTTTGCCATCTCTTGATAATCTTGAAGAAGCGTAAAATAACTCTTACGATTGTTAGACAAATGCTATGGCTTCTTTAAGACTTAACGAAAAAACTGACAGCAAAAGTAACGGAGATTGAAAAAACAAATGGATTCAAGTCGAGTCTTGTATTTAATACAATCTCCGTAAGAGTTATTTGTCCCGCACTGGTGCTTACGGTTGTATGACAAAACTCTAGTAAGATAAAACGACTTACTATTAGTTATAAGGAGCACTCCAATATAACTAATCTAACGAACAACAAAGGTTTTAGAACTTTGGACTTGAAAGATTGAATGCAACAATATGCAATGATTTGGGTATGTTAATCTATCTCTCTAGAGGGTAAAAGGCTCAGAATGACTGTATGTTATTATTGAAATTCGGAGGGAAACTATTTAAAAGAAGTTAAAGGGTTCATGGCTGTTCACTCCAAGAGGTGCCAAACCTGTTCAAAATCTGAGTACGAGCGCGGCCGCTCTTGCCTTGAGCGCGACCGCGCTGGCATCCCGAGACCAAGCCATGATTTTCTTAAAATCAGCGCGGCCGCTCTAGGCTGGAGCGCGACCGCGCTGAAGCCCAGAACTGAAAGGTCACGAAAACCTTTTGAGAACAGTTGTGACCCAAAACTAATTTGGATCAGTCCAAGTCAACCCAAGTTAACTTTAACCCTTTATTTAACTTCCGTTAAGTTACAAAAACACTTGTCATTAATTCTCATTCACCCTAAATGGTTTTAGAGACATTAAATAAGTATAATAATCTACAACAAATGTAGAATATAATTTGTAACTAGTTCCGTTAACACATAACGAACTTCCGTTAGAAACTAGATCAACGTTAAGTTAAACTTAACTTTCTGTTATCCATTTCCAACAAGACTTTGGTCAGATCCCATGATTTTTGGTGTGATTTTTGGGTAGAGTTTTGGTGCTCAAAAGATTTTTGGAAGTTGAAAAGCACTTCTGCCAGAATGAAAAAGGCAGTGGACTCTTGATTTTGAAATGGATTTAAATTTAAGGGCTTCAAAACTTCATAATCTGAGAAAACTCAGAGAATGAAAGTTGTTCCAAACACCTCAAATAAGATTTCTGTGAAAGAATTTTTCATTTTGGAGAAGATTTGAGGACTCAAAACCTTCTAGAAATCTCAGATATGAGATCTGGACTCCCAGAGACTGGTGATCTGACCTTCAAAAGAAAATTGGGAAAAGGGAGTTTTACTCATGTAAAAAATAAAATAAAAATATGTCTGGAAAGCTCTGTATGTTGGCTACAAAAAGTGTTTTGTAGTCAACACCAAATTCCAAGTTTATCTGTGTCCAAAAATTTAGACCATGGACTGGGGCCTTAGAAAATTGCTACTGGACAGCAACTTCTCAAGAAAGAGAATGTGGTTTTAAAGGGGGTTTGGCATCCATGCTTGCCCTCATTTCCCTAGGTTTTGATTAGTGATCACTTGACATTTTAGTGGTGAATCAACTATATCAAACCATCCTTGGGGTACATTAGGACTAAGCATTTCATTTGCTTGGGAAGGGGAATTTTATCCTTTGAAAATGAGATTTGATGTATGAAAATGATTTTTTAGGGTTTTGAAAATGTGTTTTCTTTGGAAAAAAGTAAGAACACTTTGAAAATAATATTGATCCTTGTATAAGATCATCCATGGAGATGAACTTCCATGGTGATCTTCTTGGATCTAAGAAAAGAAGATGAATGAACTACATTTTGTAGCTTGAAAATGCATGCATGGATGAGAGATTTAGGGTAAGAAGAGGGAGGTTATACCTATCTTCTTTGTGCTTTGGAGCTTTGGCTTTGAATGTAAGAGTGTTTGAGGCTTTGAATATGATAGTGAGTGAGTGAGATTTGGTAAGATAATCAAGAGAAAAGAGTGACAATTCAAGGGAATTCTCACTATTTTCTCAAGTATTTTCGCCAAGGTGCAACTGTGGATTGTGTTCTCTCTCCTTTCTTTGAGACTAGAGGGCTTAATTTATAGCCCTCTGAAAATGACAAAGGTATCCGCGCGGATAGGGTTGTCAGCGTGCACTGTTCATTAATTACAGCTTCAGGCTTTGGACACAAGGAATATTTTTCAAAAAAAATCAAATTAACAGCCAGTTTTTGTTCCAGCAGTTTCTATTTTTGGTTTTTGACTATTTCTTTTACTTTTTTGATTCCTTTCCTTGGTTTATCCTTAAATAACAATGCCCACTTTGCCCTTGCTTTGTTAGAAATGTTAGAAATGTTAGGAATTGTTAGGAATGTTATAACTTTCGTTAATTTTCTAACGAAAATTCTAACAAGCTCAAATTGGAGCACTTACAGTAGCCCCTCGGCGACGGCGCTTTCGAAGGAAGCGGGGTCGTCGATAAGAGTAAGGCTCCATATTTGGCAGGATGATCAAGTGATCGAGTGGCTGAACCTATTTAATAGGCTACCTACGTATCCTTAAGAGGAATCAAGCCGGCCGTAGTTCGGGTCTTTGACCCTGGAATGACTATTTTGAGGCGTCAACCTGGAGATGATGGCGTTTTAGGTGCCTCGAACCTGATGAACGAGTTCTGCAGTCGGTTGCTGGAGAGAAATTCTGCTGGGGATAAGAGATGACCATTTTCGGTCGGACGGCTGAAATTGTATATCCGCTCTGCTGGGGATAAGAAATGACCATTTTCGGTCTGATGGCTATCCGCTCTGCCGGGGATAGGAATGACCATTTTTGGTCTGGTGGCTGAAACTAATGATAGGCTACCTACGTATCCTTAAGAGGAATCAAGCCAGTCGTAGTTCGGGATTTTGACCCTGGAGATGATGGCGTTTTAGGTGCCTCGAACCTTGATGATGATGGCGTTTTAGGTGCCTCGGACCTGGATGATGATGACTTTTTAGGTGCCTCGAACCTTGATGATGATGGCTTTTTAGGTGCCTCAAACCTTGATGATGGCGTTTTAGGTGCCTCAAACCTTGATGATGGCGTTTTAGGTGCCTCGGACCTTGATTGTGAAATGGCCTTTCGGTGGACTTTGTCTGCTGCCGAAGGAGAGGGTGACCGTTTTGGTCGAGGGGCTGGACCTAATGATAGGCTACCTACGTATCCCTAGTGGGAATCAAGCCCTTTTGTAGTTCGAGTTCTACTCGAGATTTCGTTGGCTTTTGGGATTCCGTTAACTTTGCTGGGGATTTTGTTAGCCTTTGCTGGGGAAAATCAGACGTATTCGTCGGAGAAATCGGCCTTACGTTTTACTGCCGGGGAATGATTTTGATGAAAGAAACGGGATTCCGTTATCTTTCTCGGGGAAATCGGTCTTACGTTTGACTGTCGTGGAATAATTTTGATGGAAGATACGGGATTCCGTTATCTTTCTCGGGGAAATCGGTCTTACGTTTGACTGCCGTTGAATGATTTTGATGAAAGATACGGGATCTCGTTATCTTTCTCGGGAAGATCGGACTTACGTTTTACTGCCGGTGATGATTTTGATGAAAGATACGGGATCTGGTTTCTTTCTCGGGAAGATCGGTCTTACGTTTATTTGCTTAGGTGATGATTTTGATGAAAGATACGGGATCTCGTTATCTTTCTCGGGAAGATCGGTCTGACGTGTGACTGCCGTTGAATGATTTTGATGAAAGATACGGGATCTCGTTATCTTTCTCGGGAAGATCGGACTTACGTTTCTTCTTGGTGATAATTTTGATGAAAGATCCGGGATCTCGTTATCTTTCTCGGGGAGATCGATCTTACGTTTGACTACTGTTGAATGATTTTGATGAAAAATACGGGATCTCGTTATCTTTCTCGGGAAGATCGGACTTACGTTTTACTGCCGGGGAATGATTTTGATGAAAGAAACGGGATTCCGTTATCTTTCTCGGGGAAATCGGTCTTACGTTTTACTGCCGGTGATGATTTTGATGAAAGATACGGGATCTCGTTATCTTTCTCGGGAAGATCGGTCTTACGTTTGACTGCCGTTGAATGATTTTGATGAAAGATACGGGATCTCGTTATCTTTCTCGGGAAGATCGGACTTACGTTTTACTGCCGGGGAATGATTTTGATGAAAGAAACGGGATTCCGTTATCTTTCTCGGGGAAATCGGTCTTACGTTTGACTGTCGTGGAATAATTTTGATGAAAGATACGGGATCTCGTTATCTTTCTCGGGAAAATCGGTCTTACGTTTGACTGCCATTGAATGATTTTGATGAAAGATACGGGATCTCGTTATCTTTCTCGGGAAGATCGGACTTACGTTTTTTTGCCGGGGAATGATTTTGATGAAAGAAACGGGATTTCGTTATCTTTCTCGGGGAAATCGGTCTTACGTTTGACTGCCGTTGAATGATTTTGATGAAAGATACGGGATCTCGTTATCTTTCTCGGGAAGATCGGACTTACGTTTTATTGCCGTTTGATGATTTTGATGAAAGAGGGTCGACTTTGGTTAACTTTGGTTAACTCTGTTAAGTCTAGGATCAAATTGCAGAGTTCTGGATTTTTAAAGGGCAAAAGGGTCATTTTGACCCTTACAAACCCATCCGCGCGGATAGGGTTGAGATTCCATTTTTAAATGAGGGCCAACGCCCTCCCTTCTTCTTCCTCATCTTTTTCAAATTTTCTGCAATTACGAGAGAAAGAGAGAGAAAACCGAGGAGAGAGCCATTTTTGGCCCAAAAACATTCAAAAATCTTCCATTTTTCTTCGATTTTCAAGCAATGGAACACGCAGGAGGTGCTTTTCAAGGCCAAGGACGTGGCCCGGTCGCGGAGAGACGATTGGAGCTCGTCCGAATGAGGAGGCATTACGCTCTTTCGCAATCGATTGCGGAGGAGCATTACCCCGATGCTTGGCAACATTGGGCTTCTGATCCGAGTCTCCGAACGGTATACTTCGAATCTTTTCATTCCCTTTGTTGATTTTTGCTTGAAATTGAATTTTGGGTGATTTTTGATTTTTTTTTTTTTGAAAATTCGAATGATTGATGTTCTTGGCTTTGAATCTTGATTTTGATGCTTTGCATGTTGTAATGAGTATATGGGTAACTCAAAATGTGCATTTTGCTTGGAAAAAGAATTGGCATTTTCGCCAATTTTTTTTTTGAAATATGAGACTATGATGAAAGATTTCCCGGAATTGGGACGGACTTTTTTTGTTGCAATGTAGGATTCTTGCAATGTTGATATGAATGTGTGCATGCTCCTCTTTTTTTTTTTTGTAAAGAAGTATGATGATTTTTTTTTTTTGAAAGACGGAACGGATTTTTTTCTCTCGTTGAATGAATGTATGCATGTTATTCTATGAAAATGGGACGGAGTTTTTGCTTCCATTGTATGATGATGGATGATATGCATGTATGCATTTTTTTTTTGAAAATGGGAAGGAGTTTTTACTTCCGTTGACTCTCTTTTTTATATGTATGAATGTTGATTGGGATTTGCTGAAAACTGCTTCTTTTGTGCGAGGGAAAAAAAAATGGGGCTAGGTTTATTGCATGCCGAATTTTCTTCAAAACTTTTGTGATGAATGATGCATGTATATGTTTTTTTTTTTTTTTGTGCTAATGCAAATGCAAAATTTTTTTTTGACATTTTTTTTTTTGTTTTATTGCAGGGTGGAAACAACTACGTGACGGAGCAGTTGAATAAGATGAAGACTCGCGGATCAGTGGAGTCTGTAGTTGACCTGTGGGACCGGCTTCCGAATGCGGGCCGAGGAGCTTTGATCAGTCCGAGACAGATTGTCGTTGAGACCGGGCTTTGGGAGTTCATTGAGTGCTTGAGGGGGTTGGTTAAGTTCCCTAAGAGCAAGGGCACGATGTTTGCTTTGGCGCGGCATTGGTGGGACGCGACCCACACATTTCACTTCTTACGGGGCGAGGCTACGGTTACGCCTTCCGACTACGGCTGCGATCACGGGTGTCGTCCTTCAATGGGACGCGGCATTGAGTGGCGGGACGGCTACGGCGATGTGGACTGCGATGCTCTTACGGGCTTTACCCCTATTCCCAAAAGGGGATGGGGATGGAGTACGCCGTGGTTTATGGGAAGATTGTGGAGATCATCGGGAGCTACGAGGCGGGGATGAGAGGATAGGCGAAGCGGTGCTAGGGCCTTTTTATGGTTTGCTTTCTCGAGCACTCTTTTTGGACACGCCGAGGGGACGGCGGTGTTTGCTTTCTTGAGGAGTTTGGAGGATGTGGAGATGGTGGAGATGTCTCTTGGGGAGAGGCGAGTGGCGAGCTTTACTTTGCTCTTGATAGATACGGCCCAGGAAGGCTGTGAGCTCCTTATCTTGCTTCGAGTTTGCTCACGGAGGTATAAGCTTTCTTTTTGCTTTTCCCCTTTTTCCTTGAGCACACACTTTTCTTTTGCCTTTGGATTGATTTGATTTTTACCTTTCGCGGTATGGGCGTTGGAGTTCTTTCCACGTCACGATGTGGCGACGGCCGGAGTACGTCGGGCGTATCCGGCCATGCGTTCCTGGTCCAAGTTTGCCCGAGAGAAGATAAGGGCTCCGGAGGGCGCACGACCCTCGGATACTCGGATTGCCTTCCTTTGACGGGTGAGACGGATGAGGAGATGATATTCTATCCACAGGATCGTTTCGAGGTGGCGCGGTGAAGGCGGCGAGATATGGGCTTGTGCGGCGGAGGATTACGAGAGGTCGACTTGCGACGTCTATTATGCAGGAGAGAGGGTGACGCGCCGGCATGGCGTGAATTCGCCTTTGATGACACCGGTGGAGCCTCCGCCGATATGATGCACCCGAGTGATAGATGCTGCGACTGGGATGATTACCGAGCCGGCACTTCTCGGCATTTGTGGCGATTGAGCCATATCCGGTATTTGTCTTGAGGAGGCGAGGACGCCCCGGGTTACGGATAGAGAGGGGTTAGGGGTCCGCGGTACCCTCGGACGGACTTTTCATATGTCCCGGGATGGGATCCGATTGAGGGTGCGAGATCCCTCGGCTGAGTGGCTTCCATGAGCTTTCCGGCCTCGTCCAGGGTATGAAGAGTACGGCTTCTCTTTTCCACCTTTCTTTCTTTTGCTTTTGTCTTTTCTTTTCTTTCCTGTCATCATTTTTCGCTTCAACTGTTTCGACGCTTTTGCTTTCGTGCGGTTTTCGGAGGTGGTCGTTGAGAAGGCGACGAAACAAGTGATCGGGGCTAAGAGATTTATCGGGAGGATGGTTGCTTGTGGGGCTCCTCGAGGCTAGAGCGAGGCGACCACGGCCGGCGCTGTCGGGCGGGAGGCTTCCCTATTCCTTCGAGAGACTTCTTCCGAGACTCCTCTGTCTCCTCTCCTTGATCCTCGCGCGGTACTACCTTCGGACCACGTCATTCTCGGAGATCCTTACGGGCAGGGACACGTGCTGCGGCATGGTGGATCTTCTTCGCACGTCCAGAGTCCGACGCCTTCACCTTCGGATATGATTTCTTCGCGAGATCTTGGCTTGCCCTATCGGAAGCGTGCGGTTGGTCTGATGAGCCTTCTTCGGGGACGAGGACGATGATTACGAGCTGAGATCTTCAGGGCTCCTGAGGAGGCGGGCCCGAGTCGCAAGAGGGACCGGGGACAGACGTCGACCGTTGGGGACTCCGATTGATTACTTGAGATTGAGTTGATTTCTGAGATTTGAGATTTGTACAGATACAGCTTATTTTTTTATGCACATTTTTTTTTCTTTTTTTTTGATGTAATAATTTAGGATTATTGTTACCTACCCTTTTTTTTTATTTGATTTTTTTTTTTGCACACTCCTTTTATTTTGGAATGTAATAGTTTAGGATTTTATTTTTTATGAATTCAATGCAGTACGAATGCAATGTTGCATGAGCCTTGGTTTCTTTTTTTTTGGCAAGGGTGTAGATGTTTGGTGCATGGGTGGTTTGGACGAGGCTTTGGTGGGACAAAATATTCCTTTGGTGTAGCGGTTTGGGTATTGTAAAGATTTTTTTTTTGACAAACTCATCCGCGCGGATAGGACGGGAATCGACATTGTCCTTTAATTTTGCTTCGAGATCTGGTCTCACTTTATTTCAAATTCAAATACCTTCTTCAACCACCGGTTCAAACGGCTATTTTCGGGAGAAGCAGAGAAAAACCATGGAGAGGATTGTGAGCATGAGAAATCCACCCAAATTATCCCAAAATTCTCAAATGCAATTCTTCACCAAGTTTAAAGAGTGGTCTCGGGAGATTATGCATGAGAGGAGGTCATTCTTTGAAGAAAGGTACAAGGTGAAGTGCTTATGGTCCCTCAAAGAATTGGTTCCGGACTACGACCTCTTGAGAGCTTCTTCATCATTTTGGGATACTAGAAGGCATGTCTTTTGCCTTTCTTACAATGAGGTTGTTCCGGCCGTGGAAGAATTTCGGGCTTTGCTTGGTGGCCGGAGGTGGAGGAGATAGCGGTTCCTTTGCACAGGAGGGGCTTCTTTCGTTGACAGATTGTGCAACCTCCTTCATCTTTCCCCGGAGGAAGCGCAAGGTATGATCTGTGGTCCCGATCATTTTGATATTTCCGGTCTCCCTGATAGGTTTAGGGGCTTAGGCTTGCTTGACGATGCCTATTGGGATGCCTTTGCACTTTGCATGTTTGGGACCTTGTTCATGGTCTATTCTTTTGGGATCTGTCATCGGTCTCTGCTTGGATGTAGTCGTTCATTGTCGCTTGGGCAGAGATGTTGTACCTTTGATCTTGGGGAGACTTTCCATGCTCTCGATAGGGCGCTACCGGGAGACGGTATATGCGCGGGGCGGCCCGTTCCTCTTGACTACGTGGGCGATGGAGCGCTTGGGGATTCTTCGGGAAACTCTGATATGATCGAAGCCTTGGACATTCGCCGGGAGAGGGGTTCTTTGTAGATTTTGATGATCGGGGCTCGTGGGAGCGTTGGATGGCTGGTCGCCGGACGAAGATATCGAGATGGTCGGTGCCTTGTTGGCGGGTGGAGACTCGCGAGTGCTTCGGGACGGGTCTCATGTGGTCATGCTTAGGGGCTTTCTCGGTCCGGCTTCTATATTCCGTCCTTGGTTACGAGACGGTTCGGCTTGGAAGCGAGAGTTCCTTTGGAGGACTTTGATGATATAGCCGCGGGGTGGTGGCTCCTGTTTCTATGGATGATCCTTCGGTGTTTTCCTTTCTTTCCCGAGCATGGAGGTATGACGTCTTTCCTCCTCGGGTTATCCTCGAGCGTCAGAGACCGGTGTTCACGACCACTTGGTACCTGGATTGGTACGAGAGGCATTTGGGAGAGACTCGGATGGCTATTTTGAGACGGCGTGAGGCCATTGTGGGTGCGGAGGACACGACGGTTTCGAGGAGGAGGGCCGAGGCGAGGGCCAGCCCTCATGACGGGAGCGGAGACGGCGCGGCCGACTATGAGGCTTATGTCAAGAGACAAGAGAGGAGGACTCCTACTTTACCGGCCGGCTACGGGAGATGAGAGATAACGCTAGGGCTACTAAGGCCCTGACGGAGGTTTGATAGATCCTGTTCCTATACCGAGCTTGGTAGGAGGAAGGCCGACATTTTCTGTTCGGAAGAAGAAGACTCGAAGGGGAAGAAGAGGGGAGAGGCCGATGCGAGTGGCTTGGAGTGACCTTGAGGTTTCCGAGTATCCCTTTCTTGTCATGGCGAGACACATTAGTTTGATTATGTATCTTAATTTCTTTTAGCGAGGTTGCCGGTTGTAGGAATGAATCGGGCTTAGACTCATCAAAAAGTTTTTAACTTGTAATGAATATTTGAATTGCTTGAGTTTTCGAGACGCTTTCATGGTATCGATCAATTGTATTGATGTCGAGTATGACTTTTATTTGTGTTTTAGACCGAACCGTTTCCATTTGCCTACGTTCCCCTCATTTTGAGGAGCTCGGGTCTTCGTAGTTCAACCGGTCGATTTTTTTTTTTTTTTTTTTTGTTTGTTTTTTTTTTGTTTTGTTTTTTTTTTTTTTTTGTTTTTTTGGTGCAACCTGTTTTTACCTAGGCCGCCCTTTTCGGGTTTTCAACCTAGTTGGGTATTACTCTTTTAGCACTCTTTTTTTTTTTTTTGACTCGGTGTTTTACGCGTAGTATCTGCGCGGCTTGTCACCATTCATGGATGTACAAAGGGATTTCCGTCGAGGTCTGCAAGTTGCATGGCTCCTCAGGAGAAGATCTTTTGGACGATGTATGGCCCGACCCGACGAGGCTCCCATTTGCCCGGCGGGTTGATACGGACAGGGGCTTCTCTTTCAAAACGAGATCACCTTCTCGGATCTCCCGATGCTTTACTTTCTTGTCGAAGGCTCACGGCCATTCTTCCTTGGTAGGCTCGGATATGTTCCATTGCCTTTAATCGGCGCTCATCTAGTAGGGCCAATTCATCATGGCGACTTTGGAGCCATTCGACCTCGTTGATACGGCTTTCCAACAACACACGGAGTGAGGGATTTCTAGCTCGATTGGGAGTACGGCTTCCATTCCGTATGTGAGGGCAAACGGTGTTTCCCCGGTTGCCGTTCGGCGATGTTACGTAGCCCCGAGTGCCGGGTGTAGCTTCTCGGGCCAATCTACGCCTCGGACGGCCATTTTCCGGATGATGTTTTCCAAAGTCTTGTTTCTTTGCCTCGGCGGCTCCGTTGGTTTGGGGCACTGTAAGGAGATGACTTGTGACGGGTTATTCGAATTACGCGGCGGCCTTTCACATTCCCCTTCGAAGTGGGATCCATTATACGAGATGATTTCGGTGGCACCCGTATCGGCATATGATGTTCTCTTTGATGAAGAGGGCTACTTTTCTTGAGTTGAGGATTTTGTAGGATTTCGTAAGGCATCCTTTCCGGTTCCTTGAAGAAATCACCAATCTGCGTCTCTTTAGGCTCTTCCGCGGTTCCCAGATTCACACTCGTCAAAATCTCTTCGGCGGCTTGGGCTCGATTTTCCTCTTTCAGGACAACTTTGCTTAAAGATTCTTTTTTTTGTTTTATTTTTTTGTTTAATGTGTACGCTTCTTTATCTAATGAATTATTATTAAATGTTTTTTTATTAATTAATTCATCATTAGTTAAAGTGGCAATCAAGGGATACTCGGAAAGGTCATTTCATTGAGAACGAAAAGGAAGTACGGCATTTGCTACGAGACTCGTAGTCTTTAGGCGTAAGGCCATTGGACGAACCTAGAGACTCGACCTTAACAATGAGAGACTCGGAGGACTCTTCCTAGGTTGACACAAAGGGACGGGGAGACCAATCCGAGGCTTGGTGATCATTTGTTCTTTGGTCGCGGACGGGCTTGAGAGAGTTTCCCGATTCTTTAATGGCATTCTTGTCGGTGACCTCCCGACTCGGGAATTATACTTTGCTCCTTCCTCGATTGTCGCTACCATTTCTTTGGTAGCTGAAATCAATCGGAGTCGGCACTGGATCTCTTCCCGAATAAGCTGTTGCATAATCGGACCATCCCGATCATACGAAAAGACTTACGTGGCTTTGGCTTTCGGCACGTTCAATTCAAACTCGGGTTTCGGACCTTCTGGGCGTAGGAATTGTGGTTGTGAGTTTCTCGAAGCTGTTCCACTAGGCTTGGCACGCCTTTGAAGGTGTACTCACTTCTCATGGTAGTGGTAGCCCGGGTATCTTGGGTAGGTCCGGGAACATTACGCGGACCGGGTTAGCTTTGGCTCCCACTGAACTTGTTGAGGCTATCCACAGCTTCGGCCACCCTTACAGTAGGAGTGGGCTGCTGTGATGTTACCCGGTTGTGTGGGACCCTTTACAAAGTAGTCGGCCAAATTAGGGCTGAAGGGGAGAGATTTAGGGTCGTCGGCCAGGACCCTTCTGTGGCGGCTTCAAATCTTTTTCCTTTTGCGGTGTCAGCTGAGGAGGCCTCATATCCCGGGCCGTGGCGAGTTTTACTGTCCTTTCACCTCGATGAGTTTGTGAGTTCCTTGTTGGTGCTTCCCCGAGACCGAGGCCGGGTAGATAGCTCATCTTTCTCATCATTTTCAAGACCGGTGGGATTTTATCCGGGTGATTGTCGGATCTATGTTGCAAACTTGGGCCTTTGGAGGCTCGGCCAGTGAAGCCGGTTAGCATGAGACCTTCCTCGTCATGTTTGATTTCCAGAATAGGTATTCCACTGTGTCCGTGCCCTCCGAGGTGACTAAATCCCCGTAAATGGTCGTCGGGTCCCCATTCGAGGCAATTTCACACCTTTGGTGGAGGCTTGAGGCGACCCCCTTGACTGGTGCGGCCAAGGTCTTCCCGATAAAGCATTAAAAGTGATCGGGATGTCGATAACACGGAATTCCACAGGTATCAATTTCTGTCCAAACCGAGAGGTCCAAGGTAGCAACTCGAGGGTGCTCGAGATGTCGAGTCGTAAGCTTTGGCTGTGAGGGAGGAAGGCTTCAAGTACGTAGTCTTGATATCAAGCGGAGCTCATGATCTTTGCCGGAGAATGTTCATTAGGACCCGTTATCAACCAGGACCCGAGGAGGCGTCGTTCATCCAATTGGGTGTGATGAAGAGAGGCTCGTTATGATCGGCCCCAAATTGAGGGAGGTCGAGATACGTGAAAGTGATTATGTTCCCGTAATGGATGTTTCCAATCAGTGTACCACGTCATCGGGAGTAGCATCGATAGGGACGAGGTGCGGGCTAAGCTTTCTTCCGGCTTTAGCTTGTGGGGATAGGATGAGGTGAGCGGGGACCATAGAGAGATGTTGGCTGTGTTTGCTTCAAGCCCAGGTGAGCACGGGGTCCTCCTTTTCGGGGTCGGGAGCTTGGTGTCTTAGCGTAGGGCGGCGATTCTCCCAGTGCTTGATACGTGGCCTTCTTATACGCCTTGGGATTCCCTTGGAAGATTTGCCGGATCGGGTCAACGGGTTAACTTCCTCATCGGTTGCTTCTTGACTAGATTTCTTCAATCTTGCTAAGGTCGACGGGGAGCCTTTTTGGCTATCGGCCCTTTGGTTACGACGGAGTCTAGCAACGGTGAGGGTGAGTCTGCGGCTCCTTCTGGGCGGCTCTTATGGCCCTTCCCAAGTCACGAGGCCTTTGAGTGCAGGGTTGTGTTGTTGCCCCTTGGATGGCCCGCGAGCTAGGGCGTCCTCCGATTCGCTCTCATAGCTTTGCCTTGCTCATAGTTATCATACAACAAGAGTCGCTATTGTCGGGACTCGGCGGCTTTTCGATCTCATCCCGGTATAGTGCGGCCATTACGGTTCCTTTTACGTAATACTCGAGTTGGAGATGATTATAGCATTACGTGTGGGAGGCGCATCCGATATCATGCCGGTTTCTAGGACTTCTCGAAAGGCGACATACATTCGGGGAAGGTGACCTCTTCTTGGGTAACCACGACAAGGAGTGTTACTTTGTTACGGGTGGATTTGATCTAACCATGGTTATTTTCTCATTTGGGCGGATGGGAGTTAGTTTCCCTCTCTCTATCGAGATCTTCGACTATCGGCTGGATCGGACGCACGAAAACCCTTTCCCCAAAGCATGGTAGGCGGTGTTGAATTCTAAGACATCCACGTGCTCGAGATCCGGGAAACTTCATGGCCTTCATGTCCTCGGTTTCATATTCGTCTTCCGAAGTGTCTTCGTCGTCGCTTCTTGACAACCAACCATTGTGCACGGCTCCCGTGGGCTCATTTACGGCATGATTGTTCCAGTTGTTTTCGGATGCGGGCCTCGGTTGACTCTTCGCTCTCGTCATCATCATCGTCGTTCTTTGTCATTGGAATCATCTTCCCATACTAGCGGGATTTCGGTGAGAGGGAACGCCGATCAAACCCGTTAGGGAATATGGGTGCGTGCGGCCGCGAAATTGTCATATGCTCCCATTCCCGGAAGTGGTAGATGCGACTCGGCTTCTCCTCCCGAAGCTGCGGGGGAAGAGTGAGAGGGTGGCACGTATTTGACACCGGGCGAGAATGTAGAAGGATTCTTCCTCCTCGATTCTTCGGTTTCTTTGCCTTCGGGATCGTATTCGACTTCTCCAATAGCCGGTTTGCGAAGTGTACTAGCTCCGAGATGTTCTTCGGCTTCTTTGCTAATAAGCCCCAGTACGGGCGCCCGCCTGAAGCTTTCTTGCTCAATCTTTCTTGGCTGCTCTAACCATCTTGTGTAAATGGTTCTTTCATGTTTTGACCGGAACAGCCCCGGCTCTTGATATCGGTTTTCCCTTCATCAGAAATAGCGGGCCTCGTATTTTTGCAAGGAGTCTCGACATGAGACCAAGGTGGGTTGATTCGTTCGATATCCTCAAGGGCGAGGGGAATCCGAATTCGGGATCCTCGACGAGGTTGGCCACGGGTATTTGGGGACCTTCATCGGCATCTTCTGGGCATGCGAAGATTCTCCGCATTCAATCATATTCACACGATTATGGTTCCTTGGCGAGAGGATTTTTGGCTGTATTAGGCCCTTCGGGGCCTTCCAACTTTCCTTGCTCTATCAATCCTGGATTGCCTTCTTGAGTGAAGCAATTATGCATTAGATGTCCATGGGCTTGATGAAAAGCACAATATTTTGTAGTATCCACGGGAGCATTCGGATTTACGGGTTGGAAATTCTCCAAAGGCCGCGGCAAGCCTTCTTTCACCGAGTCCCCTAAAGATGTCATTCGAGAGGCATTCCAAAGTTTTCGAGGTTCATGACCCGTGGTGCAGGCTCGGCTGGTTTTACGGGAGCAAAAGGAGTTGTGTTATTGCATTCTGTCCCGCATAGTTAATCATCTCTTTGCCTTTAGCGGGAGCTTGAGGGCGGTGTTTGCGGGAGGAGCCCGATATACGTAGCGGGTGCGGCGGCCGGTTCTTGATTGTAAGCTTTTTCAAACTTAGGCTGCGAGTTAACCATGGCCCGTAAGTCGAGTACGGGAAGTGGCGAGGAGGCTCTCGAGATGCGGTTTCGAACATGGCGGAAGATGTCCGGTTGTTCCTCTTCGGAAGGAGGGATGGCCATTTCGGCGAGTTTCGAGATTCCACCGCTTGTAAAAGTCCCCAACATTCTCATCGGGACTGCCTTTGTTGTTTGCGGAGTCAACTCTATTTGTTTCCCATTCCAAGTTGGCCTTATACTTTTACGTGAAGGCATTAGTGATCTGGTCCCACGTAGTCACGGCTTCGGGTTTTAAACGAAAGAACCACTTTAAGGCCTTGGACTTCAAAGATAGGCGAAATAGTCGGCTAGCTGGCGATTGGTGCATCCTTTGGCCTTCATCGCCAAGGTATATGTGTCCAAATGGGTTTCGGGCATGCGGTACCATCAAAGAGGTCTAGATTTGGCATCACGAATTTGTGGGGCGAGAGGAACAATGGAGTCGGGTCCGTAGGCCGGAAGGCGGATTTCTTAGCGGTCGGCTCGGCGATCTGCGCTTTCATTTCCTTGTGTTGCTCCATGAACCGGGCCGGATGAGGGTCTTGTGGCGGAGCTATGACATTCAAGCTAGTGGCTGAGTTAGAGAGAGGAGCTACCACTGGCGGCAGACGGGTGGAGGGAACGGCCGATCCGGGGACGTAGGGGAAAACCTGTCCGTGGCCCAAATTACCCGGGGGAGCATGAGTAGGAGCACAGGCGAAGGGATAGAACCTTGCGGCTTGCTTTGTTGATTTTCAAGCGGCAAAGTAGGGGGAGGTAGTCCTGCTGTGGCCGGATAGCTTGGATTTCAGTGGGGCCCATAAGTAGGCTTAGGTGCGAGCTGCTTGTCCACATTTGTTGAAATGCATGGGTGGGCGAGGCGATGGTGTATAACACAGGGGAATGCTGCGGTCTGGTGATTCGGATGACAGGATGGAGGCTTGGTAACCCATAGAAGTCGAGTGAGGACGGCAGTTTGTGTGAGGAGCGGTGAACTAGTACTATTACGAGGAGGGGCTCTGGCGTGGCCCCGAGAACCAAGGCGTGGCGGCATTAAAATCTTGTAGGCTATTCTTTGTGAAGGTCCGGATTGATCGGTTCCGGCGAGATGGCATTCCAATTTGTTGGGGCATTAGAGATAACCCCAACCATGAGAAGACATTCAAAATCTTGACTTTGTCCCAGCGAGGAGCGTGAGCGATTTGTGCCGTCGGGCTGCGCGGATCCGGTGGCACGTGGTTGGGGATCTGGGCGGACCCGAAGGCCGAGGAGCATGGGTTACGGTAGTGGTACCATAGGAGGTGGGTGGTGGCATCACTGAGTAGTCGGGCGGCGAGAGTGGGATTGGCATCCTCGTCTTCTTCCACGGTGAAGGTGCCATCGGGATTGAGGTGGCGGCCAAACCGTGGCTCTTGATAGCCTCCATAAGGCTGTTCAGTTGTGCTTCTGTCGTAACCTCATTTGTTACGCTAGCGGATTCCCTTTGTTGTTACGTACGAGGGTCCGGGAGGCGGAGTGACGTTGTCCCCATCATTACCGGCGATGCGGACATTACGAAACCCGGAGTCGGAACAAACGGTGAAGCGATGACGCGCTTGACTCTTCCCAACTAATCAAACGATGACCCGGTGTCGGAACCAACCTTTGTGAGGAGGCTGCGGGGGAAAGACACGAGGGTTCAGATGTCTAGGAATTGAAGGAGGGTAAGTGTTTGGGCTTTGGGCTCATGCAACATGCGGTTATTTGTTCACGTTTACTTAAAACATGTTTTATTAACCTAATCGGTTGGAAAAGATTGCTCTTCTTTTTCGCAAACTACTCTGGATCCTGGATCAGTGGGCCCCGTCACTACGTCTATAAGCCCCTCGTATTCCACCTGTATTTCGACCTCCCGGGGTGGACAGCCCCGGGCGAGGGTCCTATAGGGCAAGCGGGTCCCACCGACCGAAAGAAAACGATCCTAAAAGTCGGCGGGTAATCGAGTCTTAACGAGCATTCGATGTAAATTACGGACAAAGCGACGTCAAAGTCAAGATCATGTCAGGGGCTCGACGAAAAGTCGGCATGATTTGGGCGATAAGCGTCCATGATTGATCTTGACTTGTCGTCGGTTAGGCCGTAATTAGGCATGGAATAATCATTAATCCTTGATGACTCGGTGTCAATCTTTGGGAGTCGGTGTATAATTTGTGCCGATCGAGCCGAAGTCAAGGCGCCGGTCAATATCTTGGTCAAAGTCTGCGGCGAAAAACCGGCGAGCTTCGGCGATTAGGGTCCCCGAAAGATATTGAGTCGGTATGCCGACAAAGGCTTGAAAGGAAAGGTCTATACACGAGACGGGGCATGACACGGACCAAACTAAAAACCAAGCGGGTCTCGGACAAAGTGTGTCACGGACAAGTGCATGGTCGACACGAGGCTCCATGGGATGTTTGGGTAGTCACCGTGCTTGCACCGAGAGGCGTAATAAGACCAAACGGGCCGCGACAAGGATTTCCCGGGTTAGGGACGTAGTGTGCGGTGTACGGTCACGTGCGCGTAGTGTGCAAGCGATCTATTTTCCTTTTACGAGTAAAATAGAAATTTTTTTATGTGTCTTAAAAATATGATGCATGATTTTTTTTTTTGAAAATTTTCTTTTTTTTTTGAAAAATTTTTTTTTGAAAGTTTTTTTTTTGAATTTTTTTTTGAAATTTAATGAACACATAAGCACATAAGCACAAAAATTCCGACAGTTAGGGACATGATTCCGACAGTCAAAATTTTGACTTTTTCCGAGGCGGCCAAAACAACACGAAAATGTGCAAAAATCAACACACACAACAAATGATTTTTAAAGCCGGGACGGAAGCTTGACCCTCAAAAGCTTTTTTTTTAAAACGATAATACCGGTACGTGGGATTGTTAAACCACAATTTATCCCCGACTCGTGTTAGGAGGCGATAACGGGAAGTTTAATGGTTTCCACCAATATACCAAATATCATTTTTTTTTAGAAAAAGCTTATTAGTCCCTAGCGGAGTCGCCACTGTGATGATGTGCCATTCGCGGGAAAATTCGATTTTTCGTTTCTTTGAAAACCAAATAAAATCGGAAAACGGAGTCGCCACGCCATTTTTGTTTTAAGGGCCAAAACTTTGAAAAATGCCCGAGATTAGAGATTTGGGTTCGGAGGTCATGTTACACGCCGGGAAGGACGTTAGTGTGCACCCGGAATGCCTCGTAAAACGAGTCTTCCAAGCTGAAAATCATTTGTGTGTGTGTGTGTGTGTTTTGGCCAAAATAAGTTGAAACTCAGAAAAGTAAAAATTGGGAATTCTTTATTAGAATTTGGTCAGATCCCATGATTTTTGGTGTGATTTTTGGGTAGAGTTTTGGTGCTCAAAAGATTTTCGGAAGTTGAAGAGCACTTCTGCCAGAATGAAAAAGGCAGTGGACACTTGATTTTGAAATGGATTTAAGGGCTTCAAAACTTCATAATATGAGAAAACTCAGAGAATGAAAGTTGTTCCAAACACCTCAAATAAGATTTCTGTGAAAGAATTTTTCATTTTTGAGAAGATTTGAGGACTAAAAACCTTCTGGAAATCTCAGATATGAGATCTGGACTCCCAGAGACTGGTGATCTGACCTTCAAAAGAAAATTGGGAAAAGGGAGTTTTACTCACGCAAAAAATAAACTAAAAATATTTATGGAAAGCTCTGGATGTTGGCTACAAAAAGTGTTTTGTAGTCAACACCAAATTCCAAGTTTATCTGTGTCCAAAAATTTGGACCATGGACTGGGGTCTTAAAAAATTGCTACTGGACAGCAACTTCTCAAGAAAGAAAAACATGATTTTAAAGGGGGTTTTGCATCCATGCTTGTCCCCATCTCCCTAGGTTTTGATTATTGATCACTTGACATTTTAGTGGTGAATCAACTATATCAAACCATCCTTGGGGTACATTAGGACTAAGCATTTCATTTGCTTGGGAAGGGGAATTTTATCCTTTGAAAATGAGATTTGATGTATGAAAATGATTTTTTAGGGTTTTGAAAATGTGTTTTCTTTGGAAAAAAGTAAGAACACTTTGAAAATAATGTTGATCCTTGTAGAAGATCATCCATGGAGATGAACTTCCATGGTGATCTTCTTGGATCTAAGACAAGAAGATGAATGAACTACATTTTGTAGCTTGAAAATGCATGCATGGATGAGAGATTTAGAGTAAGAAGAGGGAGGTTATACCTATCTTCTTTGTGTTTTGTAGCTTTGGCTTTGAATGTAAGAGTGTTTGAGGCTTTGAATATGATAGTGAGTGAGTGAGATTTGGGAAGATAATCAAGAGAAAAGAGTGACAATTCAAGGGAATTCTCACTATTTTCTCAAGTATTTTCGCCAAGGTGCAACTGTGAATTGTGTTCTCTCTCTTATTTTTGAGACTGGAGGGCTTAATTTATAGCCCTCTGAAAATGACAAAGGTATCCACGCGGATAGGGTTGTCAGCGTGCACTGTTCATTAATTACAGCTTCAGGCTTTGGACACAAGGAATATTTTTCAAAAAAAATCAAATTAACAGCCAGTTT
This sequence comes from Adenophora triphylla var. japonica, assembly GCA_022495995.1. Lineage (NCBI taxonomy): Eukaryota > Viridiplantae > Streptophyta > Magnoliopsida > Asterales > Campanulaceae > Adenophora > Adenophora triphylla. The sequence goes on from JAFEMH010000782.1 coordinate 421,750, forward strand.
TTGTTCCAGCAGTTTCTATTTTTGGTTTTTGACTATTTCTTTTACTTTTTTTATTCCTTTCCTTGGTTTATCCTTAAATAACAATGCCCACTTTGCCCTTGCTTTGTTAGAAAAGTTAGGAATATTAGAAATTGTTAGGAATGTTATAACTTTCGTTAATTTTCTAACGAAAATTCTAACAAGCTCAAATTGGAGCACTTACACATGAGACTCTTCTCCCTCCGCCTATCTTGCAACCCCATTCCATCAGCCATGTTGTTGGAGCGAGTGACCCTCCTAGCGGGGTGCTCTTGTGGAGTAGGAGGCAAGTTTGCAGTGCGGTTCCCCACACATGCATCAATGTTTTCCCCAACATTTTCGTGCATTGGCTCACTGGAGGCAGTAGAGGTATGTCCATCTTATACCATGTTTGTGATTACGTAACGTTTCAAGGTCTAATGTTCTCATTTCCCGGCAATGGAATCAAACTAATGGCGCAGCAAACAATCCAGATCAGCCTTAGTCCAGCAATAGGTTGATCTCCAGCAACTAGAACCTGAAATCACGAACAAACGACTAGCCGGGGTAGTCTCCGACTATGACCCTCTAGCGTGATGATGAGATGTCGAGTTATATGATGATATAAACTGTATTGAAATGACATAATCTCAAAATAGCCAAGATGTCACTACCTTTTTACGTTGGATGTAGTCTGGTATATATAGTGGTGCCTTATGATTGATAGGAATCCCTTGAATAGCGGAGATAATGTAGGCGTAACGTTCTCCGTGATTGTAGAAGACGGTTATAGATTGAGTAGTAGATAGACGCACGTGTTTATAGGTCGAGGTCGCTTGAGTATTGGAGGTCGACCTGACTTCGTGCCTTGGCTTGGAATGAATTGTACATGTAGATGATCGTATGTCGAACGAAGATAGGTCGGGACCAAGAATGGTCGAAATATAAGCTTGATCGACTGATCTTTATTGTTGGGGTGTAGGAGTTGGAGCATTTGGATTGGCCCATTCACGGGACATGTCTTTCTAATGGTTGAAATGTTGGGCTTTATACGTTAGGCATGCCCCATCACTTTTATTCCGTTCAACCCTTATAGTTATTGAGACGGACTTGGTAATAAAGTAACTAAGAAACTTAATCTTGAACAGATAAAAAAAGAAAGTAAAAACCTTAAAATGGAACGAAAATAGTAAACTTTTATGTGGAAAAACAAAGAATAGTAAAATGTGTAAGTGATGTAAGAACATCCATAATGATAGAGTTGTTATAAGAGTTTTTTATGGTCCCCATATATCACTTTTTCACAAAGCTCAAGACTTTTCACACAATATATGATAGATCTCTTTAACATGGGAAGTGATGAAAATTAATGTTATTGCTATTAAAATGAGCTTTTTAAGAGCTCATTCTATAGAGAGTTACTGTTTAATAAGGAGCTATTACAAAAAAATTACAATGGTAAAGCTTTAGACAGTCTTTTCATAAAATACGGAGATTTCAAAAATCTCCCATTGTGAATGCTTTCAAGTATAAAAAGTGAAATATAAGAGAGGAATTGAAATAGGAAATAGGAAATAGGAAATAGTAAGAGGATAGTGTTGTGAGGATACAAGTGAATCTCATTGATAAAAAAATTAAAAAAAAAAATTATTTCTGTAAATTGTACTCCCTTCATTCCACTTGAGCGGTGACTTTTAGTGAAATTGATGTAACTTTGACCATTAATTTAAATAAAAAATAATGATTCTAATAAAATTCTAAAAATTGTTATTGAAATTATTATTAATCATTACTCTCTCCGTCCTATATCTAAGTACACATTTTGCCATTTTGGGCATCCCAAACCTACGTGCACATTTTCTAAAAGGGAAAAAAATCTTTACTATTCCCTCCACTCATTCTCTCTCCTACATTTTTTTTATACTCACAACACCATTATAATTTACTATTCCTTCCACTCACTCTCTCTCCTATTTTATTTTCACACTCACAACACTTTCAATATAATACTCCCTCCTTAATTTACGTGCAAAACATCAAGTGTACACATAGATATGAGACGGAGGGAGTATACAATAAGAATTTTTTAATTTTTATTAGAATCATTATTTTTTATTTAAATGATTGATCAAACTTATATTAATTTGACTAAAAGTCTCCCCTCACACGGGTGGAGGGAGTAATTTTTAATAAGACAAACATTTTAAAAAATAAAAAAGTAACGTTAAAAATAAAAAAGTAAGCGGGACGGATTAGATGGAGTATTAGACGTGTCCATTTTATAAATCGAACCGGCCAACCGGGAGGTTGAAAACCGGCCAAAACCGGTAAAAACCGGTCAACGGCGGTTAATCGGAACCGGCTAACCGAAATCGGTAATTGGCCGGTTCGGTTAAGGTTTGAAATTTTGAAAAACCGGCCAACCGCCGGTTAACCGCCGGTTTTTGGCTTGCTCGGCCGAGTCATATGAGTTGCTCGGCCGAGCATAACCTTCCAGTAGTGTTAATTTCCAATAACGGTCATGCTCGGCCGAGTCATATGAGTTGCTCGGCCGAGCAGAACGCCAGAACTCATTCCAACGGCTACTTTTTCAAACTAGCCGTTATGTTTACCACCACCAACACCACTACAACTATCAATACCACCACCACCACCACTACTACCACTACTACTACCATTCCTACTAGTCTACACCACCACCACCATAACCACCACTACTACCGCTACCACTACCACCACCACTACTACCACCACCACTACTACCACCACCACCACTACTACTACTACTACCGCTACTACTACTATCACCACCACTACTACCAGTCTACCACTACTACTACCACTCCTACTAGTCTACACCACCACCACCATCACCACCACTACTATCGCTACCACTACCACCACCACCACCACTACCACCACCACTACTATCACCACCACTACTACTACTACTACTACTACTACCACTACTACTACTATCACCACCACTACTACCACTACTACTACCACTCCTACCAATACCACTCCTACCAGTCTACACCACCACTACTACCACCACCAGCACTACTACTATCACTCCTACTACTACCACCACCACTACTACTAGTCTACATCACCACCATCACCATTCACCACCACCACCACTACTATTACCACTACTACTATTACCACCACCACCACTACCGCTACTACCACTACTACTACCACTCCTACCGGCTACCACTACCACTCCTATCAATACCACTAGGTCCACAACTACCAGTCTACCACCACCACCATCACCACCACCACTCCTACCAATACCCTCGTTGTAATTGTATTTTAATTAATAAAATTTAAGGGTACCGTCGCTTTTTTCTTTTATATACTTCCGTTTCTTTTAAAAAAGTTAAGTTTTATTTCTTTCAAAATTCATAACTTTTTTTATAAACCTTTTTTCAAAAAATGTATGTAGATAACTTAGGTTTAAAATAGTCTTATCTATCCAAAAAAAAAAATTGAAAAAAATTAAAAGTTAATTTTTTTCAAAAAATCGTTAACTTTCATTTCTTTAAAAATTCATAACTTTTTTTATAAACCTTTTTGTAAAAAATGTATGTAGTAAACTTAAGTTTAAAATAGTCTTATCTATCCAAAAAAAAATTGAAAAAAAATAAAATTAATATACTACATACAAAGTTAACGAAATCTGTTAAAAAATTAACTGAAAAATGATATGCTCGGCCGAGCACTACTATATGACTCGGCCGAGCAACCCTCAACCCCTAAACCCTAAAAGGGTTGCTCGGCCGAGCAACACCAAAGACTCGGCCGAGCAACCCTCAAACCCTAAACCCTAAAAGGGTTGCTCGATCGAGCAACATCAAGGACTCGGCCGAGCAGATCCAAACCGTCAAACCGGAGGTTAACCGGATAACCGTTAAAACCGTAAACCGCCTAAACCGTAACCGGTTTAGCCGGTTAGGCGGTTCGGTTCCGGTTTGGATTTTGGGGCTTAAAAACCGCCGGTTGAAAACCGGCTAACCGGCGGTTTTCACAACCGGCCGGAGTATAAAGAAGTTGGATGGAGTAATGCACTACTGTCTAATGTCTTACTACGGCACCGCGATTCAGCTAAATGCGCATCCCGGCATCCAGAATCATCGACAACAGAGCAGCAGAACAGATCACTTTATACCTCCTTCAAACCTGCACCACATTCCTTAACCTCACCCAAATCCAATCCCACATCCTCAAATCCGGTCTCCAAAACAACCCTCTAGTTCTTACTAAATTCACTTCCAAATCATCCGATCTCAATGCCATAGACTACGCTTCTTCCTTCCTATTTTCTCCCAAGGCCGAAACCCATTTCTATGATGCTTTCCTTTACAATACTGTCATTAGATCTTATGCACAAACCGCTTCCTTGAAGCACAATGCTGTTGTTTATTATAAATTTATGCTTTTGCATGATGTTTTGCCTAATAAGTATACATACCCATTTGTTCTCAAGGCCTGTGCTGGTCTTTGGAGGTTGAATTTAGGTCAGCAGATTCACGGGTCTGTATTGAAATTCGGGTTTGGTTGTGATTCTCATGTGTTGAATACTATGGTTCATATGTATTGTTGTTGTGGTGATGGGATTGGGTTTGCGCGGAAGGTGTTTGATGAAATGCCGAAGTGGGATTCTGTGTGTTGGAGTGCTATGATTGGTGGGTATGTCAAGTTGGGTATGTCGGGTAATGCGGTTGAGTTGTTTAGAGAAATGCAGGTTGCTGGTGTTAGGCCTGATGAGATTACTATGGTTTCGGTTTTGTCTGCTTGTAGTGATTTGGGTGCATTGGAGCTTGGGAAGTGGGTTGAGGCTTATGTGGATAAGGAAAAAGTTTCGAAAAGTGTGGAGCTTTGTAATGCGCTTATTGACATGTTTGCAAAATGTGGTGATGTTGATAAAGCGTTGAGATTGTTTAGGGAAATGAGTGAGAAGACAATTGTTTCATGGACTTCTGTGATTGTTGGAATGGCAATGCATGGTCGTGGGTTGGAGGCTGCTTCCTTGTTTGAAGAGATGAAAGGAGAAGAGATTTTGCCTGATGATGTTGCTTTCATTGGATTGCTTACTGCTTGTAGTCATTCTGGGCTGGTTGGAGAAGGTAAAAAATACTTCCATTCCATGAATAAAGATTTTGGGATGGTGCCTAAGATAGAACATTATGGTTGCATGGTGGATCTGTTCAGTAGGGCTGGACTAGTCAGAGAGGCATTAGAGTTTGTTAAGAAAATGCCCATTGAGCCAAATCCAGTAATATGGAGAACATTAACCTCTGCTTGCCGTATCCATGGTGAGCTAACTCTTGGTGAAAGCATTACGAAACAGCTGATAAAAAATGAACCCATGCACGAGGCTAATTATGTCATGCTATCGAATATTTATGCCAAAAAATCCAACTGGGAAAAGAAAATTAAGATTAGGGAAGTAATGGGCGAGAAGGGAATAAGAAAAGTACCCGGAAGTACAATGTTGGAGCTGGACAGCAAAATTTATGAGTTTGTTTCTGGAGACAGATCACATGATAATTACAAGGAGGTTCACGGGATGATTGATGAGATGGCAAGGGAGATGAAGAGGGCTGGGTATGTTCCTACTACATCAGAGGTGTTAATTGATGTTAATGAAGAAGATAAAGAGGATGCTTTAAATAGGCATAGTGAAAAGTTGGCCATTGCTTTTGCTCTTTTGAAGACACCACCTGGAACAACTATAAGGATTGTGAAGAATCTACGAGTTTGTGAGGATTGTCATTCTGCCACCAAGTTCATCTCTAAAATATATGATCGGGATATAATAGTGAGGGACAGAAACCGTTTTCACCATTTTAAAGATGGTCTATGCTCATGTAAAGACTTTTGGTAATAAAACTGGTGACATCATTTCCTAAATCAGCAGCGTAGAAATGAACTTGAAGAAAAGTGATTTGGCAGTCCTTGATGCAATTGCATTGGGCAAAAGCTACCAATTGATGTGGTAATTACTTTCTGTCGCAATCTCTTCTTTGTTGAGGCCCTTTTGAGCCTTCTGTTACTATTAGATACTCTGTCCCTAAATGATTGTCCAAATTCAAGAAATTTTGGTCCCAAAATGAACGTCTTTTTTGTAAAAAAAAAAAAAAAAAAACTGTCCATATATGCTTTTTGATCAATTTTTTGGCTATTCATTTTATTATACCTTCCAAAAATATGAATCTAGCTAAAATTGCAGCAGAATTCCTCCTAGTTTACGTCAGTGGTTCTGATGATCTTTCAATGCAGATTTCAAACTGCAAAATTATACCTTCCAAAACTGATAAGCACTAAAAAAATACACACGTATCTTTACCGTTGTAAAGTATCCGTTGCCTTTAGGGACTCAGTTTGTAACTAGGAATGCAACATTGTATAAACAGGTAGGAGGTGGATATAGTTTTCTCCAAACAAGAATATGTAGAGCTTTCTAGTTATCCAAGAACTAGTATTTGTTTTTTTTTTTTTTTTTTATTTTTTAATCCTCCCTCTCCATCTGTTTTGAAATAAATCTTCAAAAAATAATGGATCAATTTTCTCTTAAAAATAAAAAGTAATTTTTTAAAAAATAAAAAGAAATCGAATAGTTGTTTTGGGACAGGAGGAAATAGTATTCGTACAACATTTAGGGCGTGCTCCCAGAGTTTTGAAATTCGAATAGTTGTTTTGGGACAGGAGGAAATAATACTCGAGATTTTTAAGGAGGGAATTAAATGGAAAGAGAAGGAAAAATTTTAAAATTTTCTCACCTACACAATCCTCCCAAAAGTGAGAGTAATCCAAACGAAAAAAAAAAAAAAAATTATAAACCAATTTTACCCTTAAATAGGGGTGTAAGTGGTTCGGTTCAAACCGCGGTTTGAGACCGAACCAAACCAAACCATGCGGTTTGGTTAGGTTTTCAAGTATGAATGGTTCGGTTCGGTCTCAAATATTAGCAAATCACATGATTCGGTTTGGTTTGTGGTCTGACCCTTCCAAACCAAACTAAACCGAACCAAACCAAATCAAACCGCGGTTTGAGACCGCGAGACCGAACCACCAAACCGAACCGCGAGACCAAACCGCCAAACCGAATCACATTACTGTTGTGGGCATTTTTTGACATGACGACATCTTCAGTTGATCCTGCATAACGAGATGTCATTACACTGTAAGTATTGTTTTAAATATTTACTTGTCCAATATTTCCTAATATTATTATTCTTATTTTTCAGTAATTAAGAGAGGAATGCGGAAACAACCTTCAAGCACGTTCAACAGACCTTCAAACGGCTAGGGCGACTTGGTCTCACGGAGGTTGAAAAGATAAACCACAATCTTAGAGATTGTAGGAACCATATTTGACTCTTTCTTAGTTACTTGTATTTAAGGGGAAATGGAGACGGAAAATGACACTCATGCTCATACGCACACACTTTACACACAAACTCTTGTAATCCTCTCCATTATCTTCCGAAGTTGTAATTGTGATCATTATAGTGGAACCTTTAAGGTTGGAGACCTAACTCCCGGGGTTTTTTCCAAAGAGGTTATCACCTCCAAGGTTTTCCTCGTTAACAAATCGCGTTGTCATTGTCTCGTTTTTCATTTTCTTGTTCCATATAATCGAATTCCATAGTTCCCTCCTTATTATTCAATCCACACACTAAACATAGTTAAGATTCTACTCTATTGTTTTTTCTACCAAAACAATTTGGCGCCCACCGAGGGCCTCGTGGTTTATCGGTTATTTGAAACATTTCCTAATCGAATTCACTATGTACGCACCCACCAATGTGTCCACCGCCGGCAAAGGTCCCACCGTTGTTCCCACATCGAGGTAGAACCGGCTTGTTACCACCGCCTCCTCGGACCGGATCTCGGCCCGGCTCAACCTACGAAGACTCCACAAAAGGGGGCGACCTCTTCCAATGCGGATGTGACATCCGGAGTATCCTAACCGAGTTGAATCAAAGGTTGGACCAAAGCAAGATAACAATTCGAAGGTGTTGACCAATTCCATGATTAAGATGCAGAAAGACCAACAACTCATAGCATCTCGGCTTGAAAACATATCACCGGCTGCGCAAGGGTTCTCAACTTTGACAACTCCAGGAGGATCTACATTTCGAGAATGAATTCATTCCAATGGGCAATCCTCCTCCGTGACATCTTTCATGATGTCAACATCTTTGCCAGGGACACCCCTTTGACACCATCTTCTGCGGGATTCACTCCATTCATCCCATTTATAGGCAAGGCTAGCTCGTCACGACTACTACGGACAACTACGGTTTGCTTAATAATCTTTTCAATAATAATAATTTCAATCGTATTCCTATGGCCGACCCTTTGCAGGGAAACCCACTAGCTAAACGGATGCGGGATCTCGGAGAATTAGTAATGAACGTGCAGTGTGACTCCTCCAATTCAACCAAGAACGCAAAACCGCTACACCGCCCTTGGTTTGTCCCGGCAATTGCAAATGTCGACATACCGAAGCGCTTGATGTACCATCTATGAAGTTGTACGACGGCACCACGGACCCGGAGGAGCACGTGGCACACTATCAAGAAAAGATGGACATAATCCATATTCCACTTCAATTCAGGGAGGCTTGCTTATGCGGGATTTGGATCCACCTTATACGGACCGGCTCTCAAATGGTTGATTAGGCAACCCCTAGGTTCAATTGGTTCATACGCCCGGCTCATCAACATGTTCTATAACCAATTCTCATGCGATCGACAATTTGAAAGGTTGACAAGTGACCTTTACAATGTAACTCGGCGGCTAATGAAACCACTAAAGGATTACGTCCACCGGTTCAATAAAGAGGTCTTGGAAATTCCCAATCTTGACATGTCGGACCACGAAGCATTCAAAATGGGGTTGAAGAAAGATTCGCGGTATTACCAAGATTTGGTAATGACTCCTTATGCGGGTGGAGGAAGTCGGGAGCGGGGCATTGAGATTCATAAGACGGAGGAAGATGAGCTGCGAAGATCAAAGTCATCATCCAAGACGTCGACATATGACCATCCCGATAGAAAGACCGAGATCGTCCCATCGCGAAACAACCGTCCCAATCCTTATCCGAGAATTGACACTAGCAAAATTAATTCAATAGACGGTGAGGATGAAGATAATGATAATGTGCCTAACATTTCGATTATTGTTTTTACGGTTGATATTTCAGTGTACTTTGCGCAATGGGCAACTGGGAGACAAAGCCGGATGGCCAAAGAAAACGGACAAAACCACGGGATGGCGTGACAAATCAAAATGGTGTGCTTACCATGAAGACTTTGGGCATGTTCTTGAAGACTCGCATCGCGTTAAGAAAGGAGATCGGTTACTTGCTCTCGAAAGGACATCTTAAGGAGTTTGTTGGGATCCGAGAAGAAGAAAGTGAAAGTCTGAAGCTCCTCATGAAGCTGAAAGACCGGTTTCTCCCCAGCATCAACAAAGGTGATCAACTTCATTAGTGGAGGCTCGTAAATATGTGGAACATCCTATTACGCCGCAAAACGACATGCTAAGGAGTCAAAAGATGAAAAGCCGCAGAGACGGCCCGGGATGTCGATACCTTGCCCGGACCCAATTGTCTTTGATGAAAGTGATCGTGATAACTTGCTTTGGAACCCCATCATGACGGTCTGGTCATTTCCTTGCGAGATCGCCCACTGTACCATACGACGTATTACGGTAGATGGGGGCGGCTCCGTCAATCTTATTATGTTGGGTACCCTTAAAGAAATGAACATCCCGGAATCGGAGATTGTCAAAAATCTTCGATCTTTGGTAGGCTTCGGTGGCGAAGTCAAAGAAACAAAGTGGGGAGATAAAGCTTCCAATATACTCGAAAGGGCCTCGGCAGGTGGAACGGTTTTGTGTAATTGATTGCGCAACATCTTACAATGTAATTCTTGGAAGACCGTGGATTCATGGAATGAAGGCCGTACCCTCCACTTACCATCAATGTGTGAAGTTTCCAACACCTTGGGGTGTCGCTAAGATTTACAAAGTGATCAACGGTGGCCAAGGAATGTTACTGAAAACTTCAATGAAGGCGTCTACATCTCCAAAACAAGCATAGCAATTACCGAAGAAAGTACGTGAAGTCACTGGAAGCTAAGGAGGATGATGTGAAAGAAGTATTGTTAGATCCTTCCAACCCGGACATCAAAGTACTTATTGGCACCGACATATCGTCGGATATAGAGGAGAAGCTTGTGAACCTATTAAGAAGCAAAATAAAAAGTTTCGCTTGGAAACATGATGACATGACCGGCATTAGCAAAGATGTCATCACTCACAAACTTAACATAGATCCCGGCTTCAAACCGGTGCACCGAAACGTAGAAAGTTTGCGTAAACCGTAAATCGGATCATCAAGGAGGAGGTAGAGCGCTTACTCAAAGCCAACATGATACGAGAGGTCGATTATCCAAGATGGTTGGCAAATGTGGTTGTGGTAGAGAAGAGAAACGGGAAATGGCGAGTTTGCGTCGACTTCACCGACTTAAATAAGGCACACTGCCCAAAAGATCCTTTCCCTTTGCCGCACATAGATTCATTAGTTGATGCCACCTCGGGTCACGAACTCCTCACATTCATGGACGCGTCCTCGGGATTTCAACAAATTCGAGATGGGACCATCGACCAAGAAGACACCGCCTTCATAACCCCCTCGGGTATTTATTGTTATATTGCCATGCCTTTTGGACTAAAAAATGCGGGTGCAACGTATCAAAGGCTCGTCAACAAGATGTTTAAGGATCGGATTGGGGACACAATGGAGGTATACATCGACGACATGGTTGTTAAGTCTAAGAAGGCCGAGGACCACATTAGCAATCTCTCTCAAGCCTTTGACATCTTGGATTGTTTCAATATGAAACTTAATCCGGCTAAATGCAACTTCGGAATGAAAGCCGGCAAGTTTTTGGGCTATATGGTCACTAAAAGAGGCATTGAAGCCGCCAGAACAAATACGCGCCATTCTCAACCTGTCATCACCTCAATCTGTCAAGGACGTCCAAAGACTAACGGGAAAAATTGCCGCACTCACTAGATTCATTTCAAAATCCTCGGATCGATGCAAACCTTTCTACGACATCTTAAGAAAGAACAAAAAGTTTCAATGGGAGGACCAACATGAAAAAGCTTTTCGGGAACTCAAAACTTACTTGTCGACACCTCCCTTATTGGCCAAACCTCGGATAGAAGAACATCTTTACATCTACCTAGCAAGATCCGAAGGCGCTGTAAGTGCGATCTTGATAACGTAACGAGATGGCAATCGGCAACCCATCTACTATATAAGTAAGACACTCTTAGAGATCTTTGAGACCGGGTATTCTCATTTACAAAAATTAATTTTAGCTTTGATAAGCTGCTTCGTTAAATTAAGGCACTATTTTGAAACACATACTATTATTGTACGCACTAACTATCCTATTAAGAATGTCATGAGAAAACCAGAGATGTCGGGTCGAATGGCGAAATGGTCTGTACGATTAAGCACATACGACATCAAGTACGAGCCTAGAACTGCAATAAAATCTCAAGCCCACTGGCGAGATTTTGTGGCGATTTCGATCCAACCCTACAACAAGAGGTGGAATTGGAAGTACGGCAACTTCAAGATGATGACATTCTAAAAATTTGGAATCTCTACACGGACGGTGCTTCCAACATGAGAGGTACAGTCTTGGAGTTGTACTAAAATCGCCACAAGGGGACATAATACCACAATCTATCGATTGCGGCTTCAAGGCTACCAACAATGAAGAAGAGTACGAGGCACTTATCGCGGGTTTAACAAAGAGCCCAAGACTTAGATGTCAAGCATATCCGGGTGTTCATGGATTCATTACTAATTGTTAATCAATACAATGGGTCCTACGTCGCGAAAAATGCTAAAATGACGACATATTTGGAAATTGTAAAAATTATTTCGGCCAAATTCAAAACATTTTCCTTGGAACAAATCCCGCGAGAAGAAAATTCTCAAGCCGATGCTTTGGCAAATTTGGGTTCGGCCTTCAAAAGCTTCTCACAAACCAATATCCCAATCGTGCATGTTGACATCCCAAAGCAATTGACAATCTCGAGATGTTCGTCCTAGATGTTGACATACCTTCCTCTCTGCATCAACCTCTTGGACAGCCCCTATTATCAAGTATCTCTTAGATGATACGATCCCGAGTTGAGGAGAAGAATGCGAGAGCCTTCGGGGTAAGAGTATCTAAATATGTACTTATTGATAATCTCTTGTTTAGAAAATCTGTGCAGTCACTACTTAAGGTGTCTAGAAGCGAGATAGAGCCCATCGGGTTCTCAAGGAGCTGCATGAAGGAGATTGTGGAAATCATACCGGGGCGAAGTTTACATACTAAAGCTCTAAGGTTGGGCTATTTCTGGCCCACAATGAGAAAAGACGCCATTGACTACGCAAAGAAATGTGATTCCTGTCGGCCGACATGGGGACATCCCGCACCGGCCACTGAATTGCTACATCCTATCCTGTCACCTTGGCCGTTTATGGTTTGGGGAATGGACATTGTAGGAAAACTTTCCAGAGCACCGGGGACGAGTATTTCTTTTGGCCATGACAGACTACTTTTCTAAGTGGGTAGAGGCTGAGGCATATGTGCAAGTTCGTGATAAAGAAGTAATATCTTTTATCAAAAGGAACATATTTAGCCGATTTGGAATTCCATCAGAAATAATTTGTGACAACGGCTCTCGGTTCATCGGCAAGAGGACCCAAGATTTCTTGGACAGCTTGGGGTGTTAAGATGGTAACGTCTTCGCCTGTTCACCCTCAAGCCAATGGACGGGCGAGTCTAGCAACAAAATAATAATCAGCAACTTAAAAAAGAGACTAAACCGAGAAAAAAGGACGTTGGGCGGAAGAATTACCAATGGTCCTATGGGCCGACAGGACGACATCTAAGAATGCTACTGGTCAAACCCCTATTCACTTGTATTTGGAACGAATCTGTTATTCCAGCGAAGTCCTTGTACCTACGGCAAGATACGGCTTGCTGACATCTGAAAATAATAAAGACATCTTGATACATTCCCTGGATACTGTGGACGAGCTAAGGGATATGGCCAAAGTTCGCATGGCAGCATATCAGCAAAGGGTAGCCCGATCATACAATAAAAACGTCGTGGTCGAAGGTTTCAAGTAGGAGACTTAGTCCTACGAAAGGCATTCCAAAATACCAAGGAGTCCAATGCGGGCAAGCTCGCCCCCAAAATGGGAGGGACCCTACTTGATAGATGCACAAGCCGGAAAAGGAGCATATCGCCTTGCAACCTTGGATGGCCAAATGATACCCCGAAGTTGGAACGCCATTCATCTCAAAAGGTATTACATTTAAATATGACTTCCCATGAACTCATCTTTCCAGGTATGAATCGTATTTTAATTCTTTTCTCCTATGTATCTTTTTAATTATTTACATGATAAGATGTCTCTAACATGCTTTGTGAGAGACGTCAACCTTAGTTGGCGTCCGTTTTTAACGTGTTTCTATCTTATGAGGTATTGACACATTTACATGGGGACATATCGAAAGCATGCAAAGAACAACGATTCCTCCTCCGTTAGAGACTGGACATCTCTTCTCAAGTAAAGGTACACAATCCCTTCTAAGGTTTAAAGAGTTAATTACCTCTTTCTAAAGAAGTTAGGTTACCACACCTTCGCCTGGAGCGCAAGTTATCTCACTAATTGAGGTGTGGGGTGGGCCTATATGGGTAAACTCATATAGCTTACCCATTCCCACTCAGCTTAGATGATTGATCTTAAGCATTATTCTTATGGTTATGGCATATTCGTGTCATCTAAGTATCTACGGTTTATGGCATATACGTGTCATCTAAGTATCTACGGTTTATGACATCTACATGTCATCCTAAATACCTATTATTCCTCGACATACTATCATGTCACCATATGTGAAAAACATACGAAAAATTATCCAAAAAGAAACAAGCCTTGACGTGCTTGAAAACCATTAAACCATAACTAAACTAAAATAACCATAATGTATCCAAACCACCAAAGTAAAAGTGCAAAAGTGTTGAACCAACCCAACACTTAAAAAATTGTCTTTGGCCCTTAAGGACCTATTACAAACCAAACCAAAATAAAAATTGTCTTAAGGGATTCCACCCCGGCAACATCAAGAGCAAGTTTATTTTACCTTTTTCGTGTGGCATTTGTCGGAGGTATTGCTGCGGAATAACTTCTCCTAGAAATCACCCCAGTCGGTGTCCTCACCGGCATGCTCTAGATCCTTGAAATCATCGATTGCTTTTTCCTCGTGAATCCCGCAAAGCCATCTTCTCTTCACTCAGGTTCCAATTCACATGCTCTCTGCTTGATATTCCTCAATCATTTGGATTCTAGTTTCAAAGATCGCTTTTGCGGTCTCATGCACCAAGTCATCCCGAAATGCTTCCATCTCCCTTTCATGACCGATGTCGACGCTTGCAAGCCTGGACCGCCATTTTAATATCTCTTCATTCTTGTCCCCGATCTCCAATCCCCTTTCCCTTATTATGCTTGCGGCCTCCCTCAAATCCTTCTCATATTCAAATTCTTTACTCATGTCGTAGGTATCACACTTTTCCCTCAATGTCCCGATTTCTTTGGACATTAATTTGGCCATCGAGACAATCTATCATCAACAAGAGGAGGTATTTTACTAAAAATAAAGAGGATCAAGGTGTCTACGATTCAAAAGCAAATCTTACCTGATTTTCCAACACTTCTTCACTCCAAATTTGTTTCTCTACGCCGGGGATTTGTTCCAACCTTTTTCTCTTCGGAGTAATCTTGTTTATCTCTGGTATGTTCTCTTCCGCTTTCATTTTACCTTTATATTTGGCCACAATATCACTTGTCGTCAAGCCGGAGAAAGTCACTGCATATAAGAATATATGTTAGCAGGATTCAATAAAATAGCCAAGTGATACGTTGATCCCAACTTACTTGAGAGCGTCGTAATTATAGAAGCTGTATGCTTAAGAAAATTTCTCTCCTCGTAATATAGAAAGAGACGTATGATTTGGATAAAGAATTTGTAGAGGATTGGATAATCACAAATAATTATCCAGAAATTGCGGTTATCAAAACTCTTCCTTTTTACTCGCCTCGTATTCCTAACCGTCACATTTGAAGCCAGTTAGAAGATGAACGGTTAATCAAGAGAAAAATAAAACAAATGAAGCAGGTAAAAGACGGAGGAATTTTACCTTGGGGATCACCGGCGCCATGGGCCAAAGGAGGTGAAAAGAAGATTTGAGAAGATAAGTTTTCTCAAGCGGTTAATAAAAAGGAAAAAAGAATCCCTTTTCAAAATTAACTCTCTCCCCAACCGTTCATTTCATCGCCACGTCTCCCAAGAACGTCCCATCGGGCGTAGTAACAGTTGGGTCATTAATTCAAAAGGAAAAACATTTTGCCTCTTGATTGCCTACATAGTCAAATGTTTTTGGGGACAAATTGTTGTGGGCATTTTTTGACATGACGACATCTTCGCTGATCCCGCATAACGAGATGTCATTACACTGTAAGTATTGTTTTAAATATTTACTTGTCCAATATTTCCTAATATTATTATTCTTATTTTTCAGTAATTAAGAGAGGAATGCGGAAACAACCTTCAAGCACGTTCAACAGACCTTCAAACGACTAGGGCGACTTGGTCTCACGGAGGTTGAAAAGATAAACCACAATGCCGAGATTGTAGGAACCATATTTGACTCTTTCTTAGTTACTTGTATTTAAGGGGAAATGGAGACGGAAAATGACACTCATGCTCATACGCACACACTTTACACACAAACTCTTGTAATCCTCTCCATTATCTTCCGAAGTTGTAATTGTGATCATTATAGTGGAACCTTTAAGGTTGGAGACCTAACTCCCGGGGTTTTTTCCAAAGAGGTTATCACCTCCAAGGTTTTCCTCGTTAACAAATCGCGTTGTCATTGTCTCGTTTTTCATTTTCTTGTTCCATATAATCGAATTCCATAGTTCCCTCCTTATTATTCAATCCACACACTAAACATAGTTAAGATTCTACTCTATTGTTTTTTCTACCAAAACAATTACATAAACTAATTATAACTCTTGTTTTGTATCTTATTTGATATTTTTACATCTTTATTAAAAGGGTTAATGACAATTTAGAGCCTGTAGTATAGGGGCGTTACCACATTGGGGTCTGAAGTCTTAAAACTATCAATTTGGGGCTCGAATTTACAATTTTGATCAATTTGGGGCTTTTTGACGGAAAATGTTAAAAAACCCCGTTAAGTGACCATGTGCGAGGCATGTGACATTCAGTGAGGGCATTTTGGTCATTTCGCGTTCAGCCCAGACTTCAGGCACTAAATTGACATTTTTCCTATAACCAACAAATTAAAAAAACCCCTTCTCTCTCTCTCTCTCTCTCTCTCTCTCTCTCTCTCTCTCTCTCTCTCTCTCTCTCTCTCTCTCTCTTTCTCTCTCTCTCTCATCCACCCCTTTTCTTCCTTCCTAGCAGCCAAACCCCACCCACCATCTTCTTCAATAGCGCCCCCCTTCCCCACCCACCATCTTCTTCAATAGCGCCGCCCCCATCCACACCGTCTCCTCCAACAACCCCATTTCTTCAATAGCGCCGCCCCCATCCACAAGCTGATTCATAACAAAAACATTCGATTAAAATGGGTAATTTCCGTTCGGATCTTGAAATCTATAAGATCCAAACGGAAAAGTCGCCGGACCTTTGGTCTCACCGGAATGTCGCCGTGACTGAAACGTCGCCGGACCTACAAGTCACCGAATTCTGGAATCTGGGTATCCAGTCCCATTCTCAGCTCCGAAAACCCATATAATCCTTTAAATCTTGTCTGAGCTCGGGTGTTGTTGTACATGTGTTGTTGTGTGTGTGTGTGTTTGTGGGTGTTTATGTGTGTGTTGAATTTTATTAAAATGGGTTGAAATTCTAGTGATGGTGTTTTTATTGGAAGTGGTGGTGGTGGTGGTGGTGGGGGTGGTGGTGGTGGTGGAAGCAGTGGGGGGACCAAAATTCAAATTTGATGGTGTTTTTTTTTATTGTTTGTGTATTTATGAAATTCTAGTAACACTTATTACATCATTTCATCTTTAAATCTATGATTAATAATTTTTTTGTAAATATTTATTTTATTTAATCTATATTTATTTATATATTTTATAAATTATCCAATCTAAAATAATTATTAATTTTTTTGAAGCAAAATAATTAGTAATTTAAATTATTAGAAAAAAGGATAATAGTTAATATCTTAAATTATTTTAAATCATATTAACTATTATCTTTATTTTTTTCAATATTTTAAATTTACTAATTATTTTTTGTAAAAAAAAATAAATATTTTATTTATTATTTTATAGGGCAACTGTCAATTTAGGGCCTGAAGTTTATGAAATGACCAAAATGTCCTTACCGAATCTCATGTGCCTCCCCGTGGTCACTTAACGGGGTTTTTTAACGTTTTTCGTCAAAAAGCCCCAAATTGATCAAAATTGTAAATTCGGGCCCCAAATTGATAGTTTTAAGACTTCAGGCCCCAATGTGGTACCGCCCCTATACTACAGGCCCTAAATTGTCATTAACCCTTATTAAAATTTACATAAACTAATCATAACCCCCGTTTTGTATTTTATTTAATATTAATTTCATCATTTGTTATCTTCATTACGACACATAAATAACCAAGTTCTCTCCACGATCGCCATTGTAAAGTATTTTTCTTTCTTCGACCTCTCTCTTCCTCAAGTCTCTTAAACACTCGCATTTTTCACACTTCCTCCATGATCACGAAAAATTTAAACAATATGAAAATGAGTTGCGGTCTGAATCGTGGTTTGAATCGTAGTCTAAATAATGGTCTGAACCACAGTTTGGACAGCGGTCTGAACCGCATAATTGAACCGCGGTTTGAACCAAACCGAACAAAACCATAGCGGTTTGGCTTGGTTCGGTTTGAATATTTCCATGGTTCGATTCGGTTTGGAATTTTTCCAAACCGATGACTAGTGGTTCGATCTGTAAATTCCCCCAAATCGAATCAAACCGAACCATTTACACCCCTACCCTTAAATATAATCCTCTCTTTCTTTAATAGGTACAAGTATAATTCAATTTTTTTTTCTTTCATTTCAATCCTAAACTCAACTCAGAAGCACTTTAAGAAGACTAAATTTTCTCCCCTTCCCTGCCGTTAGTGAAATTAGGGATCGCAATTGACCCGGACCCGCCCGAACCCGAGCATATCCGAACCCGTTAGGGTCGGGTTCGGTAGCCATTTTTTGAAAACCCGTCGGGTTCTAGTGCTAAATTTTATTTAATTTCAATAAATATTTTGCATTTAAGTGTAGTTTGTAACATTTAAATATATAAGTACTTAAAATTATATTTTATTTATTTATAAATTATTTTTATCATAATAAAATTATTTAAAATATTTATTTTTAAAAATATTTTACTCATTTCGGGTCAGGTTCGGGTCGGATCGAGTTCGGTCATTTCGGTTCGGGTCGGGTTCGGTTACTATGCTTGAATTGTCGTGTTGGGTTCGGTTAGGTCAAACCCGACCCGTTGACATCCCTAAATGAAATGCTTTGGCTAACGGAAGGTAATTCGTGGGAAGGAAACGATGACAACTTCATAATATTAAGATTTCATTATTCTGTTTTTTTAATTTTTTTTACGTCCACTTTCAATATCAAATTATGTACTATATTTTCTCAATTTTTTTTTTAATTATAAGTGGAATGTACACATCTCGGATCAAGTTATACAAACTAATTGCACGTAAAAAAAAAAATTCTCCATCCGTCTTAAAAATATCCCATTTTTATTTAGCTGGACTATTCAAATGTATTTTAATCATAATTTTATATAAAAAATATTTATTTTTATACTATTATAAAAAAATACTATAATAAATACATATCTAATAAAGTTTAGTCAAAATTTATTTTAATTGACCACCAGAGAATCATGTTATCATATTCTAGATGAGTCCTACTCCATCCGACTCGATTATCAAGAGAGTACTATGAAAGTTTAGTATCACTAGAAAATCAAGTTTCAACAGAAAATAAAAATAGATGTATGTATAGATGTGAGACATAACTGTTCACATAACTAAAATATGCAACAGAATAAAAGAGTAACACAAATAGATTTTAAACGTTTACTGGTTCAACACCGAAAAAAAATGCTTTAAGCTTAAAAAGGCTTGTAAAAAATTTAAATGTGTGTTTAGATGTAAAACACAACTACAAACACAACTTAAAACATCAATCTTGAATCCAATATGAACAAGGACTTTTCTATTCAAAGAATTCTTGAATGCTTGAGACTTCTATTTGCTGAATGATCTTTATTTATACGCAACCTCGAGAAGTCTTCCGATCAATCACTTCCTTCAATGTAGCGATCCTAATCTTATAAGGAAACAAAGAGATTGATACTACTAAAAACAAAGAGATCAATTAGTATTGTTAGTACAAAATTAAATCAATCACAAGCTATATAAATAAATAAAGATATATACAAATATATACAATATCCTTACCAATTATACATCTAAATCTTTGATAAGAAAGGCAAAAATCCTACTTGCTAAACTTACCACTTTGCCTCGTATTTGGAAAGTAAAGATTTCAAGTAATCCTCACTCTTTCATTCTCCCCCTATTTTGGACTTTCTGGTTAAAACAAAGATTTAAAAATTAAGTCACAAAAACCAGATCTCAGTGTTCTAAGCTCCCCCTGAATTGGATATGTGAGAGGGTGTGTAAACACATTCACACACAAAACTGCATAGAAACTAGTTATATCGAAATTTGCAGTTCAACAAACACAAATAGCATCCAGAATGATAAGTTATTACAGACCAAATTGTTTTGAAATAAAACCCTAACAAAAATAAACAAAATTCCCCTGAGTTGTCAGCTTTAAGCATCTTGATCTTCACCTTCATTCCTAGCTTCATCTCCCCCTTTTTTACTAGAAAGTGTAGTCACCCAATTCTAGAGGTTCACCTTCAGTTTCTTCAAATTTTTAGTGTGGGACTAAGAGGATATCACTTGTGCTTGGAGAGCCTTTGTGTGATCTTCAGAAGTCAGGATCTTAGCATCCAACGCATCTAGTTTAGCAGTGAGGGAAACATCAGATATATGTCCAGATGTGGCCACATCTTGACTCACATCCTAAGTTTCTGAAGGAGGGTCAGTCTCATCTCTATACGGCAAGTCCACATGCCTCTGCTTTTTATCCAATTGGGTCTTGGTCTCTTTCAACAGTTCAAACTCAGTCACCCTATGCTCACCCCACTCAGGTTTCACTCCTTGAGCCACTAGTATCTAAGAGATTATGGATGGATAAAGGAGAGACGATTTCTTAGATAGGGATTCACAGTACCCACAAACTTTCTGAATATGAAAGCCCCAAAGTTTATGAATTTTCTGCAGCCTAGCCTATAAAGCAAATCAACATGTACCCTGGTGACAGAGGTTTTGTTATTTGAAGGAGATAAGTTTGATGTTAGGAGGAGGTGTAGAAAACAATAGAAAGAGGTGAGAGAGTCACGACCTAGATCCTTTGGCTTTGCAGGCCAGGGGGTTAGCATTCAATTGGTAATGGTGGTGACAATCTCACTATCAGAGGCCTCACAATCCTCATCAATAACTTCTTCTAGTACTAGGAAAGTGTTGATAACAGAAGGGGAGAAGGGCACAAACTTATCCCTAACAAAGACTGTTTCGAACGTGGGGGAAGCAGAATTGGATAAGCCCTTGGTTAAATTGGCATAAAACTCATGGAATATCTTAGGCTGGCTTGGGATGATCAACAGTGAGTAGAAGACCCATATCCTCAAAAATTCTTACCAACCTAAGCTGGTAATGGTTTCCCTATCCCTCTTCATCTCCCTAACGAGTTCCTTGTTAACAATTCGCTCAAACCTCTCAGAGGCATCTTCAGATAGAAATTTAGGGGAGATGGGGGTTACAGCAGTAAAGGAGAAAGGAGGAGAAACTGTTTTACCCTTTTGGGGGGAAAGCTGGGAGGATGTGCGTGTGGATGTATGCACATCTAGAGCCACAACCCTTGGTGGAAAAGGTTGTGCTGCTGGTTCCTCAATCTCAGCTTCCACAACAGTTTCAACTGCTTGATCATCTTTTTGGTCTTCCTTTTCTTTCTCAAGCTCATCTGACCAAGCTTGAAATTTACATCCTCTGAAGTGTCATCACTATCCTAACTTGAGTCTTCTCCTTCTTCCATGGGATCCACCTCCTGTGGTGGAGCAGGCTCAGAACCTTCTTCTTCCCCTTTAGAGCCAGGAGGAGATCAGCAAGAGATTCCTCTTCAGGTTGAGCCTTATAGGACACTTCTTTTTCTTTTCCATCCCTTGACCTATGAACAAGTCTGAAGGGGGCTTCATCTTCCTCTTCATCCCTCAATTGGATAGCAGTTGAAGGATTTCCCCAAACAATTTCTTTTGTTTGTCCAGTTGGGCTTCGAACAACTTTTTAGGTTGATTGGACCTTGGAAGAGGCAAAGGGGGTAAGGCCTTCCTTTTGGTTGCTTTGCCTTTAGAGACAGAGGGCGGTGTCTTCCTCTTCTTGGAGATTGGTAAGGTCACAGTGGTGACATAGGTGACTAGAGGAGCAGTAGTGACCGGTGTAGGAACTGGAGATGATGGAGTTTAGTCACCGGGGAGGTGATGCTGGAGGAGCAACAGGGGGCTCCATGGTTGTGTCCTCGGTTGGAGCAGGTTCCTCCATGGATGGAGCTTCAATCGGAGTGGATTCCTCTGGAACAGAAACAAGAGCAATGGTGGCTATTTGTGGCTCTGGTTGTGCCATGATTTTTTCAGGCCTAACCATTGAAATTGGTTGCACATCCAGGATTTCTGGCAAAGGTGAAGCGCGAGGAGGATTCATTGTTCCTGCAACAGTGATTAGGGAGAGAAATAAGCAAGTATGGTGTTGTGTGTACGAAAACAGAGCAAGAGAGAGAAACAAGAGAGAGTTTTAAAAGATGAAGTGACATATGTGACTCACATTTATACTCACAACTCCCCATTTCCTTTTCATTTAAGGAATCTCACATCAATAGGATACCATCATAACCCTAGGTTGGGCGGCGTATAGGACGTGGGAAATAACAATCCCAGCCCCTTGAACTTCGCACGGATAACCATCAAAAAAATTAAGTGATTAAGATGCAATCAAAATTCCATCTACCTTCCAGATAACAAAGATCCGTTTGACATATCTCTTAGATATTTACCCTTTCCAGTTGTCCAGCCTTTCTCCATTAAGATTTTGATATTTATCTACCTTTGATGAAGGATATTGTTAATAAAAATCATGTTAAATAAAAGAATGGATTAGTAATGAAAATAAACAGGAAAATATATTTACAGGACACCCTATATGACCTAAGATGTTACATGTCTAACATGATGCAACATACAGGTGATGGGAACAATCTCAATTCAAATGTGGCATATGATGTAAGTCACATTTGGGGACACATCTGATGACATGAAGTCAATAAGCAATAATACAATCTGCACACAGACTCGAGAATGCATTCACCCATTTTTTAATTGTGGATATGAAGTAGCTTTCTCTTTTCTATTACCCAAAGATAGCCCTTTGTCCAGTGATCTTATCAAGTTTGATTTCAAACTATTATCTTAAGGATCACTTGATCACACTTGATTGGATTCATGCAGATGGGTGAAGCAGTTGTTTCTCTTTGCTAATAAGACATGCACTTTGAGATATCTAGAAAGATTATATCAAGTTATCAGAAGACAACATGAACAGTAAATGCCCACAATCAAGTAACAGTCATGTCAAGTATGCAAACAAATAAGTGACCACACTGAGATTGTCCTTGCCGATGCATGATATTTTTGGACTTTTCTACTTTTTATATTTTTTTTTGAGTTAGTTAATATGTATATGTGTCAATGAATGTGTGCACATTTGTGCTCACATCCTTAAATAGCACATAAGCCAAGAGACTTCCTCAGAGAGGAAAGTCCTACATGATCTATTGCCTTTGTAAATATATTGCCAATTGATTCAGTATTAACAAATTTCAGACACAATTTTTTGTTCAACAAGATTCCTTATGAAATGGTATCTAATATCAATGTGTTTGGTTCTAGAGTGTTGGACAGGGTTATTTGATATGTCTAGGACACTTTTGTTATCACAGAAGGCAGTAAGAATTTTGCTACTTAATGCATAATCTTTAAGCATTTGTTTCATCCAAAGTAAGTGTGTGCAACAACATCCAATGGCAATGTATTCATCCTCAATTATGGAAAGGCATACACAGTTTTGCTTTCTACTATACCAAGAAATAAGATTGTTTCCTAGATAGAAGCAACCACCTGTGGTGCTCTTCATATCCACTATTACCTGCCCAATCATAGTCATTGTAACCTACCAAGTTAGTGTTTGTCTCTTTGGAATAATGTAACCCTAGGTTGGCAGTCTCATTCACATATATGATGATCCTTTTCAGGGCCTTGAGATGGGAAACCTTTGGGTTTGCTTGGTAACTAGCACAGAGACATACACTATACATTATATCAGGTCTACTTGATGTGAGATATAGCAAGCTTCCTATCATGCTTCTGTACACATTTTTCTCAACCTTTTGATCATCAACATCCTAACTATGTCTCTGAGATGACCCCATTGGAGTTTTGAGATGAGAAGAATGTTCAAGGGAGAACTTTTTCACCAGGTTCATAGTATACTTGGACTGAGATATGAACATACCCTCCTTGAACTGTTTAATATGTAGGCCTATGAAATAAGTCAACTCACCTACCATGTTCATTTCAAATGTGGAGGCCAAGCTTTCCACAAATGCAGTCAATATAGTGTTTGAATTAGATCCAAACACTATATCATTCACTTAGATTTGAGTCACAATAATTTCACTCTTCTCTTTTCTCACAAATAGAGTTTTGTTTACCTAACCTCTCTTGAACCCCAACTGAAGTAGGTGATCTGTCAACCTACCATACCAGGATCTAGGAGTCAGTTTCAGCCCATACATAGCCTTTTTTAACCTGTAGACATGATTTGGAAATTCCTGATCCTCAAAGCCTTTAGGCTATTCTACATAGGCTTCCTCATTTAACACACCATTTAGAAACTCACTCTTAGCATCCATTTGATGAAGAGTTAGTTTGAGGTGACATGCTATGGTCAACATGAGTCTGATAGACTTAATCCTAGAAATAGTGGCAAAGGTTTCCACAAAGTCAACCCCTTCCTGGGCCACAAGTCTAGCCTTATTTCTAGTGACCAGTCCCTTCTCATTAGTCTTATTTTTGAAGATCCATTTAGTAACTATGGCATTTCCATTAGAGGGTCTAGGTACTAGGGTCCACACATTATTTTCTCAAACTGACACAATTCTTCTTGCATAGCCATTATCCATTCATCATCTTTTAAAGCCTCATTTATGTTTCTAGGTTCAATACTGGAAACATAACAACAGTAACTTACCTTGGAGAACAGAAAAGTGTGGCTTCACAAACCATCCAATTCTCTATAATTTACCTTTTCTTTCTTTCTGGTCTACACTTGATCATGTACATCTCGCACAACTTGATATGTGGGATGATACCTCTGAATTCTTGATGGAATATCCCTTGTTATGTTAACACATCCATCCTGATCAGCTACTGGATTGTCCTCCTTTTCAAAATCAAAGGAACTGTCCTTAGATTCAAATGTGTGGGAGGATGTAGAGGTAGATGTGGGAGCAGTTGTGTCCATATCCGTAGTCACATTCTTTTCTACGTCAGTACTTACTTATGTCTGTATGCCCTCCTCTTTGATAGTCTTTTCTCCAGCTTCTGTGTCAATCTAGCATGTAACCTGAAATATCATCCTCATCAAATTTGAGGTTAATATCAAATGTATCATCAATTACCACACTAGCAGATTCCATAATAGTTTTGGTTTTTATGTTAAACACCCTATAAGCTATACTATTAGTGGAGTACCCCATGAATAATGTTTTATCACTCTTGGAATCAAACTTGCACAAGTATTTCCTACCATTAGGAATGTAACAAATACATCCAAATACATGAAAATACGTAAGAGTGGGTTTCTTGCCAACTAAAGATTTGGTAGGTCTAAGGAACACCCTATTTCCAATATGACGGTTAGTATTTGGGCTTCTGACCAAATAAATTTTGAGAGATTTTCAGAACTGAGCATGACTTAGCCATTTCTTGTAGGGTTTTGTTTTTCCTTTCTCCAACTCCATATTGTTGGGGAGTTATAAGAGCAGAGAATTCATGAGTGATTCCCTTGGAGTTACAAAAGGCAGTAAACATAGAATTCTTATATTTTATACCGTGGTCAGACCCAATCCTCACAACCTTAAGGCCATACAAATTCCTAACCCTTTTGTACCAATTTTTGAATTCATTAATAGTCTCAGACTTCTCTCTTAGAAACATTACCCAGGTGTACCTGGAGAAGTCATCAATACACACATAAGTGTACTTCTTTCTATCAAAACTCTCTACCTCTATGGGACCCATCAAGTTAGTGTGTATGAGTTTTAGACATCTAGAAGTTGAACACTGTTGAACCTTCTTGTGTGAAGACTTGGTCTGTTTTCCCTTTTGACAAGAGCTACAGACACCAGTGCTCTTGAAATTCAATTTAGGAAGGTCTTTTACAGCCTCAAACCTTTTAAGTTCCTTCAACTTTCTACTATTAGCATGGCCCAGTTTTTTATGCCACAAATTGACATCATTCATTGTGGTATTTAGGCATGACAAATTGTCACCAAACTGGTAGTAATTATCAGCAGACCTGGTCCTTGTAAAGACACTTTTGTTAGATTTATCAAACACTTCACACACTTTCTTATCAAATTTCATATAAAGATCATCATCACACAACTGACTGATGCTAATTAAGTTTTCCTTAAGACCTTCTTCATGGTAGACATTGTGCAACTTTAGGATACCCTTAACAGCTAGAGCTCCCTTCCTAATTATTTTTCCCTGTGCACCACCACCAAAGTTTACTTTTTCCTCATTGATGGATTTATAATCAGTCAAAGCATCCTGATTCCCGATCATGTGCCTAGAGCACACACTATCAAAGTACCAGGAACCATTGACACTACTCTTTATAAAAGAGTAGACTACATGATAGGTGGCACTTTTGTTTACAACCCATTTGGTTTCAACCTTCCTATTGTGGTGCACTTGTTGCTGTGCACTCGAATGTGTGTACATCCTGTCATACATCTGAGATTGGTTCACACAGCCAACTTTCTTTTCAGCTTTTAATTTATAACAAAAGGGACGAATGTGTCCAGGAGCAAAGCAGTAGAGACAGATGTAATGCCTTCTCCTTGGATTTTTTAGAGCTTAAAATGGATTTCTCTCCAAATTTTGAAACCTCACTTCCCTCTTTTACTAATTTGGTATTTTCAAACCAAGACCAGTTTTTTTAGTATTACTAAGATCTAAAGCTTTATCAAGTTTTATTTTCCCAGTATTTAACTTGGTTAGAGTACTTTCAGCTTTTTCAAAATCAGTTTTAACTTTTTCAATTTCAACTTCTTTCTTAGTTACCAGAACCTCAAATTTAGCAATGAATCCTTTTGGTCATCATTCTATTTTGAGAGTTTAGCATTCTCAGTTTTACAAGCAGACAGTTTATTAGTGAGAACTCTATTTACATTGGTCATTACCTCAATTTTGTTCATTCTTTTGACCCAATAAGTATGCAACTCCCTGTAAGTCTCAAAGAGTTTTTCATATGGTATATCTCGACCTTCATCATCTGAATCTCCTTTTATAGAGAAATAGTTGAGAGTCAGATTAGGTGTATTTTTAGATGTGTACATGGTTGTGTCCACATCCGAATCCACATCTAGATATTCCTTAGAATCTCCTTCTTCTATACCTGCAAAATGGGTATTGAAACAAGAATAGCTGTTATGCACAAAGATTTTAGTTATTTCCTCTTTATCCTCACTATCACTTATGGAAGCAGTCAGGCTCGTCCCTTTCTTTTTGAGCATGTTTTCACACTGGTTAGAATAGTGAGAAAAACTATGAAAAGCCCTATATTGTACAGATTCAGAGGACTTTCTATTCTCAAAGTTATATCTTTTGAATCCCCCATCAGAATTAATTTTGGGGTTTTCAACATTTTTAGCAGGTCTGTTAGGAAACTTGGTCATCCTTTTATTTTTCAGAATGAAATTAAACTTTTTGGAGATGAGAGCCATGTCCTCATATTCAAGACTGGACTTGTCAATCTCAGAGGAGAGGTCATCTATTTCCTTTGGAATACCTGAAGAGCTATGGAGAGCAAGACTTATTTCCTTGTTCTTTTTCTGAGCATCAAGGCTCAGCTCAAACACAGTTAATACACCAAAAATTTTATCCAACCCTACAGTATTTGTGTCATGAGTCTCCTCAATGACAACCATTTTGATATTGAATCTCTCTGGAAGGGTCCTTAAGATTTTGCTAACTAATCTAGCATTTGAAAATGACTCACCAAGGCTGGTGTACTCATTAGAAATTTCAGGATTTTAGCAGCATAAGAGACAATATCTTTAGTATCTTCCATTCCTAAGATTTCAAACTTATCCATTAATATTCTAAGTCTAGTGGATTTAATGTTAGGTATACCTTCACATTGCATTTGTAAAATATCACACGCTGCTTTGGCCACATTTTCATTTGTGATTAGTTTGTACATATTCCCAGAAACATAACTGAAAATAGCACCTATTGCCTTAGAATTGTAGTTTACAGTAGTGATTTCATCAAAAGTCCAATTAGCCTCAAGTTTTCTTTCAAATACAAACGCACCACAACCTTATGCAGGCTTCTTCTACACTATTGGTGGTTGCCATGCAACAAGTATACTCATCCATGCTCTTTCATCAATTGATTTGATGTAATTTTGCATTTTAGACTTTCAAAAGGAGTAATTGGTACCATACAAGACCGGAGGTTTGTTTTGATTATTTTGACATTTCATTTTGACTGCACTTTCTGGATCAACACTCAGTGATATCGAGAGTTGGCTCTGAAATTAGTTGAAAGTTTAGTTTAGCTAGAAAATCAAGTTTCAACAGAACAAAGAAACATATGTGTGTACAAATGTGAGACACAATTGTTCACACAAATAAAGTATGCAGCGGAATAAAAGAATAATACAAAGAGATTTAAACATTTACGGGTTAAACTCTAGCAAACAAAGTTTTAAGACTAAAAAGGATTTCACTATTAAAGATTTTATTTACATAATCAAATAATAACAAGTGAAATAACAAAGATAAAAATAGTAAAGCAAGTCCTAACCAACTTATAAACACTAAACAATCTTTCTTATTCAAGTGAAGTCTATTCTAACAGCAAAAATAAAACAAAAGATTTGTAAGAAATCTAGAATTGTGTTCAGATAAAAAACATAACTATACACACAACCTAAAACAACAATCTTGAATTCGAGATGAACAAGGACTTTTCTCTTCAAATAATTTTTGAATGGTTAAGACTTCTCTTTGCTTAATGATCTTTATTTATAGGCAGCCTACAGAAGTATTCCAATCAATCTCTTCCTTTAATGTAATGATCCTAATCCTATAAGAAAACAAATAGATTGACACTATCAAAAACCAAAAGATTAATTAGTATTATTAGTTCTAAATTAAATCAATCACAAGATATTTACATAAATAAAGATATATATATATAAATATGTTGGGTTTTGGGGTTACAAACGCAGCGGAAGAACTTTATAACAAAACCCTAGTCCTTGAATCCCTCTAGCATGAAGAGATGAAATCATATGAAATAGATTTTACATACCTTAATACGATTTTGTTGATCTTCGAAAAACAAATCTCCAAAGTTCAACCTTTAAATTGTTGCCGAATCTTCGAACTTCTCCTTTGATCTTCCTTGTGATGAATTTATCCAAGCTTTAGGTGATAACGTAATCACCCTCTAATGGTAATCCACACGCGAACGAACCAAGAACGATTCTTGTAGGATTGCTAGATGATCCTCAGATTGTTGAATCAATATTCAACAATCAATGGTTGAATATGGAATTTAATTTGGGTATTTTTGATCTTTGATTCTCAATCAAAATCAATGATTTTGTATTTCTAAAACTCAAAAATTCATATATTTTGGCTGAGAGAAAGGTCTTATTTATCCATGGTAAATAACCCTAACAATTAGGGAGAAGAGTCCTTTTCCAAAGCCAAAACGGACTTCCAGCGCCGCTATGCACGGCCGTGCAGTTTCTAAAGCACGCCCGTGCAACTTTTACACGGCCGCTCCAAAAACTAACGCACGGCCGCTCCAGTCAGCAAATCTTGCACGGCCGTTCCAAATTATAGCGCACGGCCGTGCAACAGCCTCAGATCCCAATTTTCAGTTTTCAGCCAATTTCAATTTGTTCTTTTGTGTGTGAACCTTTAGAAATTATATTTATGTTGGTAGTGAGTCGAAATATCGACCTCACAAGACATAAGTAGTTTCTAGCAAACCATTATATCCACCTAATTAATATAACATCAAAGCTTGATTCCTCGATAGATCAAGTGTCACAATCCCTTTATCCACGATGTCAAATTGGACATGAGTCATGGTCCACTTCAACTCATATTGTTCAATGCTTTCTCGATTTTGAATATGTTGATAATCCAAGTGCATTTGATCTCTATCAAATCTCTTGAGTGTGGCCACACATTTTATCAATACTATTCATCGAGAGACCCAAGCAAATATCTCTTTCAACGAGAGGGACAAATCCCATCTTGACTTATCATTCTTCCCTATAAGAATTCAATCGTGCCAACATAGCTCTTATTGCTATCCTATTAAAGATAGTGTTAGACTACATCAAACACAATATTCATCATGTGGAAGACGATGATAATCTCAGGTACAAAGGATTCAATGACAAGACTATCATGAGATTTAATCATGACATATAAGACTACAGACCATGTCATAAATCTCATCGGTAGGTCATGTCCAGTACTTGTTCTCTAGCAAGTATCCATAAGTGTAATGTGCATCTTAAGCATATAATCATCTCCATGATTATCCATTACCAACTTATGCTAGTCATTCACAATAACTAGGGACGCAGGTTATTATAATAAGCATGTAAACATATAATAAGACAAATAAACATGCTCCATAATAAATGATAAAGATGATTATATAGCGGTTTAAGTTATAGGTCAAACATAACTAAACGTCTAGGGCATTACACCAACAATCTCTCACTTGCACTAGGCTCTATCTATGTATCGTATATCCATGGACCTAACATGACCATCATGCTTTGATTGTGCGAGGAGCTTTGTAAGCGGATCCCCAATTTTATCATCGGTTGATACTTTGTATATCTTAACGTCTCCTTTATCAATGAACTCTCGAATGAGATGGAAACGTCTAAGTATATGTTTGGATCGCTATGTGACCTTGGTTCCTTTGCTTGTGCATTGGCACCATTATTGTCACAATAAAGTTCCACCGGATTAGTGATACTTGGACCAAACTGCCTCCTTAGCTGCATCGGATGCCGCTATATATTCGACCTCAGTTGTAGAATCGGCAATAGTACTCTGCTTGGAACTCTTCCAACATATCACACCTCTGTTAAGCATAAACACAAATCCCGACTGCGATTGTAAATCATCTTTGTCGGTTTAGAAGCTTGCATCTGTGTAACCTCTTACAACAAGATCATCTTCCATACATGCAAAGACCAAGAACGCATCATTAGTCCTTCTTAAGTACTTAAGGATCGTCTTAAATGCCATCCAATGGTTTTCACCAGGATCAGATTGGTATTGACTCGTCATGCTTAGAGCATACAAGACGTCGGGTCTAGTACAAATCATGGCATACATGATAGATCCAATAGCCGAAGCGTATGGGACCTCATTCTTCCTCTTTCGCTCCTCAGTTGTCTTAGGACACTGAGTCTTGCTAAGAGAAACACCATGACCTATTGGAAAGTTACCTCAATTAGAATTTTCCATCTTGAATCTTCTAAGAACCTTGTAAATGTAAGTACTTTGACTCAAACCAATTATCCTTTTAGATCTATCTCTATAGATCTTTATGCCAAGGATGTAAGAGGCTTCACCCATATCTTTCATTGAGAAACATTTCCCTAACCAAGACTTGACAGTCTGAAGTGCAGAAATGTTATTTCCAATGAGTAAGATATCATCGACATACAACAATAGAAACAATACTACGCTCTCACTGAATTTCATGTGTACACAAGGTTCATCTTCGTTCTTGACAAAACAAAACTCTTTGATCTTTTCATCAAAACGAAGATTCCAACTCCTAGAAGCTTGCTTCAATCCATATATGGATCTTTGCAACTTGCATACTTTGTTAGAATTTCTTGGATCGATAAAACCTTCGGGTTGTGTCATATATACATCCTCAAGTAACTTCCCATTAAGGAAAGCCGTTTTGACATCCATTTGTCATATATCGTAGTCATCTATGGCAATTAAAATTCTAACAGACTTAAGCATGGCAACAAGCGAAAAGGTTTCATCATAGTCAACACCATGAATCTGCCTATATCCCCTTGCTACAAGCCTAGCCTTGTAAGTATGCACCTTCCCATCCATGTCAGTCTTCTTTTTGAAGACCCACTTGCACCCTATGGTTTTTACACCTTCGGGTGGCTCAATCAAGTTCCAAACTTGATTATCCGACATGGATTGCAATTCGGATTCCATGGCTTCTAACCACTTATCCGAATCGGGAATGGACATCGCCTCTTGATAGGAAGTAGGTTCATCATTCTCAATGACTTCCACTTCATTACTTTTCGACACGATAAATCCATATTTCTCGGGTGCGGATCGTAACCTATCCGATCTACGATGGACTTGTGAATCTTGAACCGGTTCCACAATTTCTTGTGGACTTGATTACATCTCTACTATTGGTTCCATGTTATTTTCGGGTTCTTGAATTTCTTCAAGATCAACTTTACTCCCACTAGTTACTTTATTGAGAAACTGTTTCTCAAGAAAAGTACCATATTGAGCAACAAACACTTTTTTCTCATTGCGGTTGTAAAAGTAATACCATTTGGTTTCCTTAGGGTAACCAACGAAAATAACCTTATCAGATTTAGGTGCTAACTTATCAGAGACAAGTCTCTTCACATAAGCTTCAAAACCCCAAATCTTCGTGAAACACAAACTAGGTTTTCTTCCATGCCTCATCTCATGTGAGGTCTTAAGAGCCGATTTAGTAGGGACTCTGTTCAGTGTGAATGCAGCAGTCTCTAATGTATGTCCCCAAAAGGAAATAGGAAGGTCAACTTGACTCATCATCGAACGAACCATGTCTAACAAGGTTCTATTCCTCCTCTCGGACACACCATTCCATTGTGGTGTTCCGGGTGGAGTCAACTCTGAAATGATTCCACAGTTTTTGAGATGATTGTCAAACTCTTGGCTTAAATATTATCCACCGTGATCAGATCGAAGGGCTTTAATAGTTTTGCCAAGTTGATTTTGTACTTCATTTTGAAATGTTCTAAACATCTCAAACGATTCACTTTTGGACTTTATCAGATAGACATATCCATATCTAGATAAGTCATCAGTGAATGTAATGAAATACCGAAATCCTCCCCTAGCAATGTGCTCATTGGTCCACATACATCGGTATGTATTAGGCCCAATAAGTCACTAGATTTTTCACTACTCTTAGTGTAGGGTGGTTTGGTCATTTTTCCCAATAAACAAGATTCACATACCTCATATGATTCATAATAATCATGTGAGTCTAAAAGTCCATTCTTATGGAGTTTAGATATGCGTTTCTCATTTATATGACCAAGCCGGCAATGCCACATGAACATGTTGTTCACGTCATTCGGTTTAGACTTCTTGTCCATATGATAAATATCTTCAACATTATTTTGTTTCTCATCAACATCAAGAACATAAAGGCCATTAAATGAATTTGCAATACCATAGAGCATGTCATTTAAATAAATATAAAACTTCTTATTCTCAATAAGAAAATTATATCCTTCATTATCCAAACAAGAAATGGAAATAATATTTCTACTCAAATTCGGAACATAGTAACAATTGTTCAAAACAAGTACTAATCCACTAGGTAAAGTTACATCATATGTCCCTATGGCTAATGCAGCAACTCTTGCTCCATTCCCCACACGTAGGCCAACTTCACCTTGTTTGAGTAGCTTACTATTCCTTAGTCCCTCTACATTTAAACAAATGTGAGATTCACATCCGGTATCTAATACCCATGAACTAGAAATAGAATGAAAAATATCTATCACATAGATACCTGAATCAGTAGCAATCATATTGCCCTTCTTCGCCTTTAGGCCTTCCTTGTAAGCCTTTCAATTACGCTTCCAATGACCAACCTCTTGGCAATGGTAGCAAGTCGCATCCTTTTGAGATACCTTGGGTGGTGCATCTCCGGCAACGGCAACTATTGCCTTAGGTTTAGCAACACTTGCTTTACCTTTGCCATCTTTCTTGAACCCTTTACCTTTGTTAACCATTAACACATTTGTCGCACCAGGCTTCTTGATATTCTTCTCTGCGATTTTAAGCATCACATGCAATTTCGAGAGATTCTTATCCATGCCACTCATGTGATAGTGCATTATAAAATGACCATAACTTTAAGGCAATGAATTCAATATCGTATCTGTATCGAGTTTCAAACTCATCGGATATTCAAGCCTTTTGAGACGCTCAATATAACCCTTCATCTTAAGGACATGAGCACCAACCGACTGCCCCTCTTGCATCTTACATGCATTTAGGGCCTTTCGCACATCATACCTCTCTTGTCTAGCTTGCACTTGGAACATTTTCTTTAAGCGCTCGGCTAGATTAAAAGCAGCTTCCATGTGTTCAAGATCCTTCTGAAGAGCCTTACACATAGTGGCAAGCATAAGGCATGTCACATCATTAGAATCATCAGTATGTTTCTTATGTGCATCCTTATCTGCCCTTGAAGCATTGGCTGCAGGTGGAGGTGGAATGGGTTCGTCAAGAACGTACATTTTCTTCTCTTGCCTTAGAACAATTCTTAGGCTTCTGATCCAATCAGAATAGTTTGTACCGTTCTCTTCGAGCTTGTCCTTCTCAAGGACTGATCGCAGTGACAGAGGCTAATTATTGTGAGTTTCCATTACTACAATAAAATATGCAAACAATAAAACATATAAGTATCAACGCATTTACTATCTAAGAGCAAATAATGTATTTCATAAATACTCCAACTAAATTATATACCTTCAAATACAAGCATGTATCATAGAATCATAATGGGCTAAGATCCATATTTCACTTGATTTTGGTTTAACTGAGTCAATGCTTGAAATCAAGCTATTTAGGTAGATAACATCTGTTAATGTTAAGATCATGTGTTGCCATGAATGTTGTCCCAAGTGTTGCAAACCAGTGTTGCCACTGGTATTGCCACAAGTGTTGCCATTTGGATTTGGCAACACTGAAATAGTTATTGTATTTTTCACAAATAAAAATGTGGAAATTAATGTTTAAATAACAGTAGTTGGTCTGCTTAAAATGAGTTTGAATAGGTCCTCAGAAACTGTCCAGGCGTGATGTTCGAAGAAGAGGAGAAAATTAACAAATAAACATGTGTTTATTTGTTTAATTAATTACCAAGCAAAAAGAGATATTATTCAGCTATTCAGGGGGAGAACAAGTCAGAGTACAAGGCATCTACAGCTGAGAGGTACAAGCAAGAGAAGACTAAGTCTCCTACATTTGAGGCGAGTTGGCTAAAATGGAGGAAACAAACTCCAAGAATGTTGCTGATCATTTTGAATAGGCTCCAAGTATTTGTAGCCTATAAATAGTGCAGTGGATCTTCATTGAAGATCATCCAATTCAGAAAACGTAAATCTGCACAAGAAATAGAATTCTGCTCTCAAGTGTTGCCATTCAGTGTTGGCAACACTCAATCCGACACTCGAGAATTTCATATAGATTTTCATATTTTTGTGAGGTTTTCAGAGAGAGTTCTTTATATGTTGTTCCTTATGTTAATGATTGTTTATCATTAAGGAACTTCTTCGACCTTGTATTGAATTCATATTATTAATAGAAAGGCCTTGCCCTCCTGGCACCCATCAAGTTATATATTTATATAACTTGATAAAAATTATATTCTTGTGTATTGTTTTAATTCTTCCGCTGCAAATTAGATTTATTTCTATTTATTTGTGTTTTTCTAGAACTGGTGTGTGTTGTTGTTAGTGTTGCCAACACTAAGGATAACACTTGTGACTTTCATCTCACCTTGTGAGTTTCGCCTCACTTGTTCTATGCCATAGACAATTTCAATTGGTATCAGAGCCTAGCACTTGATATACTAAGTGTTTAGATCCTTTTGTCATGGCTTATGATCCTGCCAACCCTAATCAAAAGAGATTACCGGTTTTAGACGGATCAAATTATGCTTATTGAAAGATTCGCCTACGCTCGCATATCAAATCAATTGATCTTCGAGCTTGGCGATCTATTTTAAATGGTTATTCTGTTTCAATGCTTCCTCCGGATGGCGATGGTGACGTTCAAGTCAAACCTGGATTCGAGTGGACAATTGAAGAGAATAATCTTGCTAGTTTCAATGAAAAGGCACTGAATGCCATCTATGAATGGGTTGACATGCATATGTTCAAACTCATTCAAAATAGTCCCTCTGCAAAAGATGCTTGGGATACTTTACAAAGATTTTGTGAAGGAGATGGTAGTGTCCGAGAAACAAAGCTTAGAGGTCTCACTAGTAAATTTGAAAGATTAAGAATGGGTGAAAATGAAGATATTTCTTCTTATTTTGAAAAGTTGATTGATATTTCAAATGCTTGTCAAGTATTAGGGGAACTCTTTTACAAATAAACAACTTGTTTCAAAAGCTATTCGTACTCTTCCCGAACGTTTTAATATTAAAGTTTCAACTATTGAAGAGGCCCATAATCTTTCAACTATGGACATTAACTCCTTAATGAGCATTTTGAAAAACTTTCAGATGAATATCAATGAATAAACCGAGGCTTCTAAAGGCAAAAAAAATTGCCTTAAAAGTCGAATCTTCGGACACATGTGTGGATGATGAAGATGAAGCCTTTGAGGAGTTAGATGAAAATACTAGTGTATCTTTACTTGCGAAGAGATATAATTTCATGCTTAGAAAATTTAACAGTGTACAGGTAAAGGCTAAGGACCAATCGGCCAAAACACCTAGTTTTGTGCCAAGGAAAGGTCCTCCTCCAAATCAAAAGGATACCCCACTTAGGCGTGCATCCTCGGAAAAGATCCGGTCCGATCCTAAATACATTGAATCCATTCAATGTCATGCTTGTTCCGGTTGGGGTCACTATGCCAATGAATGTGCTAATACCTTGAGAAAGGCGGGCAAAAATTTGTGGGTATCACTTAGTGATGGAGAGGAGGAAGGAACAGAGAAAGATGAAAAGACGGAGCAAGTGGTCATGATGGCCACGGTAGAGGAGCTTCCTTCGACAGAAAGTGTTACCTCAAGTGTTGTCCCAGATTTGACAACACTTGACACAACACTTGTGACTTCTTCAGAAAGTGTTGCCCCAAGTGTCGTCCAGGAAATGGCAACACTTGACACAACACTCAGCATGTATGATTCTTTAAATGATATTTGCTTGCATGATTCAGTTGGTTTAAATTCAGAGGAGACTATAGAGGATGATCTTTGTAAAGATGAGCTCATTCATGAATTAAAAAGCCTCTATAAGTCCCTCCTCATGGAATGGAAAAAGGAGAACAAGATGGTGGTTTTCTTGAAAGAGGAAAATCATGATCTTAAAAACTCCTTGACTCGGCTGGAGGTTCAACTCAGTAGGAGAGATTTGGATCTTGATAAAATCAAGGCCAAACTCAACCTAGCCGAATGCACCTTCAAAAAACTCAACACGAGTTCATCCAAATTGGATGAAATACTCAATTTGAGTAAGCCTTTGAAAGCTGGTCTTGGGTTCCAAGAATCACTAAAAAGTATTACCTCTTCCTTGTTTGATGTTGAAACTAAAAATTGTTTTGTAAAAGAGCGTGTCAAGGAAAAGGGTAGCACTCCTAGTGATACACCTGATCAATCCAATGAATGTGGATACTGTCACAAAGCTGGACATATAAAATCAGATTGCTTTTTTCTTCAAAAGAAAATGTCCAGTCTTCAAGTGTTGCCTCAAGTGTCGCCAAATTCTCAGGGCAACACTCATGACAACACTGGTGAACAGAAATTCAGATTTTCAAAAAAGACTTGGTTACCCAAGAAAAAACTGAAATGCTTTGTTGTTTACAGAGCTTTAAGGACTAACATTGCAGGAACTTGGTACTTTGATAGTGGTTGTTCACGTCATATGACGGGTACAAAATCATTCATAACGGAGTACCAATCTATTCAAGGAGGCTCAGTGACTTATGGTGGTGGAGGCAAGAGTGAAATAGTTGGAAAAGGAACACTAGATTTTGTTGATTTTCCTCCTTTGAAAAATGTCTTACATGTAGATGGTCTACTTACTAATTTAATTAGCATTAGCCAATTATGTGATGACAATTTGGAGGTTAAATTCAATAAAAATACCTGTGAAGTGTTTGATAATACTAACTTTTGTGTCATGACTGGAATAAGGTCAAGTGATAATTGCTACCTGATTGGTAATAAACCAGTGTGCAATTTGACAAAACTTGATGATATAAGGTTATGGCATCAAAAGTTAGGTCATTCTCATTATAGGAATCTTGAGAAGATTATCAAACACAATGCCGTCAAAGGTGTTCCTAAACTAAACCTCAAAGACGCCATGATGTGTGGTGACTGTCAAAAGGGTAAGCAAACTCGTGTTGCTCACAGTGTTGGACAACACAATGAGCAACACTCAGGAACAACACATTGTTTTCAGCTTCTACATATGGACTTGATGGGTCCTATTGAGGTAGAAAGCTTGGGAGGTAAGAAGTATGTTTATGTGATAGTTGATGATTTTTCTAGGTTTACATGGGTCTATTTCTTAAGAGAAAAATCTTAAACTTTTGATAAATTTACTCACTTAGTCTCTAAAATCAAAAACATGTTTTGTTCTCTTATTTTTCGAATAAGGTCAGATCATGGTAGAGAGTTTGAAAATATCTCCTTCTCTATATTTTGTAGTAAAAAGGGGATACACCATGAATTTTCAGCACCTAAAACACCTCAACAAAATGGTATTGCTGAAAGGAAAAATAGGACTTTAATGGAGATGGCTCTTGTTATGCTAATTGCTAGAAATATTTCCAAAGGTTTTTGGGCTGAAGCATTAAACACAGCTTGTCACACTATGAATAGAGTTTTCTTAAGACCCGGTACTACTATGACACCCTATGAGATTTTAAATGGAAAGAAACCTACGGTTCACTATTTTCACGTGTTCGGGTGTTTGTGCTACATTTTAAACGACCGGGAATACTTTGAAAAAAATGATTCCAAGAGTGACAAAGCCATCTTTCTTGGCTACTCTCAAAACAGTCATGCTTATCGAGTCTATAATTTGAGGTTAAAAGTGATTCAAGAATCGGTAAATATTGAATTTAACGATTACTTAAGTGCTACAGGAGAACCAGCTGATGATATACCTCTGACCTTGCTGGAAGAAGTTGAACAGAGGGCTGGAATAGAAATAGATTCGGCCAGTACAGCCACAGATTCAAGTGTTGCCCCTAGTGTTGCCCCTGAAACGGCAACACCTGAGGCAACACAGGAGAACAGAACAGTGGCTGGAAATTCTGAGAGCATTGACTAGAAGATGAAGATGGATTGGTGTACCATCAAGGCAGGAGAGATCCCCCAGCTCGTATTAGAAATTATCATCCCATTACTCAGGTAATTGGTGATGTTAATGAAGGGGTTCGAACAAGAAATAAGGAGCCAGTTGACTACAGAGATATGGTTAGGTATGTGTGTATGTCCTCCACATACTCCAAGGTAAAACACTCATGTTTTGTTTCCTCTCTTGAATCAAAAAATGTGATTGAGGCTTTAAATGATAATTTTTGGATACAAGCTATGCAAGAAGAGCTTGAACAATTTACCCGTAACGAGGTTTGGTGTTTAGTTCCACGTCCTTTACATACAAATATTATTGAAACTAAATGGATTTACAAAAACAAATCTGATGAATTGGGTAATATTGTTCGTAATAAAGCTCGTCTTGTGGCTCAAGGCTATACACAAGTGGAAGGAATCGACTTTGACGAAACCTTTGCACCTGTGGCTAGAATTGAGTCAATAAGACTTCTTCTTGCTATAGCCTGCTACCTCAAAATCACATTGCACCAAATGGATGTCAAAGCGGCTTTATTGAATGGGTACTTAGATAAAGAGATCTATGTTGAGCAACCTAAAGGGTTTGAAGACCCATTCCACCCAGACCATGTATACAGACTTGATAAGGCCTTATATGGCTTGAAACAAGCTCCTCGAGCATGATATGGGCGTCTAACAAGTTTCCTTCTTGAATATGAATTTGTTAGAGGAGAAGCCGATAGGACATTATTTATTCTTAGGGAAAATAAAGAGCTTGTCATTGCTCAGATCTATGTTGATGACATAGTTAATGGCTCCACATCTAAAACGTGTTTACAAAATTTTGTGGAAGCTATGACATCAACTTTCGAGATGAGCATGATAGGAAAACTTAATTATTTCCTAGGATTGCAGGTGAAACAGTCAGATGATGGAATCTTTATCTCTCAGAGCAAGTATGCTAAGAGTTTGGTGAAAACATTTGGATTGGAGAGTGCAAAGAGCTCAAAAATACCTACGAAATCATCTCTTAAGGTAACCAAAGATCAGGCAGGGGAGGATGTTGACCCAACTCTCTATAGATCCATGATAGGTAGTCTTCTTTATCTTACTGCCAGTCGTCCCGATATTATGTTTAGCGTAGGTGTATGTGCTAGATATCAGTCTGCTCCTAAAATTTTTCACCTAAATGCGGTCAAGAAAATCATTAAGTATGTGTCTGGGACAAGTGAATTGGGAATCTGGTTCACCAAAGACACTAATACCAACTTGGTTGATTTTAGTGACTCTGATTGGGCAGGGGATATAGATGATAGAAAGAGCACTAGTGGGGGTTGTTTTTTCTTGGGTAATAATCTTGTGTCATGGTACAGTCGCAAGCAAAATTGTGTCTCTCTCTCTCGATGAATCCTGAGTATGTAGCAGCCGGGAGTTGTTGTTCACAATTGATATGGTTGAAACATATGCTTGACGACTATGGTCTTGATAGTAATATCTTGACCATGTATTGTGACAATTTGAGTGCTATAAACATTTTCAAAAACCCTGTACAACATTCACGCACTAAACACATTGATATCCGCCATCACTTTTTAAGAGATTTAGTAGAAAAGGACTTGATCCAGATAGAGCATATTGATATACTAAACATCAACTTGCTGATATTTTGACCAAAGCCTTGGACCATGAGAGATTTTCAAGTTTGAAAAAATCTCTTGGTTTATGCTTTCTATAAATCTGCTGTTTCAAGTGTTGCCGTCAGTGTTGCAAACACCTTGCAACACTGTATTTGTTGTATATTTTTATTATTTAAATATATATATATATATATATATATATATATATATATATATATATATATATATATATATATATATATATATATATATATATATATATATATATATATATTTAGTCTAATCCCAAATGAGAGACATTTACTGACCTTTTTGTTCTAGTATGTGTATATACTATAGGTTAATATTTTTGATAAAATACCCCTTTGTTCCTAAAGTGACAAAGTCACTTATATTATGTTGATATTGAAAAAGGCAAAGCTTGTTAGAATACTCCCAAAGTAACTCAAGGCACGACGTTCGCTACGACGATGTTTTCTTGCCAAAACGGGAGTATAATGTAGTTGTTTTATAAGTATTAGGGACATGGAGCTCGCTACTACAGTGTACCCTACTTGAAAGGTATAAAACTTACTACTTATAGCTTTACACATTTATAAAAAACTCGGGGCATGAAGCTCGCTACTACGATGCTTCCTTGTAAATAAAGAATGTGTAAAGCTTGCTTAAAAAGTGACTAAGGAATGATAAGATATATATATTGAAAAAAATATCAAGGGGATTTTATTTAAAAATGTTGTCTTGTGTGTCACGCAACATTGCTAGTAACACATTAGTAGATGCTACATTATTTTTTTATTTCTTGTTTTTGTTTTTGTTAATTAAATTTTGAATTTCCAAAAGTCTATTTTCTTATATTTAGAGTTTGTGAAATTTAAAAGGTTTTTAGCAAAAATATTTATTTTTGTCTAACTAATTGTAATTTAGAAATATCTATTTTTTAAAATTCATTATTTTGAATTTTTGAAAAACTCAATTTTATGGATATTGCTAAAATTATTTTTAGTTATTATATTTTTGAAAAATGAAAAAAAAATGTTTTTTAAAAATGGCA
Source organism: Adenophora triphylla var. japonica (assembly GCA_022495995.1). Classification (NCBI taxonomy): domain Eukaryota; kingdom Viridiplantae; phylum Streptophyta; class Magnoliopsida; order Asterales; family Campanulaceae; genus Adenophora; species Adenophora triphylla. The sequence goes on from JAFEMH010000782.1 coordinate 463,464, forward strand.
GATAACAGTGGCTTTAGTTTGTTGGATTTGTTAGAGATAAAAGGATTTTAAATTGATTTGAACTTGTCAAATCAATTTAATCCTTCCCTATTACTCATTAAAACCCTCATCCTCACTAAACCCTCTCTCTCTTCTTTCTTCTCTTTCTAGGCGGAAAACCCTTCCCCTATTCCCCTTTCTTCCTCGTTTTTCCTTCAATTTCCATGGCAAGTCCCAAAAATACTTTCCAAATTTCTTTTCCCATGGAAATTTCACCTTTAGCCCCTTCGAGTGTCGCCTCAAATGTCGCCGAGCCCATGGAGATATCACCTGCGACACTTTCGGCCATACCCACCACCTCACCATCTTTAGACATTGTTGTCTATAATCCACCTCAAATTCCCATACCTATAAGCCTTCCAGAAGCTACCCCATCCGTAGAACTCACCTTCGCCCCTCAAAAGAAAACCAAGAAACGAAAGGCGGTTGATGCTTCTTCGTCATTTCGAGGTGGAGTTCATCGTCAATCCGAAAGGATCAAGACATTGTTCAGGTCTAAAATTCCTTCCAACACTGCTGATGATCCTGTCAATGTGGAGGATAGCTCAAGTTCTTCGCTCAACATTTAATCCGAGGACAATTTGGATCTAATCTTTAAAGAGACCAAGGAGCCCCCATCATCTTCTGATGAGGATGAGGAAGCATGGATGGATGATGAAGAAACTCTAGTTCAAGCCAAGTCCCGAATTGCCAAGAAACAGAAAATTTCCTCCAGTGTCGCCCCAAGTGTTGCCAATCCAATGGCAACACCCGAGCAACACCTCGTGCCCAAGACCAAAGCCCAGTCAAGTTCCCCTTCATACTCTCCCATTTCCTGGCAAGAGGTAACCACTCCTACTCCCTCTCAAGATTCAAAATATGAATATGAGTCTTTTGGATATTATGAACGCCCATTTCTTTTCGAGGAATTTTATAGTGAATCCAACTTAGATAAGTGGGTTCAAGATTCTGAGAAAAAGATTCTGAATGAAAGGAATATGTTTGTGACTCAATTCAAGGAGTTAGGAGTGTACCAATTTTTGGAGGATAGAAACTTTTTACCTACGGTTGTGAAAGTGTCCGTTTCTGTCGAAAGTGTGGTTAGAAATTTTTTCGCTCATCTTAGGGAGGACATTGATGATAGAAACACCCCTCATTATGAAAAGATTTTTGTTAGGGGCAAAATATATGACTTTAACCCTTCTATCATCAACAAAACTTTCGGCCTTCCTAATGTTGAAGATGAGTGCTTGGACATTGAACCGAATAATCTAGCCAACTTTTTGACTGGAGGGAGAGTCACTGTTTGGAGTGAACATTTTAAATCTACCCATCTTACTTCTTTGTTTAGTGTGCTTCACAAAATTTGTATAACAAATTGGCTACCTACGGCCAATGAAAACACGGTGACATTCGAGCAAGCCACTTTGTTGTACAAACTAGGCAAGAAACAAAGAGTCAACTTTGGGAGATTAGTGTTTTTTCACCTAGCTGCATGGGCCAAGAAAAGAAAAACCTCCTCCTTCATTTTTCCTTCCCTTATTTTCAATGTTCTCTTGTACCAAAACCTCAAGCCTTGGAATGCCGATAATATCTCTGAGAAGCCTGTTTATTACAGAATTAGCAAACACTTTACAGAAGGTGATAGGCACAGAGATTTGTCATGGGTTTTGGTTACAGATGCTCCTCCGTTGGCTGCCCCTGCTTCAAGTGTCGCCCCTCAGATTGGCAACACTTCAGATAACACTGCACCTGTGATGATAGATGCTTCCATGGTTCTTAATTTTTTCAATAGTCAGGTGAAGCATATAGACTCGGTGATACAGGGATGGCTGGACATGCGTACTGATATGATAAAAATGGTGGATATGATTTCTTCAAAAATAGGGGGAGATCAATCAAGGCCAAGGCGTGATGATGGAGTGGATGGAGCTGGAGCTGGACCAAGTGGTACAGCTGAGGGAGGTGAAGGAGCTGGAAATGCATGCAGAAGGTTGATGGTTGGTTCGCATGGTTCTTGATTTGGTGGTTTGGTAACAAAAACAATGTTATTTGTTTTTATTTGGTTTGTTATGCTTAAACAATTTTAATGTCTGTTTTTTTTTCTTTGTTTCGGCTGAAATTTTCTTCAAACTTTGGTGGATGGTTTTTGCTAAATGGTTGGATGGTTGTTTTAAGATTTTAATAATTATTTTGTTTAGTTATTAATTTCGTATTAAGGGGGAGATAATTTGAAATTATGAGACTTCATTTGTCTGAAGGTTGATGTTGCCACTCGTGTGAGTGTGATACTTTAATTGAAAAATATTTTCAAAACATTGCCTGAAGGTTGATGTTGCCTCTATTAAATCACGTTGCATTTTTTGATTTGTTTTGTTAAGTTTGACTAACTATTTTGTAAAGATCATCACATTGGTATTTTGTGAAGAAATCAGTAACTAAGGGAGAGATTGTTAATGTTAAGATCATGTGTTTCCATGAATGTTGTCCTAAGTGTTGCAAACCAGTGTTGCCACTAGTGTTGCCACAAGTGTTGCCATTTGGATTTGGCAACACTGAAATAGTTACTGTATTTTTCACAAATAAAAATGTGGAAATTAATGTTTAAATAACAGTAGTTAGTCTGTTTAAAATGAGCTTGAATAGGTCCTCAGAAACTGCCCAGGCGTGATGTTCGAAGAAGAGGAGAAAATTAACAAATAAACATGTGTTTATTTGTTTAATTAATGACCAAGCAAAAAGAGATATTATTCAGCTATTCAGGGGGAGAACAAGTCAGAGTACAAGTCATCTACAGCTGAGAGGTTCAAGCAAGAGAAGCAAGCGAAGACTAAGTCTCCTACATTTGAGGCGAGTTGGCTAAAATGGAGGAAACAAACTCCAAGACTGTTGCTGATGATTTTGAGTAGGCTCCAAGTATTTGTGGCCTATAAATAGTGCAGTGGATCTTCATTGAAGATCATCCAATTCAGAAAACGCAAATCTGCACAAGAAATAGAATTATGCTCTCAAGTGTTGCCATTCAGTGTTGGCAACACTCAGTCCGACACTCGAGAATTTCATATAGATTTTCATATTTTTGTGAGGTTTTGAGTGTTCATTTTCAGAGAGAGTTCTTTATATGTTGTTCCTTATGTTAATGATTGTTTATCATTAAGGAACTTCTTCGACCTTGTATTGAATTCATATTATTAATAGAAAGGTCTTGTCCTCCTGACAACCATCAAGTTATATATTTATATTCTTGTGTATTTATATAACTTGATAAAAATTATATTCTTGTATATTGTTTTAATTCTTCCTCTGTAAATTAGATTTATTTCTATTTATTTGTGTTTTTCTAGAATTGGTGTGTGTTGTTGTTAGTGTTACCAACACTAAGGACAACACTTGTGAGTTTCGTCTCACCTTGTGAGTTTCGCCTCACTTGTTCTATGCCATAGACAATTTCAACATCAATCATATCATATATGATTCTTAAATTTTTTATGAGATTTCTAGACATCATATGTCAAAAACATATTTTTAATCTCATCTATGTCTTGGGTCAAATCTCATTTGAAAGCACCAATTAAGTCAAAACCTTTTTCAAACGTATGAGATATGGAACGATGCACCTAACTGAGTCAAAACTACATCAACCATTATCTCATCTTGATCACAAATTAAGATATAATGATGCACCCAACTGAGTCGAAACTACATCAAAATATCCTAAAATATCACAAGTGTTCTAATCAAGGGGTGGCATAAAACTTAAACATTTAGAAGGATTTACACATAACAACAAACATCGCATGGTTGTAACATGAAATTTATGTGTACATAATCATGAACATAGGGCTTCACAAAATATTCCAATCAAACAAATTTGATACAATTTTGAGACTTTACTAATCTAATTAATCATAATAAACATATCAATAACCTATGTAAAAGACTAATCATATTAATCAATTAAAAATCATGACTATGGCATATCACATATAATTGTTTTCACAAAACAATACACAAAAAATCATGGATCTATTTCATAAACCATGTAAAGCATTTAATCAAATTAAATCTAGCATGCCAATTTCAATCCTAATCATGATAAACATGGCTCTAATACCACCGTTGGGTTTTGGGGTTACAAACACAGCGAAAGAACTTTATAACAAAACCCTAGCCCATGAATCTGTCTAGCATGAAGAGATGAAAGCATATGAAATAGATTTTACATACCTTAATACGATTTTGTTAATCTTCGAAAAACAAATCTCCAAAGTTCAACCTTTGAATTGTTGCCGAATCTTCAAACTTCTCCTTTCACTACAAGAAAATCACGTTTTAGCGACGAAAAATTTCGTCGCTAAAGAGGAAAAATCCGTCCCTAAAGGCATTTACCGACGGATTAGCGACGAAAAGTTTCTGTCGTTAAAACCCTTGTCGGTAAATGCTAAAGACAGATTTAACGGGCCGCGTTATTTTAACGACGGATTATTCCGTTGCTATCTTGACAATTCCGTCGCTAATGTTGAAAAAAAAGCCGACAAATTGATCGTTTTAGCGACAGTTTAGCAACATAAATTTCCGTCGGTAATGGGTAATTCCTACTTCACGACCAAATTAACGGATTTATCGACAAATTATTTTGTCGCTATAATTAAATTAAATTTTTCAATATTTTTTATTTTTGATATACCAAATTACCGACGGATATTTACGTCGCTAATTTGATATTTTTTTATTAATAAAACTATATATATATATATATATATATATATATATATATATATATATATATATATATATATATATATATATATATATATATATATATATATATATATCAACAGTTACACTTTGCTTCCCACAATTTCAAAATCAATTTAACCAATCCCTTAACATTTATTATTCTCAAATCAGTCCTTGATATTTTAACAGTTACACTTTGCTCCCCTCGACTTCTCTTATACTCAAAACAGTCCTTACATCAGTTTTTTTTACTTTGATCCCCTAAACTTCTAAAAATACAATAAAAGTCCTAAAAATCTTCTACAATCCTCTACCACCAACTACCATCAAGCAACCAGCAGAAGATCTGCATACAAACCCCTAGATTTTTGCTCATTAGTGGATCTAAACACACACATACACAAAAATACGGAAAAAAAAACTAGATCAACAAAGATCTGTAATAAAAATTCAGATTTGAGCAAGAAATAGATAGAATTGGAGGAAAATAGAAAGAGAAACTTACCGAAAATTGAAGGCGGCTATGGCAAGGTCGACGACAATGGTGGCCGCCGAGGAGAAGCAATGGAAAAGAAGTGGGAATGGGCTTTGGGAACGAAAAATCGTGGTGGGTAGAGGGTGGAAGGATGACGGGGAGAAGGTGGGTGGACGGCGGTGAGAATGGTGGTGAAGTGATTGAGAATTTTGAGGTGGAGATGTCGAATTGAGTGGGAAGGGGAGGGGTGGAATTTCGTTGTTTGAACAGAGAGAGAGAGAGAGAGAGAAGATGAGGGAAAGGGGCAAGGTAGGAGATCGAGAGGGAGAAGACCAAGAGGGAGGCGGCTGCCATTGATACCAGTGAGTGTGCGTGAAGAGAGATAGAGGACGAGGGATGGAACGTGAAGAGATAGAGAGAGAAGATGAGGGAGGCGGATAAGAAGGAGAAAAAAGATGTGGGTAGGGTTTTATTTAGTGAATGGGTGAAAGAGTGTGAGAAAGAATCTTGGCCATTGATTTAAAGTGAATGGATGGTTGAGATGATGATTCAAGTGAAATAGTTTGTTAAAATATGAGCCATTGGATCCAAGTCAAATGTGTTATTATAGATGGCTAAGATGGTGATCCATGTCAAAGCTAAAAATTTAATAAATTAAATGTCAAATAGTTAATAATGTTTATTATTAATAACCATTCTTTATACTTTCATTTGTTTAATTTTTTTATATAACTTTTTGTGAAAAATTTCAGTAGTAAAAAATTTCTCAAATATTTATTTATATGCAAAAAAAAAAAAAATTAAAAATATACTCCCTCCGTCCCACAACAAGTGACATACATCGCTTATCAAGCTTATACACTGAATTAAGGAAAAAGTGAAAAGGTTGATGTGTTGTGAGTGTAGATAGTTCAAGAGGGAGAGAGATGATGGAGAGATAAGCAAATTATAAATGGTGCCATGAGTATTAAAATAATGTAGGAGAGAGAATGAGTGAAGGAAATAGTAAAGATTCTTTGCCATTTTCGGAAGTGTGACTTATCAGTGGGACGCCCAAAATGGCAAAGTGTGTCACTTGTTGTGGGACGGAGGGAGTATTGCTTAGTAATATATTTGAACCCCTAAACCCCACTCTTTACCCTAAATATATTACATCATAAATCTTATACCCTAAACTCAATCCATACCTTAAACTATTTACCATGTAAAATAATACTAATAAATTATCAAAAAAATACTTATCAACAATAATTATAATTTAACCTTAAAATAATTAAAAATTCTAAAATATTTAAATGTTATAGTATGAATGGCTAAGATGATGATCCATGTGAAAGCAATCCCTTATTAAAAAAAATGTCATTTATAAGGATAATAGCAATAATATAAAAAAGTACAATGTAACCTTTAAATGAAATATATTGATACAAAATAATTTTGATGATTATAATAATTAATAAAAATAATTACTAATAACTATAATAATTTAATATATAATATAATTTCATAATAATGAGCGTATAATAAGTAATAATATTTAATAATAACAATACTGATAATGATAGTAATTAGTAATAAAAACAAGTAAATATCAATAATAATTATTAATAATTTTTATATAACTTTTTGAAAAAATATTCAGTACTAAAAAAAGTCTCAAATAGTTTTTTATATTAAAAAAAATTAAAAAGATTATACTTACTCTATACACTATACCATATACCTTGTACCCTATATACTATATCATATATACTATATCCTATACCTTGTACCATATATACTATGCCCTTTATACTATACCCTATATAATACTCCCTCCGTCCCACGTGAATGTAAACCATTTTTTTTTGGCACAATAACTAAGAAATATTATTAAGATAATGAAAATGTGTGGTAGGAAATGAAGAGAGAGAATGAGTGGAGTTAATAGTAGGTTGGTTGAATAAATTGTATGGTGGAAAATGAAGAGAGAGAATGAGTGGGTGGGGTAGGGTGAATATAAAATAATAAATTTATTTCCATTTTGGGCAGTTTGCATTTACGTGGGACGGACCAAAATGAAAATAAGTTTGCATTCACGTGGGACGGAGGGAGTATACCCTATACTCTATACCCTATATACTATACCCTATATACTATATCATATACTCCCTCCGTCCCATTAGTAATGGGAAATTTACTGTAGACACGAGAATTAAGGAAAAGTGAATTATAGTGGAGGGAATAGTGAATTATAATGGTGTTGTGAGTATTAAAATAATGTAGGAGAGAGAATGAGTGGAGGGAATAGTAAAGATTCCTTTCCATTTTAGGAAGTTTGTGATTTGTAATGGGACGACCAAAAAGGAAAGTTTGTGGTTTGTAATGGGACGGAGGGAGTATACTATACCCTATACCTTGTACCATATATACTATGTCCTTTATAATATACCCTATACCCTATATACTATACCTTATACCCTACACTCTATATCCTATATACTATATCATATATACTATACCCTATGCATCATATACCCAATACACCATATACCCTAGGTATATCATGCATATACTATATACGGAGTATATATCATATACTCTATAGTGAAGGATATTATTTGTCCTTAATTTATTTATTATACTATAATTTATTTAGTTAATTTCTAAGTTTTTTTATATAACTTTTCGAAAAAAAAATATTCTTACTAAAACAAGTCTAAATTTTTATCTCTATTCAAATTTTTTTTTTTAAAAAATACTCATAGTGAAGGATATTGTCCGTCCTTAATTTCTTTATTATACTACCTGGTATCGTCTCTTTTTTCTTTTATATACTTTCATTTCTTTTAAAAAAAGTTATGTTTCAATTTTTTTTTAAAAAATGAAAGTATATAAAATAAAAAAGAGAGATGGACAATAGCATACACTTTTTTTGATTTTTTTAAAAATTTTTTTGGATAAAAAAATTATTTGAGAAGTTGTTTAGTAGTGAATTTTTTTTAAATGTTACATAAAAAAAGTTAAGAATTTTTTTTTAAAAATAATTATATAAAAGAAAAAAAGAGGAACGAACAATAGCATATATTTTTTTTAAATTTTTTAATTTATTTATGGATTAAAAAATTATTTGAGATGTTTTTTAGTAGTGAATATTTTTTTTTAAAAAAAGTTAAGAATTTTAATTTAAAAAATATATATTTTTATAATTTTAAAATCAAAATTAAAAATTTTCCTCGCTAAATTCGTTGCTAAATGAAAAATAAAAATATTTAAAAATAAAAAAAATCATTTTTGTAAAATCCGTCGATATACCGTCGGTATTTTAAAAAGAAAAATATTTTTTTATTTTTTTATTTATAGCGACAGAATATATTCGTCGTTAAATTATTTTTGTAAAATCTGTTGCTATTCCGTCGCTAATTTTAATTTTAAAAAGAAAAAATATTTTTTATTTTATTATTTATATAGCGACAGAAAATATCCGTCGTTAAATTATTTTTGTAAAATCCGTCGCTATTTGGAAAAGAAAAAATATTTACTTATATTTTATTTATATAGCGACTGAAAATATCCGTCATTAATGTTCTAAAAAAATTTTGTTATCCGTCGTTATTCCGTCGGTAATTTGTCGGCAAAAATGGGCGGACTTTTTTGGCGCCATTATTGCGATGGATTAGTGACAGATTCTTGTCCGTCGCTAAAGCCATCGTGAAATCCGTCGATAATGTTGTCGTTTTCCGTCATTAATTCGTCGCTAATAGCGACATATTTTAGCCCATCGCTAATTTTCGTCGCTATTTGACAGTTTTCTTGTAGTGTTTGATCTTCATTGTGATGAATTGATCCAAGATTTAGGTGATAACGTAATCACCTTCTAATGGTTATCCACACGCGAACGAACCAAGAACGATTCTTGTAAGATTACTAGATGATCCTCCGATTGTTGAATCAATATTCAACAATCAATAGCTGAATATGGAATTTAATTTGGGTGTTTTTGATATTTGAGTCTCAATCAAAATCAATGATTTTGTGTTTCTAAAACTCAAAAATTCATTTATTTTTGGCTGGGAGAAAGATCTTATTTATACATGGTAAATAACTCTAACAATTAGGGAGAATAGTCCTTTTCCAAAGCCAAGACGGACTTTCAGTGTCGCTATGCACGGCCGTGCAGTTTCTAAAGCACGCCCGTGCAACGTTTGCACGGATGCTCCAAAATCTAACGCACGGCCGCTCCAGCCAGCAAATCTTGCACGAACGCTCCAAATAGCGCGTGGCCGTGCAACAGCCTCAAATCCCAATTTCCAGTTTTCAGCCAATTTCAAATTCGTTATTTTGTGTGTGACCCTTTAGGAATTATATTTATGTTGGTAGTGAGTCGAAACATCGACCTCACAAGACATAAGTGGTTTCTAGCAAACCATTATATCCACCCAATTAATATAACATCAAAGCTTGATTCCTCGATAGATCAAGTGTCACAATCCCTTTGTCCACGATGTCAATTTGAACATGAGTCATGGTCCACGTCAACTCATATTGTTCAATGCTTTCTCGATTCCGAATATGTTGATAATCCAAGTGCATTTGATCTCTATCAAATCTCTTGAGTGTGGCCACACTTTTCATCAACACTATCATCGAGGGGCCCAAGCAAACATCTCTCTCAGCGAGAGGGATAAATCCCATTTTGACTTATCATTCTTCTCTACAAGAATCCAATCGTACCAATATAGCCCTTATTGCTATTTTATTAAAGATAGTGTTAGACTACATCAAACACAATATTCATCATGTGAAAGACGATGATAATCTCAGGTACAAAGGATTCAATGACATGACTATCATGAGATTTAATCATGACATATATGACTATAGACCATGTCATAAATCTCATCAATAGGTCATGTCCAGTACTTATTCTCTAGCAAGTACCTATAAGTGTAATGTGCATCTTATGCATATAATCATCTTCATAATTATCTATTACCAACTTATAGTAGTCATTCACAATAACTAGGGACGCATGTTATTATAATAAACATGTAAACATATAATAAGCCAAATAAACATGCTCCATAATAAATGATAAAGATGATTACATAGCGGTTTAAGTTATAAGTCAAACATAACTAAACGCCTAGGGCATTACACCAACAAAATATATACAATATTTTTACCAATTATGCATCTAAATTTTTGATAAAAAAGACAAAAATTCTACTTACCAAACCTATCATTTGACTCGGATTAGGAAAGTAAAGATTTCAAGAAATCTTCACTCTTTCGTACTCTTTTTTTGACCTATCACAAAAACTCGGTTTTGATGTCTATTTACTATTTATTATTTTCTATCAATTTATTTATTTGTCATGCTCGTATCATCTATTCATTTACTATTTTCTACCTCACTTCTCTTTCTGATCTCACTTTTCATACTCGTAACACTTAGTCTTACCCATACTCCAATATATACTTTTTTTAATTTTTGTGTAAAACTCATTTTGTGCTTTTTGTTTCATTTTTTATCTCACTTTCTCTTTCTGATGTCACTTTTTATACTTATAACATTTACTTTTACTCTAATATATGCTTTTTTTAAATTATAACATTTACCCTTATTCTAGTACTTTTTTTAATTTTTTAATTCTAATATATACTTTTTTTATTTTCGTATAAAATTTATTTTGTGCTTTTCGTACGGAACGGACACATTATCGAGTATCAGGGAGAGAAACTCAACTTCCCAACATCTGAACTACTCCCAAGTCCCAACTCTTTATCTTCCCTGTGATTCATGCCATTTCATTTCTTGCGGAATTCCCTCTCTCTCTCTCTCTCTCTCTCCCCATGGAGACATCCATTATGGAAGAGAGAGAAGAACTCATTGTTTCACCCAAAGGCATCCCTAACCCAACTCTCAAACGAGCACATTTTCTCAAACCCTCTCTCACCTCCTCCATTCATGAACTACAACCACCCTTTCATCTTCTTCCTCCTCCAAACCCTAAATCCAAAAATTCTTTAAACATCTCCTTCAATGGCAGCAAACACCCACAAATTAATTGGAAAAATTGGGTTACCCACATGCATTTCAAGCATCAATTCATATGGAAAGAAGTTGGAATTCATGATGCCATCATGAATTCAACTTACAAAGTCAACATAAATCATGATCTTGTTATTAGTTTTGCTGACAAATGGTGTTGTCAGACCAATTCTTTTGTTTTCCCTTGGGGTGAAGTTACAATTACTTTGGAAGACATGATCTTTTTAGGAGGCTACTCTGTTTTGGGTGACTCTGTTTGTAGCCCTCTTGAAAATACTGATGAAATCGAAGCTTTGGAGGAACTCGAAAAAATGCGAAAAGAGTTTAACAAGTCTAGATCAAAGAAGGCCTCTCATGGTCCATGGTTGTCAAGATTTATGTACAGTGAAACCCGAGTCGAGCATGAAGCATTTCTTGCATTGTGGCTATCAAGGTTTGTTTTCCCTAAAGCAAATGATACTGTTTCGAAAACTGCTCTTCCTATAGCTGTCCGCCTCGCTCGAGGTACTAAAGTTGCACTTGCACCCGCAATTCTAGCTAGCATTTATAAAGACTTAAGATTGACGAAGGAAAAACTAACTGAATCTAGAGAATGTAATAACGTTTTATCACTTGTAGTTTGGTCACCTATGCAGATATTTCAAATTTGGGCACTTGAGAGATTTCCGACATTGAATTTTAAGCCTAATAATATTGCTAATGGCGAACCACCGTTTGCTAGGTGGTGTGATATGAATTTAAATGTGAACTTTTTGAGGGCGGTGAGAGAATTGGGTTCGGAAGATTTTTCTTGGTGTTCTTATGGAACGTGGCCTTGTAAGTTTTACAATGTGAAGGAGGGGTGGGTATTGATGGATTCGGGGTTAGAACAAGAACTAGAGTCGTTTGCTCGATGTTTGAGGGTTTCTGTGCTTGTTGGGATAGATCGTAGCTGTATTGAACAATATTTGCCGCATAGAGTCGCTATGCAATTTGGGTTGGGTCAAGATATACCGGGTCCCGTGGCACGAGCTAATGGGAGTGCTGAAAATGCATGGAAAGACTATACGAGGCCGATTGGGGATGTGGGGTTGTACTTTCCATCCCGATTCTTTGAGCCATGTGTTACGACTAGGTACTTGAATTGGTGGAATCGCTTAAGTGGGGAAGATAGTACAAAGAAGAGTTCAAGAAGTTCAATTGTACACGACTCCAAGGGGGAGATGTCGGACAATTTGCCCATTGTTCCTCCTGGTTTTTCTCTTAGATGTTCTAGAGTTGAAGTCAGTAGTTCTTCAGAAGAGGGTAAGGAAGTAATTGCGAAAGATGTTATGAACACATCAAGTGGAAGTATAGAGCCTTCAATGAGCCGTCCTATGCAAAAACCATCATCAACTATGTCTGATCATGAAGCTTTTGGAAAGGGTAATATTGTCCAAAGTGAACTCATAAGTGAAGAATGCAAAAAAGTTGAGGAAGATGTGAATATGCCTAAAACAGGAGCAGAAGTCATTGTTCCTCCTAGTTTTCCTCAAACGTGTAGTCGTTCTGATGAACCTTCAGTGAAGAATTCTGCATCTTCTAAAGGTAATAAGACTTCAATTCCACCCGATCCCAAGGGAAAACATTTGGACAATTTGCCCCTTGTTCCTCCGGGTTTTTCTCCTAGATGTCCTATAGTTGAAGTCAGTAGTTCCTCGGATGATTATGAAGCTTTTGGAAAGGGTAATATTGTCCAAAGTGAAGAATGCAAAGAAGTTCAGAAAGATATGAATATGCCTGAAACAGAAACAGAAACAGACGCAGAAACAGAAGTCAACGTTCCTTCAAGTTTTCCTCAAGCACGTAGTCATTCTGATGAACCTTCAGTGCGGAGTTCTGCATCTTCTAAAGCTGATAACAAATCAGTTGAAATGAAAAACATTGACGAGATTAAAGAATCTAAAAAAATTTCAGGGGATACGTCCGAGTCTGAAAAAGAAGCGGTGAATCAAAATATTGTGCACCTTGAAAAAGAGAACGGCGAAAGTAGCAGCCTGCACGAGTCTGAGATATTGGGATCAAGGTTTGAAGGCAGGATAAGCAAGCTCGAGAAAATAGTTGCATATCTTAAAGCTGCAAAACTAAAGCACAGGTTAGACTAGAATATTTGCGATGTATATACTTATTTTACCTTTCCAATCTGAATAGGGCATCTTCACTCTTCTTCGCTGCATTAAAATCGTCATCCTAACTTTATTTACTTGGCTTGCTTGACCCATGTTTATGATTATACACCCTTCGTCCAAAAATGATTGTCTAGAAAATTTTCAAATTTGCTCTTGATCAAGAGTAAATTTTGAAAAAAAAAATTGGCATTCATTTTTGGGACGGAGGGAGTAGTAAGTAGTCGTTAAGTCGCTGTCACAAATTTTTTTTGAATGTAAAACAAGAAACATTGCTGTTGGAAAATTCAAAACCTACCATCGTTTATCCCGTTGTAAGGTAGGGGAAAGTGCGGGAAATGATCCTTGCCCCAAAGAAAGTGTGGGAAGATCAGTCAAGTAAAGCCCTGGTTACAGCCAGATTTAGACTTCTCTGTTGATTTCTCAATTGTTCTGTTCAGCTCTTCAAATGTTTCTTCAACTCCCCCCCCCCTCCCCCCGTCCCCGTCCGTCCTTCCCCCTTTCTAGATTCTGAAGCTTAATTGGCTTTATTTCCTCCAAACTAGGGGATTAAGATAGGAAATCTACAACGGGATTAACTCTCTCCATCCCAAAATAAATATAAAAAAAAATCAAATTTGCACTTGATCAAGTGTAAATTTGGACATTTATTTTGGGACGGACTAGTACCATTTATATAACAGTTACTTTGTCACACCCTGATTTGGGAGTAAAAACTGTTTAAATAATACAATGACTGATAGAAAACCTTCACTGGACCCTCCAATGCAAAGGCCATTATCATTAGCAGATATTTACCTCTTCACCTGCTAATAACAGATCAACTGAAAAATAAATGCTGTTAAGATTAAAGCATCAAAGAAACTTTCAGGGGTATCAATCCCCTAAAAGTTGTTTGAAGATCTATATCAATATATTGTATAAATGAGAAAGTAGAAGCCTTAACATGAACTTTTTCCCTACGATCGTATGATATAGGGATCATAATTTGAAGCCAGGCCGAGGCGGAAGCTCAGGAAAATGGTTAAGAATCTCAGAGCTTCAAAATTAAACCAATTTTCGCATAAATGATTTGCATTGTGTGCTCATTTTTTACTAACTGATTAGTATATTGTGTTCTCTTCTCTATCCGAGGAATTTAGGGAAGGGAATATGTATTGTTGTACTACTTCCGTCCCTAAATGAATGTCTCAGTTTGTTCTTGATCAAGAACAAATAATGAACATTCATTTTGCGACAGAGGGAGTATCAAATTGACTATTCAAAGACGACGGTTATAGCAGTAAAATCTACTGTAATCGAATCATTCCTGGATTTAGTACGCACCTAGTAAAACCACAACAATATATAAATATGCAGCAGAATTTCTAGTGCAGTAGCAAAAACTATAATATTAAAGCGGCTTGAGTAGTATGTGAATATCTTTTTTTTTTTGGGTATCAAATTAAATGGATTTGGAGAATGGAAAGTTGAAATGAAAATAATGCGTAACTAGGAAGTAGCCGTTAACTCATTGCATGCCTAGAAAATATCGAATTTAAACCACAAAACTTATAGCCGTTGGAAAATTTGAAAGTTGCCAACGTTTTTCCAATGCACAAAAAAAAAAAAAAAAAAAAAAAAAAAAATGAAAGAAACTTACCGTTGTAAGTATCCGTTGGAAAGGATTTGAAGCATTCACTTAGTTACTCAATATGTACCTAGCTAGCAATGCAGCATTGTATAAATAGGTAAGAGGTGGATGACAATATTCATTCTTTCAAGCTTTTCAAAAACTAGTCTCTGTTCCGTAGAGCTTTGTAGGTTCAAAGCTTTTTACAGAAATATTCTTTATAGAGCTTTTAGGATACAATTCGAGATGAGCATAGAGACTGCCAATAGCAAATCTCCACTGATGAAGGGAAACAATGATCCCATTGAGAAGGAAAGTGTAGCTGAGAGCCAGCCTAGAATAATAGAAGGTGGCAGTGATAACTTTGCCCTGTCCCGTGAAGCGGACCGGAACGAGAAACGCTTGGCGTTTCTTGAGCGAAGGGTTGAAGAGCTCGAGAAGATTATTTCTGTCTTAAAAGCTGAAAAGGCTCGGGAGAACGGGGAAAAAAATCCATCCTCCGAAAGCAAGTCTGTCAAGTAGATTGGAAGGAAAAACCTTGGATTGTACTTTGAGAGACAAATTTAGGCTTTTCTGGCTATTGTACTTTGAGAGACAAATTTAGGCTTTTCTTGAGCCAGAATAAGACTTTCCTGTTTTGATTTTACTTGATATTCTGTCTTTAATTATTTTTCCTCCACCATCCCCAATTCTAAAGCTAAAATTTGCGAGGGTTCTGCGCCTCTCTTCAAAATAAAAAATAAAAAGAGAAGGGGGTGGGGGAGTCTCTAGCTCTATATCAAAATAATGTGAGCAATAAAAGAGATAAATGAGGAAGTAGCAACTTTCACGAGGTTTTCACAACGAGCATGAGATATTGGGATCTGAATGTGTAGCCAGTCTGTGGGCGAAAAATCTACAGCAATCTAACTATGTGGTTCCGAAAGCATTTCTGATAATGTTACCATTGGTTCACGGTGGTATAAATGTAGTATATTTATGCTAAGCGATAAAAATAATCCTCTTTTCTGACTAAAGATGGTAATTTCTGCACTCAATAGTTTCTGCATTCTATTTTAGATTAGCTGCTGTAAACTAGTGAGCATCCTAAATTATTCCTGGGTTTTGTACAGAGTTGGAAAAATCGTAACTGGATGCAGTGGCGAGGCTAAGTGAAGAGGAAGGGGGTCGGCTGACCCCCATGTTTTGATTTTTTTTTTTTTTTACTATTTTTGATATTTTATTTTGATTTTAGGGTAAAATTTGGTATTTTATAAAATCTGACCCCCTTACTGCAACAGAAAATTTACACTGTATTTTTTCGACCCCCTTCCCTTCGATTCCTGGCTTCGCCACTGACTGTATGTATCCGTTGTAGCCGCTTGACACATGTATAGGATTAGAGCAAGTAGCCGTTAACTTGCTGCCTAGAAAATATCGAATGTAAACCAGAAACATATAGCCGTTAGGAAATTTAAAAGTTACCATTGATTTTCCCGTGTACCAAAAACAACAAAAAAAAAAAAAAAAAAAAACTTGCTGTTGTAAAGTATCCGTTGAAAATGAACATTCCGTATGTACCTAGCTAGAAATGCACCATTGTATAAATAGGCGATAAATGAATGACAATGCTGGCATTTCTTTCAAGCTTTCCAAAAACTAGTCTGTACTTGAGCCAAATTTAGGCTCTTCTTGAGCCAGATTAAGACATTTTTGTTTTGATTTCCTAAATATTTTTCCTCCCCCTCTCACACACACACACACACAAATTCTGAAGATTAAATTGCCTTCCTTAAAGTTGAAGGGAAGGACAGATATATAAAGATTCCTCTGTTTTTATTGAAACAGAGGGAATGACAATGCTGCCAATAGTAACATTTTCTGATGTTTCTATACTGCTTTAAATTTGGCGCAAGTAACCGTTACTTGGTCAACAATGTTTAATATTCTGCCTTAAAATCCCTGAGATATAGGGTGGAATTTAACAATAAAAACAAACATTTAATATTCTGCCTTAAAATCCATGAGTTGAAATCGATTTTACCAATAAATCCATCTCCCCTTTTATGTTATCTTGTAATACCCAATCTACCTCCACATTTCTCTCTACGTTGCCCAATCTATCGTACAATCAAAATTGATGATAATAATACTAGAATAGATTAAAGATTAAACAATAATTTTGATAAAAATTGAGATTATCCATACAGCAGATAACCTAGTTATGGGATGCGATTGATTCATTGAGAGATAGTGGAAAACCAAAATAGATATCAAACCTTCGAATTCATGAATAAATATTGCGAAGCCATGAAAAGTTGTGTGGTTTTCTAGCTCTCGAGTATACCAAAAGATGGAAGATCCGTGTGGAAGATAATTTGGAATTGAATGATTTTGTCTCATCCGTGCATTATTTGTTCATAACTGGGAAAAAAATCAGATCTTTTAGGCTTTTGTCATAGTGTTTAGTAATGTCTTTGTGGTTTATGTCCATGAGCACAGCAAGAACAACCTTTTCATCAATCTCACATTCATAATTGTTCCTGTTCCGCATGCAACTGTTCTTATGTGTTTGCGTTGGTTTATGGGCTGGTCTCATCATTGGGTTTGTCAAAACCATTTCACATTTTTATATAACTGTGAAGTCTATTTATCAGTTTTTTCAAGATATTTTACTTAAACAACTGATAACTTTCTTTTACTAACTATATGTATGGTTTATCAGTTATTTTTGATTGTTTGTTAAATAACTGATGTGATCCGGTCCAAGATATATTTGACAAAGTCAAATATATTACTCCCTCCGTCCCACCTCAATTGGTCCATTGAGGTGGGACACGGTTTTTAAGAAAAATTATTAAAGTGGGTAGAAATTAGATGAGAGAGAATGTAAAAGTTAAATATGTGGTAGAGAATAGGAGAGAGAATGTAAAAGTTAAAAATATTTAATAGGAGAGAGAATGAGTGGGAGGAATAGTAAGTTAAAGTGGGTATAATGAATGGTTTTTTTGTAAATATATGGAGATGATAAGGGTATAAATATATGGAAAACTTTCCATTTAAGGAATGGATCAATTGAGGTGGGACGTCCCAAAAAGGAAAGTGGATCAATTGAGGTGGGACGGAGGGAGTAATTATTTTGTATTTTAATTAGTATTTTAGGATTTAATTTGTTGTAGTTTATATTTTACTCCCTCCGTCCCACCTCAATTGGTCCATTGAGGTGGGACACGGTTTTTAAGAAAAATTATTAAAGTGGGTAGAAATTAGATGAGAGAGAATGTAAAAGTTAAATATGTGGTAGAGAATAGGAGAGAGAATGTAAAAGTTAAAAATATTTAATAGGAGAGAGAATGAGTGGGAGGAATAGTAAGTTAAAGTGGGTATAATGAATGGTTTTTTTGTAAATATATGGAGATGATAAGGGTATAAATATATGGAAAACTTTCCATTTAAGGAATGGATCAATTGAGGTGGGACGTCCCAAAAAGGAAAGTGGATCAATTGAGGTGGGACGGAGGGAGTATTTCTTATTTTCGTCATTTATTTTAATAGGATGATTGGAGGTGATTTTAGAGTAGATTTTGAGGAGATTTACTAGTTTTTGAGTCCTATTTAGTTACCGTATAGGTTAGGAGTAATTCTAGAAGGTTTAAGATTGTTTTTCAAGTTTTATGGGCAGAGTCGGTCTGGGGAGAAACGCGTTTCTCCGTCGCGTCTGGAGAAACGGGGCTAAGTATGTCGCGCGACATACTTAGCCAGTTTCTGGATATCCTTTCCAAAGCTTCTGGATATCCAGAAGCTTGAATATGGATATCCGTAGCTTGAAAGGATATCCCAAATCAAATATTTTCTCGATATCCTTCAAAGCTTCTGGATATCCGCTTGAATATGGATATCCAGAAGCTTTGGAAAGGATAGCCAGAAAAAATATTTGGTTTCTGGATATCCTTTTCAAAGCTTCTGGATATCCATATTCAAGCTTCTGGATATCCAGAAGCTTTGGAAAGGATATCCAGTTGTTGTGGCTAAGTATGTCGCGCGACATACTTAGCCCCGTTTCTCCATAAGCGACGGAGAAACGCGTTTCTCCCCAGATTTTGTGTTATGGGCACTATAAAATAGGCCTAAGGTTGTATTTCGAAAATAAGACTATTTTGATTAATAAAATTAATTTGATTGCTTTGCAATTGTGGATTTTTTCCTTTGGGTCTTAATTGACTTGCAGAAGACTCTCGTAAGAGATTCTTGTTGGAGTTCTTTGAATTCCTTGTGAAGGTTTGCATCTTTTTGGTGTTTTCCTCTTCAAACCCTAATTCAATTGTTGATTCAATTCGAATTGGGTCAAATAGTTGTTGATTCAATTATTTGTCTATCCGTTTTTTTATTATTTCGCTGCAACCCGTTTACATCAGTTGGTATCAGAGCAAAGGACGATCCAAGGAAGATGACCAACAATGGGGGAGAAGAAAAATCCCTTCTTGAGAAGATCGATATGCGTTTGGAGTTTGATCGTTGTCAGGTAAGAAAATATTCTATAAAGTATAATAAACTTTATAAGGAGTCCGATGATAAGAATGACTTGATGCTTTATTTTGAATCTGAGATTCAAAACGGCCGACTTCAAGCAAGTCATCAGTTTTTGGTGGATAAGTATCGCGACGAAAGGGATGCTGTTTGGGCAGAAGCCGAACGATGTATTGTCCAAATCGATCTTTATACCAAAAGAATTAAGCGTTTGGAGGCACGAAGGGAGGCTAAATTGAAGCGACTTGAGGACAAAAATCGCCTTGTTATTGACAAATCTCCTGCCCAAGAAGATCCTATTGAAGAGGAGATTATTATTGAAAATCTATGTGCAAAGGACGAGGTCATTCAGGTTTGTGATAATAATATTCCTTCCCATATTTTAAACCCTGTTCATGCCTCTATTGGGTCCAAGGTTAATGATGAAATCCGAAGTAATTGCTTGGTCGCAAAATCGAATTTTGTATTGGGCGATATTTTTGTTGGTGATTTTATTATGGTTGATCATGGGGAGGATGGGGAGATAGATCGGCCGAGAGATAATGAGATTGATACGGAAGATCAACACAAGGAAGATTAAATAATTTTATATCGGGTAGAGATCATCTTACATCACTGTGTGCTTAAAAAGAAGATTTATTCGAAATATATTTTTAAGTGGGACGGCACTTTCCAAAGATCGGACGAGGATTCGGGGCAAATCCTTTTTCAAGTGGGAGTGAATGATGTAATCCGGTCCAAGATATATTTGACAAAGTCAAATATATTAATTATTTTGTATTTTAATTAGTATTTTAGGATTTAATTTGTTGTAGTTTATATTTTATTTCTTATTTTCGTCATTTATTTTAATAGGATGATTAGAGGTGATTTTAGAGTAGATTTTGAGGAGATTTACTAGTTTTTGAGTCCTATTTAGTTACCGTATATGTTAGGAGTAATTCTAGAAGGTTTATGATTGTTTTTCAAGTTTTATGGGCACTATAAAATAGGCCTAAGGTTGTATTTCGAAAATAAGACTATTTTGATTAATAAAATTAATTTGATTGCTTTGCAATTGTGGGTTTTTCCCTTTGGGTCTTAATTGACTTGCAGAAGACTCTCGTAAGAGATTCTTGTTGGAGTTCTTTGAATTTCTTGTGAAGGTTTTCATCTTCTTGGTGTTTACCTCTTCAAACCCTAATTCAATTGTTGATTCAATTCGAATTGGATCAAATAGTTGTTGATTCAATTATTTGTCTATCCGTTTTTTATTATTCCGCTGCAACCCGTTTACATCAATAACTGTGTAGTGTTATTCATGGTATTTGTGGACATAATTGTATTGTACGCTTCTCATTTATTCCTCATTATGTATTGTGAAATAATTATGATTTGTATTTAATAGTTATTTTGCTTAAACAACTGATAAATTTTTTAACTGTGTTGGGGTGCAAACCCAATTCCACATCGACAATTGAACAAAGTATTGTCAGGTTTATAAGAGCACACACCCACTTCATTAGTATGAGGCCTTTTGGGAAGTTTCCAAGAGCAAATCTGTGCGGGCCGAGCCCGAAGCGGACAATATCATACTAATGTGGAGTGGTGAGGATGATCGCGGTCCCTACAATGCGTGTGTTGTTTGGACGAGGCGAGCGCCCCATCTGGCCGAGGCGGGTGCCTGAGTGGCCGAGAAGGATGGCATTATTCCTTACCTTGAGGCGGCCGCATCACGAGCTCTGGGGCGGGCGCATCAGCGGCCGAATGTGGGCATGGTTTTGGTTAAGCTCCAGGCGGGCGCCCGGCCTTGCTTGAGGCAGGCGCCTCTGTGAATGTGTGCCCAAATTCTAAATTTTTGTTTTTAGATCGGATTCACGCGAATTTGAAAACATCCGATTTAATTTGAAAAACGGAGTCGCCACGACATTTTGATTTCCTCAAAACTTTGAAAAAAAGGATTTAGGGTTCGAAGGTTAAGTTACCCCTTGGGAAGAACGGATCATCGTTCACCCAAGATGCCTTGCCGTAGCAAGTCTCCCTAGATTCCGTTTATCGTGCTTGCTTGCGTGCTTTCTTGTGTGCATTTGTTTGAAAAAGGGGGGGGGGTAATGTCCCAAGTTGTCTTCCGGACGTACAAACCATTTATTGGTTGTCGCTCGGGATTTCTTGGATTTTATGTGTTCGGAATTTTGATCCCGTCCTCATCTTGGACTTGTGATCATCGCTTTTTTAACCTTGGGACTTGCGTGATCGAGAAAAAGACTCTCTTTTATAGTTCAAAATGAGGTTCTTTAGGAAAGGAGTGACCTTAGCCCATCAATCCTAAACCTTAAGACGATTGAGCTTATATAGATGCTTCATGCTCGTCTTAAGTGATAATCGGAGATATTGGTTCAAGGTTTATCCCTTTCTAAAGAGATTGTGGCACCTTTAATGGAAGAAACGATGTAAAGATAGGATCTTTACACCGGTCCGTTCCGAAGTTTGCTAATGGGGACATGGGGGAATGCATGTAAAAATGACATTTTTAGTGAAAAGATGACATTTTTGGATTGCAAAGGATGCTTTTGGTTTGCAAATGATGCATTTTTATATAAAGACATAATTTTTATGCAAAGTATGCATTTTTATGGTGGAAAATAGTATTTAATATGCAAAGGATGCACAAAGATTACATTTTGAAAGCAAAGGATGCTAATTTGATTGTAAAGAGATAACTTTTAATGCAAAGGATGCATGAAAATGGGTTTTAGGTGCAAAAGATGCACCTTTATGGTAAAGACATAATTTTTATGTGCAAAGGATGCATTTTGAATATAAAGATTGCATTTTTATGAGCAAAGGATGCATAAAGATGATATTTTAATGTAAAAAAGGAATTTTTAGGTGCAAAGGATGCACCTTTGAATATAAAGATTACATTTTTAAGAGCAAGTGATGCTTATTTCATGCAAAGGATGCAAAAAGGGGGAGGGGGATATAATAAAGATAGGATCTTTAATAATAAATGCCAAGTCCCAAGCAAGATAATGACAATATATGAATGCAATGAGCAATTAAATCACATAGAGAAAGTATAATGCAAGGTAAGGGAGTGAGAGGTTACCAATGGTGGTGACCTCTTCTTCTTTGGGTCTTGCTTGGTGGAAGGTCCAACTTTGGAGGCTTCAAGGAGGAGGGAGGTGGCTTCTTGGCTTTCTTCAACCTCTTGATCTTGCAGTAGTGTTTTGGGAGAGTTTTGGAACTGAGTATGGTGTATTGTGTGTGTTTTTCGTATGTAAAATGGGAAGAGGAGGACTCTATTTATAGGCAGTCTGGATAAGGCTAATGAAGCCGTGCGGCTAGGGGTTCTTGGCTAATGCAGCCGTGCGGCATTATCCAGCGTGACTCAGCATGTTTCTAGAATCATGCAAGGTGGCAATTCTAGAAGGTTTTTGGTATTAAGAAAAACGTGTTTCTTAATCTCCAAGCAGTGCCTTAGCCCTTAGGTGGTTTGGAACAGTTCCGGAATTGCTCCGGAACTCTAGGAAAGTCCGGGGAATTACCGAGAAACTTATCCTGAAGGCATGAGCCAGATTTGGGTACTTACAGAAGCCCCTCGGCAACGTCACTTGCAGAGCGAGTGGGGTTGTCGATAGAAAAGGATCCGATCTGGCGAATGCCGAGACGAATTAGGTGACCAAAGTGGTCGAGTGGCTGAACCTCTAGAAGGCTACCTACGTATCCCGAGTGGGAATCAAGCCAGATCGTAGTTCGGAATAAGATCCGCAGGGGAATGACGGAGAGAAACTGGTCTCTTGCCGGGGAAATAGAAGAGAAAGTGACATAGGAGGTCAGGCGATTGATCCTACTGGGGATATGCTAGAGGTGACCGATGTGGTCGGATATCTAGATTTTTATGAGGGGCTACTTCACCACTGAGGAGTGATCAATGGCAAAAGGGTGACCACTGCGGTCGGATGGCTGGACCTTTTATGAAAGGCTACCTACGTATCCCGGAGGAATCAAGCCTTAGTCGTAGTTCAAGCATCACTAGATAGGTTAGGAACGATGTCTAGGATCCTTGAAGTTTTGACAATTAATGGAGGTTGTCACCTGATTGGATACTAGAGCTTACGCCACTATCGAGTGGATAGAGGTAGCTAAAGTTTGGAGAACTTGAGCGTACTTCACTATCTGTGATAGAGGTAGCTTAAGTTTGGAGAACTTGAGCGTACTTCTCAATCTGTGATAGAGGTAGCTTAAGTTTGGAGAACTTGAGCGTACTTCTCAATCTATGATAGAGGTAGCTTAAGTTTGGAGAACTTGAGCGTACTTCTCTATTCGTGATAGAGGTAGCTTAAGTTTGGAGAACTTGAGCGTACTTCTCAATCTGTGATAGAGGTAGCTTAAGTTTAGAGAACTTGAGCGTACTTCTCTATTCGTGATAGAGGTAGCTTAAGTTTAGAGTTCTAACAATTCGGAGGTTGTCACCTAGCGTCATTCCAGTTATAACGGGAGTAACGGAGGCGACTGGGGAAGAAATTCAATTTGCTTAGGAGATAAAGGATATCTTCTGAAAAGGATGTTATCCTAGTTAAAGGATAACAGGAATTATATGCCCAAGTGGAAAGTCCAGGGGCAAAAAGGTAATTGCTGCTCAGAGCGAAAGAAGCCGCCCGGCATGAGAGGGAGGCAAAAGAGGCCGTACGGCCAGAAGCCTGATTTTTCCAGATTATTTAAAACAGATTTTGAACGGGGACTGGGCATTATTGCCGCCCATCAGTCGCCGAGGAAGAGAGAGAGGAGGGAGAGAATTTTCTTCAAAATCCTTCAATCCCTTTCTTCTATTGATTGAGATGGATCCGGAGGGAAATCCAATGCCAAGGCAAGCTAGAAGGAACATCTCCGAGGCCGCTCGGAGGAGGAGGAAAGAGCTCGTCCGTACGGAGAGGAAGTATGACTTCCTCACGCCTCCATCGGAGCTCTACCCGGGTAGGAGGGAGCACAAATCGACAAATCCTCAATCGATTGGGGTAAGCATTCTTAATTTGCTCAATTCCGTCGATTTTGATTGGATTTTGATTGATTCTAGGGCTTGACTCGAGTTTTAGGAATTTCTCGAATTTCCCTAGGATTTTAGACGATGATTTTGAAATCTTGATGATTAACCTATGAGGCTAAGAAGTTGAAAGAACATGCATGTGCAATTTATTTGACAAAAATAATGAGAATGACCCACTTTTTTTCGAAAATAAAAGTAAGAGGGATAATTTTCTAAGAGGTGACGGAGTTCTTGCATGTGCTAGAACTAGGTCATAGATGAGAAAACAGGATTTTGGACGATGAAAAGGATTCATGCATGCCATTTTTGAGAAAAAATTAATGCTTATGTGCAAATAATTTTGAAAATTGTGATTTTGTGCTTAGGAGAGCAATGTGCTTGACTCGATGTGTTTCAAGTGATGAAAGACACGTTTTTCAAGCAAAGGATGCTAGAAAAATTTTATGAATGCTTTTCTTTTGAAAACATGTACACTTTTGAATATATGCATGTTTTTTTGAAAACGACTGACACATTTGTTTTGCTGTGCTTGTCTACAGGAGAACAAGTCTAGGGGGCCTTCCGAGATTGCAGTGAGGCTGTGGCAGAGGATGCCTGATTTTGAGAAGAATGGGGTGAACCCCAAGCAGCTAGTGAGGACTACTGGCCTGGACTTATTTATTGAGGCTATTGGCAGAGGTATTCACATTACCTCGAAGAGCAAGGGCTTGATCCAGGCCCTCTCGGAGTTCTGGTGGGACACCACCCACAGCTTTCATCTTAGCTGGGGGGAGCTGGCGGTGACACCTGCAGATTTTACTGCTATCACCGGCCTGCAGTTCACCGGGAGGCCTGTGACCTGGAGGAACCATATTACTGCGGAGGAGTTCAGGGCTTTGGTCGGGTTTGAGCTTATTCCCAAGGGGCTCGGAATGGAGACGAGGAACGCCGAGGTGGCACCCGTAACCGCATGCAGGATTTTCTGCTAATGAGGTGACTGCCCACCAGCTTGCTAGAGCCTTTGTGTGGTTGATGCTGTCAGTCACCATCTTTGCTAATTCTGGGACTCTGGCTATGACTTGCCTCCTCGACTCTCTGGAGGATGTAGATGGGATTGGGACGGTCTCTTGGGGAGAGGCCGGATTGGCGGAGCTATACTTCTCCCTGGACATGTACAGCCGGAACAAGGCTGCCTCCATGGACTGCTTCTCTTTTGCTCTTGAGGTAGTCTCACTTTTCTCTCTTTTACTTTCTGTCTTTGAGACTTTTATGAGAGAAAATGACCTTTTTGATGTTTTGAACATGCAGGTCTGGTTTTGTGAGGTGATCAGGTTCTTTCCGTGGAACCAACAGCGCGATGCTACCATCTTTCCCGCTATGGTCCGCTGGAGGGGAGATGCGAGGGATAAGTTCACCGGGAAGACCCGGATCACCTTTGATTACAAGATGGTTAGGCCAGTTATCAACAGAGATGGGCATGATGGGGTGGACTTTTACCCTTGGGGGAGGTATCCAGAGATTCTGCTAGGAGAGGCCGTGGAGGTGACTAGACAGAGGCGGTGGTTGACCGGGCTGACATGTGATGTCATCTATCTGGGGACCGGTTTTCCAGGCAGCATGGCCATATCCCTCCACTGGATGCCATTACCCCTCATGATCCTCCAGCACGGATGCTGCAGCCCCGGGATTGGCAGGCGGATGAGATAGAGAGATATCAGGCAGACGTGGCCGCTGTGGAGTATTTTGATCTGGATACCCCATATGCTGTGTTTGTGGAGCAGCGACTGAGGATGCCACAGAAGCTAGTGAAGCTGGCTGTCACTCAGGGATATGGGGAGGCCGAGCCTACTAATCCGCCGATGCCTCCTGCTCATCTTTCTTATGTAGTCAATGGGGTACCGAGGAGGTTTAGGATACCTGTCCCCGACACTAGGGAGCCTCAGTATACTCTGCCACCGGACATCACTGTAAGTACACTTTAGGGTCTTTTCCCTTTTCTTTCAGATTTCTTTGCTTTTTTGCAATTCTGAGATTTTTCTTTTCTTTTTCTCAGGTTCCAGCTCGGACTTATGACAGCTTGGTCAGGCAGAATAGGGGCTGGAAAGACGTGTGCCGGTCCCTTTTGAAGAAGCTGGCTTGCGCTTCCAAGGCCGCAACAAATGTGCAGGAGCCCGTGCGCAAGAGAAGGCACGTCGGGAGCACGGCATCCACCTCTTCAGCCTCAGAGTACTCCTCTAGTGCCATTCCTCGGGGGCAAGGACCCAATGCTGGCATCCTGGAGCAGTTGGCTGAATACGAGCACGAGAATGTCCATCTATCTGATGTGAGTGACACGGAGGACTTGATGAGGGAGGCAGCGTCTATGAGCTGAGTAGCGATGAAGAGGAAGGATCGGAGGCCTAGGAGGTCTCTAGAGTTGATTTAGGAAAACAAACAATGAACAAGTTTTATGCACATTTTGCTTATTTTTTGCTTTATTTGGGCGCCGATGGGGCGAAAACAATGTACTACTGTTTTATTTACTTTTCTATTTTATGCTTTATTAATTTGCATATTACTTGAGCCTCGGGGCAGTTTTTTGCTTGGAATTGGGGCTGAAACTGGGCCAAAATGATATATAATGATATATAACTGCTTGGATGGTCTTTGGACATGCTTTTGTACAGGTTTTGGTTGAAAAAGTGGGGTGAAATCTCCCTTTGGGCAGCAACTTGGTTGCTGCAGATTTGCTTTCCACATCAGGCAAATGAGGCCGTGCGGTCTGGTCTCTGGAGCAAATGAAGCCGTGCGGCTCACAGTTCTGTCTGGACTGGTTATTTTTAGAATAAAATCAAGGCTTGGCCATTTCATTTCATTTTCAACCTAGACTTGTCCCAACTGTTCCCAGAGCACATATTGGACCTAAAGACACCATCTTTGATCATTTTGCAATGGAGAAGCCCGTCAGATTGAAAAGGGGGAAAAGGGATCGCTTTCTGTCCGATCTTCAATCTTGGGTGAGATATAACTTTCAATCTCACAAGGGACTGTTTGATTCTACCTTCAAGATCAAATCTTTATGGCAATTGAGGGATCTCCCACCCGATTGGGACCTTTTGAGAGCGGCAGCAAGGTTTAGGGACGTCCGGAGACTCGTTTACTGCTTTTCTTACAATGAGATTGTCCCAACGCATGAAGACTTCCGAGCCTTGATTGGGGGTCCAGAAATTGAGGCTATATCGATTCCTTCAATCGAAGACGTGCCAGTGGCGGCAAAGTTGGCATCTTTTCTGCAGATTTCTCTGGGAGAGGCTGAGAGGATGATGATTGCTCCGGACAGGATTGACCTTTCTGATATCCCGGGCAGGTTCGGGTTTCCGGATATGGCTACGACCACGGTTGCTATGGATGCCTTTATCCTTTGCATATTTTCCTCTCTGTTCACCTCTGAGTCTGTGGGGATCTGTCATGGCGGTCTCTTGGACATGGTCAGAGATTGCAGGGCTGGGAAGGACATTGTCCCACTGGTTTTGGGTGAGACCCTTCATGGCATTGATAAGATGGCTAGAGGAGACCGTTTCATGAGGTCTGGGAGTCCGGCTGTGCTGACTTTATGGCTGCAGGAGAGGCTCGGGGCTTTGCCAGGGGCTTTGCCGACTCAGTGCCCTTGGGTGATTTCTCGGAGAGGTTTGCCTAGGCTCCTTCTACATACCCTGCTTGGTATCCAGGCAGTTCGGGGCCTTACAGGAGCCGTTGGGCGATTGGGAGGACATCCGTACCATTGAGGTGGTGCCATTAGCTATGAGGGATCCAGCCAGCTTCTCATTCTTCTCGAGGGCTTGGACATACACTTCCTTCCCACCCAGGGCTATCTTTAGGAGCAGGAAGAGTACCATCTTGACCACTGTCTACTTGGACTGGTACGAGAGAGAGATGGGAGCGACTCAGGTCATATTGGGGGAGAGACGTCAGGCTTTATTGGGGGCTGACTGCGACTCGAGTAGGACTCTGAGGGAGACTGAGGCTAAGGCGAGTCACCATAACCAGTCAGGTGACCTTATCAAAGATATGGAGGCTCGATATAGAGGCTCTCTGAAGTCGCTCCCTTGACTGAGGCTCAGAGGGAGGAAGTGCGAACTCGTGCCCGAGTAGAGAGGGCACTTATTGACACAGGTTTGATGGAGGCTCCAGTGAGGATACCGGAGATCGGAATGAGGGAGACCGACATCATAGAGAAGAAGAGAAAGAAAACTCGACGGGGTCGAGGTAAAGGGAAGAAGACTAAAGAAGACTCAGCGAATGACGACTGACAGATCTTTTCTTAGGATTCCCTTATTGCCATTTTGCAAACACAGTAGTTTATTAGGCATTTTATTGTATTTTAGATCTTTGTAGCAGGTTACCAGAGTCAAGAGTAGACCGTGCTTGAACTCATCAAGAAGTTTTTAACTTGTAATGAACAAGAGATATTATCTTAGAAATTAATCAAGACACAATTTCATGGAAATTTCAGATGTCTTATTGATTAGGACCCGTTTTATGAAAACTTGAATATCCTTTATTATTGTTTAGGACGCATTTCATGGAAACTTAATCGCCCTTTTTATTGTTTAGACCGAACCATATATGGCTGCCTACGTTCCCCTTTTACAAGAAAGACTAAGGGGCTCAGGTCTTCGTAGTTCATTCTGGTGAACTTTTCCTTTTTTTTTATGTGCAGCCCTGTTTTTTGCCTAGACCGCCCTTTTTGGGTTTTCAGCCTAGCTGGGCATTACTCTTTTTGCACTAAGATTTTTTTCTTTTTTTTATGTGCAACCCTGTTTTTTGCCTAGACCGCCCTTTTTGGGTTTTCAGCCTAGCTAGGTATTACTCTTTTTGCACTAAGATTTTTTTCTTCTTCTTTTTTTTTTATTTATTTATTTATTTATTTTTATTTCTTAGACATAGTATCTTCGGAGCATATCACTGTTAACTGGGTGGACAAAGGGATTGCCGTCCAGGTCTGCAAGTTTCATGGCTCCTCCCGATAGTATCTTCTGCACCACATACGGGCCGATCCAAACGGGTTCCCATTTTCCCAGGGGGTTGTCTCTGGTAGGGGGCTTCACTTTCAATACTAAGTCACCCTCTTTGATGTCCCTGGCCTTGACCTTTTTGTCGAATGCTCTGGCCATTCGCCTCTGGTAGGCTCGGGTGTGCTCCATGGCCTTTAACCTTCTTTCATCGAGCAGGGCCAACTCATCATGCCGGCTACGTAGCCATTCTACTTCATTGACACTGTTTTCCAGGAGGACCCTTAATGACGGGATTTCCAACTCCACTAGTAACACTACTTCCATCCCGTAAGTAAGGGCAAAAGGAGTTTCTCCTGTGGCTGTTCTGACAGACGTTCTGTAGCCCCAGAGTGCCAAGTGCAGCTTTTCGGGCCAATCACGACCACGGGTGGCCATTTTCCAGATGATCCGTTCGAG
Organism: Adenophora triphylla var. japonica; assembly: GCA_022495995.1. Taxonomy (NCBI): domain Eukaryota; kingdom Viridiplantae; phylum Streptophyta; class Magnoliopsida; order Asterales; family Campanulaceae; genus Adenophora; species Adenophora triphylla. The sequence goes on from JAFEMH010000782.1 coordinate 493,448, forward strand.
CGTCTTATTAGCAGCTTCCACGGCTCCGTTATTCTGAGGTCTGTATGGGGATGACTTGTGGCGAGTGATTCTGAATTCTGACAGTAACCTATCGCAGTCTCCTTCAAAGTGCGACCCATTATCAGAAATGATCTCATTGGGCACCCCGTATCTACACATTATGTTTTCCTTGATAAACTGGGCCACCTTCTTGGAAGTGAGGACCTTGTAGGACTTGGCCTCTACCCACTTGGTGAAGTAGTCGACGGCTACTAACACAAATTCATGCCCATTGCTTCCTGCCGGGGCTATCTTCCCTATCACGTCAATACCCCAAGTTGCAAACGGCCAAGGAGTCGTCATGCAGTACAGGTCATGAGGCGGGAGATGGTTGAGGTTGGAAAACCGTTGGCATTTGTCGCACGCTCGGACATGCTGAACACAGTCTGTCTCCATGGAAATCCAGTAGTAACCCATTATGAGGATCACTTGCATTAGGGCTCTAGCATTCATATGAGGACCGCAGGGACCATTGTGGACTTCAGTCATCAACTCTTTGGCCCTTTCTTGAGTGACGCACAAGAGGAGTGGTCCTTAGTACCGTTTCTTGTACAGGTTGCCTCCTAGAATGACATAATGGGAGGCCAACCTTTTCAGGGCTTGCAAGATCTTGGCTTTGACACCTTCTTTTGGTCTACCTTCTTTAAAGCTGACTCTCCATCTTTGAGGAACTGTTAAATTTGATTGTACCAGGGTTTCTTGATAGGCTCAGGTCCCAAGTCTACTTCACAACAGAAGGCCGGGGCTTCTCTTCTACCCATTCTGAAGGGTTTTATGGCTTTTCCCTCGGGGATCTCTACCAGTGAGGCTAGAGTAGCTAGGGCATCTGCGAATCTGTTCTTTTCCCTTGGCAAGTAGTGGAAAGTCACTTCTCTGAACTGTCCAGTCAACTCCTCCATATAGGCATGATACCGCTGAAGATTAGGGTCCACAGTTTTCCATTTGTTGGAGACCTGGTTGATGATCAGGGCTGTCCACCCTGGGAGGTCGAAATACAGGTGGAATACGAGGGGCTTATAGACGTAGTGACGGAACCCACTGATCCAGGATCTAGAGTAGTTGCGAAAAAGAAGGGAAAACCTCCTTTTCCATCCAAATAGAAATAAATAAAAGACATTGTTTTAAGTAAACTTGAACAATTAACTGATTCATAATAGCATGGTCCTATCTCTCAAATCCCTAATCGCGACCTCCTCAGTCCAACCTCCGATTTTCCATCTCGACCTTCCGCGGTCAAATCTCTAATCGCGACCTCCTCGGTCCGATCTCCGATTTTCCATCTCGACCTTCCGCGGTCAAATCTCAAATCGCGACCTCCTCGGTCCGATCTCCGATTTTCCATCTCGACCTTCCGTGGTCAAATCTCAAATCGCGACCTCCTCGGTCCGATCTCCGATTTTCCATCTTGACCTTCCGCGGTCAAATCTCTAATCGCGACCTCCTCGGTCCGATCTCCGATTTTCCATCTCGACCTTTCATGGTCAAATCCCTATTCGAGACCTCCTCGGTCCGATCTCCGATTTCCTATCTCGACCTTTCATGGTCAAATCCCTAATCGAGACCTCCTCGGTCCGATCTCTGATTTTTCCCATCTCGACCTTTCACGGTCAAATCCCTAATCGAGACCTCCTCGGTCCGATCTCCGATTTTTCCCATCTCGACCTTTCGCGGTCAAATCCCTAATCGAGACCTCTTCGGTCCGATCTCCGATTTCCTATCTCGATCTTTCATGGTCAAATCCCTAATCGAGACCTCCTCGGTCCGATCTCCGATTTCCTATCTCGATCTTTCATGGTCAAATCCGTAATCAAGACCTCCTCGGTCCGATCTCCGATTTCCTATCTCGACCTTTCGCGGTCAAATCCCTCATCGTGACCTCCTCGGTCCGATCTTCGATTTTTGATCTCGGCCTTTCAAGGACCAATCTTTCCCGATCAATTAGGATTAGGTTAAAATGTGTTTTAAGCAAAACTTAAGCAGATAAGTGCATGTTACTTGAGCCTTTAGCCTAAACACTTACCTCCGAGTCTAAATCTTACCTACCTTCGAATCTAAACCTTACCTATCCCCGAGTCTAAACCTTGCCTGTCCCTTTCCCGCAGCGAGAAAGAAGTGGGCAAGAATACTGGGTCAGCGGCTTTTCAGTGCAGAAAACCTTAGGTTCAGACAGTTCGGCAGAATCGTCAGTTTTGTCAGCTTAGAGAGTCAGAATGGCAGATTTGACAGAAAACGGTGAGGGTGCAGGAAATCAGATGGTTAGGAAGGAAGAGTTAGTCCTGGCCTTGGAAAATGCCCATAAGGTTCATGAGGAACAGCAAGCCATGCTTATCGATGCACTCCGTCGTCATGGAGTTCAGATAACAGTTGAGTTAAACGGTTCTCTGGTAGTGGTCGAAGATGAGACTTCAGAAACAGTGATTTCAGTCCCTTCATCCTATAACCAAGACCTTCCATCCTACAGCCAATACCTTCCCCCATCCACATGCAATCCCTTGCCAAGGACCACTCCTCCTCAATCCTTTCCAACATCCCAGGCCATCAGGGCCCCATCGCCCTCAGCTCCTCAGAACGGATTGGGCTTCACCCCACCTGTCCCTCAGTTTCAGCAATACCTGCCAGTTTATGCTCCAGCTTCACATAATCAGTTTGAGTTATGTGGCTATGTTCTGAAGCCCCTATACCCACCTGAATGCAATCATGAGTTGCCAAAAGATGATTCAAGTTTTCAGCTGTCACCTACCGGACTTAATGAATTCAGCCGTCAGTTTCACCAGTTTGCTACTGTGGTTCCCTCCGCCGATACAAGTCCTGTTGCGAGTTCCAGTAACTCGAGAGTTCCCGTTGACCCCCATGTGGCAATGTTGATGGAGCAAGTGAAACAAATGCAGGAGAAGTTTGACCTCATGATGAGTATCAATACTCCCTTGACCCAAGATGTCGAACCAGGCAAGGAAATGACTCCACCAAGCATAACCCAATGCCACCAGCATCAAGCAGCAACCGTACCCAGCTCAGCACCAGTCCCTCACAAAGGAAAGAGTGTCATAGCCTCCTTCAGCCAAATCCAACAATGGAACCTGTTGGACAATGGAAATACAAGCCTTGAGAACAATAAGGTCTCCCAAAAACTCCGCTCCCTTCATTTTGACAATGCGGAGATGCCTTTAAGCAAGATTCTGGAAGAGCTAATGAAAGAAAAGCTGATAAAGCCACTGGAGAATTGGAAGCCCAAGAACCCCAACGTTCGGTTGGATGAGTCTAAGCATTGTCTTTTCCATCAATACCCTGGACACGACACTGATGATTGCAGCTATTTGAAGTATTGGATCCAGAAATTGATAGAAGATGGGAAGCTCGAGAACCTCCATGGGCCAAAAATAGAAAGCTATGGTAAGAGGTCGATTCAGGAAATGCAAGGTCAGAAACGTCAGCCTGATGATTTTGGGATGCCCATGAGCAAAGTTTTCGACGATTTGGTGAAACAAGACCTTCTCACACCTCTCGAGAATTATAAGCCGAGAAACCCACGTAAAGTTGACAGGACCAAGTTCTGTGAATACCACAAGCATTGTGGTCACGTAACAGACAAGTGTTTGGATCTGAAGAAAGAAATTCAATGGTTGATCTACGAAGGAAAGTTCAAGCTCCCTGGCAGTCCAACCAGCGAAGAGTAGCTAGACTAGGGTCTACTTATCCTTAAGTAAGACTAAGAAAAAATATAGTCTCTCAGTCAACCTTCGTAGGTTCTAGTACTTTTCTCTTTCAATCAAGTCCTCTACGGACATTGTAATTAATCTTTAATTTTCTATAAAAGAGTCTTCTTCTTTTCTTGCTAGACTTAAGACATTATTTGCACACCTACATTACATTTAATGAAATGGTTTTATTTTATATGATCATTGGCATTGCTCAACAAATAATCTCTCGAAATAATTTAACGTTTTGATTAATCAGTGAGAGAAAGTCAACTAATGCCTTCCCCATACACTCTCCTTACCTCACAAAATGCCTTCATCAAGCCATACACTTTCCCAATCATGCCCCCGCCTTCATCTTGACCAAGTCAACGATGGCGGCAACATCAAGGGACAACAAGAGACCACTCAGCTTCGAAAGTTTGACCCCATGTCGACAACAACCTAGGAGCTTGGCTTAGACCTAAAGGGTATCAAGAATGTTCAAGCAGGGGCTCGCCTTGGCCCTCAGGTGCTTCAAAAAAAAATGTAGTGCACATAAAAAAAAAAGAAGGAAAAAAATCTTAGTGCAAAAAGAGTAATGCCCAGCTAGGCTGAAAATCCCAAAAAAGGGCGGTCTAGGCAAAAAACAGGGTTGCACATAAAAATAAAAGAAAAAAAATGAGGCCAAGGACCCAGCACCGCCCATCAAAAGCTTGACGGACAGGCAAAATCAAAGCTCAGAGAATGAAAGTTGTCGATAACAATGGGGCGATCGAAGCAAAACCAGAAGCATTTCATATGCCTGTAGTCACGTGTAAATCCTTTCTCCCCCAATGAAAGAGGAAGCAATCAGAAGCAGTCGTCCAAGAATGACTTGGTCAAGGAATCATCCCGAGGCCCACGCCTCATCATCCAATCTTCTCATCCGAGCCTTTTCACTAAAGGAACCACAAATCCCATTTCCCAAAACCAAACACAGTCCGGCCAAAGCCGAACTACGGCGACCTGAGCTCCTCACAATGAGGGGAACGTAGGCAACCAGAAATGGTCCGGTCATAAGCATATTCAAATTCCCAAAAATTCGGTCTCATCAGTGACCTTTCCCATAAACACAGTCAAATCCCAGAAAACCCGGTCTCATCAATGACCTCCCTATACACAAACTTTTCTTTCACACCCAGCCAACCTTGATCCGCGACATTGGTTGACTTTCTCCTCATGATTAATCAGAATGTTTGTTCATATCGAGATTAATGGTTGAATAACCCGAACATCAATAAAGGGTTTTAAGCAATCTTGTGATCATTGTAAATAAAACAAGTTTTCAGATGTCTTGACAAGTCTTCCTTTTCTACATCTTAGGACAAATAGTGCTAAACACTGATTTTCTGTCAGCAGGGGCTTCCATACACTTTTACAAACCCTTCTATGCTTATACTCTCTTAAAAGAGTCAAACCCAAAGCGAGTTCTTGTGCCTACGTCGAATAAGGCCATCAAAATAACACAAAATGGGGATCTATTCCCACCTTTCGAAAAATATGCCCCTGCATGTATAAATTTCTAAGAATCTTTTCTTTCACATCTTCTTAAGGTTGACTGATTGACTAAAGAAAATAAAAAAAAGGATAGGTTTTCCCTCTTCTGCTACAATTCGCATTAGGGCTGCCTCGAAACTCTTCAAGGTTGGGACTTTGCCAAGCCATTTCCTTAGACTGGGGCTTCTTCAGCCAATTTTTAGGTCCGCATTAGGTTCCTCACCATGTCACAAGATGGATTCAGTTTTGGTTAGATTAACCTTATGATCACTTTCGCAGTACCAATCATATGGGGATTTTTGCTAGGTCATCAGATTGGGACTTCACTAAGTCACTTCTTCGTAACCTAAAACTTCGCCTACTCAGTTCATCCAACCGGGGCTTTGCCAATGAAAGGATCTTTCCTTGCTTTAATAAGACATGGGGCTTTGCAGAAAGTTTTTCCTTAGACCGGGGCTTCGATAAGTTGCATCCACCCCTCGAAGAGAGGTTTGGTCACTTCGACATCTGCTTTAGTCTTTGGTTGTAAAAGCCTGTCAGCATCAGCTTAAAATGCCAGAGTGTGAGAAAGGAACATTCATCGAGACCCGAGGTTTAAACCCAGTCTCAGCCCAAGAGGGAATTCTAGTCCACGTTGACAACATCTCAAAGAATAGCAGCTAGCTCACCCGCACCCAAGGGATACGACCCCACTTGCTTGAAACCCGTCTTAAACAATTTTCAAACACATTCCATATGTACATCCAGACCTAGTCCCTACCATTGTTTCCAAGAAAAAATCACCCCTAGGCTCAAGTAACGTGCCAATTGCTAATAATAACATTTTCTCCGAAAAGCGCCTCCGTTACTTCCGTTATAACGAGATAACGCCAGGCGACAGTTTCCTAATTGTCAAAAATCTAACTTTAGCTACCTCTATCACAGATTGAGAAGTATGCTCAAGTTTTCCAGCTATAGCTATCTCTATCTACTCGATAGTGACGTAAGCTTTAGCTTCCTCAGGTGACAACCTCCATTAATTGTCAAAATCTCAAGGATCCTAGACATCGTTCCTAACTATCTAGATGAAGCTTGAACTACGATCAAGGCTTGATTCCTCCGGAATACGTAGGTAGCCTTTCATAAAGGTCCAGCCATCCGACCACATTGGTCACCTGTTTTCTTTCACCGTTCCTCAATGGTGCGTAAGCTTTTCATAAAAGTCCAACTATCTGACCATATTGGTCACCCCTTTTATTTGGCACATTCCTAGTAGGATTGGCCGTTTGACCTCCTAGGTCACCCCGTTTCCATCCTTATATGAAGGGACCAATATCTCTTTGCCATTGCCCTGGTAGGATTAGGCATGTGACCCCTTTTGTCACCCAATTCCAACCCGTGTCGGCAATTCCAGTTCAATTCCAAAGGTTATGAAAAGCACAGTTCAGGCTATGTATGTCACGCGACAAACCTGGCCACATGGCATACTAGGTCGCGCGACATAATAAGCCAACATCAGACATCAGCAATCTGCAGTATGCTGCATTCCCCAGGGCACTCCCCGACTTGTCATAAGCTGCAAATACCACTCATCCACTTCTCAAATGCATAGGGGAGGGTCCATTTACCCCATGTACACTCATGTATTCATTCACCTGGTACATGTACAAGCCAGAAATCCATTCAAGCCATCCAATTCAAGCCATCTACCATACCATCATCCTTTCATAAATTCGTGCAACCAAAAAGCTAACAATGTACATACAAAATAAAAAGAGACCAAGTCTAAAAGATGTGTTTTCCCTAAAAGGGTACAATAACAAAAAAGTCATAATAATCTAAGGGGGAAGGGGCTACTCTGAACCATCTCCATCATCCTCCAAACCATCTTCATCATCTCCTGAACCATCATCTTCATCCTCGTCGTCATCCTCAGCCTCCTCAGGCTCGTCATCAGGATCGTCAGAAGGTGCCTCGTAGGCTATGGTCCCCATGCGATAATAGTCATCAAGCTCATTGATAACAGCAGAATCAAGCTCGTAGTCTGTGGCCGTCTCAGCCCCACCATCCTCATCATCATCATCATCAATCTCAACGGGTCCGTGAAGAGGCATATTTGGATTCTTTGTCCGAGGCTTCGGTCCGCTAGTGCCCCCGCTGGTGCCCACGTCATCAAAGCGGCTCTTCTTCTTTCTTGGTTGGCCAGGTGGAGAGATATCGATCGAACCCTGTGACCGGCACTGGTTCTTCCAAAAACTCACGCCTTTCTGGAGCTTGCCAATCATGCTCACAGCGCCAGTATAAGCCCTGGTCAAATGCCTGTAAGCCTGGGCTGACACCTGTTACAAACAGACATAATAAATGTCAAAATGCATTTATTGATAACAGAAAGAGATGCAAGCAATCCAAAAAATGCAAGGGGTAATACTTACGGATCTAGAGCCTCGCGAGAGCAGCAGACGAGGATGAGTCTGTGACATGTCAATATGAGCTCGCCGCATACGGCCACCACCCTGATAATCAATGAAAGTCGGAGGCAAAGGAGGTCTAGCCACATGGCCAGTCGAGGGTCCCGCACTCTGAGCACCATAGCCAACTCTGACCTGTGGGGACTGAAGATGCCTAGCCACATATAAGGTGTAATCCCCATCCCGTATAAAGAGATGTGCCGCCACGCCTACAATCAAAGCATCTACATTCGTCAGCTGGCGAGGCAGCCACATCCTAGCTGGAGGATCATCAGGGATTCGAGCAGGCATATTAGGCCCATGCTGTCTGTACACTCTCTCTGCTAAGTATAGGGCATCTCCAGACAAACCCACCAGCATCTTGCGACATTCTGTCAAGTGCGCAGCATGATCCAAATCCAAATCACCATAACGGCCAGTCCAAGGGAATAAACTCAACCTCTGGGGAGTCCCTCTCAAGCATGTCAGCGTATCATGATACGAGGCCGTAATCCTGCACCTCACACCCTCTGGTGTCCTGGTCTGTCTCCTGGCATTCTTCGCCCACCGTCTGAGAGCAGGAAAAGTGGTGGCAGGGAACTCATCCCGGATCTGCCATGCATAACAGCCAAAAACCTCGTAGGCCTAAGCCTGAAAAGAAGAAGAAAAAGTCAAAACAGGGAAAATAATGATAGAGTGAAATGTGCAAAAGAAAAGAAGTCAAGATGAGAGAATACCTCGAAAGCCAAGTGACAGCAGGTGAAATACTTCGTCTCCCCTATGCTGACATCATCTAGAGCCAAGTACATCTCGGCTAAACCTGCCTCACCCTAGGACAGATTCCCCACGGTATCCCAAGCTCTCAAAAGCTCCAGTAGTGAAACCAGGGCAGTAGATGCGCTATTGATAAACAGCATGTCAGAAAAACCCACCCATACAAAGGCTCTCGCCAATCTCTCGGCTCTCAGCCGGATCATCAACAACAAGGTAGTCCCTACTCTGCTCCCCAATCAAGCCGTGTAGCTCACCCAGCTCGTATCCATTCCCCTTCTTGATCTGGGGAACGAAACCAAGTAAACTCATAAAATTGGCATCAGCAATAGGCTGGGGCTCAGCTCCCTGTGCAGGCTCATATATATAGAGTGGCTCAGCCGTAAAGGGCAATCCTATGATGACCGCGAAATCATATGGTGTGACTGTCGTCTCACCCCAGGAGAAATGGAATGAGTGAGTGGTCTCCCACCAAAACTCCCTAAACGCCTTCACCAAATCCACACTCCTCTGGGTGTCTCCGATGGCCTTCACCATCTCAAAAAATCGCCCCAGCCCAACGGCGTAAACCATGCCCTTAGGCGAATGTATCTGCTCCTGGCTGCCCGACAAGCTCTGCCATAGCCTACCAATCTCCTCCGAAGAACCACGCGTGCGCAATCCCTGCAGGTACACATAGCACAGGTATAAATATTTCATGCTTTTTCTTGAAATCATCTCAGGTGAAAATAGGTCAAAACATATCAATGTAGAGCATTCATTTAGCATCACATTTCTCAATTCAATCCATGTTCACATACAAATTCATGGTAACTCATAGCAGTCTGGAATATCCAGTTCCAATCGATTTCACCCAAATCAAAAAAAACTTTTAAAACCTAGGTTACTTACCACATTTTTCTTCCCGATATTCGAGGTGTGTTCATCAAGCTGTGGAAAGAAATCCCCTCTTTGAGCTTGCGGGATGAATGGCCTTTGGTTCCTCTGAACCCCCTTCCGTCGATTAGCCAACTCGGCGTGTTGTGGAGCCCTCTTGGTAGGGCGAGTTCTAGGAGGCATCTCTCCAACTGAATTGGATTCGAAATGTGTGGTTTCTCTCGATTCCTCTCAATTTCTCTCTGATAGTTGCTCTCTCCTGCTCCTCGTTTTCGTCTCCCTCTCAATTTCAATTTTGATTAAGTTCAAATGACGACTGTGTAAATTTTTAAAGAATCTGTCCACATGACTTCTTAAGTCGCGCGACATACTAAGCCCATGTTGCTGATTTTTACAATTTTGCCCCTGAAGGTTCAATTTTACAATTTTGTCCCCCATAGGCCTGTTTTACCTTTTGTGGCCCTGGCATTTTCAATCCTATCTCTCAAAATTATCGGGTACGTCCCACTTTCTTTACAAAAAATTATCGGGTACGTCCCACTTTCTTTACAAAAAATTATCGGGTACGTCCCACTTTCTTTACAAAAATTTGTCGGGTACGTCCCACTTTCTCTACAAAAATCATCGAGTCCTTCCTATTTCTTTACAAAATCCATTCTTTCTCGCGATCTCCGTTGTTCCCGATTGAAGGAATAACATTTCGCTCTCTTTCGATCTCCGTTATTCCAAGGCGAAGGAATAACATTTCGACCTCTCTCGCGATCTCCGTTATTCCAGAATGAAGGAATAACATTTTGCCCTCTCGCGATCTCCGTTATTCCAGAATGAAGGAATAACATTTCGCTCTCTTTCGATCTCCGTTATTCCAAGATGAATGAATAACATTACGACCTCTCTCGCGATCTCCGTTATTCCAGAATGAAGGAATAACATTTCGCTCTCTCGCGATCTCCGTTATTCCAGAATGAAGGAATAACATTTCGATCTCTTGCGATCTCCGTTATTCCAGAATGAAGGAATAACATTTCGCTCTCTTTCGATCTCCGTTATTCCAAGATGAAGGAATAATATTTCGCTCTCTTTCGATCTCCGTTATTCCCAGATGAAGGAATAACATTTCAACTCAGTAAAAGTTCGAACTACGACCTGGCTTGATTCCTCCGGGATACGTAGGTAGCCTACTTTAGGTTCAGCCAATTCGTCACATATGACACCCCTTTCCCCAGTGGATTCCGAACTACGATTATGGCTTGATTCCTCCGGGATACGTAGGTAGCCTTCCAAAGGTTCAGCCACTCGACCACTTTGGTCACCCAATCCGTCTCGGCATTCGCCAGATCGGATCCTTTTCTATCGATAACCCCACTCGCCCTGCAAGTGACGTTGCCGAGGGGCTTCTGTAAGTACCCAAATCTGGCTCATGCCTTTCGATTAAAATTCCCGGCAATTCCCCGAACTTTTATAAAGTTCGGGGGGCGATTTGGGAACTTTCCCAAGCTTTCCAAGTAAGGAAGGACCTGTTAGGAATCAAAATTCCATATAGGACCTCGCTGGAAAGGGGCCTTCTAGAATCTGCCACCTTGCATGTTTCTAGAAGGAAACTAGATAGGGCTTCTTATGTCGTGCGACATACCCTGCCATGAAGACTTCTAGAAGACTGCCACCTTGCATGTTTCTAGAAGGAAAGCGGTTATGGCTTGTTATGTCGTGCGACATACTAAGCCACTGCCATGCAGCCTATAAATAGAGGCCTACACCTCTCATTTTGGGCATCCCTTTTCACTCCTCAGTATCACTCTGTTAAAATACGTCCAGTAGCCTAGTCTCTCTCCTCATATACACCCAAAACACACACTAATCCTCTTAAATCACTCACCATTCAACTAATCCAACACACACTTCCCATACACACAAAGAACCAATGGTTCTCACGGAACCAAGGCTTGATCTCAGCCCCAGAGGTTGCTGTTTGAAGGCTCCTATATCTAACTTGATATAGGAAGTCGGGGATCTTCAAGGGTAACGATTTTCTATCCTTTTCTCTCCCTTTATCTTCCTTATGCATGAGATCTATGTATTAAATGTGTTAACTTTGATGCATCTTGAGTAATATCACATGCTTTAGTCTCATATTGCTTAGATCCGTATCTATTTGCACATCATTTCATGTAATAGCGTCGGCTCGATATTGTTTTGCATGAACACTCGAGATGAGGTGGATCCCTCATATCCACACCTTCTTGAAGTGTTCACTATTAACATACTTACTCTCTGAGACCTATCAGTGAAGTAACTTGGCTATATTAATGCCTTGTTGCCTCTGTAAATCTCAGTTGTTACAGTCTCTGTAAATGGCTAAGTATGTCACGCGACATACCTTGCCAGGCAACCTATGTCACGCGACAAACTTGGTCAGTTTGCAGAGCCTTCATCTTTTCAGTTTGTAATCTGATTTCAACCTTTACCATGTTGTAATCTGATGTCAGTCTGCAATTTAAATAGTATCTTTGTACATGAAAATGCCATCTTTTCATTAAAATGTCATCTTTATACATCAAAGTGGCATCCTTTACATCAAAATATCATCCTTTGCTCTTAAAATGATATTTTTATGTATAAAGCAGCATCATTTGCATCAAAAGAACATCTTTGTCATATAAAATGACACCTTTGCATTAAAATAGCATCCTTTGCTCATAAAAATGTAGTCTTTGCATTAAAAGGTGCATCCTTTGCACCTAAAACCCATCTTCATGCATAAAAATGCATCCTTTGCATTAAAAATCATTACTTTACTTTAAAGTAGCATCCTTTGCTTTCCAAATGACATCTTTATGCATCATTTGCATATAAAACACTATTTTTCCACATAAAGATGCATCCTTTGCATAAAAATCATTTCTTTACATAAAAAGCATCATTTGCAAACAAATAGCATCCTTTGCACCCAAAAATGTCATCTTTTCACTAAAAATGTCATTTTTAACATGCATTCCCCTAGTCCCCAATTGGTACTTGATGCAACCTTCGGAACGAACCGGTGTAAAGACCCTATCTTTACATCGTTTCTTCCATTAAAGGTGCCGCAATCTCTTTAGAAAGGGATAAACCTTGAACCTATATCTCCGATTATTGCTTGAGACGAGCATGATAGCTCCAATATAAGCTCAATCGCCTCAAGGCGTAGGATTGATGGGCTAAGGACACTCCTTTTCTAAAGAACCCCATTTTGGACTTTAAAAGAGAGTCCTTCTCTCGATCACGCAAGACCCAAGGTCAAATAGCGATGATCACAAGTCCAAGATGAGGACGGGATCAAAGTCCCGAACACATAAAAATCCAAGGAATCCCGAGCGACAACCAACTAAATGGTTTTTACGTCCGGAAGACAACTTGGAACATTTATCCCTCTTTTCAACACATGCACACAAGAAAGCACACAAGCAAGCAAGAAAAATGGAATCTAGGGAGACTTGCTACGGCAAGGCACCTTGGGTGAACGACGATCCGTTCTTCCCAAGGGGTAACTTAACCTCCGAACCCTAAAATCCTTTTTTTCAAAGTTTTGAGGAAATCAAAATGGCGTGGCGACTCCGTTTTTCAAATTAAACCGAATGTTTTCAAACTCGCGTGAATCCAATCTAAAACACAAAAATAGAATTTGGGCACACATTCACACATACGGCAAGATGCAGTCAAGTATGTCCAAAAATGTGATGCATGTCAAAGACACAGCAACATCCTGCATCAACCTGCTGAACCACTACATCCTATCCTTTCACCTTGGCCCTTTATGCAATGGGGAATGGACATAGTGGGCAAGCTACCAAGAGCACCTGGGGGCAAAGTGTTCACGCTGGCTATGATGGACTACTTCTCGAAATGGATTGAAGCTGAAGCCTTTGTGCAGATTAGGGATAAGGAAGTGATATCATTCATGAAAAGAAACATTATTAGTAGATTTGGAGTTCCATATGAGATTATATGTGACAATGGCTCACAATTCATTAGCAAAAAGACACATGACTTCTGTACAAGATCGGGAATCAAGTTGATAATGTCTACACCAGTACATCCTCAAGCGAACGGTCAAGCTGAGTCCAGTAACAAGCTGATAGTAAAAAAACTGAAGAAACGTCTTGACCAAAAGAAGGGATGATGGGCCGAAGAACTACCCTTAATACTTTGGGCTGATAGAACCACTCCAAATAGGGCTACTGGATAGACGCCTTATTCCTTGGTGTTCAGTACTGAAGTTGTTATTCCTGTAGAGTTCACAATCCCAACAGCTAGATATGGTTTAACACCCCAGAAGACAACCATCTTGTTCTTGCAGAAGACTTAGACACTATTGACGAACTCAGAGATATGGCTAAGATCAGAATGGCGGCTTACCAGCAGAGGATAGCTAAGTCATACAACAAGAATGTCCGCATTAGGAGATTTCAAGTTGGGGACATGGTCATGAGGAAAGTTTTTGCTAATACAAGGGAACTAAATGCGGGTAAGTTTGAAGCCAAGTAGGAAGTCCCCTATCTGATTGATGCAGAAGCTGGAAAGGGGGCATATAGCCTATCAACCTTAGATGGCATGAGGATTCCAAGAAATTCGAATGCAATCCACCTCAAGTTTTACTTCATGTAAGTAGTAGCTTGTTTATTCAGTTCCAGTAATCAGGTTTGATTTACTATACTTTATTTCAATTATGTTATTACAATTTAATGTATATTTCTTAAAATCCTACTGACTTAAGCATCGGAGGGGGTGTTAGCCAAGCTAACACCCACCCCTAACATGTTTCCTATTTTACGAGACAACTTAAGATCTATACTCAGGAGAACATGATCAACATGCTCAATTCAAGTTGCAAAGTAGCCCAAGATGACAAATTGACGTTTCAGGTTGCAGAAATATCAAAATTGCTAAAACCTTTACACAATCAGTTTTCAAGTTGCCGCATGCCGGGTCAGATTTATGCCTATTCGATATTTACAATCAAGATGAGAAGGTATACACCTTTCTAAAGGTTCAAAGATTTACGTCTTTCTTAAGTTGTTAAGGTTATTTACACCTTCACCCGAGCACACGTTTTTCATGTTTTAGTTAAGTTGTAGGTGGGCCAATGTGTCATGTACATATTGATTACCTTTTTGCACTTAATTAAAATTATGAACTCAAGTTGAAATCATTGGTTGTAACATTAACATGTTACCGAACGAACACAAGAATAAAAGGTTAATCATCTTTTCATTTCATTCCAAAATTGTAGCTTCAACTTGCTACACATTCCTGTTCTATCAAAATTCCCAAAAATATTTCCAGGTTGTAACATCAACATGTTATACCCAGAAATCCAACTTTTAATTACAGTAAAAACATCCAAAGATTTGATCCTATCATTTACGATCAAAACATCCCAACAATTTCCACCATGTTCTCACAAGACATGGGGAAACATCAAGTACACCCAATACATGTCCAAACAGACATGCCAAAATACCAAGTTACATCCTAAAATACCAGCTGTTTTAGGGACACACCCCTATTAAAAACCTAGTTTGTATGCCAACAAAGGCATGACGAATTAAATTACAGACCCAAGATATAATTTTTTTCTGAGGACACCCCCTCAATTGAAAATAAAATAACTAAAGCATGAAATAAAATTGCTTTTAACACTTAACCAAATAAAATTGTTTTTTAAAGCTTGCACAAATATACCTGACCTTCAGCCTTCCTTCTTCTCCTCCTCTTGAGTTTCACCAACTCGCTCATCCTTTCCAACGTCCTGTGACTTCGAGTTCACCTCTCCAGCATCAGCACCTTCATCCAAGAATGCGTTCATCATAGCAACCTCATCTTCAATACTCCACTTGACATGCTGCCCCATCTCAAACTCCTTGATCATTTCAATCCTACTTTCCATCACTGTTTTACTGGCATAAAACATAAACTTCTCTTTAGCAGCCTCCAGTTTTTTCACATATTTATCATTTGTTGTTGACACTTCTTGTTCAACATCTCAACCTCCTTCTTCAACTTGGTGATCTCATCAGCATGAAATTCCACATGGTTCTCAGCTTGGGTGGCCCTAAATGTTTCAAATTTGACCTTCTGGTCAAGCACTTTGATCCTATCATCCGTTATCTCCACATCCTTGACCAAATTGGCCACCAAATTTATTGTCTGCACATTAAAGATTCTTGTCTTAGGATTTTATACGATAAAATATTTTTGGCACAGAAAGAGACAATGTTACCTTCTTGGTCAAATCCTCAACGTTGGCCATTGCATTGTCAGCATGACAATCATCCTTCATCAATTCCCCAAAATTCTTCCTAGGTACTACTTTGTACTTCCCAATCAATGTTGGCAGCCTAACAGTTGTAGACACAGTTGCATCTTGAATTTCTTGTGACACTCTCTCTTCAGCTTTTGGTACATTGATTTCGTAGGTATCCCTGATATACATATAATGTATGGTTACATCCAATCCTTGAACATTGGCGGTCATGCATGGAATTGTCCTTCCATTGCCTAGATCTCTCAAACCAGAAACGACATTGGCATACAACTGATCAAAGTAGTAGGGTATGGTGTAATGCTGATTCTTGTTGAACAAAGGAAGAACTCCAGAAGCCTTCATCTTTCTTATCATCTGTCTTTCTAAAGCATTTTGATTCAACTCTTCTTCCCTTATCTCCCAGCCTGGTAGAAAGAAATGGGGGTCCTACAAGAAGAAATTTATTAAGTTAGATCCATTTCAAAAAGTCACAGTTCATATGTGGTTTAAGCACAGATGCGGTTTAGCAATATTGCGGTTGAGAAAATGAAAATTTCTCAACTCCTAATTTAACTACGAATTTTACATAAGCAATAACAAGAGTAGAAATAACATGTGGTTTTAGAAGGAATGCGGTATATATCCACATGAAAATAAGTAACATAACCTCAAACAGAGTAAATGAAAAGTAGCATGCGGTTTCGAATAATAGTAACATGCACTTTCAATCATGCGGTTTAACCTATTCGGTTTTACCATACAGTTTACTCTAAGGTAAACATGCGATTTTTAGCAAGAAAATGAGAGGTTTTGAAAGATGAGGTTTTAAGGTATATTCAATGTAAAATTTTCAAAAAAAAAAATCTAAGTATGGAAAACATAATTTGGAATCATACAATCCAACATATAACAATATTTCTGAAAATTGATATAAACAGTTAATGAATATACGAAGAACACCAAGAACACCAATAAAAGAGAGGTGATAAATTTTTATCAAAATCAGCATATTACATGTGAAAATTATCCTTAAAGGATATAGAACAAAAATATAAGAACAAAAACACAATTTTTGTCCAGAGTCATCAAGAAAACATGAATAACATGAAACGGGTTTCAAAAACCACCAAAAGCTGTAAATCCTAAAATTATCAACCTATATATGTTTAGATCATCAAATAAATTAAATAAATAGAATACATACAACAATACGAGCAAAACCTAACAGAAATCAAACAAAATGATTAAGAAATGAAGATTCAATCATCCAAAAAGTAATTTAAGCATACGAAGGGTTTTTCTTACAGTTCAACAATGGTGTTTTGCATAAATCAAAGATTAATTGTTTAGAAACGTACTATGTCGTTGAATGCTTTCTTATGAGCTTTAGGAACTCTAGGGGATTTGGGAATTGTAGGTTCTCTATTTCTTTTTGGTGCCATAGATTTTCAGTTTAATAAGAGAGAGAATAAAGAGAGAGAACGTGCAAATAGTGACAAGAAAGTACTGTGACAGAGAGTTTTACTATGGTGGAGTGAAAATAGCTGATGATGGTTCCACTATCCCACTAAGGGAACCACCATAACAGTTCCACCCTTTCACCTCATTCACGTAACCCCATGACGGTTGAGGTGAAGGGTTTAAGGAAATATTTCTTTTGCATTAAATGCATTTAAATTTTGAAATAATGTGGGAAAATAATTGCAAAATTATCATTATGCAATTAATTTGTCTCAAAAGAGACAACTACCAAATAATAAATATAGAATACTTACCTGGGTTCACGTGGCATGCAGTTTGATATAATAAACAAAAAAATAATAATAGGTTTTTTAAATAATAAGGAAAATATCAAACTGCTTAAGATTTTTCAAAGCTAATAAATGAAAAACATTGAGATTTTTCAAGTGTTTAAACGCGGGTTGGATTATGCGGTTTTTATGCATGCGGTTTGAACCACGCGGTTTCAACAAGGGTGAGGTTTTGAAACCTCAACATCATTTTGACCTAAACAACATACTTAACACACAAGTTAGTAACAAAATGCATATGGACTTATTTAAGTTCAAGCATACCCATTTCTCTTCTAAGAAATGTAAACCTATTGGAGATAAGAGCTTTTGTGAGAATGTCAGCAATTTGATTTTCTGTCCCCACATGCTCTAAATGGATGTTCTCCTTTTCCACATGGTATTTGAGAAAATGATACTTGATGTCTATGTTTTTGGTTTTTGAGTGCATGACAGGGTTGCTGCAGACTGAAATTGTTGAGGTATTGTCACACATGATTGGGCAATTTCCTTCATTGATTCCATAGTACACCAAATGTTGCTTCATCCAAAGTATTTGACAACATCAACTTGCAGCTGTAATGTATTCAGCCTCTATAGTTGAAACTGAAACTGAGGCTTGCTTCTTGATGGCCCAAGCAACTAGTTTATTTCCAAGAAAGTGACAAGTTCCACTAGTGCTTTTCCTGTCTATTGTACAAGCTGCATAATCTGAATCTGAATAACCTACAAGTTCAAAATTCGAATCTTTGGAATACCAAAGTCCAAGATTAGTAGCTACAGAGAGATAGCGGATTATACGCTTGACTTCACTTAAATGTGATTCTATAGGATCATCTTGATAATGAGCACAAACACTAAACATAATATCTGGTATACTAGCAGTTAAGTAAATTAATAAGCCAATCATACCCTGTATAGGGTTTGATCAACCTTTTTACCTTTTAGGTCTTTATCAAGTTTATTGCCATTAGCCATGGGAGTATCATATGCTTTAGCATTTTCAAGTCCAAACTTCTTGATTAACTCCTTTGTGTATTTGGTTTGGTTGAGGAAGATACCTTCATCACATTGTTTGATTTGAAGCCCAAGAAAGAATGTTAATTCTCCCATCATTCTCATCTCAAACTTGTTTTTCATTAGATTTTCAAAACAGTTACACAATAATTTATTAGTAGAGCCAAAAATAATATCATTAACATATATTTGAACATGTAAAGAGTGATTATTTTATTTAGCAATGAATAGAGTTATATCGATTTTACCTCGTTTGAATCCTTTTTTAGAAGAAATTTTGATAGAGTTTCATACCATGCCCTTGGAGCTTGTTTGAGTTATCATACAAAGCCTTTTGGAGTTTGTATACAAGATTTGGAAATTTTGAGTATTCAAATCTAGGAGGTTGGGCCACATACACGGTTTCTTGAATTCCACCATTGAGGAAAGCACTGTTAACGTCCATTTAATAAAGCTTGAAACGTTTGTAAGATGCATATGCCAAGAAAATTATGATTGCTTCAAGTCTTGCAACTGAAGAAAAGGTTTCATCGTAATCAATTCATTCTTCTTGCCCATATCCTTGTGCAACCAACCTCGCTTTGTTTCTGTTGATGTTTCCATTCTCAACAATCTTGTTTATGAAAACCTATTTTGTACCTATAACTCATTGATCATGAGGTCTAGGAACCATTGTCCAAACCTTACATCTTTCGAACTGGTTGAGTTATTCTTGCATAGCAACAACCCTTGGAGTGATTCATCAACTTTCTTGGGTTCAATTTGAGATAAAAGAGAAGTATGCTCATCCTAATTTGATCTACTAATTTGAACTTCAGAGAATAAATCACCAATGATATATGAGAGATGGTAATTGCTGACTTCACGAACCTTGGGGGGTAAATCTGGTTGAATAGAGGTTTGCTGAAGATATTCTATTGGTATATAATTAGATCCTTCAGTGAAGTCTTTGAATGTAAGTTGACGAAGAGGTTCAATTTGATGAATGGGTGAATTCTCATCTAAATCTTCCCTTGGATATGCATCTGAAGTTGGAATTTCAGATGCGATTTCAAAATTATCAGAGGGAGGTTTAGTTGAGGTTGATAGATTTACTTGAGTTGAGTGATTTTGAGGTTCTTGATTTATTTCAGGTGAGGTTTTAGAAGATTCACCTGTTTCATTAGACTCAACAAATTCATCAGCAATATTTGGAGCCAAATGTGGCTTAATGAGAAAATGTTCATTAAAAGTAACATGTACAGATTTTACTCTCTTTAAACTAGATTTATTAAAAACATGAAAAGCTTTGGAATGTTTAGCATACCAAAAAAAATACCTTCATCAGCCTTACCGCCAAATTTACCTCAGTTTTCTCTTCCATTGTAGAAAATAAAGCATTTGCAGCCAAAGATTTTGAGAATCGCAATGTTGGGAGGGTGGGGTTCTTTCTCTCCAAATTTTTTATGGAGTTTTGTTATAGGTTTTGTTGATGAGTGAGCAGTTTTGAGTGAAGCATGTTGTGTTGACTGCTTCAGCCCAAAAATACAGAGGAAGCTTGGCTTCAGAAATCATTGTTTTTCTAGCCTCAATCAAAGTCATGTTCTTTCTTTCCACAATCCCATTTTGTTGTGTAACACCAGCAGTAGAAATATTGTGATCAATTTCATGGTCATCACAATATTGAGCAACACCGTTGTTTTTTAATTTTGTTCTATTATCAGAACTTACACTAACGATGTCATCTTCTTTTTAGGTTTGGAGCCGTCTAAAGAGTGATGTTAGAATTTCATAGCAATCACCCTTTGTGAACATCATTTTAACCCACGTATACCTTGAGTAATCATCCATTACTACTAAATTGTTTCTATTTCCTCCAATGCTAGCAGTGGTGACGGGTCCAAACAAATATATGTGAAGCAGTTGTAAGCATCTTGAGGTTGATAGAGCGGTCTTGTTGGTAAAAGACGATGTAGTTTGTTTACCAAGTTGACAAGCACAACACTTTTCTGCATGATGATCAGCCACTTTGGGTAAATCGCGAACGAGGTTTTCCCTTCCAATTTTTGCAAGATACTTGAAGTTCAAGTGATTTAAACGCTTGTGCCATATCCAACTATTTTCGCTCACATTTTTAGCTACAAAATAGAGATTAGTAATACTATATATAGAATTTAAATCAATAATGTAAGTATTACTCTTACGAATCCCTGTGAGTAATGTGACTCCGAAAATGCCATCTTTGATAAAGCAATTTGAAGAAGTGAAGTTGCAGTGCATTCCTTTGTCACGTAATTAAGAAATGGATAGAAGGTTGTGCTTGATTCCTTCAACAAATTATACCTTCTCAATGGTGAGGTTTCCTCTCCTAATTTTTCAATAGCCAAATGTTTTCCGTTTGTTGTTGTCACCAAAGGTTACAGATGGATCGCTTGCTTCAATGATATTTTCCAATAAAGATTTATCTCTAGTCATGTCTCTTGAACATCCACTGTTAAGATACAATTCATTTGATTTTGCCTTGGAGTGACCAGCCATTAAGTAGAGGACCTAAAAAATAAACATTTAAAAACGAGGTCCCCTTCATTCTTTTGGGTCTTGAGGTTAGCATCTTTTAATAACCCACACCTATTTGACATAAGGTGGATTATGATTTCCGGCATTAGGTGTGAACCTCAAAAGGCATTCTGCAACCTTGTGACCATAACCATTACACACAGAGAAGTGATGAAAGATATAAGCAAGCTGAGGTTTTACATACTCTTTACTTTTATTAGGATCATCATTTATTTTTGGGATTGAGGTTTTAGCCTTGACAAATGTGGTCATTTTAGGTTTGACCACGGTTTTTCTATGAATGCTCATCTTAGTTTTGAAAGTAGGAGGTGCGGTCGAAAAAGAAGGGCGATCAGCCACAAATGGAACCTCATCAGCGGTTTCATCCTCTGAAACTTTTCCTTTCATTTTGGATTTTTTCCCAAATTGTTTCTTAGGATAGACATAGTTGAAGTTAAGTTTGGCCTTTGGTTCATGTCCTTTACCCTTTGAATCAGAATGCTTTTCATTAGGAATTTCATGAGTTTGTTTTGAAAATTCCTCATTCTTTACACAGCAAGATGCACACTTCAAATTGTCACCAGTTTGGAATCCAAAGCCTTCTTTGTCACCACTAGACTTTTGGGGTTCAAGAATTTGATCCATGGTAACACGAGATTTGGTACACTCATCAATTAGCTTTTGGAGGTCATTGTTTTGAGCAACCAAGTCATCGTTTCTAAGTTGAAGTACTGCAACCTTGGTTTCTAGAATGAGGTTTTGTTCAGTAAGAGGAGTCATGCTTTTGACTTGGTCTTTTAGAAGTGAAATTTCAGACCTCAATAAAGTTTTCTCCTTTTTAAGCTGAGTAATTTCATCTGTTGCTAAAGATAAAGCTTTCTTAACATTTTCAAATTTTTGTATCATTACTTCAGCTTTCTTGAATATCACTTCATGTCTATAGGAGAGACCCCTTCCACCTTTTCAAATGTTTTTGAGTTGAAATTTTTTTTGAAGGTGTTTCATTTGTAGATGGAAAAATGGGATGAGAGTAAGAAATATTTCCAATCTTATAACTGGGAGTGAGTTTCACATCAAAATAGTCCTCACTACTGACCTTAGCTTTCGTTTTCTTAGGGGCAACCTCTTTTTCCATATCAAGCGACTCGACTGACTCATTATCTGAATCATCAAAAGAATCATTGGCAACAAGGCAGAGATTAACCTCTACGGTTTTATCTTCGATTCTTTCATCATAATCAGTTTCAATCCATGTAGCTAGCTCTTTTGATTTTTCTTCCTCAGCAACCATTCCCTTACAACAAGAATATTTCGCAAGGGAGGTTTTCTTTTTCAATTAGTCAAATCTTAGCTATGGACACTCAAAAGCAAAGTGACCAGACTTTCTACAGTTGTAGCATACGAGGTCACTCTTTTTCTTTGTATCAGCAACCTTAGAAAAAGTTATTGTAGGTTTGCATTTTGAAAATGGTTTTGAGGTTTTACGAAATTTTTGAAACCTTTTTACAAACATGGCAAATTCATCATCATCCATATCAATGAGTGATGAGGTTGAAATAGAGGGATATGAGGTTTGCTTAGACGAGGAAGGTTTCTCCACATGTTCGACGACAGACATAGAAAGTGTTTTGACCTTTTCTTCAACCTCTTCAATATGATCTATCTTGAGTTCATTGACTTTAAGATTTGTATACAAGTTACTTAGAGTTCAAGTATTTAAATCTTTAGAGTCATCAAGAGAAGTGGCTTTATTAACTCATCTTGAACCCAAGGCAGCAAGAAATGTCATATTGATTTCTTTATTAGTTAAAATCATTCCAAAAGATAGACAAGTTGATGTTCCAGTGATGATATTTCTTGCTTTACTGTCCAAAGCAACTAATCTCTTTTCTTTATCAGTCCACTCAGCTTTCAGCTTTTTGACCTCTGTAGTTTTAGTATTGGTGGCAGGATTGGTGTTGGCCTTCATATGAACAAAGAGGCCATTGATCATGCAGTAAACCAGCATCTCATCAGTGGTTTTCAAATCTTCAAATGACTCTCTAAAATGGATATTCTCAAGCAATCTTCAAATGATGAAGATTGGGGGTATTTATACCCATGCACAAAAAAGTAGCCGGTTGGAACAACTGTAGCAAGTACAGTGCTGGTGCGGTCTGATTGGTCCACGTGTCTACTTTTGTCCTTTTATTCAGAAGTTGTTGATAAGTGTTATGTACCTCACCTGACATTCTAGGATGAAGGACATTTGTCACCTTTTCAAAATTCTTTTAAACTCTGAGTGACCGTTAGACACGTTTATTTAACTTGCAGTTAACTCAACGTTATTGACATGGATCAATCAGTCAAAGGTGGTCCAAAACTTCAAGTCTTCAATCATTGGATGAGGTTTGAGAGACGTGGTCTGTTGAGTGCGGTTTGTGTTGAGGTTTGCACACGCGGTTTGTTTAGTGCGGTTTCATATATGAGGTTTGCACTAGCAATGCAGTTTTGCATGACTTCAAAACCTCTTTACTTGAAACCTCTTGTCCAATGCACTTTTTCCAGTCTTCAAGCATAAATAATCCTATTCTATAAATTGGACTTGTACTAAAAATTGAATTCTAAGCGTCATTACATATGGGCCTAAAGTCCATAAAATAGAGATGAGGTTATGGTATCAATTAAATTAAAGCTAAAGCAAGGAGGGTGGGTTAAAGTATGCATACACAACACGTTGTTCATTTCTGTCCTTTGTGCTTGATTTGTACGTGCTTCCATCCATCATCCTTCGATTTAGGTATAAGTTCTTACTAATCTCTTTATTTCTTGCGTATTGGTTTGATTTTATGGGTTTCGTAGTGATTGTTCTTGGTGGGTTTAGAAAACCGCCATTGTTGCATATTGAAGCTTTTCTTGAACCAATCTTGTACCTTCCTCATTCTTAGAGATGGAAAGAACATGGAGGAGCAATCCCAATGCTTTTTATTGTTACCATACCCAAAATCTTTTGATTTATCAACGTATTGATGTGCCATGGATGATGTTGAGCTTGAATGAGATAGGGGAAATTCTGACAAGGTATCAAAGCCCTAGGACCGACATCGGTTATCCTAGTCTATTTAGGATAGACCGAGTTAGTGTCGATTCTCCAAACATCGTGTTGTTCAACGGTTGGTCAGAAATTATTGACCATATCAATCTTTACTATCTCAAGTCCAGCCATTTGGAGCGTCCATTTTTGGGTAAAAATCCCTCCTCGAATTTAGTTAATAGTCCGGGGAGGGATTCCCTTCCTCGTCCCTTGTTTTCCATTCTTAAATTAGACAAAACTGACCTTTACTTCTTTATTTCTACAGCTATGACGGGAAGGGGAAATACTGCTGCTCGTCCTTCGACTGGTCCTTCTACTCGGGTAGAATCGTGAATGCCTTCACCGATGGGGCCCAAGCTGGTAACCGGGGATGGGGACGTGGAAGGTCCAACCGTAGTAGGTCTGTCACCCCTAGGTCTAGATCTGCCAGGGTCGGGGAACCAATGATTGAGGAAATCCACTCTAAGTATGGAGTGTCGAGGGAGGAATACTGTCTTACATACCTCCCCGATGAACCTGCCCAAACCTAGAAAGCCTTAGATGATTTTCTATACAATTTGAATTATGTCCACTTCTTTTACAAACAATTACAACTCGGAATTTGTCTCCCCCTCAATCCTTTCATCTGTGAATTTTTAGAGGATATGCAAGACGTCCCAGCTATGTTAGGTGCCAATGCCGTGAGATTCCTCACTGGCTTCATCGTCTTATGCTGTAGCTTAGGTTTTGAACCTTGTCAGTTTGCGTTCCATCATTTTTTCACCGTCAGCTACAAGGAGGATACTAGGATTCTAGTGGTGAGGAGTGATCCCAACCAGCCTAAGCTTATTTACCCAATGTCTAGCAAGGTCTCAGGGTGGAATAACCACATCATAAGAGTAGATAGCCGACATGGCTGGGAATTTGATGCTCCCTCGTCGTTCCCACGTGTGCCCGAGCAAGTATGGAGGCCGGAGTGGAATAATCGCCTCATCGACAGGCTGAAACAATTTACCTCCGTCGCCACATTGTATTGGTCAAGTCTGGAGACCGACCAATGATATTATGTTCAGGACGGTATTGTGCCAGGCCCCTTGGACGGCATGGTGACCATTGTCCTAGTGTCTAAGGGAAATATGTACCACAACTGGAGGGTACACCTCGACCTAGTTTTTCATGCTAAGTGTGATATCTGTAAGCTTTACAATGATAAATGTCTTGCCTAGGAAGGCGTTCTCGGCTGTAATCTTTCTTCCTTCTTGTCTTTCCATACTTGTGTTATATTTCAATCTTTCCTCCTCATTTTTGTTAATGATTTGCCTTTCTCGAATTTACAGTTTTGACCGAGGAACAAGAGAAGAATATGGAGGAGGAAATGCTTGACCCTCAAGCGTTGATGAAGCTGAAAAGGAGGTCATCTCGGTCCTCAGCAAAAAATAAAAGGCGGGATGACTCCATCGCCCGTCAGGCCATTCTAGCCTCCAAGGAGGTTGGAGCATTGCCTCTGAAACCCCTTGGGGGGGGGGGAGATAGAGCCTCCGTCGATGAGGAGACCGAAGGGCAAGGGGCTAGAGGTGAGGAGGGGATGAGTTCCCAAGAAATGATCATTCCTCCAGTTATGGAGGCTTTGAGACAAGTCGGCCTCGAGGAGACCGAGGAGGTGAATGCCGGGGGGAGGACACCGGATCATAAAAGGCCGAGGACTGATGCCGTGGAGGAGGGTCCTTCAAAGAGGCCAAATGTTGAGTCCTCTTCTTTCATACTTACTGCTCATTATATAAAGACTTATGCCGAGGCCGAGCAGTTCGTAAGTGATGCTCGTCAAGTCCCTGTACTTAAGGGCATGGACCTTGCTGTGTGTAAGGGTGCCCAACTGAGGGTGGGCCGAGTTGTTTTTCATCGGTCCTTAGATGATGATCTTTTGGACCTGTTTGTTGAGTCCAAACCGATGATGGAACATTTGGTCAATATAAAGGGCCTTTTGTTGAGCGAGGTAAGCTTCCTCGGTTTTTTCCCTTCTCTTTCCTCGGTTTCTTATATACTTGTGTTTTTTCTGATCATTTTTCTTTCTTATGTACATCTTGCCACGGTCACGGCGTATGAGGCCATTAAACTCAAGGCAGCTGAATTCCACGGGCAAAAACTGGAGAAATAGGCCGAGAAGGACAAGGCTGATCTAAAAAAGGTCGTGGATCTCTTGAAGTCCTTGAGGGGAGATGTGGATGCATATAAGGCTGCCAAGGCCAAGGCTAAGGAAGATAAGAGGACGGCCAATGAGGCATTGGCCAAGGCTGAGGAAGCTGCCCAGCTCAGGGAAGTAGAGCTGGAAAAGCAAAGGGTTGAGGCGCTGAAGCAAGCCGAGGAAGCAGCTTCCTGGCTAAAAGACTTGGAGGCAAGCATCCCCTCTATACATTCCTTTGTGCCATTTTCTAGCAATGCATTGAGGGTTATCGCCTCTTAAGATGCTCAGGTTGGCTGTCCCGCTTGGGTTACTCCAACTCTTGATCCACAAAATATTCATACACTTATTGAGATGATCGAGAACAAGGGCTTGAGTTTAGAAGACGAGGAGGCAAATGCCGTGGTGGAGCCCATTGAGGAAGCTTAAGCTGATAATTACACTACAAGAAAAATGGCTTTTTTCGACACTTTTAATCCGGCACTTAATTTTGTGCCACCAATTTCCGGCACTTTTTTAATAAGTGCCACAAATTTCCGGCACTTTTCAGAAACTGCCACAGATATCCGGCACTTTTTTAGAAGTGCCGCTAATTTTCCGGCACTTTTGAAAAAGTGCAGCAAAATTTCCGGCACTTTTGAAAAAGTGCCGCAAATTATCCGGCACTTTTGAAAAAGTGCCGCAAATTTTCCGACACTTTTGAAAAAGTGCCGCAAATTTTCCGGCCCTTTTTAAAAAGTGCCGCTAATTTTTCGGCACTTTATTAAATGTGCCACGAAGTTCCGAAACTTTGTCGAAAGTGACGGCTCTATTAGTGATTTTTTTTTATAAAAAATTATATAAAAAATTAAGATTTTTTAAAGAAATAAAAGTATATAATAGAAAAGGGACAGACAATAGCATATATATTTTTTTAATATTTTTATTGAATAAACAAAAGTTATATACAGTATAAAAATTTTGTTTAGAAATTAATTAAACAAAATGATAATGTAATAAAATTTTGATTAAAAAATAATTGATGCAAAAAAGAAAAAATGGTTTTCGGAAAACAAGGCGCCTTATATTCACTTCCAGCGGACGCCCAATTGCTGAAAAATCAAAAACCCCTCTTTAACAAAACCTACCGTATTCCCAAATCGTTTCCCCTCTTCCCATTTTCTCTCTGCCGTGTCGTCTCCTCTCTTCAATCGACCTCTTCTATGGACGGCGTTTAGGTTAGGGCGCTGGCTTCGTGAGTGAGAGTGACGAGTAGCCGTCGAGTTCACTCCTTCGTCCTCCACAACGGCCTCCGACCGGCAACGGTCATCATCTCAGGTATCAAACTTGACAGTTATGTATTTCCTTTGTGTCCTGGTGCATGGATGCATACTGTTTGCAAGTACGTCAATTTTGAGTTATACAGGTTGCAATAATATGCTCCATCTGATTTAAAGCGTGATTTATTCTGTTATAAGGTCGTGTTGGTTGTTAAAATATACTCCCTCCGTCCCAAAATGTTTGCCTCATTTGACTTTTTAGTTGAACTTTGACCACAAATATATAACAATTTAATTATGTTCATGAAATTCTAAAAATTCCTATTGATTCACCATTAATAATATTATCAACAACAACTTTTAGAATTTTATGAACATGATTAATCTCTCATAAATTTGTGGTCAAAGTTCAACAAAAAAGTCAAATGGGACAAACATTTTGGGACGGAGGGAGTATCACATAGGCTACTCTTAAGCTGCCTAATGATTTGTCACAGGCTGTTCTTAAAGTTGCTATGCAGACTAAGGATGGAAGGGATGAGGAAGTTGCTTCCCTTTGCGCAGAAATTGAGGTAGTACATGCGAGTCCTTAAATTTCGCTCTCTTTGGTGCTGGTGTGATTATCTTGAGCTGATTATTGCGTGCTCCTTTCCTGGATCTGAACATAAAAGAGGAGACTGCAGGTGTGATAGAGCAGCTTCGGGAAGCTGAATCTGAAGCAAAAGCTCTTCGCACAATGACACAAAGAATGTTTTTGACTCATGAAGAGATGGTACTCCTTGGAGATTTAATGTTTATGCAAAAAAAAATCATAATTTGTGCTCCTGTTTTCATTTGTTTTTTGCTCTACTTATTTGTGGGTTTGTGGTGTGCATGTTCTGCATTTCAGGAGGAGATTGTTCTGAAGCGGTGTTGGCTGGCTCGGTACTGTACTGGGGTTTAGCTGTACAACATGGTACGCCCTCCATCCCAAGAAATTAAGCCCTCTTTCCTTTTTTGCGTGTCCCAAAAATTGTCACATTTCTAATAAAAGGGCAATATTTATAGTGCAATTCAAGGCGGTACAACATACAAGCAAGTAGCAAGCATCATCCTTTAAGAAGTTTGATTTTTCAAAAGAGGCTAATTTTTGGGACAGAGTGCGTATTTTTTTCTACTACTGTGTAAAGATTGTGAACTATTCTGTGCGTTCCTAAATAAATGTATATTTTCTAAAGTCCTTAAATGAATGTGTATTTTCCAAAAAATAAAAAGTGCATAAATGATTTTTCACCTTTAAAAGCATCGTATTTAAATGCATATGCGCATCATTACTACTAAAATTTCTAACCGTCAGAATTTCCCTTCAATGAAAATGGACATCCATTTAGGACAAAGGAGTATCATGTTTTTGTTTCCATGTATTCTACCATGTGATAAGCTATTTAGTACTCCCTCCGTACCAGACCAAGGGTTCATCTTTCCCTTTTGGTTCGTCCCAGATCAAGAGTTCATTTCCATAAATGACAAATTTTTTAATATATTTATACCCTTATCAACTCCATATATTTACAAAAAAACCATTCACTATACCCTTATACATTCTCTCTCCTATTCCCTACCACACATTTAACTACTATTCCTCCCACTAATTCTCTCTCCTATTAAATATTTTTAACTTTTACATTCTCTCTCCTATTCTCTATCACATCTTTAACTTTTACATTCTCTCTCCTATTCCCTACCACATATTTAACTACTATTCTCTATTCCACATTTAACTTTTATTCATTTTTTAAAAAATTTCTTAAAAAACGTGAAATCTACCTCATATACCCATGGTCCGGGACGGAGGAAGTACTAGTTATGTACGCAATAATGACCTTTCCATTCCATTCCATGATCTTTTAGTACAAATTTCTTTCCATGATGGTGTAAATATCATGGAATGGAATCGCTATTCTTTCGTACCAAACAAGCACTAGAGCCTCATCTCATTCAACCAAATTGATTTGATGGGGGTAAATCTTTATGAATTCTTGATACCTCATTTAAAAGTGCCATTGCATCAAAGTTTCATTTTATTAAAAAAATGGTTATAACATTAGAAGAAACCATTGGTTGCAGAAAGGAGACTTGAATTGTTACTGATTATTCTGTACCATAATTAGTTAAATACGGGGCCTGTATTTTACGTTAAATAAGGGACGTGTTATTTTGGTGGTTATAATGGTGGTGGTGGAGTAGTTGTGCTGTCGCCTTGTCGGGTTCGAGAGGTTTGAGAAGGATGATGGAAGTGACGGGAAGTTTGTTATCATATCAACATTCCCTTAGAATTAACACCATATTTGCCTCATCATCATTTAATGGAGTTTTTAACCCCGTTAGTGAAAAAAATGTTGCATTATTTGGAAACTAATTAAAAGGTACGTTGCATTTTATTTTTTACACTAACGAGTACATTATCTTATATGATGCAAATCGCAAAAGTACGTTGCAGATATTAGTCGTTTGGCCATTTATGTTACGATTTTGAAATTGAGGCTCCAAGTCTTTAGTTGTTACAACCAAGCATTGACAATAGCCCATGATTTTCCGTGAGTAGCTGAATTGATTCAATTTCCTTTTTGTCTTTTTCTGCTTTAAGGTATCTGTGCAGACATCTCAGTTTGGTCATCGTTTGCACCTCTTCCATTTGAAGTTGTGATTTCTGCCGGGCAAAAGGCAAAGGAGGAGTCCTGGTATGGTGGTAAGTTCTGCTGCTGCAATTGTTTTTTGTGTCCTGTATGCGTCTTTACTCGGATCATTTTTACTTTATCTCTTGTTACATGAGCAGGTGGTGAGGATTCTGACCGGAGTAAACTTGTTCGTGATTTGAATGACAAACGGAGAAGGAAATATTGAGAGTATGCTTTCAGTTGAGATGGGTTTGAGGGAAATGGCTTCACTGAAGGTCTTTCTCGTATTTTCAACTTAATTATTAGGTTCAATTGATAATTTGCTTTCTTGTGGGTTCAGCATCCCTATTTTAGCTTTCTGTATCAAATTAGACTAGTGATTTCCATAGCTTTACTTTTCTTGTTCCAGATTTGTATATTGAAAACTGCTCTGCGTATTGCCAGACATTTTAATGTTTATGACTCATCATTTTCATTCTCAATAACTTACATCTTCTTTCTGAATATTATAATGAAAATACCATTCTTGCTGTCTTAAGATTGAAGATGCTGTTGTGATTTCATTGGCCCAACATCGACGTCCAAATTTAATTCGACAATCCTTCTCTGGTATGCTTCAATTTTGTACTGTAGTCTTATATAGGTAGTGGTTAGTGGTTACCTTGATTTGATGAATTCCTCAGTTCCTATTCGCTCGCTAAGAGTCTATGAGAAAAGCATGAGAACGTTTTCTGTTATATATCTTACTTCTAATTTCATGATCTTGGTGAAGCTCGTTTGAGGCCAATGGTGTTCTTGATTTTCCATTTATTTACTGGTTCACTTTTCAACAATATTTAGGTGTGAATCTTTATATTTCTATTTTGATATCCTTAAACTATCTATTGCTGGCATGCTTGATTCGAGCAATAAGTTACTAATTTATTTATTTATTGTTTTTTCTGTTGGATAAGTATGCTCAGACAGTCAGTCTAGTGATAACACAGCTGTATTATTTTTATTTATAGTTTAAAAAGTACTTTGTCCATCCCTTAACATGTACACTTTTTTTACTTTTTTTTTTGTAAAGGTCCCTAAATGAGTGTCTATTTCTAATGGAAGTTACTAAATCCACTGTGTTTCATGTTCTAATTCGGTTTGCAATCGTATGGTGTGATCGTTAAAGGTATTTATGTATATGAGCTCATAAAAGTGCTTAAAAGTCAACTTCCGTAACTTTATTGAAAAACTAAAATCGACTCTCTTTTTGGAATGGAGGGAGTAATAGTTTGTTAAGATGCTGTAAAATACCTACAATCGTGCATTTTCTCTTGCAGAATCCAGAGCTCCGGGTGACCCCAAGTTTGGGGATGCATATGGTACTTGATATGTTCTACTTCTCCACACTACTCCCACTTCTAGAAATTCTCATGTTTTTTGAGAATACCATGGCATCTAACAATATAGTCCATATGTGTTTTATTGTAATAATCTATATTGTGCAGAGTTGAGTCAAGAGGAAGCTGAAGATGTTTCTTTCAAGGAGGTATATTCATGCTTGTCTAACTATATAGTCCATGCGTATTTTATTTCTATGATCCTTTGGAAACATTCCTCTTTTGGATGATCTAAAACCCAGTGATCCCAACCTGGGATGCTGGGAAATGTGAACTAACACAATTTTTTTCATTTTAAAGAAAGCGCCATCAAATTAATTGTCATTTCTTAACTGGTAAGTCAGCAACTCAGGGTGGACTAAAGAGCAAACACCTTCTTCGTTACTAAGAGCAGCATCAATTTTATTGTCACTTCTTAACTGATATAGTGCTTGATAGGCATAAGTAACCTCCATAAGATCTTGATAGCCTACTGATCATTTGAACTTATCTTCATTCAGGTCTACTATGAGCTTGATGAGGAGCGAAGGAATGTTGGAGCCAAGGATGTTGCCGTATGTCGGGTGGAACAGCTTTGCCCATT
Source organism: Adenophora triphylla var. japonica (assembly GCA_022495995.1). NCBI lineage: Eukaryota > Viridiplantae > Streptophyta > Magnoliopsida > Asterales > Campanulaceae > Adenophora > Adenophora triphylla. The sequence continues at coordinate 525,504 of JAFEMH010000782.1, forward strand.
CCCTTACGATCTCATCCAGCGTGAATTGAAACGTTATCCCAGTAAGTAATACAAACGTTAAATTAATCTCTCCTGCATTCCCAAATCACTATATATACATCACCAACTCAGCACTAAACCACTGTAACTTGTGTTTTTGCTTCCGTTTTGTTTAGCTGGCCATAAATGGCACCTGGATTTTCTTAACTTGTGTCAGGTAAGCAACAACACTAACAGCATATATGTAGTAACAGCAGAAAATCTCTCCCTCAACATTAAGTAGTGCATGTTCAGTCTCGTGAATGATTAAGTTCTTTCAAAGCACATTTGTGTGCTCAGACTTGGGTTGGTTCGGAGGGGGAGCTAGAATTTTTATTAAACAAAGTCAAGATTATTTTGAATATGGAATACAAAGTCAAGATTATTTTTAATGCTATAATTGTTTGTTTGCAGGTGATGGATCACGTCTCTTGTAATACATTTGCTATGGAAGAAGACCATTATCTCATCACGCTTTTGTTTGAACAATTGAATATTTAGCTTTTGGTGTTATGATATCAAGGCTGTATACCTTGCTTAAATTTTTGAATTATTACTTTCTGAATGATGTAATTTATACTTATTTTCTTTGATGACAATGAGAAGAAGTTATCTTTTATATACTTTGTTGCAGTTAGTCAAAATTATATAGGAATGTGGCATTAAATATGCTTGAGATTTGTATCTATTTGTAGTGAATTTCCAACATCAATCATATCCATCAGTTCATTAATACTGTGCAAAAGTGCCGGAAATGTGTGGCACTTTTCAAAGTGCCGGAAAACTAAGACACTTTTTTAAATGCCGGAAATATGAGGCACTTACAAAACTGCCGGATAATTGTGGCACTTTCATAAGTGCCGGATAATTGTGGCACTTTCATAAGTGCCGGAAAATTGCGGCATTTAAAGAAGTGCCGGAAATTATGACATTTAAAAAAGTGCCGAAAATTGTGGCACTTTTAAAAGTGCCGGAAATTGTGGCACTTTTAAAAGTGCCGGAAAATGTAGCACTCTTAAGTGCCGGAAAGTATTGCCGACGCGACTTATTATGGCACTTATAAAAGTGCCGGAAAATGTGCCGGAATAGCTTTTATGGCACTTTTTTCTAGGGGGGTGACAAATCTTAGGGACTTTTGTTGTAGTTTTTGATGATGTTATAGGGGGTCCCTTTGTACTTCAATGCTTTTATCAATATAAAGTTTTTCTTCGTCATTTTGTCTTCGTTACTTTAATGTATCTTTGAACTTCTTGTTTTATGTTGAATATTTGTCTAAGTGCCATACTTTCGAGGAGGGTTTCCTCGTCCTTTGTAATTAATTCTTAAACCGAGAAGGCTCGTTCGGTCTAATCACTAAGCTTTGTTATTTAACCATTAAGCATTAAGCAGAGGAAGATCATTTGGCCTAACACTTAGATTATTTTTACGAACTTGTCTCTTTATGCTGAGGGGGTCATTTGGCATAAGTCTTAGACAATTTTAGGTTGTCTCTCTATGCCGAGTAAGATCGTTCGACACAGGTCTTGGATAGTTTTTAATGTTTTATCTCTCCATGACAAGTAAGGTCATTCGACATAGATATTAGATAATTTTATATTTTTATCTCTCTATGCAAAGGAGGGTCATTCGACATAGGTATTAGATAAATTATTTACTTGTCTCTTTATGCCGAGGAGGGACATTCGTTAATAAGTCTTGGACAGTTTTTGATGTTTTACCTCGTTATGCCGAGGAAGGTCGTTCGGTTATAGGTGTTAGGCAATTTTTTGATATTTTACCTTTCTATGCCGAGTAAGGTCGTTCGGTCATAGGTTTTAGATAAATTATTTACTTGTCTCTTTATGCCGAGGAGGGTCATTCGGTAATAAGTCTTAGACAATTTTTAAGTTTTATCTCTTTATGCCGAGTAAGGTCATTCGACATATGGTTTAGATATTTTTTAGGTTTTATCTCTTTATGCCGAGTAAGGTCATTCGGTCATAGGTCTTAGATAAAGTGTGGGATCTTATCCATTTGATGCCGAGGAGGGAGCTCCTCGCCTTTTTGTCTTGCTCATCATTTGCCTTGATGAAAACTGAATCTTTATTAACTGAAACCGATTACATCGAAATGCAATCCTATATTACTTGAAAATAAAGGAAAAGACTAACAAGTACTAATCTAATACATCAAAACAAACTATAAACTAATGATAGTATTTCCATAGATGATCAAAATGCCACGGATGTTTCAGCTCTTGCCCATCTAGAGTCTTCATTCTGTAGGTCCCTTCTCAGATAATTTGAGTGATGATGTAGGGGCCTTCCTTGTTTGGGGATAGCTTGTTTTGTTCTGCCTTTCTGCCAGTAGCTTCAGTCTTTCTAAGTACCCAATCACTAACTTGGAATACTCTCTTGTTTACCCTTTTGTCATGATAGGCTTTGGTCCTCTGCTTGTAGTTCACCATCCTCATCTTAGCAGCTAGTTTTCTTTCATCTACTAGGTCTAGGTCTAGCAGGCGATTGAACTTGTTGACTTGTTCATCGTAGTTAGAATTTCTTATCATAGGAATAGCCATCTAAGCTGGTGCCATAGCCTCAGATACGAAGGTCAGTGCGAATAGGGTTTCCCTGGTTGGCCCTCGGGTGGTTGTGCGAACTGCCCACAAGGCTAATGGAAGTTCATCCAACCAACTACCATCACTTCCTTCTAGGTTCTTAGTTAGGCCTGTTAGCACCAACTTGTTACCTGCTTCCGCTTATCCATTGCATTGAGGTCTGCTTACGGATGACTTGATGTCTCTGACTCCTAGTCTGTTCAGCTCTGCTGTAAATGCCTTAGAGAACTAGAGACTGTGATCTGAAATGATAGTGTGTGGAACCCCGAAGCGATACCATATGAAGTCATGGACGAAGTTGATTACGTTTTCCTCTGTTATTTTGGCTAAGGATATTGCTTCAATCCATTTGGAGAAGTAATCTACTGCCACAATCACATACTTGCAATTACCTCAGGCGGGGGGAAGGGTCCGATGATGTCGATTCTTCACATGTCAAATGGCCACGTAGGTATTATGAGAGTCTGTCCCACTGCTGGAAGTCTAGGAATGTCAGTATATCTCAGGCACTTGTCACACTTTATACGTAGGCTTGCACGTCATCTCTCATGTTTGGCCAATAGTAACCTAGCGTGATGATTTTGTCAGCTAAAGTTCTGTCCCCCGGGTGACCACCGCAGATGCCTTCATGGACTTTTGCCAAGAGATTTTATGTTTCCTTGGGATAGATGCACCTTAGCAAGGACTTTATGAATGGTCATTTGTAGAAAATTTGGTTCATCACTGTGAACCTTATTGACTTCTTCTTGATAAGTCTAGCACGCGCCTCATCCTCTGGGAGTTGGTTCTTTTCAATGAAGTCCATGTAGTCAAATATCCAACTCTTCTCCTCCCTATCTAAGAGCATTACTTGTAGTTTTTCGTAGGCAGGTTCTTTGGCAAAGACTATAAGTGGGTTAGAGTGAGGATCTGCCACGTCAATAGTTGTCATTTTAGATAGAACATCTGTCACTTGGTTATCCTCCCGACCTATCTGACATATTTTAAAAAATCCAGCTTTTTTTCATGTCTATGACGAGGTCTTTATACTTTCTAAGTATAGGATGATGAGTGTTATACTCCTCCTTTATCTGCTTGACTACGAGCTGGGAGTCACAGAAGGTGGCGATTTTGGTTGCTCCATAGAAGGATGTCAACTCTATGCCAAATATTAGGGCCTCATACTCAGCTTGATTGTTGGAGGCAGAGAACTTGAATCTAATTATTTCTTGGATGGTGTGCTCCCCTTCGGGACTTTCTAGTACAATTCCAGCTCCGCTTCTTTCCTTGGTGGATGACCCATCTGTGTATATGACCCAACAGTTGGATGGGAGCTTGATGGTCAGTTCTTCCCCCGCAGGTTTTTTGCGCTTATGGGAGGTGGGGTCGTGCTCACCTATGAAGGCGGTTTCAACCATAAAATTGACCAGAGACTGAGCTAGGAGTGTCTTCCTAGGTTGGTATCTGATATTAAACTCAGTGAGTTTGATGGACCAATTAAGGAGACGTCCTAAGCAATCCAACTTATGCAAGATTTTCTTCTTAGGTGCATTCGTATACACAGTAATGGGATGCGCAGAAAAGTATGCTCGTAGCTTTCTTGTCGCTATGATTAGGGCGTATGCTATCTTTTCTGCATTGAATTATCGGCTATGCACATCTGATAATGCCTTGGTGTAAGTACCCAAATCTGGCTCATGCCTTCCAATTAAAGTTTCCTAACAGTTCCCCTAACTTTCATAAAGTTTAGGGGCAATTCGGGAACTTTTCAATACTTTCCGATCAAGGAAGGACCTATAGGAATAAGAATTTTGGACAGGACCTCGCTGGAAAGAGCCTTCTAGCCTGCCACCTTGCATGTTTCTAGAAAAAGCTGAGTCGACAGCAAAAGAAGCCACATGGTCTCTTTTGCCGGCAAATGAAGCCACGCGGCCTCATTCGCGGTCTGGCAGAAGCTTATAAATAGAGGTCTCCTCTACCCATTTTCATACACAGTTTTTAAGCACTGTTACTCTGCAGAAATATAAGCCCAAATTACAGTCCCTAAAAACACACAAAATCACTCTCTCTCCTACACTAATCCTACTTAATCTATTCCTAAATAGATATTGCCTAGGAAATCTCCCTTGAAAGATAGAGAAAAACCATTATTGGTAATCTCTCCTTCCCTTACCTTTGATACATTCCTATATACTCTTATTTCCATTGTTACCTCTTATTTATCTTTATTTATGTCATAAAGCTTTGATCTTTGCAATGTAGTTTTCATATTTCTCACTCCCCTACACAAATGACTCAAATGGAGATCCTCTTCCTAGGATGAACAAGATTCCACAAGTGGCTTGTTCTAGGGATGATCTTCCATATGATGATGTGATTCCCCTTTACATTTATGTATAAAAATGCCATCTTTATCTATTATATGTCATCCCCTTCCCATTGATCTAGCTTTCCAAGGATTGTCCACCTTCTGAGGTATTAAGGACATAGGAAAAGCCATGAAGATCATCCCTTTTACATTATGTCTTTAGATTATTGATACTCCTTGTATTGCTCATATTAAAAATGCAATCTTTACATTAATACTATTTCCCCCATGTCCCTAAAGTTGGAATCTTTCTCTAAGGATTGTCTAAAAGGGCCTCCTAAGACACAAAAGACATAGGATGAGCTTAAAGATCCAATCTTTACATCCCATTCCCCTAGTCCCGTGGTTCTTGATGCATTCCGTAGTGAGGATTGGTGTAAAGACTCCATCTTTACATCAATCCCATTATAAAAATGCCACAATCTTTGTCCCTTTAGAAATCAATGAGTTTTAGTCCCAAAATCTCTGATAATCACTTGAGACAAACACAAAATGTCCCTACGAATCATCATTGTCTCAAGATGTAGGATTGATGGACAAAGATTCATTATTTTCTAAAAAGTCTCATTCTTGGACTTAAAGACAACCCTTTTCGATCACATTTGACTAAAATCCCCAAGGAAGTTAGGTTAAGACATACCAATGCTCCTACGCCTATATAGGTTGATTAATCTAATGGGAGGGTAGATAAGTCCCGTAATGATGATCATAAGTTCAAAGTGAGAACGGGATCAAAATCCTGAAAACACCAAAGTCCAAGGTATCCCGGACTAAAACCTTCTAAAATGGTTCTTATGTTCGGATAATAAACTTGGCACATCCTTTTTTCTTTTTCTCAAAAACACACAAGCACACAAACAAGCACAAATTTTAGACCTAGGAAGACTTGCTTTTGCAAGGCTCCTTGGGTGAACGCCAAACGTTCTTCCCAAGGAGTAACTTAACCTCCGGACCCTTTTCCTTTTTTTTCAAAGTTTTGAGGATAAATCAAAATGGCATGGCGACTCCGTTTTTCATAAATCCGGTGTCTTCAAACTGAGGTGAACTCGACCCTTTTTCGTAATAAATAAAAATGGAAAAAAGGGGGCCCATTCACAGTTTGGCGACTCCGCTGGGGATATAGTAAATGTTTTCCAAACTTCTTTTTTCATAAGAAGCGTTGGAAACATTTACGAGGGTTAGCCTTTCGTCCCGGGGTCCAATTTTTTGTGCTTATGTAATTTTTCTTTTTTCATGCATCCTTTGTGTTATTTTTGGCTTGTGCATATTCTGAATGATAAACAGGTACGACTCTGAAGCTGAAAGTCGCCAAAAATCCCTAGAAAAACAGTCTGGGATAGCAGCAAATTGGAACCTGGAAAACTGTTGAATCCAGCCGGACGGCCTGACCTGCCCTGATCTGAGTCGGGCGGTGTAAGTACGCCAATCCAAATTCGCGACCTTTCCAGATGCATTTTAAGTAATAAAATGGCATTTAGGGGCGTTTTGGTAAATTCCCGATCCATCCCGAGACTTCCGAAAACATTTCATATGTTTCTCGCGAAGGAAGTACTTTTTTGTACTTTGCTCGAGTTAAAGGACCTAGAGGGAATAAAACTGTTTTGGACTTTTTGGGTATTACCTAGGAAGCTTCCAGAATCAGTTTTGGCACCAAAAACGGTTATTGTCACCTTGTGTCACGCGACAACTCGAAGCATGGAAAGTGGTAACGTTACGTCGTGCGACACAAAGTGACCATAGACTGCAGCTATAAATAAGACCCTACCCCTCTCAGTTTTGGATCCGAATTTCACCTCCCTAAAGCCACTCTGCCCAAATTATGCCAGAAACTCCCTCTCTCTCTCTCTCATACCAAAACCTCCCAATTCCCCTCCAATTCCCTCACCTCTCATCTCTCTTCAACCCAATTCCATCTCTACTCCCCTATACACTTGAAGCCCCCTGAATTCAGCTCTCAGTTCGTGATCAGATCTACATATCGAAGTTGAATTGAAGGCTCCTACACCTAACTTGGTGTAAGAGTTGAGGACTACAAGGGTGACACTCTCTCCTCTTCTCTCTCTCATCCATTGTTTTAAATTACTCTCTCTCTCCTTCTCCACTTGATAATCAGGCTTCTTCTGCCTCAGATTATCAAGTGGCAACTGCAATCTCTCTATTTAAATAGCTTATCCTTGAGTCCAATTGCATGATATTGATGTGATCTATTTGGATTTGCAATTTGGGCGTCAAGGGAGTGTGGATCTCCCATATCCACACTCCTTTGATTGATTCGTGGTTAATTCGTATTGTTATTACTGTTCCTGATATAATTGTTGTGTGATTGTTGGATCTGCATCTCATTCTGTGAGGTACCTGCAGATGGTAAGCATATGTCACGCGACACATGTGGACATGAGGAGTCCTGTGTCACGCGACATGTCGTGACCATCTGCAGGGACCATATTTCAATTGTAGTTTGTTTTGTTCAGTTGTTTAGTATGCAGTTCTGTATTCATGTTGTTCAATTTCTAGATCTGGTTCCTGTTTATTGCATCTAGAGACTTGGTGATTTGTTTGATTGTGAGCCTCTGCAAGGTGAACATATGTCACGCGACATATCGGGACAAAGGAGTCATATGTCACGCGACAGATGTGACCCTTTGCAGAGGACTTGTTTTCTCTTGTAATCTGTCTCTTGTTGATGTAAAGGGATGTGGCCTCCCAGACAATTGGTCTACAAGTTGTAATGATCTCTCTTATTCAATAAAATGCATGTTTATCGCACTTTGTTTTTATTATCATTGTTTGCACGTCTTTTGAATTATTTGGATGTCTAGATTAGAAAGACTCGTCTACGGACGAGGCGTGTTGGGTGAACTCTCGGTTCTTCCCAACACGTAACCTGACCCCCGAACCCACTCTCTTTCCAAAGGTTTTTCAAAGTGCACCTCTAAGCATGGCGTGGCGACTCCTTTTTTCCAAACCTCCGAAATATTTTATTATTTTTCGGGCGAGCGCACATTCAGGCGGCTTCATTCACAGTTCCACCAGGACAGTTTTCATCTGAGGTTAATCTGGAAACTGTGGCAATTTGGGACTATTCAGTCCTGAATCTGGCCTGGTTCCAGAAAATTTATGTGCTTATGTGATGCATTTTCCCCGTCCCGAAACATTCTTTTAAAACACATGATGAAAAATCTCTATTTTAACTCAAAAAAAAATTTAGGAGACCGCACACTACGCTCACTATATATATCCTGTACACTTTTGCATGCACGTCCTTAAACCCGGGATGGTTGTTCAGTTGCAGTCATGGACAGTGTTACGACGCTCCCGGGCGCGCACGGAATCATCCCAAACTCCCCATGGCAGCCTGTGTCGACCACTGCACTAGTCCGGGTCACACTTTTAAAATCGTGACTTTTTTGGTTGGTTTTGGCAAAATTTTGACCTCGGCATTGACCTTGACTTTGACTTGCACGGAGTATGTAAAAGTCAAACCCGAGCCCATGCTAGAGTCAAGATTCCTCGCGCAAGCGAAGCCATGTGTGATGATGTGCCACCAAAATTTTTCCGAAAGGTTACTTTGAAATTTTTCGTTTCTTTGAAAACCAATAAAAAAAAGACCGGAGTCGCCACGCCATTTTTGTTTTAAGGGCCAAAACTTTGAAAAATGCCCGAGATTAGAGATTTGGGTTCGGAGGTCACGTTACATGCCGGGAAGGACGTTAGTGTGCACCCGGAATGCCTCGTAAAACGAGTCTTCCAAGCTAAAAACCATTTGTTGTGTGTGTGTGTGTGTGTGTGTTACTTTGGCCAAAATAAGTTGAAACTGAGGAAAGTAAAAATTGGGAATTCTTTATTAGACTTTGGACAGATTCCATGATTTTTGGTGTGATTTTTGGGTTGAGTTTTGGTACTCAAAAGATTTTTGGAAGTTGGAAACCACTTCTGCCAGAATGAAAAAGGCAGTGGACACTTGATTTTGAAATGGATTTAAGGGCTTTAACTTCATAATCTGAGAAAACTCAGAGAATGAAAGTTGTTCCAGACACCTCAAATAAGATTTCTGTGAAAGAATTTTTCATTTTGGAGAATATTTGAGGACCCAAAACCTTCTGGAAATCTCAGATATGAGATCTGGACTCCCAGAGACTGGTGATCTGACCTTCAAAAGAAAATTTGAAAAAGGGAGTTTTAATCACGAAAAAAATAAAATAAAAATATGTCTGGAAAGCTATGGATGTTGGCTACAAAAGTTGTTTTGTAGTCAACACCAAATTCCAAGTTTATCTGTGTCCAAAAAATTAGACCATGGACTGGGGTCTTAGAAAATTGCTACTGGACAGCAACATCTCAAGAAAGAAAAACATGATTTTAAAGGGGGTTTGGCATCCATGCTTATCCCCATTTCCTTAGGTTTTGATTAGTGATCACTTGACATTTTAGTGGTGAATCAACTATATCAAACCATCCTTGGGGTACATTAGGACTAAGCACTTCATTTGCTTGGGAAGGGTAATTTTATCCTTTGAAAATGAGATTTGATGTATGAAAATGATTTTTAGGGTTTTGAAAATGTGTTTTCTTTGCAAGTAAGTAAGAGCACTTTGAAGATAATGTTGATCCTTGTAGAAGATCATCCATGGAGATGAACTTCCTAGGTGATCTTCTTGGATCTAAGGCAAGAAGATGAATAAACTACATTTTGTAGCTTGAAAATGTATGCATGAATGAAGAAGTTTAGGATAAGGAGAAGGAGGGTTTACCAATCTTCTTTGTGTTTTGGAGTTTTTGGCTTGAATGTAAGAGTGTTTGAGGCTTGAATATGAGAGTGTTTGAGTGAGTGTGATTTTGGGTGAATAGTTGAGAAAAAGGTGACAATTCTAGAGAATTCTCACTGTTTTCTCACTATTTTCGCCAAGGTGCAGTTACAAATTGTGTTTTTTCTTCTCTCTTTCTGAGACTGAAGGCCTCAATTTATAGCCCTCTGAAAAATGCAATACCATTCGCGCGGACATGATCTGCAGCGTGCACTGTTCATTAATTACAGCTTCAGGCTTTGGACACAAGGAATAAAATTCAAATTAAGCAACAGAAAATGTCCCAGCCATTTCTATTTCGGGTTTTTGACCATTTCTTTTGCTTTTTTAATTCTTTCTTTGGTTTATCTTTTTTTGGCAATCCCTAATCTACCCTTACTTGGTTAGAAATGTTAGGAATGTTAGGAATAGTTAGGAATGTTATAACTTTCGTTAATTTTCTAACGAAAATACTAACAAGTTCAAATTGGAGCACTTACAGTAGCCCCTCGGCGACGGCACTTTCGAAGGAAGCGGGGTCGTCGATAAGAGTAAGGCTCCATATTTGGCAGGATGATCAAGTGATCGAGTGGCTGAACCTATTTAATAGGCAACCTACGTATCCTTAAGAGGAATCAAGCCGGCCGTAGTTCGGGTCTTTGCCCCTGGAGATGATGGCGTTTTAGGTGCCTCGAACCTGATGAGCGAGTTTTGCAGTCGGTTGCTGGAAAGAAACTCTGCTGGGGATAAGAGATGACCATTTTAGGTCTGATGGCTAGGGTTGTATATCCGCTCTGCTGGGGATAAGAATGACCATTTTCGGTCGGATGGCTATCCGCTCTGCTGGGGATAGGAATGACCATTTTCGGTCGGATGGCTGAACCTAATGATAGGCTACCTACGTATCCTTAAGAGGAATCAAGCTAGTCGTAGTTCGGGTCTTTGACCCTGGAATGACTATTTTGAGGTGTCAACCTGGAGATGATGGCATTTTAGGTGCCTCGAACCTTGAAGATGGCATTTTAGGTGCCTCAGACCTTTGGAGATGATGGATTTTTAGGTGCCTCGAACCTTTGGATTGATGATGGCGTTTTAGGTGCCTCGGACCTTGATGATGGCGTTTTAGGTGCCTCGAACCTTTGGATTGGTGATGGCGTTTTAGGTGCCTCGGACCTTGATGATGGCGTTTTAGGTGCCTCGAACCTTGATGATGGCGTTTTAGGTGCCTCAAACCTTGATGATGGCGTTTTAGGTGCCTCGAACCTTGATGATGGCATTTTAGGTGCCTCGAACCTTGATTTGAAATGGCCTTTCGGTGGACTTTGTCTGCTGCCGAAGGAGAGGGTGTCCGTTTTGGTCGAGGGGCTGGACCTAATGATAGGCTACCTACGTATCCCTAGTGGGAATCAAGCCCTTTCGTAGTTTGAGTCTTTGCCCCTGGAGATGATGGCGTTTTAGGTGCCTCGAACCTGATGAGCGAGTTCTGCAGTCGGTTGCTGGAAAGAAACTCTGCTGGGGATAAGAGATGACCATTTTAGGTCTGATGGCTAGAGTTGTATATCCGCTCTGCTGGGGATAAGAATGACCATTTTCGGTCGGATGGCTATCCACTCTGCTGGGGATAGGAATGACCATTTTCGGTCGGATGGCTGAACCTAATGATAGGCTACCTACGTATCCTTAAGAGGAATCAAGCCAGTCGTAGTTCGGGTCTTTGACCCTGGAATGACTATTTTGAGGTGTCAACCTGGAGATGATGGCGTTTTAGGTGCCTCGAACCTTGAAGATGGCGTTTTAGGTGCCTCAGACCTTTGGAGATGATGGCTTTTTAGGTGCCTCGAACCTTTGGATTGATGATGGCGTTTTAGGTGCCTCGAACCTTGAAGATGGCGTTTTAGGTGCCTCGAACCTTTGGATTGATGATGGCGTCTTTGGTGCCTCGGACCTTGATGATGGCGTTTTAGGTGCCTCGAATCTTGAAGATGGCGTTTTAGGTGCCTCGAACCTTTGGATTGATGATGGCGTTTTAGGTGCCTCAAACCTTGATGATGGCATTTTAGGTGCCTCGAACCTTGATTTGAAATGGCCTTTCGATGGACTTTATCTGCTGCCGAAGGAGAGGGTGACCGTTTTGGTCGAGGGGCTGGACCTAATGATAGGCTACCTACGTATCCCTAGTGGGAATCAAGCCCTTTCGTAGTTCGAGATCTACTCGAGATTTCGTTGGCTTTTGGGATTCCGTTAACTTCGCTGGGGATTTTGTTAGCCTTTGCTGGGGAAAAATCAGACGTATTCGTCGGGGAAATCGGCCTTACGTTTTACTGCCGGGGAATAATTTTGATGAAAGATACGGGATCCCGTTATCTTTCTCGGGGAGATCGGACTTACGTTTTACTGCCGGGGAATGATTTTGATGAAAGAAACGGGATTCCGTTATCTTTCTCGGGGAAATCGGACTTATGTTTGACTGCCGGGGAATGATTTTGATGAAAGAAACGGGATTCCGTTATCTTTCTCGGGGAGATCGGTCTTACGTTTTACTGCCGTTGATGATTTTGATGAAAGAAACGGGATTCCGTTAACTTTCTCGGAGAAATCGGTCTTACGTTTGACTGCCGTGAAGCTCTTTTGAAAAGGGGATTAACTTTGGTCAACTCTTGTTAAGTTGGGGACTAAACTGCAGAGTCCTGAAATTTTAAAGGGCAAAAGGGTCATTTTGACCCTTCAATCGTGTCCGCGCGGAGGGGATTGTATCCCTGACAGGTTTAAATGAGGGGCCGCCCCCTCCCTTCTTCTTACTTACCAGTTTTCTGCAATTTACGAGAGGAGAGAGAGAAAACCGAGGAGAAACCCATTTTTGGCCAAGAAAAGCTTCGAAAATCTTCCGTTTTCTTCGATTTTTCGAGCAATGGAATACGGGGAAGCTGCTATCCATGGTCAAGGACGCGGTCCGGTAGCGGAGAGGCGATTGGAGCTTGTCCGAATGAGGAGGCACTATTCTCTTTCGCAATCGATTGCGGAGGAGCATTACCCCGATGCGTGGCAACATTGGGCCACTTATCCGAGTCTTCGCACGGTATACTTCGAATCTTTTCGATCCATTTGTCGATTTCTTGCTTAAAATTGATTTTTTGGTGATTTTTTTTTTGAAAATTCGAATATCAATGTTCTTGGCCTTGGATTTTGATTTTGATGCTTTGCATGTTGTAATGAGTTTGTGGGTAACCCAACTGTGCATTTTGTTTGAAAAGAATGGGCATTTTGCCATTTTTTTTTTTGTCCGAAATTTGAAATTAAATTTGAAAAAATTTGTGTTTTTGACTTTGAATCTTGATTTTGATGATATGCATGTTGCATTTTGTTTGAAAAGAATGGGCATTTTTGCCAAATTTTTTTTTTTTTTTTTTTTTGAAATATGAAATGATAAGGAATTCGGCCGAATTTGGGACGGACATGAATGTATGCATGTATGCACTCTTGTAGGATTTTTTTTGGAATGATGAATGATATGAATGCATCATTTTTTTTTTGAGAATGTGATTTTCTATGAAAAGTGGGACGGGTTTTTCGTTCCCTTTGAATGAATGAATGATTTGAAAAAATTGTTTATGTATGCTATTTCATGAAAAATGGGATGGAGTTTTTGCTTCCGTTGAATGAATGCATGTTATTTTATGAAAATGAGACGGAGTTTTTACTTCCGTTGACTCCTTGTATGAATTTTTTCTTCATGTATGAATGTTGATTGGGATTTGCTGAAAACTGTTCTCTTTCGTGCGAGAAAAATGGGGCTAGGTCCATTGTATGCTGTTATGCTGCTGAATTTTCTGCAAAACTTTAGGTTTATGATGCATGTGCATGCTCCTTTTTTATTTTAATGTAAAATTTTTTTTTGAATGCAAAATTTTTTTTTTGACTCTTTCTTTTTTTTTTTTTCAATTGCAGGGTGGAGATCGCTTTGTGACGCAGCATCTGAACAAGATGAAGACTCGAGGATCAGTGGAGTCTGTGATTGGTCTATGGGACCGGCTTCCAGATATGGGCAGAGGAGCGATGATGAGTCCTAGACAGATTGTCATTGAGACCGGGCTGTACGAGTTCATTGAGTGCTTGAGGGGGTTGGTCAAGTTTCCCAAGAGTAAGGGTCTGATCTTCACTTTGGCACAGCACTGGTGGGACGTGACCCACACATTTCACTTCTCCTGGGGCGAGGCGACGGTTACGCCTTCTGACTATGCTGCGATAACGGGTCTGTCCTTTAATGGACGCAGCATTGAGTGGAGAGACGGCTACAGCGATCAGGATCTGTAGGCCCTGCTAGGATTTTCCCCTATTCCCAAAAAGGGGATGGGTATGGAGTACGCTGTGGTTGAGGGAAAGATTGTGGAGATCATTGGGAGCTACGAGGCTGGAGATGCGAGGATAGGCGCTGAGCAGATTGCTAGGGCCTTTTTATGGTTTGCCTTTTCGAGCACTCTTTTTGGACATGCCGAGGGGACGGCTGTCTTTGCTTTGCTGAGGTCCTTGGAGGACGTGGGGTGGCCGAAGAGGTCTCTTGGGGAGAGGCAGGGCTGGCAGAGCTCTATTTCGCTCTAGATCGGTATAGCCGGAAGGCTGTCAGTTCCTTGACATGCTTCGAGTTCCCTCTGGAGGTATAAGCTTTCCTTTCGCTTTCCCTTTTTTCTTTAAGCACGTATCTTTTTTCGCACTTAATTGATGTGATCTTTACCTTTCGCAGGTATGGGCGTTGGAGTTCTTTCACATCACGATGTGGCGACAGACGGCGGAGTACGTCGGGGCGTATCCAGCCATGCGTTCCTGGTCCAAGTTTGCCCGGGAGAAGAAGGGTTCCAGAGGGCGCACGACCCTCAATACGTGGACCGCCTTTGACGGGCCGAGACTGAGACAGATGAGGGGATGATATTCTATCCCTGGGATCGTTTCGATGTGGCGCAGCTGAGGGGCGCTGAGGCATGGACCGTGCAGCGGAGGATTTTGAGGGGCTTGACTTGCGACGTCTATTATCTGGGGGAGAGGGTGACGCGCCAGCATGGCGTAAACTCGCCTTTGTTGACACCAATGGAGCCTCCTGCCGACATGATGCACCCTAGTGAGAGATCTGTGACCTGGGATGATTACCGGGGCGGCCAGCACTTCTCGGCATTTGTGGCGATTGAGCCGTATCCAGTATTTGTCTTGAGGAGGCTGAGGACGCCCCAGGTTCTTGATAGAGAGGGGTTAGGGTCCCGCGGTACCCTCGGACGGACTTTTCATATGTCCAGGATGGGGTCCGATTGAGGGTGCAGATCCCTCAGCCTGAGCGGCTTCCACGAGCTTTCCGGCCTCGTCCGGGTATGAAGGTATGGCTTCTCCTTCCCACCTCTTTTTTTTTGCTTCTGTCTTTTCTTTTCTTTCCTGTCATCATTTTTTGCCTCAACTGTTTCTGACGCTTTTGCTTTCGTGCAGTTTCCAGAGGTGGTTGTGGAGAAGCTGACGAAGCAGGTGATCGAGGCTAAGAGATTCATCAGGAGGATGGTGGTTTGTGGAGCCCCTCGGGCTAGAGCGAGGCGACCACAGCCGGTGCCTTCCAGGCGGGAGGTTTCCCCTATTCCTTCAGAGACTTCCTCCGAGACTCCTCTTTCTCCACTCCTTGATCCTCGCGTGGTACTACCTTCGGATCACGTCATTCTCGGAGACCCGTACGGGCAGGGACACGTCTGGCAGCATGGTGGGTCTTCTTCACATGTCCAGGAGTCTGACGCATTTCGGTTATGACTTTTTTGCAGATCTTGGTTTGCCCTATCAGAGCGTGCCGGTTGGTCCTGACGAGCCTTCCTCCGGAGACGAGGATGATGATTCTGAGCCTGAGATCTTCATGGCTACTGAGGAAGCGGGCCCGAGCCGCAAGAGGGACCGGGGGAAAGGCCCAGCCACCGAGGACTCGGCGACGATCCTCGAGACCTGATATTTTGAGATTGATTTACGAGGCTGAGATTGTATTTAGACGGGTACGCTTTATTTTTATGCACATTTTTTTTTTGCTTTTTTTTTTTTTTTGCTTTTTTTCCTTTTTTTTTTGGAATGTAATAATCTAGGATTGTTGTTATTTCATTATGTTTTTTTTTTTTGAATGCAATGCTGTATGAATGCAATGTTGCATGAGCCTTGGTTTTTTTTGGCAAGGGTGTAGATGTTTGGTGTATGAACTGGTTTGGACAGGCTTTGGCTGGGACAAAATATTCCTTTGGTGCAGCAGTTTGGACTGTTGCAAAGATTTTTTTTTTCTGGGTGGCAAACATATCCGCGCGGACAGGACCTGCATCTGACATTGTCCTTTAATTTTGCTTCAGATCTGGTCTCCCTTTATTTCAAATTCAAACACCCTCTTCAACCACTAGTTCAAACAGCCATTTTCGGGGAGAAGGAGAGAAAAACCATGGAGAGAATTGTGAGTATGCAAAACCCACCAAAATTATCCCAAAATTCTCAAATGCAATTCTTCAACAAGTTTAAAGAGTGGTCTCGGGAGATTATGCATGAGAGGAGGTCATTCTTTGAAGAAAGGTACAAGGTGAAGTGCTTATGGTCCCTTAAAGAATTGGTTCCGGACTACGACCTCTTGAGGGCTTCTTCATCATTTTGGGATACTAGAAGGCATGTCTTTTGCCTTTCCTACAATGAAATGGTCCCGACTGTTGAAGAATTTCGGGCTTTGCTTGGTGGTCCCGAGGTGGAGGAGATTGCGGTTCCTTTGCCCGGAGGGGCCTCTTTCGTCGATAGATTGTGCAACCTCCTTCATCTTTCCCCGGAGGAAGCACAAGGTATGATCTGTGGTCCCGATCATTTTGATATTTCCGGTCTTCCTGATAGATTTAGGGGCTTAGGCTTGTTTGACGATGCCTATTGGGATGCCTTTGCACTTTGCATGTTCGGGACCTTGTTCATGGTTTATTCGTTTGGGATCTGTCATCGGTCTTTGCTGGATATTGTTGTTCATTGTCGCTTGGGCAGAGACGTTGTACCTTTGATCTTGGGAGAGACTTTTCATGCTCTCGACAGGCGCTACGGGAAACGGTATATGCACGGGCGGCCCATTCCTCTTGACTTTGTGGTTGATGGAGCGCTTGGGGATTCTTCGGGAAACTTCGATATGATCAAGCCTTGAACATTTGCCGGGGAGAGGGGTTCTTTGTAGATTTTGATGATCGGGGCTCATGGGAGCGTTGGATGGCTGGTCGCCGGACGAGAAGATATCGGATGGTCGGTGCCTTGTTGGCGGGTGGAGACTCGCAGAGTACTTCGGGACGGGTCTCATGTGGTCATGCTTAGGGGCTTTCTCGGTCCGGCTTCTACATTCCGGCTTTAGTTCTGAGACAGTTCGGCTTGGAGCAGGTTCCTTTGGAGGATTTTGATGATATAGCCACCAGGGTGGTGGCTTCTGCTTCTATGGATGATCCTTCGGTGTTTTCCTTTCTTTTCCGAGTGTGGAGGTATGACGTCTTTCCTCCTCGGGTTATCCTCAGGCGTCCGAGACCTGTGTTCTTGACCACTTGGTACCTGGATTGGTACGAGAGGCATTTGGGGGAGACTCAGATGGCTATTTTGGGACGGCGTGAGGCCATTGTGGGTGCGGAGGACCTGACAGTTTCCGAGAGGAGGAGGGCAGAGGCGAGGGCCAACCCTCATGATAGGAGCGGAGATGTTGTGACCGACTATGAAGCTTATGTCAAGAGACAAGAGAGGAGGACTCCTACGTTACCAGCTAGGTTACAGGAGATGAGAGATGACGCTAGGGCTACTAAGGCCCTGACAGAGGCTGGTTTGATAGATCCTGTTCCTATACCAGAGCTTGGTAGGAGGAAGACCGACATTTTTCCTGTTCAGAAGAAGAAGACTCGAAGGGGGAAGAAGAGGGGAGAGGCCAGTACGAGTGGCTTGGAGTGACTACGAGTTTTCCGAGTATCCCTTTCTTGTCGTAGCGAGACACATTAGTTTGATTATGTATCTTAGTTTCTTTTAGCAGGTTGCCAGTTGTAGGAATGAACCGAGCTTAGACTCATCAAAAAGTTTTTTAACTTGTAATGAATATTTGAATTGCTTTAGAGTTTTTTTGAGACGCTTTCATGGTCTGATCAGTGTATTGATGTCAGAGTATGACTTTTATTTGTGTTTTAGACCGAACCGTTTCCGGCTGCCTACGTTCCCTTCGGACAAAAGGGCTCAGGTCTCCGTAGTTCGACACAGTCGATTTTGTTGTTGTTTTTTTTTTTTTTTTTTTGTTTTTTTTTTTTTTTGTTTTTTTTTTTTTTTTTTTTTGTTTCTTTTTTTTTTTTTTTGTTTTTTTTCTTTTTTTTTTGGTGCAACCCTGTTTTTTACCTAGGCCGCCCTTTTCGGGTTTTCAACCTAGTTGGGTATTACTCTTTTAGCACTCCTTTTCTCTTTTTTTTTTTGACTCAGTGTTTTACGCGTAGTATCTGCGCAGCTTGTCACCATTCACTGGGTGTACAAAAGGATTTCCGTCGAGGTCTGCAAGTTGCATGGCTCCTCCGAAAAAGATTTTCTGGACAACGTATGGCCCGACCCAGACAGGCTCCCATTTGCCAAGTGGGTTGACACGGACCGGGGGCTTTTCTTTCAAAACGAGATCACCTTCTCGGATCTCCCGATGCTTCACTTTCTTGTCGAAGGCTCTGGCCATTCTCCCTTGGTAGGCTCGGATGTGTTCCATGGCCTTCAGTCGGCGCTCATCTAGTAGGGCCAATTCATCATGGCGACTTTGGAGCCATTCGACCTCATTGATCTGACTTTCCAACAGCACACGGAGTGAGGGGATTTCTAGCTCGATTGGGAGTACGGTTTCTATTCCGTAGGTGAAGGCAAACGGTGTCTCTCCGGTTGCGGTTCTGACGGATGTTCTGTAGCCCCAGAGTGCCAGGTGTAGCTTCTCGGGCCAATCTCTGCCTCGGACAGCCATTTTCCGGATAATGTTTTCCAGAGTTTTGTTTGCTGCTTCGACGGCTCCGTTGGTTTGGGGCCTGTAGGGAGATGACTTGTGACGGGTTATTCTAAATTCCGCCAGCAGCCTTTCACATTCCCCTTCGAAGTGGGATCCATTATCTGAGATGATTTCGGCTGGTAACCCGTATCGGCATATGATGTTTTCTTTGACGAAGAGGGCTACTTTCCTTGAGTTGAGGATTTTGTAGGATTTTGTAGAGCATCCTTTCCAGTTCCTTCGAAGAAATCACCAATCTGCGTCTCTTTAGGCTCTTCCGCGATTCCCAAATTCATACTCGTCAAAATCTCTTCGGCAGCTTGGGCTCGATTTTCCTCTTTCCGAACAACCTGCTTAAAGATTTTTTTTTTGTTTGATTTTTTTTTTTGTTATTTAATGTGTCTGCTTCTTCATCTAGTGAATCGTTATTAACAGTTTTTAGATTATTAGTTAATTCATCATTAGTTAAAGTGGCAATCAAAGGATTCTTAGAAAGGTTCGTCATTTCATTAGGAACGAAAGGAAGTACAGCATTTGCTACAGACTCGTAGTCTTCAGGCGTAAGGCCATCGGACGAACCTAGAGACTCGACCTTAACAATGAGGGACTCGGAGGACTTTTCCTAGATTGACACAAAGGGATGGGAGACCAATCCAGGCTTGGTGATCATTTCTTCTTTGGTCGCGGACGGGCCTGAGAGAGTTTCCCGATTCTTTAATGGCATCTTTGTCGGGCGTCATGACCGGGAATTGTATCTTGTGCTCCTTCCTCGATCATCGCTACCATTTCTTTGGTAGCTGAAATCAATCGGGGCACTGGATCTCTTCCCGAATAAGCTGTTGCATGATCGGACCATCCCAATCATACGAAAAGACTTGTGGCTTTGGCTTTCGGCACGGTCAATTCAAACTCGGGCTTCGGGCCATCTGGGCGATAGGAATGAGCTTCTCGGCTGTTCCACTAGGCTTGGCACGCCTTTGAAAGTGTACTCACTTTTCATGGTAGTGGTAGCCCGGGTATCTTGGGTAGGTCCGGGAACATTCTACGGACCGGGTTAGCTTTGGCTCCCACGAACTTGTTGAGGCTATCCTCTAGCTTCAGCCACCCTTCTGTAGGAGTGGGCTCTGTGATGTTACCCGGTTGTGTGGGACCCTTTACAAAGTAGTCAGCCAAATTAGGACTGAAAGGGAGAGATTTAGGGTCATCGACAGGGACCCTTCTTGTGATAGCTTCTTTCCTTTGTAGAGCAAATCCTTTTCCTTTTGCGGTGTCCACTGAGGAGGCCTCATATCCCAGGCCGTGGCGAGTTTTCTGTCCTTTCACCTCGATGAGCTTATGAGTTCCTTGTTGGTGCTTTCCCAGACCAAGGCCAGGTAGATAGCTCATCTTTCTCATCATTTTCAAGACCGGAGGGATTTTATCCGGGTGATCGTCGGATCTATGTTGCACACTTGGGCTTTGGGAGGCTCGGCCGTGAAGCTGTTAGCATGAGACCTTTCTCATCATGTTTGATTTCGAATAGGTATTCCACACTGTATCCGTGCCCTCGAGGTGACTAAATCCCCGTAAATGGTCGTCGAGTCCCCATTCGAGATGAATTTCACACACCTTTGGTGGAGGCTTGAGGCGACCCCCTTGACTGATGCGGCCAAGGTCTTCCCAATAAGGCATTAAAAGTGATCGGGATGTCAATAACCTGGAATTCCACAGGTATCAATTTACGGCCAAACCGAGAGGTCCAAAGTAGCAACTCCAAGGGCTGCTCGAGATGTCGAGTCGTAAGCTTTGTTGTGAGGGAGGAAGGTTTTAAGTCCGTGGACTTGATGTCAACGAGCTCATGATCTTTGCCGGAAGGATATTCATTCGGACCCATTATCGACCGGGACCCGAGGAGGCGTCGTTCATCCAATTGGGTGTGATGAAGAGAGGCTCGTTATGATCGGCCCCAAATTGAGGGAGGTCGAGATACGTGAAAGTGATTATGTTCCCGTAGTGGATGTTTCCAATCAGGTGTACCACGTCATCGGGAGTAGCATCAATAGGGACCGAGGTGCGGGCTAGGCTTTCTTCCGGCTTTAGCTTGTGGGGATAGGATGAGGTGAGCGGGGACCATAGAGATGTTGGCTGTGTTTGCTTCAAGCTGGGTGAGCACGGGATCCTCTTTTCGGGGTCGGGAGCTTGTTTGTCTTAGCATAAGGGCGGCGGTTCTCCTCGGGTGCTTGATACTGTGGCCTTCTTATACGCCTTGGGATTTCCTTGGAAGATTTGCCGGATCGGGTCAACGGGTTGACTTCCTCATCGGTTGCTTCTTGACTAGATTTCTTCAACGCTGCTAAGGTCAACGGGGGAGCCTTTTTGGCTATCGGCCCGGTTACGACAGTCTAGCAACGGTGAGGGCCGAGCTGTCTTGGCTCCTTCTGGGCGGCCTTTATAAGCTGCTTCCCAAGTCACGAGGCTTTTGAGTGCAGGGTTGTGTTGTTGCCCCTGGATGGCCCACGATCTAGGGCATCCTCCGATTCGCTCCCATAGTCTGCCTTGCTCATAGTTATCATACAACAAGAGTCGCTATTGTCGGGGCTTGGTGGCTTTTCGATCTCATCCCCGGTATAGTGCAGCCATTCTGGTTCCTTTCGGTAATACTCAGAGTTGGAGATGATTATAGCACTTTGTGTGGGAGGTGCATCCGGTATCATGCCGATTTCCAGGACTTCTCTGAGAGCTGACATACATTCGGGGAAGGTGACCTCTTCTTGGGTAACCACGACAAGGAGTGTTACTTTGTTCGGGGTGGATTTGATCGACCATGGTTATTTTCTCATTTGGGCGGATGGGAGTTAGTTTCCCTCTCTCTATCGGATCTTCGACTATCGGCTGGATCGGATGCACGAAAACCCTTTCCCCAAAGCATGGTAGGCGGTGTTGAATTCTAAGACATCCACGTGCTCGGACCCGGTGAAACTTCATGGCCTTCATGTCCTCGGTTTCATATTCGTCTTCCGAAGTGTCTTCGGTCGCTTGCGACAACCAACCATTGTGTCTCCCGTGGGCTCATTTCCGGCATGATTGTTCCAGATTGATTCCGGATGCGGGGCCTCAGGTGACTCTTCGCTCTCGTCATCATCATCGTCATTGTCATCGGAATCATCTTCCCATACTACCGGGATTTCGGGTGAGAGGAACGCCGATCAAACCCGTTAGGGAATATGGGTGCGTGCGGCGAATTATCATATGCTCCCATTCCCGGAAGTGGTAATTGCGATTCGGCTTCTCCACCCAGAAACTGCGGGGGAAGAGTGAGAGGAGGTGGCACGTATTTGACTCCCGGCAGGATATAGAAGGAGTCTTCCTCTTCCGATTCTTCGGTGTTTTCGGGATCATATTCGGCCTCTCCCAAAGCTAACTTGCAGAAGTGTACTAGCTCCAGATGCTCCTCGGCCTCTTTGCTTTGATAAGCCGGTCGGCGCTCGCCGGAAGCTTTCTTGCTCGATTCTTCTTGATTGTTCTAACCATCTTGTGTAAATGGTTCTCTCATGTTTTGGCCAGGAATAGCCCAGTTCTTGATATCGGTTTTCCCTTCATCCGAGAAATAGCGGGCCTCGTATTCTTGCGAGGAAGTCTCGACATGAGACCAAGGTGGGTTGATTCGTTCAATATCCTCAAGGCGAGGGGAATCCGAGTCGGGATCTTCGACAAGGTTGGCCATGGGTATTTGGGGACCTTCATCGGCATCTTCCTGGGCATGCGAAGGTTCTCCGCATTCAATCATATTCACTGATTATGGTTCCTTGGCGGAGGATTTTTGGCGTATTAGGCCCTCGGGGCCTTCCAACTTTCCTTGCTCTATCAATCCTTGGATTGCCTTTTTGAAGTGAAGCAATTGTCGATCGGATGTCCGTGAGCTTGATGAAAAGCACAATATTTTGAGGTATCCACGGGAGCATTCGGATTCCTGGGTTGGAAATTCTCCAAAGGCCGCAGCAAGCCTTCTTTCACCAGTGTCCTAAAGATGTCGTTCAGAGGCATCCCAAAGTTTTCGAGGTTCATGACCCGTGGTTTGGGCTCGGCAGGTTTTCTAGGGGCAAAAGGAGTTGTGTTATTACATTCCTGTCCCGCGTAATTAATCATCTCCTTGCCTTTAGCAGGAGCAGGGGCGGTGTTGGAAAGAGGAGCTCAATATATGTAAGCAGGCGCAGCAGCCGGTTGCTGATTGTAAGCCTTTTCAAACTTAGCTGCGGAGTTAACCATGGCCCGTAAGTCTGAGTACGGGAAGTGGCGAGGAGGCTCTCGAGATGTGGTTTCGAGGCATGGCGGAAGATATCCGGTTGTTCCTCTTCGGAAGGAGGGATGGCCATTTCAACGAGTTTCGAGATTCCACCGCTTGTAGAAGTCCCTAACATTCTCGTCGGGACTGCTTTGTTGTTTGTAGATCAACTCTATTTGTTTCCCATTCCAAGTTGGCCTTGTACTTTTACGTGAAGGCATTGGTAATCTGGTCCCATGTAGCTACGGCTTCGGGTTTTAAGCGGAAGAACCATTTTAAGGCACTTTGGATTTCAAAGATAGGCGAAATAGTCGGCCAGCTGGCGATTGGTGCATCCTTTGGCCTTCATTGCCAAGGTATACGTGTCCGAGATGAGTTTTCGGGCATGCGGTCCCATCAAAGAGGTCCAGATTCGGCATAACAAATTTGTGGGGCGGGGAACAATGGAGTCAGGTGCAGTAGGCCGGAAGCGGACTTCTTGGCGATCAATTCGGCGATCTGCGCTTTCATTTCCTTGTGTTGTTCCATGAACCGGGCCGGATGAGGGTCTTGTGGCGGAGCCGTGGCATTTGAGCGGAGAGGGGGTTACCACTTTGGCGGGCGGTGGTGGATGGAATGGCCGGCCGGGGACGTAGGTGAAAACTGTCCTTGGGGCTGAGTTACCACAGGGAGCATGAGTAGGAGCTTGGGCAAAGGATAGAACCTTGCGGCTTCTTTGTGGATTTTCAACCGGCAAAGTGGGTGGAGGTAGTCTGCTGATGTAGCCGGATAGCTTGGATTTCCAGTGGGGCCCATAAGTAGGCTTAGGTGCGGGCTGCTTTGTCCTGATTGTTGAAATGCATGGTGGTGAGGCGATGGTGTATAACCCGGGGGGTACTTGCGGTCCCTGGTGATTACGATGAAAGCTGGGATGGAGGTTTGGTAACCCGTCGAACCACGAGTGAGGAATGGGTTGGTGAAAGCTGTGGGAGGAGCGGTGAGCTAACATCATTACGAGGAGGGGCTCTGACGGCTGTTGAGGCATGCCGAAGCTGTTGTTGTGGCCCTTTGAGCTGTTCTTTGCGAAGGCCCGGATTGATCGGTTCCAAAGCGTGGCGGGATCCCGATTAGGCTGTGGCATTCAGAGATAACCCCAACCATGAGAAGACATTCCGTGCGGCTTTGTCCCAGCTGAGGAAGCGTGAGCGGTTTGTGCGTCGGGTGCGTGGATCCGGTGGTACGTGGTTGGGAGTGGCTGACCCGAAGACCGAGGAGCATGGGTTACGGTAGTGGTACCATAGGAGGTGGGTGGTGGCATCCTGGAGTAATCGGGCGGCGAGAGTGGGATTGGCATCCTCGTCTTCTTCCACGGTGAAGGTGCCATCGGGATTGAGGTGGCGGCCAAACCGTGGCTTTTAATAGCCTCCATAAGGCTATTCAGTGTGCTTCTGTCGCAACCTCATACGTTACGCTGGCGATTCCCTTGCTGTTACATGCGAGGGTCCGGGAGGCGGAGTGACGTTATCCCCATCATTACCGGGCGATGCGGACATTACGAAACCCGGAGTCGGAACAAACGGCGAAGGCGATGATGCGCTTGACTCTTCCCAGCTAATCAAACGGTGACCCGGTGTCAGGAACCAACCTTTGTGAGGAGGCTGCGGGGAAAAGGCACGAGGGTTCGAGATGTGCAGGAATTGAAGGAAGGTAGGTGTTTGGGCTTTGGGCTCATGCAACATGCGGTTATTTGTTCTTGTTTACTTAAAACATGTTTTATTAACCTAATCGGTTGGAAAAGATTGCTCTTCTTTTCGCAAACTACTCTGGATCTGGATCGGTGGGCCCCGTCACTACGTCTATAAGCCCCTCGTATTCCACATATTTCGACCTCCCGGGGTGGACGGCCCGGGCGAGGGTCCTATAGGGCAAGCGGGTCCCACCGACCGAAAGAAAACGATCCTAAAAGTCGGCGGGTAATCGAGTCTTAACGAGCATTCGATGTAAATTACGGACAAGGCGACGTCAAAGTCAAGATCATGTCAGGGCTCGACAAAAAGTCGGCATGATTTGGGTGATAAATGTCCACGATTGATCTTGACTTGTCGTCAATTAGGCCGTAATTAGGCATGGAATAATCATTAATCCTTGATGACTCGGTGTCAATCTTGGGAGTCGATGTATAATTTGTGCCGGTCGAGCCGAAGTCAAGGCGCCGGTCAATATCTTGGTCAAAGTCTGCGGCGGAAAACCGGCGTGACTTCGGCGATTAGGGTCCCGAAAGATATTGAGTCGGTATGCCGACAAAGGCTTGAAAGGAAAGGTCTATACACGAGACGGGGCATGACACGAGACCAAACTAAAAACCAACGGGTCTCGGACAAAGTGTGTCACGGACAAGTGCATGGTCGACACGAGGCTCCATGGGATGTTTGGGTAGTCCTGTGCTTGCACCGAGAGGCGTAATAAGACCAAACGGGCCGCGACAAGGATTTCCCCGGGTTAGGGACGTAGTGTGCAGTGTACGGTCACGTGCGCGTAGTGTGCAAGCAGTCTATCTTCTTTTTCTGAGTAAAATAGAAATTTTCGCATGTGTCTTAAAAAGTATGATGCATGATTTTTTTTGGAAAATTTTCTTCTTTTTTTTTTTTTGAAAAATCTTTTTTTTGATTTTTTTTTTTTGAAAGTAAATGCACACATAAGCACATAATTCAATATCCGGTTAGGGACATGATTCCAACAGTCAAAATTTTGACTTTTTCCGAGGCGGCCAAAACAACACGAAAATGTGCAAAAATCAACACACACACAACAAATGATTTTTAATGCCTGGACGGAAGCTTGACCCTCAAAAGCCTTTTTTTTTTTTTTGAAAACGATGATACCGGTACGTGGGATTGTTAAACCACAATTTATCCCCGACTCGTGTTAGGAGGCGATAACGGGAAGTTTAATGGTTTCCACCAATATACCAAATATCATTTTTTTAGAAAAAGCTTATTTGTCCCCAGCGGAGTCGCCACTGTGATGATGTGCCACCAAAATTTTTCCGAAAGGTTAACTTTGAAATTTTTCGTTTCTTTGAAAAACCAATCGAAAAAAGACCGGAGTCGCCACGCCATTTTTGTTTTAAGGGCCAAAACTTTGAAAAATGCCTGAGATTAGAGATTTGGGTTCGGAGGTCACGTTACATGCCGGGAAGGACGTTAGTGTGCACCCGGAATGCCTCGTAAAACGAGTCTTCCAAGCTAAAAACCATTTATTGTGTGTGTGTGTGTGTGTGTGTGTGTTACTTTGGCCAAAATAAGTTGAAACTGAGGAAAGTAAAAATTGGGAATTCTTTATTAGACTTTGGACAGATCCCATGATTTTTGGTGTGATTTTTGGGTTGAGTTTTGGTACTCAAAAGATTTTTGGAAGTTGAAAACCACTTCTGCCAGAATGAAAAAGGCAGTGGACACTTGATTTTGAAATGGATTTAAGGGCTTTAAAACTTCATAATCTGAGAAAACTCAGAGAATGAAAGTTGTTTCAGACACCTCAAATAAGATTTCTGTGAAAGATTTTTTAATTTTGGAGAAGATTTGAGGACCCAAAACCTTCTGGAAATCTCAGATATGAGATCTGGACTCCCAGAGACTGGTGATCTGACCTTCAAAAGAAAATTTGAAAAAGGGAGTTTTACTCACGCAAAAAATAAAGTAAAAATATGTCTGGAAATCTCTAGATGTTTGCTACAAAAGGTGTTTTGTAGTCAACACCAAATTCCAAGTTTATCTGTGTCCAAAAAATTAAACCATGGACTGGGGTCTTAGAAAATTGCTACTGGACAGCAACTTCTCAAGAAAGAAAAATATGATTTTAAAGGGGGTTTGGCATCCATGCTTATCCCCATTTCCCTAGGTTTTGATTAGTGATCACTTGACATTTTAGTGGTGAATCAACTATATCAAACCATCCTTGGGGTACATTAGGACTAAGCACTTCATTTGCTTGGGAAGGGTAATTTTATCCTTTGAAAATGAGATTTGATGTATGAAAATGATTTTTAGGGTTTTGAAAATGTGTTTTCTTTGCAAGTAAGTAAGAACACTTTGAAGATAATGTTGATCCTTGTAGAAGATCATCCATGGAGATGAACTTCCATGGTGATCTTCTTGGATCTAAGGCAAGAAGATGAATAAACTACATTTTGTAGCTTGAAAATGTATGCATGAATGAAGGAGTTTAGGGTAAGGAGAAGGAGGGTTTACCAATCTTCTTTGTGTTTTGGAGTTTTTGGCTTGAATGTAAGAGTGTTTGAGGCTTGAATATGAGAGTGTTTGAGTGAGTGTGATTTTGGGTGAATAGTTGAGAAAAAGGTGACAATTCTAGAGAATTCTCACTGTTTTCTCACTATTTTCGCCAAGGTGCAGTTACAAATTGTGTTTTTTCTTCTCTCTTTCTGAGACTGAAGGCCTCAATTTATAGCCCTCTGAAAAATGCAATACCATTCGCGCGGACATGATCTGCAGCGTGCACTGTTCATTAATTACAGCTTCAGGCTTTGGACACAAGGAATAAAATTCAAATTAAGCAACAGAAAATGTCCCAGCCATTTCTATTTCGGGTTTTTGACCATTTCTTTTGCTTTTTTGATTCTTTCTTTGGTTTATCTTTTTTGGCAATCCCTAATCTACCCTTACTTGGTTAGAAATGTTAGGAATGTTAGGAATTGTTAGGAATGTTATAACTTTCGTTAATTTTCTAACGAAAATACTAACAAGCTCAAATTGGAGCACTTATACCATGCCGAAATTTCGCTAGGCAAAATTGGCAAAATCTTGACCCCGGCATTGACTTTGACTTGCAGAAAGTATGCAACAACGCTCAATGTGACACTGTGTCATTCGACTTTTAACGTCCGACCTATGCCTATTATTTTCCTTGGACAATGCCGAAGTCAACGTCTATCGCGCAAGCGAAGATCTGCCGAAATTTTGTTGAGGCTAAAAGACTTGACTTTCACGGCATTGACATTGAATATAATCCGCATTGCTCGTGCATCAAAATTCCTATGATTCGCTAGACACTAGGACCGTTCTTCTCTCTCGGTCGGTGGGATCCGCTTGCCCTATAGGACCCTCGCCCGGGGCCTGGAAAAACACAGGTGCAAAATGAGGAGCTTATAGACGTAGTGACGAAACCCACTGATCCAGGATCTAGAGTAGTTGCGAAAAAGAAGGGCAACCTTTTCCAACCAAATAGGGCTAATTAAAAGACACTGTTTTAAGTAAACTTGAACAATTAATGAAATCACAATTGCATGGTCCCATTTCTGGAATCTCTAATTGCGACCTTTCACGGTCCGATCTCCGATTTTTGATCTCGACCTTTCACGGTCAAATCTCCAATCGAGACCCTTGGGGTCCGATCTCCGATCTTCAATTTTGACCTTTCACGGTCAAATCTCTAATCGCGACCTTCACAGTCCGATCTCCGATCTTCGATCTCGACCTTTCACGGTCAAATCTCTAATCGCGACCCTCATGGTCTGATCTCCTATCTTCGATCTCGACCTTTTATGGTCCGATCTCTAATCGAGACCCTCACGGTCCGATCTCCGATCTCGACCTTTCACAGTCAAATCTCTAATCACGACCTTCATGGTTTGATCTCCGATCTTCGATCTCGACCTTTCACGGTCAAATCTCTAATCGCGACCTTCACGGTCCGATCTCCGATCTTCGATCGAGACCCTCACGGTTCGATCTCCAATTTTTAATCCTGACCCTTCACCATCAAATCTCCAATCGAGGCCCTCACGGTCCGACCTCCGATATTCGATCTCGACCTTTCACGGTCAAATCTCCAATCAAGACCCTCACGGTCTGATCTCCGATCTTCAATCTTGACCTTTCACGGTCAAATCTCCAATCGAGACCCTCACGGTCCAACTTTCAACCTCGACCTTTCGCGGTCAAATCTCCAATCGAGACCCTCACGGTCCAACTTTCAACCTCGACCTTTCACGGTCAAATCTCTAATCGAGACCCTCACGGTCCAATTTTCAATCTTGACCTTTCAAGGTCTAATCTTTTCGAACCAGTTAGGATTAGGAGAAAACGTGTTTTAAGTAAAATTTAAGCAATAAATGCATGTTACTTGAGCCTTCTGCCTAAACACCTAACTCCGAGTTTAAACCTTACCTACCCCTGAGTCTAAACCTTGCTTATCCCTTTCCCGCAGCAAGAAAGAAGTGGGTGAGAATATCGGGTCAGCGGCTTTTCAGTGCATAAACCTCATGCTCAGACAGTTCATCAGAATCATCAGTTTCGTCTACTCAGCGGTTTAGAATGACAGATATGACAGAAAACAGTGATGGTATGAGTAATCCGATGACTAGAGAGGAAGAGTTAGCACCCGCCTTGGAAAACAGCCGCAAGGCTCATGAAGAGCAGCAAGCCATGCTCATCGATGCTCTCCGCCATCATGGGGTTCAGATAGCAGTTGAGGTAAATGGTTCTCTGGTCATGGTCGAAGATGAAATTCCAGAAATAGTGACTTTAACCCCTCTATCCTACAACCAATACCCTCCATCCTACAACCAATACCCTCCTCCTTCGACATATGATCCCCCACCAAGGACTACTGCCCTTCAGTTCCTCCCAATACCTCAGGCCATCAGGGCTCCATCATCCTCAGCTCCTCAAAATGGATCGGGCTTCATTCATCATCAACAATGGCTAGATGCTACAGCCACACCTGTTTCTCAATTTCAGCAGTACCTGCCAGTTTATGCTCCAGCTTCACATAATCAGCTTGAGCCATGTGGCTATGTTCTGAGACCCCTATACCCACCTGAATACGATAGTGAGTTGCTAAAAGAAAATCCAGATGCCTCAAGTTTTCCGTTGCCGCCTGCCGGATTTAGTGAATTCACCCGTCAGTTTCACCAGTCTACTGTTGTGGTTCCCTCTACTGATAAAAGTCTTGTTGCGAGTTCCAGTAACTCGAGAGTTCCCATTGACCCCCATGTGTAAATATTGATGGAGCAAGTGAAACGAATGCAGGAAAAGCTTGATCTCATGATGAGTACCAGTACTCCCTCGACCCAAGATGTCGAACCAGGCAAAGAAGTGATTCTGTCGTGCAAAATCCAAATGCCCGAAGTGAGAGAATCTGATAGGACAACTTGCCCCGGAACTCACTTGGCCAATGCCAGTTCTAAGCTTGAGAAAGGTCTGAAGACCCAACCATCATCAAACATAACCCAGTACTATCAGTACCAAGCAGCAACTGCACCCAACTCAGCATCGATCCCTCACAAAGAAAAAAATGCCACAGCCTCCTTTAGATAGATCCAACAATGGAACCAACTGAACAATGGAAATCCAAGTCTTGGGAACAACAGTGCCTCCCGAAAACACCGCTCCCTTCATTATGACAATTGTAGCGTTGATATTTTTATTGAATACAGAGTCGCCACTTATTATTTATTGATGGAAAACAATAAGAAAAACCATTTGATATTTTAAAGAGATTTGAGGGTTCGGGGGTTATGTTATGGAATGGGAAGGTCAAGGAGCACCCATTCCACCCAATTCAGAGATCGGTCTTGCCAATTGAGTATTATCAATCTTTTCAATAAATAAGAACAAGAAAGCCCTAATCAATTTCTTGATTAGGAAAATCGGGTTGTATGCTTTGAGACTGCCTCCATTGATTGAAGGGACTCTAGGCTAACCCTTTTTGATGGGGTTACACTACTCTAAAAGCCAATAGAGAGGTTGAGAAGAAGAATAAAAGTATCGGAGTTTACCTAGCGTTTGGAAAGTATTTGATTTAAAACGTGGTTCTAAGATGTCTTTTCGGTCGAGAAGTGATTTGGGCAGAGCTTCGCCTTGATGTTAGGCTTGAGCCTTGATGTCCGTCAATCAACAAGGTTGATGGACGAATTTAGGAGTTGTTTTTAAGTGATTTGCAGGAGTCTTTCGTGGAAAGAAACTAACAAATTGTGTGTGTTGTGTGTTTTCGATTATGAATCGGGAACCTCTGAATTACTGAAAGCTATCAGGTATTTATATGGGTTTAAGAAGTGGATGAATGACTTGGTCACCAAGATTTAGGAGACTCAAGTGGATTGGGACTCCTCCCAAGGAAGCTTCCAGAACCCTCTAGTCAGTAGAGACCCGGATTAGATGATATTTATCAAGAAAAGAGGTTGAAACGGAGAAGGAAAGTGAATCTGCACATCCTAGAGAGGTTGTCTCGTGCGAGACACGCCTGTTCCGCGCTGGACAACTAGTCTTTTGACCATTTTGTCCTCTTCAGTTGTTCTGTTAGTCAGTTAGGTCCAAAACTAACGAGGTTAGTTAGAAACTTAACTAAACTTGCCGAAACTAATATGCTTTCATCAAAACACAAAAGAGAGACAAAGAGTAGTGTAATCATGAAATTATTGGTTCAGAATGGGGTGTCTATAGAGCCCCTCGGCGATAAGACTTATGGAAGAAGTCATGTCGTCGATAGAAAAGACATCATTCTGAATAATGGGATGGTCGTGCCGTACGGCTGCCTACGTATCTCTATCAGAGAATCAGATCAAACCGTAGTTCGACTCTAAAACACTAAAAAGGCTATTTTAGGTATTTTGAAAAGAATTTTAAAAATCGAATATTTTTTTTTCTTTTGAGAAGGCAAACTCATACTGAGGAATCAAGGACTTGACCCAATTCTGAATATACCTGTCTGTTGATGAAGTTGTTGAAGTTCGCCGCCCGAGGTTACTGACGTTGCTGAGGTTGTTTGAGTGCTTTCGAACCATGGATAAATTCATACTGAGGAATCAAGGATTTGACCCAATTCTAAAAATATCCGTTGTTGATGATGCGCCGCCCGAGGTTACTGACGTTGCCGTGAGGTCACGGACTTTGTTGTCGTCGCTGCCGTCACAGACTTTTTTTGATGCTGAGGTCCCAGACTTTGTTGTGGTTGCCGAGGTCACGAACTTTGAAGTTGCTACCGTCACAGACTTTATTGATATTGCCGAGGTCACGGACTTGAAGTTTGCTGCCGTCACAGACTTTGTTGATGTTGCCGAGGTCACGGACTTGAAGTTTGCTGCCGTCACAGACTTTGAAGTTGTCGATTGAGGTGGAGGTTCTGTCGGCTCCTGTAATGCAAGGGTATATGCATGTTGGTCTCGGATAGACCCGAATACCTTTCTGCACCTGCTAGCACATAAAGATTTCAAGTAGATTTTCCAAATTTTAGTTGTTTAACTGGACTCACGTGGTGGTGTTCACGTCTGTTTGTATAAATGGTCGATTGGTCATTTCGGTGGTGAGTTTATGTATGAGTATATGGTATATGGACATGGTAGGAAAATTTGTATGGATTCATATTTGAGATGGGTGAACTGTATGAGTGAACTTGTGTTTGACAAGTTGGGACCAAATTAGGTTTATGTAGAATCTGTTGCTAGTCAGCAAGGCTGAATTTCAATGAGTAACCTTGCGTGAACACATCTAGGCCTGTTGCGAATCTTCATTCTTAATTCTCCCTTGGATCGTGTCTCTAGGAGGCAAACGACTACTAATCTGTCGACTTTTGTAATGGTTGTATGTCTAAGGCCCTTTTGCTGTCTCAAGCCCCAAGTTGCTTGAATGTGGTAGATGACTTTGTGAACATGCTTCTGAGGCTGCTCTCTTGATTTGAAGATGATCGAAGAAGACTCTCCTTGTTAATTTGATTTGAAGAGGATCAAATGATGTTCGATGAAGAAGGTTGAAGAATAGTCTCCCTTTGTCTTTTGATTATTTATCTTAGTGACGCACCCTAATTTTTGCCTAGACCGCCCTTTCGGGTTTTCAATCTAGCGGGCATCTCTTTTGCATCTCTTTTTTTCTTTTCTTTTTTTGAAAGTAGTACGTAACTCGAAGAGAACTCAGAGGAGAGAGAGATGAGATCTCAATTTTAGTTGAGAAGAGACGGACTCTATTCTTTGGAAGGTGATCCAAGCATTGACTCTTTGGAGAAGTGCATTCTCTAATGATGAGAGTGAGAAGCAAAGAGGAAAGCTCCTAATGTAGATTTGATTATTTTGAAGAGTTGAAGTAGAGATTGACTGGGGAGGAAAGGTTAGGAAGCCCCAATTTTGATGCTTGGATTTCAAGAGTGTGTATGAGAGTGGCTAACAGGAAGCCCCTAGACTCGACAAAAAATGTTACTTGGCTCAAGGATCTAGAAAAGTTATTCTACCTTTTAATGAACCGTGCATCATCTAGAAATTTCTAAATAAGTTTGAGAAGAAAGCCAATCATTAGTATGACTTAAGGGTAAACATTTTTCTTGATACTGAAAGTCTTCTTCACTTGATGTAAGAGGATGTTGAGTATTCTTCATTTCTTTTGTTGGTATCACTTGGCTCCTCTTCTTTGTGGGAGAGTCCTTCATGCATTTGAAGTTTCATCTTTGTTGTGGGGGTGATGAAAGCTTGAGAGATTTTTTTTTTGTACTCTCAAAGCTTTGAATTGAGTAGTCCCACTCTTCTTGAAATGAGGGTTGACAGCAGCACCTTTGGCTTTCTTTGTTTGTTGACCTTTGACTTTCAGTAGGGGTGATGTTTAGCCCTTAAGCTTCCTAAGAATAACTTTCTTCTTAAACTCGCTTAGAAGTTTCTATTTTTTATTTTTGATGATTTAGGGAATGGAGGGTCCATTATTTTGCATGATATAAATGATACTCATGAGGTAGGACAAACTTAGGGAAAATGTTTAGGAAAAGAAAATGACTTTGATTTATTGGAGAAATTTAAAACAAACTCGATAGTTTAGATGACACAAACTAGAGGAGGTGGGAAGTACTAGAAAGACAAAACGACTCTTTGAGTTCATACTTGGAAATTTAAAATCTAATCTACTTCTATCAAAGGAGAAAGGAGAGGATAGTTGTAGCCCCAAATTGGTAAGTGTGGATTTCTTCTTGGAGCTTCATCTTCTTCATGGATTGCGAGGGAGAGGATTGGTGATGACATTGGGATGTTCTAACTCTCCGTTGTCAAAGAAGTCTTGGATGATGTCCTTCAAGTGGTGGCAAGTGTTGGTGTCGTGAACGGTGAAGTTGTGGTACTTGCAGAATAAGTGATGAGCGTGATTAGGACATATATCCTTAGGAGGACCACCTTCCCTTGGTTTGATTTTTTCATTCTTGACAAGTACATCGAAGAGTTCTTCTTGAGTGATCCCTTCAAGTTTGTCATAGTGCCTCTTTTTCTTTTCGGGAGGAGGAACAGCAGAATACTTGCCGGTGTTGGGGCGGTTGAATGCAATAATGTTCACTAAAGCATCCTTACTTGTGGTAGGCTTGTTGAAGCGGAAAGTGCTTTCCTTCTTTCTACTCTTTAGGAAGTCATCAATTCTAATTCCGGACTCATGGAGTTCGTTAAAACTATGGAAGTAATTACCGGCGAGCTTCTCTTGAAATTCATCACGGAGGCATTGGAGGAAGAGGTGGATTTTCTCTTTGAGAGTAGGTCTTTCGACAATTTCGGTAAGTGTGAGTCTCCATCTTCTAGCAAATTCAGCAAAAGACTCATTTGCATGTTGCTTGGTTTGTTCAAGATCCCTCCTAGTAGGGCGGTAAGTAAGTTGCCTTCAAACTGCCTTTGGAAGACTAAACATGCGGACGACCAGTCAAGCCTTGTAATCACAGGAAGAGACATGTACCAATCCCTTGCAGCACCTTCCAAAGTTTGAGTAAAGCATTGGGCAAAGATTGTGTTATCAACACCCATTGGAAGCATAGCCCAAGTGTAGGTCTCAACATGAGCTCGAGGACAAGTAGTGCCATTGAACTTGGCAATGTCGGGTATCTCAACTTGCGAGGAAACTTGGTGATGGATTGTTGAAGAGCATTGGGATCAAATGGAACGAATGACCCTTTTGAAGTGTCAAGGGTAGCAAGTTTCTTCTCAAGGTAGTTCTTAGTGACATGGTCGCCAAGTTTAGTAGTTTCACCACTACCTTCCTTCTTGATCTTAGTACTCTTGGAGACATGTTCCTCATCATCGGAGGAGGATGAGGAAGAGGAGGAATCGGATTTTTCCTTTTTCTTGCTTGACTTCTTGGGTTTCTTATTCTTTTTGGTGTAGGATTCCTCTTCATCGGAGGAGAATTCCTCTTTCTGCTTTTGCTTTTGCTTTCTTTCTTTCTTGACTTTCATCTCATGGAGCTCTCGCATGAGAGCGCTTATTTGGGCATTTTGCTCATCAAATTTTTTACTTTGCTCATCCATCCTAAGTATGGCTTCAATGAGTTTGGCCTTAGCTTCCTTGATTTCGGCCTCGGTGGTTGAAGGAGAAGCAGACATCGTGTCGACCTTTGGCAAAGAACCTAGACGTGTAGCAACCGTGTTAAACCATGATCGAGTCCCAACAAGTCGGCTGTATAGGGTGAATGAAGGCTTGAAGGTTTTGGACAAAACACGAAAGTACCGAACACTTGTCTCGCACGGGACAAGTAGTCTCGCGCGAGACAACACCACGGGAAGTCACAATTTCTGATTTTAGTCCTAATTTTGGTCAGACAGAAAATCCGTTTTGGGGGTTTCTAATGTTCAGAATCCAAACCTAAGGACCTAGGGGTCGAAGTCATCCCAAGTAACATCATGTTTTGAGCAATAATTTTGGTGAGAAAATTTTCTATTTTTAGGGGCAAATTCGAAGGGACAATCATAGGGACATTTTCGAAGCGACAATTCCGAAGCGACAATTTATTGGTTTCTTTTCCATGGCTTATTGCACAAAACGATCTTGACAAGGGATTACAAAGACTCCAAGATCAAACCGACCGGTCACGGAGTGTCTTAAAAAGTCAATCTACATGATATGTGGCGATGCAGGGCTGGAAGGCTAGGCTGCCCGCGATATGACAATCTAGCGATATGACAATCTAGGTGGATTGAATACGCGAAGTGTGATGATCTAACTTCGGAGAGACCGGCGACTAGGTGGTTACCGTCATCCGTCCTTAGTGTGGGTCCCAGGTTTAATCAGGGTATGTAGTGCAATGACAGTTATAGTATGAGTGCGCGTGTGTGAGCATCAATCTAGGTGATAGAGTAAAATAGAAAGTTTTTTTTTTTAAACTAAAAGAAAAACAGATAGTGGCCGCACCAAGTGGTTGCCTACGTTTCTCCCAAATTAGAAAGACTCGGGCCGTCGTAGTTCCACATAAAGAGAGAGAGAGAGAGAGAGAGAGGGAATTAAATTAATTAATTACAAAGTTCGAGTCAACCAATGACCGATAAAAAATTAAAATAATTCAATCTCACAGAAGTATATAGTTCAAGTAATTAATAATTTCTCTACCCTGCAAAATAAAGTTAGTACACGCAAAATAGAAATAATAAATTATTTTGATTTTTCTGGATTTTTTTTTTTTTACTTTTCTGTAAGTTTGCATTTTTTTTTATGGTCAGACTATGAAAAAAGTCAATTGCCAAGGTTTTTATTTTTGTGGTCAAACTTCTTAAATGAAAGTCAACCAAGGAGTTTTTTTTTTTTTTTTTTTTTTTTAATAAGGTCAAACATTTGATGAAAGCAACTTGACCTGATCCCTTTTTTCTTTATAATGCCTCCGCGGCCAAACAGAGAAGTGGACTATTAGTTTCGAGCGGGACAAGATTGTCCCGCGCTGGACAAGCATTCGGACAGTTAAATTTTTTTTTGACGAAAACAGTACAGAAAAATCCGAAAAAATTCAGAAAAATAAAAAAAAAATTTGCAGGAAATTAAAAATGATTGATAATACTCAATTGTAACGCAAGTCTAACCCTCTTAATTAATTGTCTCCAACGGAGTCGCCAAAACTGTAGCGTTGATATTTTTATTGAATACAGATTCGCCACTTATTATTTATTGATGGAAAACAATAAGAAAAACCTTTTGATATTTTAAAGAGATTTGAGGGTTCGGGGGTTAAGTTATGGAATGAGAAAGTCGAGGAGCACCCATTCTACCAAATTCGGAGATCGGTCTTGCCAATTGAGTATTATCAATCTTTTCAATAAATAAGAACAAGAAAACCATAATCAATTTCTTGATTAGGAATGTCGGGTTGTATGCTTCAAGATCACCTCCATTGATTGAAGGGACTCTAGGCTAACCCTTTTTGATGGGGTTACACTACTCTAAAAGCCAATAGAGAGTTTGAGAAGAAGAATAAAAGTATAGGAGTTTACCTAGCGTTTGGAAAGTATTTGATTTAAAATGTGGTTCTAAGATGTTTTCTCGGTCGAGAAGTGATTTGGGCAGAGCTTCGCCTTGATGTTAGGCTTGAGCCTTGATGTTCGTCAATCAACTAGGTTGATGGACGAATTTAGGATTTGTTTATGAGTGATTTACATGAGTCTTTTGTGAAAAGAAACCAACAAATTGTGTGTGTTGTGTTCGATTATGAATCGGGGACCTCTGAAATACTGAAAGCTATCAGGTATTTATAGGGGTTTAAGAGGTGGATGAATGACTTGGTCACCAAGATTTAGGAGACTCAAGTGGATTGGGACTCCTCCCAAGGAAGCTTCCAGAACCCTCTAGTCAGTAGAGACCCGGATTAGATGATATTTATCAAGAAAAGAGGTTGAAACTGAGAAGGAAAGTGAATCTGCACATCTTGCAGAGGGGTTGTCTCGCTCGAGACACGCCTGTCCGGGCGGGACAACTAGTCTTTTGACCATTTTGCCCTCTTCAGTTGATCTGTTAGTCAGTTAGGTCCAAAACTAACGAGGTTAGTTAGAAACTTAACGAAACTTGCCGAAACTAATATGCTTTCATCATAACACAAAAGAGAGACAAAGAGTAGTGTAATCATGAAATTATTGATTCAGAATGGGGTGTCTATAATAATGTGGGGATGCCTTTGAGCAAGATGCTGGAAGAACTAGTGAAAGAAAAACTGATAAGGCCACTGGAGAATTGGAAGCCCAAGAACCCTAACATTCGGTTGGATGATTCTAAGCATTGTCGTTTTCACCAGTACCACTGACACGACACTGATGATTGCTACTATTTGAGGCATGATATCCGGAAGCTGATAGAAGATGGGATGCTTGAATGCCCACGTACATCTAACAGTCTTTCCCTTAACAATGCCAGCATGAATGTCATGGAGTGGGAAACAGGGCCAGCTAACTCAGACCCAACCCCTTTGCCAATAAGCAAAGTTTTTGACGATTTGGTAAGACAAGGTCTTCTTAAACCTCTCGAGAATTATCAGCCAAGGAACCCAGGTAACCTTGATAGGACCAAGTTGAGTGAATACCACAATCATCATGGTCACACGACCGACAAGTGTCTGACTTTGAAGAAAGAAGTTCAAGGGTTGATCGACGAAGGAAAGCTCAAGTGTCCGGGCAGTCCAACCAACGAAGAGTAGCTAGACTAGGGGCTACCTATCCTTAAACAAAATTAAAAGATAAAACAGTCTCTCAGTCAACCTTTGTAGGTTCTAGTACTTTCCTCTTTCAATCAAGTCCTCCTCGGGCATTGTAGTTAATCTTAAATCTTCTATAAAAGAGACTTTTTCTTTTCTTGCTAGACTTAAGACATTATTTGCGCACCTACATTACATTTAATGAAATGGTTTTATTTTATATGATCACTTGCATTGCTCAACAAATAATCTCTTGAAATAATTAACGTTCTGATTAATCGGTGTGAGAAAGTCAACTAATGACTTCCCCATACACTTTCCTTACCTCACAAGAGGCCTCCATCAAGCCATACACTTCCCAAATCATGTCCCCACCATCACCTTGACCAAGTCAACAATGGCGACAACATCAAGGAACAACAAAAGGTCACTCAGCATCGAAAGATTGACTCCATGTCGACAACAACCTAGGAACTTGCCTTCACCCTCAAGTGCATCAAGAAAGTTCAAACAAGGGCTTTGCCTTTGCCCTCATGTGCTTAAAAAAAACCCAAGCAGGAGCTTAAAAAAATATAAAAAAATGATGATTAAGCTATATTCAAATTCTTCCGAGCCTTCTCACCAAAGGAACCACAAATGTTCATACCCTTGTCAAGGAATCCTCTCAAGGCCCATGCCTCATCATCCAACCTTCTCATCCGAGCCTTCTCACCAAAGGAACCACAAATGTTCATACCCTTTCCCAAAGCCAAACACAGTTCAGACCAAACTACGGCGACCTGAGCTCCTCACAATGAGGGGAACGTAGGTAACCAGAAAATGGTCCTGTCATAAACACATTTAAATCCCATAAACCCGGTCTCTGACCTCCTCTACACACAGACCTTTCTTTCACACATAGCCAACTTTGCTCCGCGACACTGGTTGACTTTCTCCTCATGATTATCGAAATATTTATTCATATCAAGATTAGTGGTTGAATAACTCGAACATTAATAAAGGATTTTAAGCAATCTTGTGATCATTGTAAATAAAACAAGTTTTCAGATGTCTTGACAAGTCTTCTTTTTCTACATCTTAAGAAAGATAGTGCTAAACACTGATTTTCTGTCAGCAGGGGCTTCCATACACTTTTACAAACCTTTCTACGCTTATACTCTCTCAAAAGAGTCAAGCCCAAAGCGAGTTCTTGTGCCTACGTCGAATGAGGCCATCAAAATAACACAAAATTGGGATCTATTCCCACCTTTTGAAAAATATGCCCCTGCATGTATAAATTTCTAAAATTCTTTTCTTTTACATCTTCTTGCGGTTGACTGATTGACTAAAGAAAATAAGAAAGTAAGTATGAAAGGATAGGTTTTCCCTCTTCTGCTACAATTTGCATTAGGGCTGCATTAAAACTCTTCAAGGTTGTGGCTTCATCAAGCCATTTCTTTAGATTGGGGTTTCTCTAGTCATTTTTGGGACCGCATCGGGTTCCTCACTATGTCACAAGATGGATTCAGTCTTGGTCAGATTAACCTCAGGATCACTTTTGCAGTACCAATCAGATTGGGACTTTTGCTAGGTCATAAGATTGGGGCTTCACCAAGTCACTTCTTCGAAACCTAGAATTCGCCTACTCAGTTCATCAAACTGGGGCTTTGCCAAGCAAAGATAAGTTTTGTTTGTTGAAAGCCTGCCACGAACAAATTCTTTGGTGTCATGATCGGGGCTTAATCATGACTTTAAGTCCAACATTGGAAGTCGAGTCTATAAGACCCCTTTGCACCAATTAGAATGAGAATATTTTCTTGAAACTATGATGGGTTTCACACTTCGTACTGTAATGCTTCAACAGATTGGGGCTGCATTAAGTGCATTTTGGGATCTGTCATGGTTGACCAACCAGTTTGGTTTTATAATCAATTCATCCAAGCCTTCCCCATGAATACTTTGTAAAGTCGGGGGATTCACAAGTCATTTGGAGAAAGTTTCGTTCATGGATTCCTTGAGGCATTTCAAAAACGACTCTCTCTTTGGAGAATCAGTCAGTTTGGTGCTTCACCGTTATCTTGGATCAGACCATCAGTCGAAGCTCTACTAAGTCATCTCTTCAAGCCGAGGCTTTGCCAATGAAGGGATCTTTCGTCGCTTTAAAAGAACCATGAGCTTTGCCATGTTTTTCCCTCAGACCAGGGGCTTCGCTAAGTCACATCCATCCTCAGAAGAGAGGTTTGGTCACTTTGACAATTGCTTTAGTCTTTGGTTCTAAAAGCCTGTCATCATCTGCTTCAAGTGCCAGAGTTTGAGAAAGGAACTTTAATAAAGACCCGAGATTTAAACCCGATCTCAGCCCAAGAGGGAATTCTGGTCCACATGATACCTTTTGGCAAGATTAACAACACCTCGGCAACAACATCAGTTCAGTCCGCACTCAAGGGATACAACCCCACCTGCTCGAAACCTATTTCAAACAGTTCCCAAACACATCCCCAACCTATTCTTACATACGTAAAATCCCTCTCACATTGCCTTTCCGCAAAAGAGTCAGCTTGTGGCTCATGTGACATGCATAAAGAGAAATAACCTTAATTGATTGCAAATCAAAATAGGAAATACTTTTTTAGGCTCGCGCATGCCCCAAAAGCAAAATTAAAATAAAACAGATAAAAAAATCATCATCCTAAGTGATTTCATGAATTGTTTGTCACCCCTTTAGCCTTGCTAACATATTCATGGTCATACCATCTCATGCCTCCATGCATAGTCATAAATGTCATATATATCTTTGTTTGTCTCTTCACTAACGAATGCAGGAATTCAAACGCGAAAGACCATTTTCCATCGCTATTGAGACCTATCCTCAACAAGGAAGATATTCACTAAAGCCCAAAATCAGTGGTTTCAACAAAGTTGCGTGACTGTGAATGTGGCCCCAGAAAAAACCGTTTTCTCTTTTTACGGAAAAAGGGTCGGCATTCACCTCAGTTTGAAGACGCCGGTTTTATGAAAAACGGAGTCGCCACGCCATTTTGATTTTCTCAAAAATTTGAAAAAAAGGATAAGGGTCTGGAGATTAAGTTACTCCTTGGGAAGAACGTTTGGCGTTCACCCAAGGAGCCTTGCAAAAGCAAGTCTTCCTAGATCCGAAGTTTGTGCTTGTTTGTGTGCTTGTGTGCATGCGTGATTTGAAAAGAGAAAAGGATGTTCCAAGTTTATCTGTCGGACATAAAAACCATGTAAGAAGGTTTAGCTCGGGATGCCTTGGATTTGATGTTTTCGGGATTTTGATCCCTGCTCACTTTGGACTTGTGATCATCATTACGGGATTTATCTACCCTCCCGTTAGATTAATCAACCATGATAGGTGTTGGAGCCTTGGTATGTCTTAATCTAACATTCCTTGGGGATTTTAGTCACATGTAATCAAAAGGGGCTCATCTTTAAGTCCAAGAATGAGACTCTTTAGAAAAGGATGAATCTTTGCCCATCGATCCTACATCTTGAGACGATGATGATTCGTAGGGACATTTTATGTTCGTCTCAAGTGATTATCGGAGATTTCGGGACTAAGATCCATCGGTTTCTAAAGGGACAAAGATTATGGCATATTTATGGTGGAAAAGATGTAAAGATGGAGTCTTTACACCGATCCTCACCATGGAATGCACCAAGAACCAAGGGGCTAGGGGAATGGGATGTAAAGATTGGATCTTTATACTCATCCTATGTATTTTTGTGCCTTAGAAGGCTTTTAGACAATCCATGGAGAGAAAGATCCATCTCTAGGGACATGGGGGAAATGACTTTAATGTAAAGATTGTATTTTTAATACGAATAATACAATGAGTATTGAACATACCAAAAGTGTCGAGTTGGGCCGGACGAGTAAAGCCCAGTCACAGACACCCTTTGGCCACCGTATTCTCAATGAGGCTGGCCCAATCAGAACAAGGCCCAAAGCCCATCTCTTGTATCAGTCGACTAAGCCCATGGTCCGACCTATAAGTCCCGACCTGAATTAGTCCGACCTCATGATCCATATCATAATTCGGGTACGAACCATGCTCTACTCCGCCGCCGGTCGACCCATCTACAAGTGGCGACCTCGACCTAACCCCAAGCGTCGACCCGACATATAAAGACGCACGTGGGTCAATCTTTCCATAACAAAGATCCCTACAAAGCAGGGACGGTTACAAGCATGTTCCCACGAACATAACTGCAGCTATAATTTCGGAGCTCATGTAGCACCACCAAAAATACAACGGCTATCACATATAAATACTTCATCACTACCCAACGGTAAAGGGTAACTGCCATTTTGTTATCAGAATTCATTATTCTATACATTTTGAGCTATATACAACTGTGATCTTACTCTCACGCCCGAGCGTCTTCGCCGGAGACACATCCGGCTAGTCGTGGGTTCTGCTGTGTCAAGGAGCCAGTGATCAGTCCCCGCCACGTGGAGGAAGATTGATAAGCACAATTCCCGCAAAGATCGCTTTGGTTCCATTGCCGGGAATCGTGCTTTAGACTTGACTTCGAAAACTCCATCAAACCTGCAACAATGGTGACTTCAGAAGGACACGTATCCGAGGCTTCACTTGGGCACGATGAAGTGAACAACAACAACAATGCAAACGTTGGAAATGCAGATTTGCCTCCTCCTCCCCTCCTCAACGACATCATGCTAGGGCGACACGCTCTAACAGCCGTGGGCGATGGCGAGGGGATTGCCGAATGCAAGGAGAGAAAAGCGTCCTATGGAAGGACAAGGAGCTCCACCTCACCCAAAACGTACAACCGGGCGGGCTAATGTGGGAAGCGGGCGAGGTCCCTCCACTAATCCCATGAGCAAGAAAGAAATGATGCCGGAGCGAGCCCGGATTCTCGGGCCGACTTAATAGCCATGGAGGAGGCGAAACAGTGCCGACATACGCTCTGAGAGAGTGGCACCCGCTCAGGTTTCTAATGGGCAACAGGCCAGGAGTGCTAGGCCAAACGAAGGTGTGGGACAGAACGGTGAGGACAGAATGGTACGTCGAGCTCCCACTATAGTTCATGTGCCGAGTAACGATTTAAGAGCTAGCCTCAATGTAAACGAGAACAGGAGGCTCAATCTGATTTGAGAACTCGTTAATGCTCAATAGAAATGACATATATTTCCCAGCTGTAACACAGAGATCAGGGTCTCAAAGAGACAGAAATGGGAATAGGTCGCCTGTGAGAGGGGAAAGGCGCAGGTCGCCACATGGAGATCACAGGCGCAGGTCGCCGTCTCGTCGCCGAGAGGCGCAGTCGCCTCAAAGAAGTAATGCACATAGATCTCCAATAAGATCGAAAGGACCAATTCTCACAGGGGACGAAGGAGTAGGCAGGTGACTCCCCGAAGTGAAGGCCGAGGTCCAATGCCGCTCCCCTCCGTGAGATGAGAGACCCGATGCCGTAGAATGGTTGATGATGAAAAAGAAATTTGAGCAATGGGAGGAGGAGAAGAAAAAAGAGACGGGAAAGGTTGAACGAATCGACTTTGCTCTTCGACCTTTCTCCAAAGAAATCAGAGATAGTCGACCTCCTCCTACTTTCAGGTTGCCTCTTCTGGAGAAGTACTGGGTCGACAAATGCCAGAGCCACATATCACATCTCGGAGGCCACTATGTGTTTTGTCGCCAATGAGGACGACAACATGTGCAAAGCTCTCCTAAGCACACTTACCGGGGCAGCCTTAACTTGGTTCAATGGTTTCGTCAGCTGTGGTAGTATCACCACATGGGCATCCTTCGTAACAAAATTCTTAGATCGCTTCTCTGATCGCAGGAGCTCGAAAGATAACCGTCACTGATCTGAATAACTTGGTGCAGAGTAAGAATGAAAGCTCGATGAGCTATTT
Source organism: Adenophora triphylla var. japonica (assembly GCA_022495995.1). Classification (NCBI taxonomy): domain Eukaryota; kingdom Viridiplantae; phylum Streptophyta; class Magnoliopsida; order Asterales; family Campanulaceae; genus Adenophora; species Adenophora triphylla. Next base: position 569,775 of record JAFEMH010000782.1, read on the forward strand.
CACCAAGTTCAAAGAGATGGTTGATAAAATAGAGGAAGACCTCACGGACAGGGAAGTAATCAATTGCTTCCGAAGTGGTATTTCCTCAGAAGACATGGACTACGAGCTCACAGTCCGAACGGTCACAACTCGACAGGAGTTGTTTGAAAAGGTGTATAATGTCGCTCTGGCCGAGGAAAGGAAAGAAAAGAAGAATGGTAAGAGCCCCAAGGTTGAAGTCGCTGACGATAAAAAAGACTCCAACAAGAATGGGGGGAACAATAAAAATGGAAAGAACAGAACTAGGGCGACAGAGAAGGTGCCCGAAGCTTTCACTCCCCTCACGGTGAGTCGAACTGAGATCCTGAATGCTGTCGAGCTGGCTCCTCCAGTCCCAATGAATCCAGGCAACAAGTTTAGGCGGGACAACAGCAAGTACTGCGACTACCACAAAGACACTGGTCATCTCACAGAGGATTGCTTAGGATTAAAGCGTATCATCCAGAGAATGGTCGACCAGGGGAGACTCGAAGCTTATGTGAAGAGACCTCAAGCTGGGGGAGGTGAGCAGCCAGCAGGTGGGCAACAAGGACCTAGGCAGCCTGCATCGAACCCGGGAGTCATCACTGAACAAGCAAGCAACACGGGCATCAAGCACATGATATTCCAGCTTAATAAGGCCCCACATGTGCCTCCAAGGAGAGAAATAAGAGATGAGGCGATCGCCTTCTACCCCCACGAATTGGCAACAAATATGGCGGCTAGGGAGCAAGTTCTCGTCATCCCGTGTCTCATTGATGGATGTACGACGAGCGTACTCTTAGTCGACACGGGGCCTGCAAGGATATTTTGTTTTACAAAACTTTCAAGGAAATGGGCCTTAATGATGAACAGCTGGAGAGATATGATGGCAGGTTGGAGGGCTTCACCAACCACCGAGTTGATGCTAAAGGCCAGATAGTGCTCGATGTCGACCTAGGCCAGCACCCCCTCAGGATTGTCTCGAAGGTACAATTTATCGTAATTGATGTAAATAGTGACTATGCCGCCATACTTGGAATTCCTGGACAGGTCGCTCTTGGAATGGTAGCATCAATTCCTCACCAGCGAGTAAAGTTCCCCACACCTGCTGGAGTGGGTTGCGTACAAGGCACAGCTCGTGCTTATCTGGATCATGTTCTGAGAGAAAGAAAGAAAAGGGAGCTGGAGATTGAGACTGCTGATGGTTACTTGAAGCTGTCTCGCCGCCACCAAAACTACCCGACTGTCAACAATCACCGACGTGGTAGAGTCGACCTATCGCTCAAATGACGAGGTCATGCTTGAGTCGACACGTCACTCTAACACCACTGAGGTCGATTCAGATGTAGTTATGGTCGATCAAGTCGTCATCGGTGACCTATGCCTCCAGATAGACAATAACTCGGAGGCCCCTACCAACAAGGTTGCAGACAAGCTTGATGATATGATAGCTGAGGAGGCTCCACACTTGGGAGCTGAGGAAAGACAAAAGGTCAGGGAAATCATAGTGGAGACTCTACAATTCAGAGATGGACCAGAGCTAGAAGCTGTCGATGAGCTAGAGTCAGTAATCACCAACCCTTCTTACCCCGACCAAAAAATTCAAATTGGAAAGCAGTTATCAGTTGAGGAGCGAGCAGAAATTATCAAGCTACTCGAAGAAAGCAGTGATGTCTTCGCATGGAGAGTAGAGGACATGAGGGGAATCAAGGAGGAGGTCGCTGTTCACAGACTTGAAGTCAACCCGACCGTAAAACCTAGACCCCAAAAGTTGAGAAGTTTTGCTCGTGACAAGGAAGAGGCTATCAAAGCTGAGGTACAGAAACTTTTAAGTGCAGGTATAATCAAGGAGGCCGTTCATACAACATGGCTGGCCAACGTGGTCATGGTGAAGAAATCAAACGGCAAATGGCGGATGTGTGTCGACTTCACGACCTTGAACCTTGCATGCCCAAAGGACAGCCTATCCTCTCCCCGTAATCGACAAGCTTGTTGATTCCATTGCTGGCCACTCCACCCTCAGTTTCCTCGACGCTTATTCGGGGTACCACCGCATCAAAATGCATGAGGATGATATAGTCAAGACGGCATTTCAAGCGGCTGGAGGCATCTACTGCTACAATATGATGCCTTTTGGATTGAAGAATGCAGGAGCAACCTATCAACGCATGGTGAACAAGGTCTTTGCTTCTCAAATTGGCCGAAACATGGAGGCCTACGTTGATGATATGGTCATAAAAACTAAGACTGGACATCACGTGGTCGACTTAAAAGAAACATTCGCCAACTTGAGAGCAAACGACATGAAGCTCAATCCTAGCAAGTGTGTATTTGGAGTAGCTGCTGGAAAGTTCTTGGGATTCATGGTATCTCAAAGAGGCATAGAGGCTAATCCAGAGAAGATAAAGGCTTTAGTTGACATGAAGGCTCCTACCAGTGTCAAAGAGATGCAGCGACTTAACGGAAGGGTAGCAGCTCTTGGTCGCTTCATATCAAAATCAGCAGAAGGTCTCTCCCCTTCTTCAAAGCATTGAGGGGACGAAAAGCTTTGAATGGACGACCGAATGTCATTCGTCGTTCCAACAATTGAAAGACTATCTCACTACTCCACCTCTCTTGAGTAGCCCGACCACTGGAGAGACCTTGTTTGTATACCTGTCTCGCGGAGACAAGTCGATTCTTTGCCGGTATTGATTAGAGAGGATGAAGGGCTTCGTAAGCCTGTGTACTATATCAGCAAAGCTTTATCGATGTGGAAAGGTGTATTACAACGCTGAGAAAGTCGCCTATGCTCTTGTCGTAGCTTCAAGGAAGCTGCGAGCTTATTTTCTAGCTCATCCAATCGTGGTTCTTACAAATGCCCCTTTGAGAAAGATACTGCACAAGCCTGAAAGTTCAGGACGACTGCTCAATTGGTCAATTGCCCTCACTGAATTTGACATTGAGTATCGACCTCGAAAGGCGTTGAAGGCTCAAGCTCTAGCTGATTTCTTGGTCGAGCTTACGTTCACCAAGGAAGACAACGAGCAACGAGTTCTTAAAGAAAAAGCTAAGGGAAAAGAACCAGAGTCCCAGGTCGTCATTAGCCTTCCCGACGATTGTTGGAAAATCTATTCAGATGGGTCAGCGACCAAAAATGTTAGTGGAGCTGGAATTGTCTTGATCGAGCCAGAATCTGGAACCGTGTATGAAGAATCCCTAAGGTTCAAGTTCGATGCTTCCAACAACCAAGCTGAATACGAGGCCTTGATAGCGGCCATAGAATACGCCAAGTGCTTTGGAGCAACTAAGATCATGGCTTACTGTGATTCACAATTGATAGTCAATCAGGTCAGAGGCGAGTACGAGGTGCTTAGTGCCACGTTGATCAAATACTGCAACCTGGTGAAGGAGCTGATAAAAGACTTGGAATTCTGGGAGATTCAGAGGATTGGAAGGGAAGACAACGAGCTAGCTGACCTCCTCTCGAAATTAGCTACCTCAGAGGAGCCACATGATGAGCCCATCTCTTTCCTTGAAAATCCGGCTTATGAGAGGATAAAGATTCAATGCATAGATGACCCCTCAAGAAATTGGACTCAGGAAAAGTGTTGGATCGAGGAAATGAAGGCATACTTAGAAAGTGGCGAGCTACCAGTTGATGAGAAGAGGGCTCGAGCCGTCAAAAGAAAGCTCCGAGGTATGTCATTCAAGGAGGCGACCTGCTCGTAAGATCCTATACTCGGCCATTACTAAAGTGCATCCACCCTCAAGAGGTCGCCCTATTGATACATGAAGTACACAGTGGGATCTGTGGAGGACACCGGGGCCAGGACTCTTGCGCAAGTTAATCACTTTGGGATACTATCGGCCACATATGAGCCGACACTCACAACTTTGTTCAAGCAATGTGATCAATGCCAAAGGTTTGCCAACTTACCTCACATGCCTACAACCGAGCGTACTCCGCAATTGCAGCCTGGCCATTCGACATGTGGGGTGTCGACTTGATTGGACCCTTCCCTCCCGCCCGAGGAAATTGCAAGTATGTGATCGTTGCTATAGATTACTTCACTAAATGGGTTGAGGCTAAACCATTAGCTCGCATCACGGAGGAGAATGCTATAAACTTCATTCATGATTTCATTTGGTGCCGATTTGGTTTTCCAAGAGCCATAGTATCTGACAACGGACTACAGTTCTCAAGAGCCTTCGAAGCGGAGATGAATCGGGTAGGAATCAAGCATTGGCAATCTTCTGTCGCATATCCTCAAGGAAATGGGCAAGCCGAGGCAAAGAAATAAGCTTGTTCTATCTTCGCTCAAGACAGGACTCGTAGGTCGACGTAACAATTGGTTGGACGAACTCCCCTTGCTCTTTGGGGCGCTCGTACAACCACTTGGGGCCTACGGGGAAACCCCTTTCGCTCTCACATATGGGTCGAGGCCATGGCACCCGCCGAGCTCAATTCCCTACCGCAGTGACTTTCTTCAATCAAGAGCAAAATGATACCAATAGATTGATCGACCTGGATCTAATCGACGAGAAGCGAGAAACAAATTTCTTACCTCCGAATGGTCAACTACAAACAACGAACTAAGAGTTACCACGACAAGAAGGTCAAGGCAAGGTCGTTCCAGGTTGGAGATTACGTGTTGAGAAAGATTGAAGCGACGGGTAGAAGGACCCAGCAGAACAAGCTATCTCCTAACTGGGAAGGTCCCTATGTAGTCACTCGAGTCGTCAAGGAAGGAACTTACATGATAGCCCACCCGGAGGTGACGAGTTGAAACATCCTTGGCATGCTACTCACCCGATCAAATATTACTTCTAGCTTTCGGTTTTCAAGTTCAAGTTTGTGTTAGTTCCAGTTTCAAGATGATGTAAGCATGTTTCCCAATTCAATAAAAAGTGCAGTTTATTCGATCAAACATAGTGTTACACCAATCCCAACGAGCTCGACTCTTAGTCAGCCTCGTCCTAATAAGCTCGATTCTTAATCAGCTTTGTTCATTTAACAAGTCCGACTCTTAGTCGACTTCGTTCTAACAAACTCGACTCTTAGTCAGTTTGATCTAATAAGCTCGATTCTTAATCAGCTTTGTTCATTTAACAAGTCCGACTCTTAGTCGACTTCGTTCTAACAAACTCGACTCTTAGTCAGTCTGTTTCAATTAGCTCGACCCTTAGGTCAGCTTCAACAACGTAAGCAGGTTTTACTCATAGTCAATCTTGTTTACAAGAATGTCAACCAAGTTTGAGGTCGACTAAGTCAATACAGATCAAGTCACCTTTAAACTTAAGTTGACACATTTATCCTATCTACATCTAGCTCGACACTCGCATCAAAGGCATACAACATGCAATAAAAGAAGTCAGCTAAGATAGAAATAAGTCTCCCAAAGTGGGCCAGGACTTAGATAAATAAATATTACAAAAAGTATCATGCCTCCCATGAAATAGGGCCAAGGCATTCAAGTATCAAGAACAAAAAAGTAAAAGTGTTTGAAGCTTGTTCCATTACAATAACCATCAAAAACCAAAATCTATTCGTGGGGAGTGCCTTCCACCTGGCCAGTGACGAGTGCAGGATTAGTCTCAGCTTGACCTCCCACGGTAGATGGCTCACCAAGAACATCTTCAGTCTGGTAAACCACCTTCCGTGAATCACTGAATGTGTACTTTGGGGTCTCTTCATTAAAAGCTGGGTCCTCATAATCATCAAGTTCAGCCAGGATAGTGTCAAAGTTAACTTTTGCTACCTCAGGAGGGTTCCAGGGCGCTGCTTCAGCCTCTTCATCATCTTTAGTGATAAGCTCCATGTCATTATCAGTGTAAGGCACCAAGGAATGGCCTTGACGAGCTGCGGTATTGTAAGGATCCTCAGAAGCCCATTGAGCTAGCTTCTCGATTGATATGTCAACTGAAGGATCCACAACAATACGTCTGGCCATATGGCTCATCCCTACTTTGAAGAATACCTGGGCCTCCTTAGTGACATGAGCATGGAGCTCATCACTATCTTTGTAAACCTGGATAGCGTCCTCTTTAGCTTTCTTTATAGCATCAGCAAGCTCACCTTCCCACTTGAGTCGAGCAGCCTCTAGCTCTTCCTGTTTCTTGGCCAAGGTAATTGGCACTTCCTCCAGTTGTTGAGTCGCCAGTTCGAGATCAGCAGATATTTTCTTCTTCTCCTCCCTAAGGACAGCAAGCTCTTTATTAGCTTCTCCCAGCTGAGCCCAGGCCTCCTCTTTGGCCTTGATTTCATTATCTTTGACAAGCTTCAGAGTTTCATAGGCGCTGTCCAGGTCAGAGTGCTCTTCTTTTGTCTTCTCGAGCTCGGCCTGAAGTTTCTTTTTATCCTCCTTCAGCTCCTCCACCTTGGCTGCCTCCTCCTCAAGTTTCAATAGCTCCTCATTCTTTTTAGCCAGCATGAGCTTGGCTAGCTTCTCCTGCTCCTCAGCAGCCTTCCAATAAGTGGTGGCCAGGTCGATCATGGCAAGAGACTGTAAGGACGAATAAAGAAAAAATGTCAAATCAAGCTTAAGTAAGAGACTGGTAAAGGAAAGACATGAGGGATAAGCACAATCTGTCCAAGGGTTAGAAGAATTACCTCAGAGGAAGCTAGCCCGACCCTAGCTCGGCAAGCTTCTGGAGTCAGAGGTTTCTTGGTAAATCTCTGGATCAAGTCCTGATCAGCCGCCCTCCTGACAACTACTTGGCCATACTCCAAGTCAGGATATTCCCTAGCCAAGCAGTTGATCTTGGTCAGAGGGGCGACCTCACTCAGCTCGTCAACTCGAGCCTGGACCATCTCAGCATAAGACACTCTAACAGGGGAAGGTTGGGGGCCCAAACTCTCAGTCCCCACAGGTTCACTAGCATTGACTTGATCAGAGGCTGAGCTCGCTATTGAAGGGCCGATCTTAATCACCTTGCTGATAGGGGCACCATCATCTTCATCTTCGTCTTCATCCAAGGAAATGACATGGGACTTCCTCTTGGAACCAGCCTTGGTTTTGGATTTAGCCTTGTTTTTGGACTTAGCTTGGGCTCGAGTTCTGGCACGTCCGACCTCCTCCTCAGGTTCCACACTCAGCTCGGCTTCATCCACGCCAGCAGCTTGACCTTCTTCAGGATCTTGGACATTGACATCCTCAACATTCTCTCCTACTGGGCCTTCAAACAGCTCTTCAAGGCTCTCCTCCACAGGAATAGATTTAGCAGGGTCCACATCAACAGTCTGCAGAATCTCGTGACGCAGGACACCTTCCCTCTCTCTGTGTTCCCTGGCATTGGCTGCACCACAGCTCCTCTTGCTTTTCCTAATATCGATAGCTCGGCCCATGTTTGCTTCTTGCTCCGGAGATAGAACTATACCAAAAAAGAAGCAATAAAAGATCAGATCGACGCAAGTAATCTCTACATACGAGCACATAGTTCTATGTACGAATTAAACCTACACGAGCTAGTTATTCTACATACGAGCAAAAAGTTCTATGTATAAATCCGACTTGCGAGTAAACAAACAAATGAGTTAAGACATATACCAACTAACGAGTTCAACACACGAGCAGTTATTCTAAGTAGGAAGTAGAGCATCTGCTTATCAACAAATGCGGGAAGAATCAAGGGACAGTGAATGGTGGAGTTCTTACCCCCAAAATGTTCTATCTTTTCCTTACAATGGTTGACTCCCTTCTTACAGTAATGGCATTCTCTCTTGAATCTGAATCGAGCCCCCTCATGGGTGACCCAATCTGGATATCTCTGACACCTAACTACTGGAACCATGGGTACCACGTCCCCACCTCCGACCATCAATCCAAAGACGGATGAAGTTATTCTTATTGGTTCCCAGGGCATGCCAACTGATAGCCCCATTTTTGGTGAACTCCACCAGCTTCTTACGCAAATCGTTGTGCCAATATGGTGCCCAGTAGTCCTCTTCCCTCACACCTTTCGTGTCAGCACTGGGCAAGGGAAATTCCCATCCCCTTCGACTTTCAACCAGCACCACGTAGGAGTTCCATCCACTGGCCTTACCAGGAAGATTGGCAAATAGCTTGGGAATCTTTGGCTTGGAGGGAGTACTTATCCCCTTATGGCTGTCAAACTTAATATTGAAAAACTCCTTGAACACCTTCATACAAGGCTCGTATCCTAAAAATCTACAAACCATGGTGAAACACACCAGTACCCTGCAGGTGTTGGCTCCTAGTTGAAGTGGCAAGGCATTTGTGCATTCTAAAAACTCATTTATAAAGGGGTCTAGGGGTAACCTTAAACCAGCCTCAAATTGGCCATAGTAGAAAGCCACCCTTGTGGGATCCTCCTCGTCAGTATCCTCAAGCTGATTGAAGTAATCATCTCTGCTATACAAGGTGACATCGAATTCTTTCCTATCAACCTCGCAAAATTCGTGTATCATACTCAAGCGAGATGGAACATTCTGCTTTCCTCTAAGCACCTTTGGAGGAACATAACCCTGTTCATTCCTGCCCGGTACCACATTAGCCTCAAAAGCATCAACGATACGTGGGCTGGATGAGGTCGATGCATGGGCTTCACCTTGAGTCTCCATATCTGTACAAGAAGAAGGGGAAACAGGGGAATCAGTTCTACAAGAAGTCTTGGGAGTCCTATCAGATACACTAAGGGGCGACCTAGATTCCCCCGGAAACCCTATCCGATTCCTAATGAAGGAAGGTTTATTGGGACCTTGAATGTAAAACGTGGTAATATGATCAAGAAGTTCATGAAAGAGGTGAAACGACTCGACTCTTAGGTCATTTGTTCCAAGGGTACCTAAGCTATCCCCTACAGGCAAGACCAATTCAGTGAAGTGCAAACCCCATTGGGTTAAAATTGAAGTACACTCCTCCATGGTCATCTCCCTCCACTCACCGTTCAAATGTTTATACACCCTACGATTGATTTTACAATACCCATACCAAGCTCCGGGTTCTGTACTAAAGGTCTTAGCCATGGCAGGATTGAAGAAATTACGGAAATAAAGCCCTAATTCTGAAAGACGAAGAGAAAATACCTTAAGTTAGTTCGAACGAGGGGGGTCTACAGATGAAGATGGGAAATTTGATTTATCCGATTGCCTTCGTCGATATCTTCGCCGGACTTCAAGGAATCAAAGACAGCGAAACTTGTAAATGGGGAAGGACTCTCGAATTTATATCCTCCTGAATTGGAAAGGGCAAAAAAGCAATTCAAATTTAATTTTCTAATTAAACCAGGGAAGCGGTTCCCAAGATGGATTACCAAACGTCAAAATTGCAATCATTATGGAAAAAACGGCTCTCCTTCATCTATGACCGTTCATCATCAACGTCCTGGATTGTGCCACGTCATCTTGGTCGACTAAACCTCTGAGCGAGTAACGACCTGCGAGTAACAACAAATTTTCAACAGGATTTCATTAACTTCCTAGTCGACGAAGTCAACTCGAAAGTTGGGGGCCACTGAACATACCAAAAGTGTCGAGTTGGGCCGGACGAGTAAAGCCCAGTCACAGACACCCTTGGCCACCGTATTCTCAATGAGGCTGGCCCAATCGTAACAAGGCCCAAAGCCCATCTCTTGTATCGCCGACTAAGCCCATGGTCCGACCTATAAGTCCCGACCTGAATTAGTCCGACCTCATGATCCATATCATAATTCGGGTACGAACCATGCTCTACCCGCCAGTCAGGGCGACCCATCTACAAGTGGCGACCTCGACCTAACCCCAAGCGTCGACCTGACATATAAAGACGCACGTGGGTCAATCTTTCCATAACAGCATCCCTACAAAGCAGGGACGGTTACAAGCATGTTCCCACGAACATAACTGCAGCTATAATTTCGGAGCTCATGTAGCACCACCAAAAATACAACGGCTATCACATATAAATACTTCATCACTACCCAACGGTAAAGGGTAACTGCCATTTTGTTATCAGAATTCATTATTCTATACATTTTGAGCTATATACAACTGTGATCTTACTCTCACGCCCGAGCGTCTTCGCCGGAGACACATCCGGCTAGTCGTGGGTTCTGTTTTCAGGTCAAGGAGCCAGGTGATCAGTCCTGCCACGTGGAGGAAGATTGATAAGCACAATTCCTGCAGCATCAAGTATCATTAAACTAAAGACATAATGTAAAGGGGGTGACCTTTATGGCTTTTCCTATGTCCTTAAGACCTCATAAGGTGGACAATCCTTGGAAAGATAGATCAAGGGAAGGGGATGACATAATATGAATAAAGATTGCATTTTTATACATAAAAGTAAAGGGAAAATCACATCATCATATGGTAGATCTTCCCTAGAACAAGCCACTTGTGGAATCTAGTTCATCCTAGGGAGAGGATCTCCATTGAATCCCTTGTGTAGGGGAGTGGGAAATATGATGATTACATTTGCAAATATTAAAGCTTTAAGATAATAATAAATATAAATGACAAGTAATAAATAGAACAAGATAATATGAGAGTAAATCAAGGGTAAAGGAAGGAGAGATTACCAATATTGGTTTTCTCTATCTCCCAAGGGGATTTTCCTAGGCAATATCTATTTAGGAATAGATTAAGGTAGGATTAGTGTATGAGAGAGAAGAGTTTTGTGTGATTTTTGGTTACTGAAATTCGTGGGGATATTTTGACAGAATAACAGTGCCTAAAAATTGTATATCAAAATGAATAGAGGAGGCCTCTATTTATAGGCGTCTGTGTGCTTCCAAAAGAAGCCGCCCGGCGTGATCCCGTGGCTAATGAAGCCGCCCGGCGTTATCCACCATTGTGTCAGCATGTTTCTAGATTCATGCAAGGTGGCAGCTTGGAAGCTTCTTTCCAGCGAGGTCCTGTTTGGAATTCTAATTCCTAGCAGGTCCTTCCTCCCTTGGAAAGTTTGGAAAAGTTCTCGAATTGCCCCTAAACTTTATGAAAGTTTGGGGAACTGCCAGGAAACTTTAACTGGAAGGCTGAACATACCCCATATGAAAATCATGTTTTATGTTTTGGAAAATGGAACGGGAGATATGTAAAAGTGAATGAAAAGGATTCGCCATGCCGTTTTAAGGAAAACATTGATAAACCATTTTGAAATCAGAGAGAGAGTTTGGGGATCAGGTTACGTGTTGGGAAGAACCGAGAGTTCACCCAACACGCCTCATAAACAAGTCTTTCTATAAAATAACATCCAAATCATTTAAATGTGTGTGCAAATGTGTGAGACAATATATGATAAACGTGCTTTGCTTTTATTGATAAACTGAGGAAATACAACTTGTGAGCCACTTGGTACGGGGGCCACATCCCGATTACAGAAGCATGAGAACAGATTACAGTTGGAAAGGAAAACTCTGTAAATGGCTAATGTTGTCGCGTGACACAGGACGTGCCTGGCTGATTGTGTCGCGTGACACAGGACACATCCTGGCAAGTTGTGTCGCGTGACACATATAGCCAAATGCAGAGGCTTTTATAAGGCTCAATTACAGAAGCAGCAAGTAACAATAATATCAAATTACATTGTATATGTATGCTAGAGATCACATAGATCAGTATTTAATCATTCAAGAGGGTGTGGATATGAGGGATCCACCCTCATCTTGATGAACAAGCAAAACAATATTAAAACGATTCAACCACAAGCAATAATATAATAACAGCTACAGATTCAAAGCATGTGTAATGATAACATGGGTATTAAGATCAGAATTCAACAACAATTATATCATATTTAGTGTAATTATCAGATCTAAGCATGATTACATGAATAAGAGGCGTAAGAGAGAGAGAAGGGAAGAGGGATCGTTACCCTTGATGTCCACGACTCCTATATCAAGTTAGATATAGGAGCCTTCGAATATCAGCTTCAGCTACTGATATTAAGCTCAGATGAATTTAGCTTAGAGACTTCAATATATGTGTATGAAGTGCGTGTTGAATTGTGTGTGTGAGAGAGAGAATTGATAGAGGATTAGTGTGTGTTTGTGTGTGTTTACTGTGTATCTGGCGTAATTTAGGCAGAGTGACAGTAGGGAGTGGAAAAAGGATCCTGAAATGAGAGGAGGAAAGTCCAATTTATAGGCTGCATGGAAGTGGCTAATTGTGCCGCGCGACTTGGCGTTTGTATTTTCCAGTGGCATGCAATGTCGCACGACATAGGAAGCCATAACCGCTTTCCTTCTAGAAACATGCAAGGTGGCGAATTCTAGACCCTTCCTGGATAATTCCTTATAGGTCCAACCTGTATAATTCCCAGTAGGTCCCTATGTATGGAAAAAAGACCGAAAGGTACTTCCTTAGCAAGAAACTTATAAAAAGCTCCCAAAAGTCTCGGAATGGACCGGAAATTTACCAAAATGCCCCCTAGTGTACTTTTATTGTGTAAAAGACACTTTTATCCGGATTTGGGTACTTACAGTGACCGACTCGCAAGACCTCCATCTTTCGGTGCCTCAAGTTCGTATCGCCTCGACTTAAGACGACTCCAGCCCTTATCATCTTGGCCTATGACAATCTATTGATAAATCAAACTCAAGAAATCAAATCCCTCCTTCGGCAAGAGATCATTCCAGACAAAACATGTGAAGACAGCCTCAAATGGTAAGAGACGCCAAGTTCTCAGTTATCCTCAACAAATGAACATACCCCAAATGTTCCAGCAACTTGGTCAGAGACACTAAGTCCTCGAATGCAAATTGTTCAGAGATACCAAGTCCTCAAATGAAAATTGGTCAGAGAGACCAAGTTCTCGAATGCAAATTGGTCAGAGACACCAAGTCTTCAAATGCAAATTGGTTAAAGACACCAAGTTCACAAATGCAACTCGGTCGGAGACACCAAGTTCTCAAATGCAATTCGGTCAGAGGCACCTCATGCCCCCAAATGTTTCAACATCCTGGTTAAAGGCACCAAGTTCTCAAATGATGCATCAAACTCTCAACACTATCAACTTCCATACAGCCCCCGTGACTTGCTCTCCTGCAGGTAAGCACAGCAAAGGTACGTTAGTCCTTCAACTTATCTCAGAAATATGCATACATTCACAAATGTTGCACAAATTGCAAAGTAAAGCAGTCACAAAGACTTTTTCTAACATCATTTGCATTGAACACATGTTTTCATCATATGGAACATATAACCGAGCACATGATCTTCCAAAGCAAGAATAAGCACAAAACATCTCAGTTTTCCCAAAATCTTTTCATACAAGTTTAATCTTTCAAACAGGCATGCATGGATCATTTTCATTGTCCAAAGTATCATTCTCGCATCTATAGTCAGAAATTAATCAAGTTTTAACACATGCAAGAACTCCGTCCCACTTTTGGCATTATTTTACCTACTTTATTTTCAAAAAAAAAATGAGTCATACTCATATTCCTTCAAGCAAGTTGCACATGCATGATTACCCATAACTTTAGCTCCCTCTATCTCCTTGATAGCGACGTAAGCTTTAGTTTTCCAGCTTTAGCTCCCTCTATCTCCTTGATAGCGATGTAAGCTTTAGTTTTCCAGCTTTAGCTCCCTCTATCTCCTTGATAGCGACGTAAGCTTTAGTTTTCCATCTTTAGCTCCCTCTATCTCCTTGATAGCAACGTAAGCTTTAGTTTTCAGCTTTAGCTCCCTCTATCTCCTTGATAGCGACGTAAGCTTTAGTTTTCCAGCTTTAGCTCCCTCTATCTCCTTGATAGCGACGTAAGCTTTAGTTTTCCAGCTTTAGCTCCCTCTATCTCCTTCGAAAGAGATAGCGTCGTAAGCTTTAGTATCCATCTTTAGCTCCCTCTATCTCCTTCGAAAGAGATAGCGCAGTAAGCTTTAGTATCCAGCTTTAGCTCCCTCTATCTCCTTCGAAAGAGATGGTGCCATAAGATTAAGTATCCAGCTTTAACTCCCTCTATCTCGTTCGAAAGAGATAGCACCGTAAGCTTTAGTTTCTTAGGTGACTCCTCCATTAACCGTCAAAACTCCAAGGATCCTAGACCTATTGCTTAAATGTCTAGCGGTGATCCTGAACTACGATCGTGGCTTGATTCCTCGGGGATACGTAGGTAGCCTTTCAAAAGGTCCAGCCATCCGACCTCATTGGTCACCCCCTTCCTTTACCATCTCCTCAGTGGTGCGCGAACCTACTAAAGGTACAGCCATTCGACCTCTTAGGTCACCTCCTCTCTTTCTTCAAAGCAAGGGACCAGTTTCTCTTCACCATTCCCCATCGGATTTTGAACTACGATCATGGCTTGATTCCCCCGGGATACGTAGGTAGCCTACTTTAGGTTCAGCCAATCCGTCACCCATGACATCCTTTCCCCAGCGGATCTAGAACTACGATTTGGCTTGTTTCCTTTTCGGGATACATAGGTAGCCTTCCAAAAGGTTCAGTCACTTGACCTCCTTGGTCACCCAATCCCAATCCATCTCGGCATTTCACCATATTGGATTCTCACTTTTATCGACAACCCCACTTGCTTCGCAAGTATCGTTGCCGAGGGGCTTCTGTAAGTACCCAAATCTGGCTCATGCCTTCCAATTAAAGTTTCCTAGCAGTTCCCCAAACTTTCATAAAGTTTAGGGGTAATTCGGGAACTTTTCAATAATTTCCGAGCAAGGAAGGACCTATTAGGAATAAGAATTTTGGACAGGACCTCACTGGAAAGAGCCTTCTAGCCTGCCACATTGCATGTTTCTAGAAAAAGCTGAGTCGACAGCAAAAGAAGCCACGCGGCCTCTTTTGCCGGTAAATGAAGCCACGCGGCCTCATTCGCGGTCTGGCAGAAGCTTATAAATAGAGGCCTCCTCTACCCATTTTCATACATAGTTTTTAGCACTATTACTCTGTAGAAATATAAGCCCAAATTACAGTCCCTAAAAATACACAAAATTACTCTCTCTCATACACTAATCCTACCTTAATCTATTCCTAAATAGAATTGCCTAGGAAAACTCCCTTGGAAGATAGAGAAAAACTAATATTGGTAATCTCTCCTTCCCTTACCTTTGATACATTCCTATATACTCTTATTTCCATTATTACCCCTTGTTTATCTTTATTTATGTCATAAAGCTTTGATCTTTGCAATGTAGTTTTCATATTTCCCACTCCCCTACACAAATGGCTCAAATGGAGATCCTCTCCCTAGGATGAACAAGATTCCACAAGTGGCTTGTTCTAGGGATGATCTACCATATGATGATGTGATTCCCCTTTACATTTATGTATAAAAATGCCATCTTTATCTATTATATGTCATCCCCTTCCCATTGATCTAGCTTTCCAAGGATTGTCCACCTTATGAGGTATTAAGGACATAGGAAGAGCCATGAAGATTATCCCTTTTACATATGTCTTTAGATTAATGATACTTCTTGTATTGTTCATACTAAAAATGCAATCTTTACATTAATACTATTTCCCCCATGTCCCTAAAGTTGGAATATTTCTCCAAGGATTGTCTAAAAGGGCATCCTAAGGCCCAAAAGACATAGGATGAGCTTAAAGATCCAATCTTTACATCCCATTTCCCTTGTCCCATGGTTCTTGATGCATTCCGTAGTGGGGATTGGTGTAAAGACACCATCTTTACATCAAATCCATTATAAAAATGCAACAATCTTTGTCCCTTTAGAAATCAATGAGTTTTAGTCCCAAAATCTTTGATAATCACTTGAGACAAACACAAAATGTCCCTACGAATCATCACTGTCTCAAGATGTAGGATTGATGGACAAAGATTCATTATTTTCTAAAAAGTCTCATTCTTGGACTTAAAGATAACCCTTTTCGATCACATTTGACTTAAATCCCCAAGGAAGTTAGGTTAAGACATACCAAGGCTCCTACGCCTATATTGGTTGATTAATCTAATGGGAGGGTAGATAAGTCCCGTAATGATGATCATAAGTTCAAAGTGAGCACGGGATCAAAATCTCGAAAACACCAAAGTCCAAGGTATCCCGGACTAAAACCTTCTAAAATGGTTCTTACGTTCGGATAATAAACTTGGCACATCCTTTTCTCTTTCTCTCAAAAACACACAAGCACACAAACAAGCACAAATTTTGGACCTAGTAAGACTTGCTTTTGTAAGGCTCCTTGGGTGAACGCCAAACGTTCTTCCCAAGGAGTAACTTAACCTCCGGACCCTTTTCCTTTTTTTCAAAGTTTTGAGGATAAATCAAAATGGCGTGGCGACTCTGTAAGTACCCAAATCCGGATCGTCAAAATCCGTCAAAAAGTTAACCGAAATCCGTTAACTGGCCCGCTCCAGGTTAACTGGAACTCGTTAAGCTCCCCGTTGCCAAGCCAACGAGACGTCCCGGGACTGCCCCGAGCATCCCAATGTCGAAGCGTACTTAACACGTGTCATCGCACGTAAAAATACGGCTTTCCCTGAAAAACGCACTTTTCGGCACTTTCCGGGGGCGTTTCGGACATTTTCCGGACTGTTATTTAAAAAAACGGATAAAACCGGGACCCGAGAACGAACTCCCATGCAAATGGTGAGTCATGGGACACGTGGCAGCCATGCCACCTCCCTCCCATCACCCTTCAATCAGAAATCAAAGGGAAAAGACTAAAATACCCCTGGATTTCGCCAATGTCCCGGACTCCTCTGCAGCCTTCGTAAATTGCCCAAAGAAGTCCCTCAAAATTCCAAAATACCACAAAACCCCCTGGATTTCAGTCTAAGTCCGGCCGGACTCCTACTGAAATTTCACCTATAAATAGAGAGGCTGTCAAAGCCATTTAGAACACAAAAAAATAACTTCCCTCCACCAAAACCTCACGGCCCAAACTGATTCTCACCCCTCTCGAGCCTCTATTTTACCTCATTTTGCGTGAAAACTCCGTATTTTGATTAAATATGCCCTCACCACTCCGAAACACCGTTTCAAACCAATTTCCGTATCCCGTATACACCTCTCGAGCCAAAGGAGTCGACCCTAGCCATAGATACAACTCCCTCTCTCTGATCTCTCGTTTTCTTTCGGTTTACGCGCCAGTCACTACAACCGTTTTGAACCACGTTATTGAAATGTAGACGCCTCCGTCTAACGGGGTCCAATACGTTTTAGACCCTCGATCCTCTTCTCTTCCCGTAAGAGAAGTAATCACGGGTTAAAACGGCGTTCCGACCCCGTTCCGTTTACTTTTTATGTCATTTACTACTCCGGATCGATCGATCCGTCGATCGTCATTTACTTTTCTGTCATTTACTCTTCCTAGACGTTTTGGCTCATCGATCGTCATTTACAACTCCGAGCCGTTTTGGCTCGTCGATCGTCATTTACAATTCCGAGTCGTTTGGCTCGTTGATCGTCATTTACAATTCCGGATCGTTCGATTCCGTTGGTACTGCTTTAAATACTGTCATTTACAAGTCCGACCCGTTTGGATCGTGATAGTATTTACTTTTCAAAGTCCGAGTCGCAACCCGATTCGTTGATTGCATGTCATTTAATACGTTTTTTCCCGTAAAAATCGTTAGCAATGTAATGCCCGGTTAAAAACCGGAGTTCGTCCTTCGAACTCTCTTTCAAAACGCGCGAAATGACGTTTGGCATCCAAACGCTCATCTTCAAACTAAAAGCCGCCATTTGACACTCAAAATCATTTAATACGCTTTTTCCCGTAAAAATCGTTAACAATGACTCGCCCGGTTCAAAACCGGAGTTCGACCTTCGAACTCCATTTCTAACTCAAAATCGACGTTTGCCACGCAAACGCTCTTTTCAAACTCAAAACTGACGTTTGTCATTCAAACGCTCGTCTTTTCAAACAAAGTCACCTAATCAACGTTTGACATTCAAACCAAGATTAAGCTTGTCATTCAAGCCCCCATTTCAAAATACACAAACACACACACACACGATTTTCGAGAAAGGTAGAAAGACTCGTCATACGAGGCATTTCGGGTGATCTCGTAATACTCTTCCCGAAACGTAACGTGACCTCCGAACCTAACAATCTCTGGTACTCAAAAAGCTTTTTACTCATTTTTCCTACCAATAAAAATGACCCCCATTTTCAAAGCCTTTTCCTAAGTTTTTGCTACTAATAAAAACGACACCTTTTCACTAAAGCCGTTTCTCAACGTTTTGGGCTCAAAATACAAAAATCGCGTGGCGACTCCTCATTTTCCTTCCCATGAAGCGAGGTCTCAAACACCAACACCCCGCGAAAGACAACCGCTTTCGCATCGCGCGAAATCCGGGTAATTTCAGTTGGCGACTCTGCTGGGGATATGGATACTTTTTTCAAAACTGTCGATGTTTTCAAAAAAGCCTTTCGTGGGTCAAACTTTCGTTTACCCTTCCTCGTTTTTCGTATGCGTGTGTTACTTTAAAACCTCGAACGGTTTTTTCAAAAGGCATTACATTGTCAACTTTTCAAAATCATACCATGTTTGTGCATCCCCATTCATGTTCGATTTTCATTGATGTCTTTTGAACTGCGCATCATAATGCTTTAAGACACATTCTGAAAAATCTCTGTTTTACTAAAAAAAAAAAGGAATTTTAGTGACCGCACACTACTCGCACTTGCTGCCTCGGTACACCGCACTTCACGAGCACTTACTACCTCGGTACACTGCACACTACAACCCGTAACCCGGGATGGCCTTATCAGTTGCACCCCAATTGGTCTGCCAGACACCTTTCGGGGGCGCACGGGGTCGTCCTAAATAGCCCATCCTAGCCCGTGTAAGCCATGCACTCTTTGTGTCACACTTTGTCCAAGACCCCGGTTGGTTTTTGGCTTAGCTCGTGTCATAAAGCCTAAGTGTATGTTTTTTATGTCGGGTCCCGCCCCGAGTCAAGCTCGAGAGTTTGAGACCGAAGGTCGTTCCCGACCCGAAGTCTCGAGCTTTTCAGCCTTGACTTTGACGCGGAGCTCTGCCGAAAAATATACCCGAAGGTTCAATGTGATGACGTGTCACCAAACCTCACCGTATGTACCGTGCCAGCCACAACTTGGCCAACGCTAAAAGCTAAGGTCCCTCACGCAAGCGAGTCAGGAGAAGTCATGCCGAAATTTTGGCACGATCCCCTCCTTAACTTAAGAACGTTGAATTCGACTGTGGCCCGTGCGTCACATACGTTGAAAGTTTGCGTGATCAGCTAGCCTTAAGTTCACTTTCTCCTTTGTCGGTGGAACTCGCTTACCTTATAGGACCTCGCTCGCGATAGTCCGTCCCGAGAAAGATGATCTACAAATGGAAACGAGGGGCTTATAAGCGTAGTGACGAGATCCACTGATTAGATCTCTAGGATTAGTTGCGAAAAAGAAGACACGCTCTTTTCCAACCAATTAGGACTCTGAGAAAACGCGCTTTAAGTAAACATTAATCGGTAACTGCACATTGCACGAACCCGAAACCTTGAGCCAAATACCCCTTTCCGAAGCCTAAACCCTTCCTTTCGTTCCTTGCAGCGAGCAGAAAGTGATTCAGATTTCGGGTCGGCGCCTTGCCGTAATCACCGTTACGGCGGCGTCGGACGGTTCTTCGGTTCCCTCGGTTCCCTCGGCCCGGAATTTCCGACATGTCTAGCTCACCGAGAAATCGTGACGGGGAAGGACCCCGCCGCCTGCAGATGTATATGACATTGGAAGAAGCCATCCGGGCTTGTGAGGTTCACAAGAGGCGTAAAGAAGATCGCCAGAATTTCGTGGTACAAATTTCCGAATGAGCGAGGTATAGCAGCTATCCCCCGGTCAGATGGTACTTTTGTCCTGGTCGAGGATGACGATTCCCCGAAACCAGTTCCTCAAACCTTCAATCAGGTTCCTCCCCCACCAACTTACGGGATTCCTTCGAACCAAGGAAACAGCCGACCTAGGCTTCACATTGCCACCTCTCAGGGCAACCCTGTCATATTTGGCCAGCCCAGTGCTACTCCTATCACTCAATACCACCAAATAAGACCGCTAGACCATCTCGCATGCATGCCAATATTCTTCAATACCCTCCCGGGTTCATCCCATTTCCTATACACGAATCCCAAAACACCGAGGACAAACCCCGATACAGTTCAGAAAAGGCCCCCATATATCCACATATATCAAGCCTTCCACCTCCAATCACTACCGCTCACGTGGTAGCACCCGGCGCTGAGCCTCACAGTCCATCACTGGACCCAACCTTAGCCTGGATGGTCGAACAGATGAAAGACCTGAAAGCCACCATGAGCAGCTCAAAGCAGGAAACGCTCAAATCCACAGATTCGGGAATGGTCACGCCTCTCCCTGCCAAGTTCAGAATGCCGGAGATGGACCGATTCAACGAAACCGAATGTCCTCAAACGCACGTCGACACCTACATTCTCGGCATGAGAGCGAAAGGAGCAACCCTCCAGCAAATGGCCGACCACTTCCAGCATACGCTCAAGAGTTCAGCGTTACGATGGTTCTGAGGGTCAAGCCTGCGGATCGCCACACCTGGGATCAGATCAGTAAAATCTTCCTAGAACGGTACCGATCCAACTTAGAGTGGGAAACGAGTCGCGAGGACTTAATCACCACTGAGCAGAAAGCGGATGAAAGCGTCGGAGAATTCTACAAGAGGTGGAGCTGAAAACTCTCCGAGATCATGGAGCCACTCTCCAAGGATGAACAGATGCGGATCTTCAAGTCCTGCTTAAGACTGTCCATCAGAACTCTCATCAGTCATCATTTCTTCCCAGATCTCTGGGCCATGGTCAATGCCGACTCACAGTTCGAGAAGGATCTCAAGGAAAAGTTGGCTACTGCACAGCCATACAGATACCGCTCAGCAGTTGCATTCAATCCCGCACCGGCCCCCGGCAAAGGGAAAGATACGTCTGTCAACTACATCCATCAGGGACAACAGTCGGGCAACATAAACCCAGTCCCACAAAGCAACAATTCTACTCAGAAGCATCCTGCCATACACTTCTACAAGTTAGATATGCCACTGAGCAAGATGCTGAAAGGGTTAATCAAGGAAGGTCTCCTTAAACCCGTTGCAAATTACAAACCCAAGAATCCCGTAGTCAACGCTGACAAGAGCAAGTACTGCGCCTTCCATCAGTATCACGGCCATACCACCGACAACTGCGTGGGGTTACAATACGAAATTCAGAACTTGATAGAGGAAGGAAAGTTGGAGCGCCCCCGTGGGCCCAATACAGTCGGAAACCCTTTTCCGAACAACAACAACAGTGTGTATTCCATTGAGTGGGTGCCTAAGAAGATTTCCGCGTAGCCAGTCCCTCCGCCTCTTCCAGCCGGGTCCTCATCAAATGTCCACATCAGCTACAATGTTTGTGACTGCTCCGCCTGCCTGGAGTACGAGTCCCAAGACATAGTCCGGAGCAATCCTCCGAGAAAACAGAAGAAGAAGTCCTCTCAACAACAACTGAGAGAAAGATACGAAACTGGAGACACCAGACCACAAACCAATGGTGCAGTAGAGGCAGCCAACAAGACTCTCGCCATGATAATCAGAAAGATGACCATTAGAGGTCGGGACTGGCCCGAAAAGCTACATCTAGCCCTCTGGGGATACAGAACATCAGTCAGAACCGCTATCGGGGAGACTCCGTTCGCGCTTACCTACGGAATGGAAGTGATGTTACCTGTGGAATTGGAAATTCCATCCCTCCGAGTCCTCTTGGAAAACGGGATCAATGAAGTCGAAGGGCTACAAAGCTATCACGACGAACTTGCTCTACTCGACGAGCGCAGATTGAAAGCCATGGAACACACTCGAGCCTACCAAAGCAGAATGGCCCGAGCATTCGACAAGAAAGTCAAGATCCGAGACATCAGAGAAGGTGACTTGGTGCTAAAGGAAAAGCCTCCTACGCAGACCAATCCCCTCGGAAAGTGGGAGCCTACCTGGATAGGACCATTCGTGGTACAAAGAATCTTCTCCGGAGGAGCCATGAAGTTAGCAGACTTGGACGGGAACCCTTTCGTTAACCCCGTGAACGGAAGCAAGCTCCGCAGATATTTCGTTTGAGGAAGAGCACGAGTCAACTCTCTTTCCCCATACACCGTCCCTTCAGTAAAATTAAAGTGCTAAAAGAGTAATATCCAACTGGATACATTCCCGCTAATGATCCAGGTAAAAAACAGGGTCGCGCTTCTTTTGTCTTTGTTTTCTCAAATTCACCTAAAGTGTCGAACTACGGTGACCTGAGCCCCTTAGTCCAATTGTAAAAGGGGAACGTAGGCAGCCATCATTGGTTCGGTCTAAAAAAACAAAAAAAATACAATAAGCATCAATTGCTTGTGTTTCGAAAAAACTCTTTTCATTTAACCTACAAATTCATTACGGTTAAAACATTCTTTGATGAGTTCAAGCACGGTCAACTCTTGACTCGCTACGCGCTAGCAAAACTACAATAAAACATTAATCCATTAATATGTCTGCAATGACAATGGGTGGATACTCTGGACAGCAAGGTCAACCTAGTTTCCCGAACTTGGTCCTTCATCCTTCTTCCCCTTCCCTTTCCCCCGGCGAGTGTTCTTCACCTTCCGGTAGTCCTTCTACCTGGCTCAGGGACCCTTCCCGATGCCTCCGTCAAGCCTGTGGCTATCAACGCAGCCCTTTCCCTAGCCCTGTCTCGAGCTGCCTCGCTTCGAGCCATCATAACCGTGCTTTGATTGGCCTCCCGATCAGCATGGGCCTCATAGTCAGCCATGTCATTCCTAGTACGATCCCCGGGATTAACTCTCGCTTCGGTCCTCCTCAAGGTCGAGCTGTCAAGGTGTCCAGCACCCAACAGCTTACTCCGTCTCCACAAGATAGACATCTGTGTCTCCCCTATACACTCTTCGTACCAGTTCAGATACTGCGTCGACAGAACAGTGCCCCCTCTCCGATAAAAGAGAACCCTGGCAGGAAATGACGTGTATTGCCACCACCGTGTGAGCATCAATAGCGTCGAAGGATCTTCCATCAGCAGAGATCCCACCTCGAAGGTAGCAGCATGAATCAAGCCCGTCAATGGCACCGCTCGGCCGTGCTTGTCGCAGTAACCAACGATGGAATGTAGAAGGACGTCCGAGACAGCCCCGGCACTCGACAACCAATAGACCCTCTGAGCGGTCCGACAAGTCTGTAACTTCCAATGGGAAACCCACCATCGCAAGTGATGCGTGCGCAGTCCGGCCATCCAGAGCTCCAGCTTAGCCTCGATTGCCCCCAATCACCGGAAGGACGTCGAGAGAAGGACCAAGCGTCACAAGACATTGGCACCTCAGGCATCATCTGCAGTCTCTCCCTCAACCACATGGTAAGCATAGCGGGACTCCCTCCCCACATGTATCGGCTACCGGTCGCCATCCGACCTATGCCCAGGAACGTCTCGCCCAAAACCAACGACACGATGTCTCCCCCGCTCCGGCACTGCCTCACCAGGTCCAGTACACTGTGATGGCACACAACCCAGAGATGTGAACGTGAACAGAGTAGCGATCGCGCACAGAGCAAACGCGTCCCATGCAAAGATGCTCCCCTCAGCTCCGGCAAATCTTTTGGGCAGTCCCGAAATGTCGACATAATCAGTATCCAGTATCAGCATCCCGTATGCTTCTCCAGCCGAGATACCAAGTAGAGACGCTAGCTTCTCAACAGTGGCCATGCCACCAGCATATGGAAGAACTAGCTGTTCCGTCTCAGGTCGTCCCAGAATGGCTCGGAAATCTTCAAACGTAGGAGTGATCTCATTGGACGAAAAGTTGTACACATTCCACTGTACGTCCCAGAACCGAGACGCGGCTCTTAAAGGATCCCAATCTGGCATGAGCTCCTTCAAACCCCAAACAGATTTCATCCCGTAGCAGCCTTTGAAAAACCCCTTGTTCTGCCTCGTGTGGTTCCGTACCCACGACTGAAAGTTGTCCAAATATCGCTCTTGCATCCGAGATGATAGCTTGGGAAAGGGAGCCATGAAAAATGAAGGAAACCTTAGAAATTTGAGAGAATTCAGCTAACTGATCAGAGGTGAATGCGCAGTTCTTAACAAATTGCAAAGCTGAAACTGCAATTTAAAAGGCTCTGAAAATACACCCTCAGTCCGGCCGAACTCCCTCTGCTGTTGACTTGGTCAACTCTGCAGCCAGCTGCTCCTAAATTGGAAGCAATTCCAAACAACGCCCTGTTCATGCCTTATGAATCTGCGTGCTGCCCCTAGTATCATTCAACCAATGTCAATATCCCTTCCGCCCCGGGCTCGTGCAACAGTGCAAATAATTAATAATCAGTGCATGTAGGCTTAAATTTTGACCCGTTCAATTTTTAATGCATGTTTCATTTTATTTATTTTTGATTAACCTACTTCCTTATTTGCCGAAAATAACAGAAGGTGATCACAGAATAAATGCGCGAAGAACAGGTTCCGCCCCACGGGCGCCTTTTTTCAAAATACAGTTCAAATCAAATCGTTCCAGACGATACAAAAAAAAAAGAGAAAGAAAGCAGTAAAGGAGGACTACTCCGAATCCTGCTCATCATCTGAGCACTCGACGCACTGCTCCGCCGCTGCCGGATCCGTCGCAAACAAGAAGTCGCCAAATTCCTCCAGGCGGGAATATGCAAAAGGCCTCCTCGGCGTCCGTGAACTCGAGGACTCTCCCCTCTCATGCCCCGAGTGTGGAGGGGGTGAGCTCCAAACCCAGTCGTTCTGCCCGCGAACTGGCCAAATCCCTGTGCAAAGTCCTCCCCACCAGCCGTGGGAGCAGGCGAACCTCTCGGCCTAGACGGCCTCGGCTCATGGACATCTACGCTCCTCCGGGAACTGCACCGCATGAATGCCACGAGCCTCCGAGCATAGGCGGCCCACCCGTCCACCAGCCTCATAGCGTCGTTGTACGTACGGCCAGACACCTGCGAACCAGGAAAGTCATCAGAAGACGAGCAGAAAGTACAGATGCAACATTTGCAGAATGCTACTATTCAATGCAGAAAATCAAAAAAGGTACACACCGAAGTATTGGGGTCAACCCTGTACCGAGATCTCGGCTCATCCGGGATCGGGATCATTAGTCGCCTGTGCGAACCATCCAGCCCCTCGTACGCCAGCCTAGCGCGTGGGAACGGGAGATCGCGGGGATATCCAGGGCCCTCGCCCTCCCTGTGCTGCACCTGTGGGCTCCTCGGCCTCATCCTCAAGAAAGTCTCATAGTCGGCCCCCGCTATGATGTACTCGGTATAGAATACACCCTGTCTATACCTCTCCAACTCCTCCATCGGCATCAATAGAGGATGCTGCATGTGCATAGGAGGATCCACCGGCACCATCGGAAGGGACCTCGGGCCATACTGACGGGTCACCCTCTCCCCCAGATACATAGCGTTGCAATGAAGTCCCACCAGGAGCTTTCGCCGCCACATAACCTCGCTAGCAACCTGAACCACGCCCATGTGGAACCGACTCCACCAGGTCAACTGGATCCTCTCAGAGAACTCCCGGTTCAGGGCCTGGGACACCTCCTCGTACGACAGTCGAGTGCCCACCCTCGACGAGACCGACTTCTTCGCCTTCTTCTGCCAAACCAGCATGGCAGGGAACAAGGGTCGATACGCCTCCCTAATGTCCCACTCCTGCGGACTGAACACCTCATAGCACCAGACCTGCCAAGCAAATGGAAAGTTATGTCAGCTATAGAGCAGATACATACGAGTACATAAACGAGACAAGGAAGAGAAAAAGACGTAAACTTACATCCAAAGCATGCGAGAAACAGCTCAGGGAGTTCTCCTCTCCCCGCGAGAACCTGTCCAGGGAATGATAGAGCTCGGCCAGTCCAGCCTCCCCCCATGCATACCCCCTCACGACATCCAAATCTGCCAGCGACCCGAGCAGAGGGAAGTGACAAGATGTATCAGAAGTCGGGAACAAAGTCGCTGACAACGCGAACCAAATGAACCCTCGAGCCAGGCGCTCCACGGTCATCCTCATAGACCCAACCAAATAATCTGCAATGCCCGTCTGCAGATGCACCTCCATCGGCCTGTACCAAATACCCAAGCCCCTGGCATCGGTAATATCAAAACCCAGCAGCTCCGACAACTGCCCCGGGGTATACCCATCCACCCACACCAGCGTGCTGCCCCAGAATGTCAACCCAGTGATAGCGGCAAAGTCAGTGGGAGTCACCGTCGCCTCCCCCCATCTGAAATGGAAAGTGTGGGTCGTATCCCACCAGTACTCGCTCAAAGCCACGTACATGGACCTGGCCCTCTGCGTATCAGCTATCGCAGCTACCGCACTGATAAACCCAGCTAATCCAGAGTCAAGCACCAGCTGACGTGGACTCCTCTCTCCCTCTCGAGCATCGTCCGGGAATACCTCCCACAGCGCTCGCACAGCCTCAAAGGCACCCCAACTCTTCTGGTTGTGGGTATCAACCGTCCCTCGCCCCTGCAGGTGAACAAGGCAAAAATACGTTAAGCACAGGAGCAACGTCAACAGAATGCACGAACGCATGTCAAAAGGATGCAATGCAGATACGGTTCTCATTCATTTCCTACATATATTTCCATCATTTCGAAAACTCCGTCGAATCCGGAAGTTTCAAAACCTTTCAAAAACTCCGTCGAATCCGGAACTTTCAAAATCTTTCGAAAACTCCGTCGAATCCGGAACTTTCAAAATCCTTCGAAAAATCCGTCGAAACCGGAACTTTCAAATCTTTTCGAACATTTCGAAAATTTACTCCGTCCCGAATTAAAGCTACTTTAATTTTGGAAAACACATCTAGACATGAAATTTTGCAACCCAAAATTTTTATGTCATCTACCCATAGTGTCAATTGAACTACATCCTAGTCAATTTCGACAAAGGTTCATAGCAAAGTCAAAAGCCCCAATCCGGGCACCAAAATCCCTAACTCATTTCCTAGTCAAATTTCTAACATTTAAAGAATGCAAATTCTTAAAATTAATGGAATTTAAAGGAAGCTTACTTGTATCTCGATCCCTCCTTTAGAGTTGTGTTTGTCCCTAGCCGGGTAGAACTCCGCCGAATTCAATGGATGAATGTTGGTTCGAATGGTCCGAACTAACCGCGTTCTTTCGTCATCGGTCCTTCCATGACGAGCCATTGGTTCCCAATCACCTTCCATAGCAATTTTCCTTCACAAATCTGAGCAAATCTCACAATTTGGTTGAGTTTTTCTCTCTTTTCTCTCCTCTCTCGTCGGAAATAAAGGGGAAAAGGGAATGGTTTGCGTCAGACTTGGAGCTGATTTGAACCTGGTCAAACTCAGTCCAAGTCCGGCCGGACTCTTGCTGCAATTAAAAGATTCCTTCCAATTCAGTCCCTCAGCTTTTGCAGTCCCAATTTTACCCCTTTTTGCCCCCAAAAGTGTAAAATTTCCCTCAGTTAGACATTTCTAACATCCTATCCCCCGAGGATAAATTCCCAGTTAGTTTTCACTAACGCTCGTCTCCAGACGTTAAATTCCAGTTAGTTTTCACTAACGCTCATCTCCAAACGTTAAATTCCAGTTAGTTTTCACTAACGCTCGTCTCCAGACGTTAAATTCCAGTTAGTTTTCACTAACGCTCGTCTCCAGACGTTAAATTCCAGTTAGTTTTCACTAACGCCCGTCTCCAGACGTTAAATTCCCAGTCGACGTTTAACATTCAAACGCTCGCGTCCGTCTCCAGACGTCAAATCCTCAGTTGACGTTTGACATTCAAACGCTCAATCATGTCTCCGGACATTCCAGTTACAAGCCCGTCTCCAGACGTTAAATTTAATCCTCAGTTGACGTTTGACATTCAAACGCTCAATCATGTCTCCGGACATTCCAGTTACATTTCCGTCTCCAGACGTTAAATTTAATCCTCAGTTGACGTTTGACATTCAAACGCTCAATCCTGTCTCCGGACATTCCAGTTACAACTCCGTCTCCCGACGTTAAAATTTCTAGTGGTTTTCACCATCGTTCACTTCCCCGGCCGCCAGTCGTAAGCCCGATCGTTCCACCTCAGCGGCCATCAAGGTAAGCCCGCACAACAATCCCTCTTCGGCCATCAAGGTAAGCCCGAACGCTCATCCCCAGCAGGATTCTAAAGAAGAAACGTCGATCCCTCCGAGTTGTTAATAACGCCAGTTTAACACAACCGTTCCCATCATTGTTACCCTATCCCCAGCAGGATAAACATGGCAATCCACGTAAGCCTAGCATCCAAGGCACGAACGCCTTCGTCTCAGGATAAATGTATCCTCTTAGCTCCGGTTTGAGGCGCCACACGCCCTCGTATGTTTCAGCAGCTCCGGTTTGAGGCGCCACACGCCCTCGTATGATCCAGCAACTCCGGTTTGAGGTGCCACACGCCCTCGTATGTTCAGCCACTCCGGTCTGAGGCACCACATGCCCTCGAAGGTTTTAGAAATCCCAGGTTCAGACGCCTCCCAATAGTCTCCATTAAGGTTCCGGTACCTTGCAATGGTCTCACTCAGGTTCAGACGCCTCCTAACAGTCTCGCTCAGGTCAAGGTCCCCACGCGCGGCCCTTGCACCTACGAACTATGATCGGCTTGATTCCCGCTCGGGATACGTAGGAATCCTTTCGCTAAGGGTCCAGCCAGCTGACCACCCAGGTCTCTTTCAAAGTAAGGCATCCCAATTTGGATCCTTATCTTTTTTCAACGACCCCACCTCCTTCGGAGGAGACGTCGCTGAGGGGCTAGCTGTAAGTACCCAAATCCGGATCGTCAAAATCCGTCAAAAAGTTAACCGAAATCCGTTAACTGGCCCGCTCTAGGTTAACCGGAACTCGTTAAGCTCCCCGTTGCCAAGCCAACGAGACGTCCCGGGACTGTCCCGAGCATCCCAACGTCGAAGCGTACTTAACACGTGTCATCGCACGTAAAAGTACGGCTTTCCCTGAAAAACATACTTTTCGGCACTTTTCGGGGGCGTTTCGAACATTTTCCGGACCGTTATTTAAAAAAACGGACAAAACCGGGACCCGGGAACGAACTCCCATGCAAATGGTGAGTCATGGGACACGTGGTAGCCATGCCACCTCCCTCCCATCACCCTTCAATCAGAAATCAAAAGGAAAAGACTAAAATACCCCTGGATTTCAGTCAATGTCCGGCCAGACTCCCTCTGCAGTCTTCAGAAATTGCCAGCAAGTCCCTCAAAATTTGAAAATACCACAAAACCCCCTGGATTTTAGTCTAAGTCCGGCCGGACTCCTACTGAAATTTCACCTATAAATAGAGAGGTTGTCAAAGCCATTTAGAACACAAAAAAATAACCTCCCTCCACCAAAACCTCACGGCCCAAACTGATTCTCACCCCTCCTGAGCCTCGGTTTTACCTTGTTTTACGTGAAAACTCCGTATTTCGATCAAATACGCCCCCCACCACTCCGAAACACCATTTCAAACCAATTTTTGTATCCCGTATACACCTCTTGAGCCAAAGGAGTCGACCCTAGCCATAGGTATGTTGGTGTTATGCCCTAGGCCTATGATTCATAGACTTATGTGTTGACATTATTTATTATTATATGAGATGTTTATCATTTGATTATTATATGTTTTGTATATTTGTTAATAATAATATGCGTCCCTAATTATTAAGAGAATAATTAGTATAATTGTCAATGGATAATCATGTGATGATTATATGCATAGAGATGCACATTGTAATTATGAGTACTTGTTAGAGAACAAGTGACTGGACATGACCCGCATGAGATTTATGACATGGTCAAGTGTCATAAGTAAATCTCATAAGGTTACTTCATTTAGTCCCTAGACCTGAGATTATCATGACCTTACATATGATGAAAAATCATGTTTGATTTTAGTCAAACGATATCTTAACACGATATCCATAAAGGCTATCTTTGGCATGATCGGATTCATGATGGGAAGGATGATAAGTCAAGATGGAATTTGTCCCTCGAAAGAGAGATGTTTTGCTTGGGCCCCTCGATGAGTGATAATGATGAAAGTGTATGGCCGTACCCCAATATGATTGGAATTATCATTATACTCAAGGAATCGAGAAAGCATTGAACTTAGACAAGTTGACAATGACCATGACTTGTGTTCAATATAACATCGTGAGACAAAGGGAGAAATGGAAGTACACCGTTGGAAACGTGAACTCTTACGTTACATTATTTGGGTAGACATAATGGCTTGCTAGAGTCCGCTTATGTCTTATGAGGTTCGATATGATCGAACTCATTGCCAACATAATGTAATCCTATTGGGTCACACACAACTAGAATGAATTGGTTAAACCGGAGGAAGAATGATTGAGAGTTTCGATTCCGGCTATATATGTCACGCGACATATTAAGCCAATGGCTTAATATACCGCGCGACATAATAGGCCCGTACGCGGTTTGACACTGTCTCTCCTAATACGATTAGGAGAGGTATTCCTACTATTGTAGTATAAATACAAGGGTTCCCGTCGGACCTAAAAGGTCACCGAAATTTTTCAAGCAAAATTTATAATTAAATACTCTCAATATTCTTCAAGGTTTAGATCTAGCAATCATCAAGAAGTTGTTCTTGGATTCATTCAAAGGTGTGGATACCGAAAGAGGGTCTTCGCTCGTTCATCGATCAAGGCCTAGAGTTCAAGCAAGTTGAAGAACGAAGTTTGTGATTCGATATCACATATAATCAAAATCGTTCGATAGCTCAAGACCGGAAAGCGTTTCAAGGTTGGTTTAATTCTATCTCATAGGAATTTAAATTAATTGTATAGAACGGATCCTAGGGCTTCTTGGGTTTTATGTTTTAATGCTTAATTCCGCTGCGCATGGACCCGTAAAACCCAACAGTGGTATCAGAGCCCCGTTCGTATGATTAAGTTTGAATTAACATGCTAGATTTAAGATATAAATTGTTTATATGCTTATTGCATATTTTGTATGCGATAGAATTTTTAATTGTTTATGTGAAACAATGTGAAAATCGTTTTCGAATTATGCTGAATTAAATCGTAAAGGCTGTTTTATATGATTTAATTGGTTGTAATCTATATTGGTTCGAACTGAAATCCCGTTACTTGGCTACTTTAGTCGCGCGACATGATGAGCCATGAGGAATTCAGTTATCTCGGCTGTTAGGTCGCGCGACATATCAAGCCTCTGGCTGATGTTGTCACGCGACATAATAAGCCAAAATCAAGCGTAATCAGCTTGTTCAATTTTTTCGCTATTCTCGTGATTGTGTTTACAATCCGATATGTTCATATGAAAATCTGGATGTTATAAAATTGAGTTTATAATGACATGCTAGATTGATTCATTGATATGCATGATTAATTGATTAAAATGTGATTTTAATAATTATTGCGATGCATGTTTTAATTGTTCTTACATGCTAAGAATTTTTTAATTAGATGTTTAGTTGAAACATGATATTTAGTTTCCTAATATGTTTAGATTTAGACATTGTAAATTTTGGATCTTATGATTGTTTATGGAAACAAGTCATAAATACGCGAAATTTAAAAGGAAATTGATTGTTTATAAAAGGTAGGGATTATGTTGCCTAATCAGAGTTGATTTCTAAATTATGCATGTCTAGGAGAGTTCTGTCTAAGGAAGAGTTGGTACTTAAGAAGTCCTTGTGGCTCACCTATTTTCCTGGGAACTTACCAGGTGCATGATTTTGACTATCTTTCTGATATGCTTATAATCTACCTTTAAAGAACCTTCATTTAACTTTTAAGTTCTTTATGCCAATTCATGATTAAACACTTGAGACCATTCGGATAGTTTTGGGTAGGCTTGCCATAGCAAGGTGCTTTGATTCTATTCGAATGCGAGCAAGATGAGGAAATGGTGGTTCCTATAAGTTTAATATGAATGAACTTAATTGGGTTATCAAAATGGTTTTGGACCCAAGGCATAAGATGAGATTAAAATATGCCTAGACATATGATGTCTTGAATGAATCTCATAAAAGATCTAAGAGTCATATATGTGATATGATTGATGTTTTCTACCTAATTAATTTAATTTTGAGCGGTTTGCCATAGCAAACTTGAAATTGAATTAAAGTTGGATCTTAGCCCATTAAATGTATATTATGCTTATTTGCATTTGAAGGTGTATAATTTAGTGGGAGCATTTATTTAAATGCATTATACTTCTCATATAATATGTTTACTTATATGTGTTCATATTTTATGTATATCTTTTTGTAGAATAAATGGCATCAAACAATAATCACTTTTCACTGCGATCCGTCCTGAGAAGGAAAAGTTGGAAGAGAATGGTACAAACTATATGGATTGGATCCGTAGTTTGAGAATTGTTCTCAAACAAGAGGAGAAACCGTACGTTCTCGATGAACCTATTCCACCCGAACTCCGCCGCCAATGCTACTAGGGCAATAAGGGAACAATATCTCAAGCACAAGCGTGACTCTACGTATGCCGGTTGCCTTATGCTCTCCGCCATGTGCAAGAACCTTCAGAAGGATCTTGAGCACTTGGGGACAGTCGAATTAAACAATCGGCTGATGGAAATGTTCCAAGTTCAAGCTAGGCAAGAAAGGTACAACACAGTTGCAGCCTTGACCTCATGCAAGATGAGTGAAGGACAAGCTGTTGGTCCCCATGCTCTTAAGTTAAAGGGCCACATTGAGCATCTTGAAAGGCTCGGTTTTCCAATTAGCCAAGAGTTGGCTACCGACATAATATTGAATTCATTACCTAAAAGTTTTAGTCATTTCATAATGCACTATAACATGGGTGGAATGAATAGAAACCTTTCCGAGTTAGTTCAAATGTTGACTACTACGGAAACCAATATTGTCGAGAAGAAAACCAACCAAGTGCTAATGGTTAACAAGGGGAAAGGGTTCAAGGGTAAAGGAAAAGCAAAGGTTGCTAATCCTAAGGCAAAGGTTGCCAAACCCAAAGAGGCTTCCAAGCCTAAAGAGGCTAAGCCTAAGTCCCAAGAGGACGCAGTCTGCTTCCATTGCAATGAGATTGGACATTTGAGGAGAAACTGTGCAAAATACAAGGAAGCACTGAAGAAGGGCAAAGGAGTTGCTTCAACTTCAGGTATCTTTGTTATAGATATATTCCTATCTACTTCTAGTTCTTGGGTATTGGATACCGGATGTGGAACTCACATTTGTCTAAATGTGCAGGGTCTAAAGAATGTAGGATGCTTAAGGAAGGCAAAGTGGACCTACGTGTGGGGAATGGAGCAAGAGTTGCCGCATTAGCCGTAGGAACTTATGAAGTTACTTTACCTAGTGGACTAATACTTGTTTTGAACAATTGTTATTACGTTCCAGCCTTTAAGTAGGAATATTATTTCGATTTCAAATTTTGGATGATGAAGGTTTTAATTTTCTTATACGTGATAAGAAATTTTCTATTTACAAGAGTGATATGCATTATTGTATCGCTTTCATTCAATGGCCTTTATATTCTTGATGTTGAAAGTCAAGATAATGATATCTATAACATTAACAAGAAATCTAAACCCAATGATGTAAACCACACTTACTTATGGCATTGTCGTCTTGGCCATATAAACGAGAAACGCATTTCTAAACTCCACAAAGATGGATTTTTGGACTCACATGATTATGAATCATATGAGACATGCGAGTCTTGTTTAATTGGCAAGATGACCAAGGACCCATTTACCAAAACCGGTGAAAGGGTGGGCGACTTATTAGGACACATACATACCGATGTATGTGGGCCTATGAGTAGCGATGCTAGGGGAGGATTTCGGTACTTCATAACATTCACTGATGATTATAGTAGATTTGGATATGTATATCTAATGAAACATAAGAGTGAATCGTTTGAGATATTTCGAATATTTCAAAATGAGGTGCAAAATCAACTTGGCAAAACTATTAAGGTACTTCGATCCGATCGAGGTGGTGAATATTTGAGCCAAGAATTTGACAGTCATCTTAAGAGTTGTGGAATCGTTTCAGAACTCTTTCCACCCGGAACACCACAATGGAATGGTGTGTCTGAAAGGAGGAATAGAACTTTGTTGGACATGGTTCGTTCTATGATGAGTCAAGTTGAGCTTCCTTTATCCTTTTGGGGACATGCACTAGAAACCTACGCTTTCACCATAAACAAAGTTCCTACCAAATTGGTTCAAAAGACCCCATATGAGATGTGGCATGGAAGAAAACCTAGTTTGTCTTTCATGAAGATTTGGGGTTGCGATGCATATGTCAAGAAGTTAACTTCCGACAAGCTAGCACCTAAATCTGATAAATGTGTTTTCGTGGGTTATCCTAAGGAAACCAAAGGATACTATTTCTACAACCGAAACGAGAACAAAGTGTTTGTTGCTCGAAATGGTACTTTCTTAGAAAAGGAGTTTCTTCGCAAAGGAACCAAAGTGGGAGTAAAATAGATCTCGAAGAAATTCGAGAACCCGAAAACAACATTGAACCAATGGTAGAAACTGAACCAAGTTCACAAACCGTTGTGGAACCGGTTCAAAATGCACAAGTTCTTCGCCGAAGTGGTAGGTCACGATCCGAACCCGAGAGATATGGATTTCTCGTTACGGAAAGTGATGAAGTGGAGTTAATCGAAAACGATGAACCCACTTGCTATCAAGAAGCGATATCCGCTCCTGATTCGGAAAAATGGCAAGAGGCCATGAAGTCCGAATTACAATCCATGGCTGATAATCAAGTTTGGAACTTGATTGATCCACCCGAAGGTGTAAAAACCATAGGGTGCAAATGGGTCTTCAAGAAGAAGACCGACATGGATGGGAAGGTGCACACCTATAAGGCTAGGCTAGTGGCTAAGGGATATAGGCAGATTCATGGCATAGACTATGATGAAACTTTTTCGCATGTAGCTATGCTTAAGTCTATTAGAATTTTACTTGCCATAGCCGCATATTATGACTATGAGATATGGCAAATGGATGTCAAAACAGCTTTCCTTAATGGGAAGTTACTTGAGGATGTATACATGATACAACCTGAAGGTTTTGTCACCCGTAAAATTCTAACAAGGTGTGTAAGTTGCAGAAATCCATTTATGGATTAAATCAAGCTTCTAGGAGTTGGAATCTACGTTTTGATGAAGCAATCAAGGAGTTTGGCTTTATCAAGAACGAAGATGAACCTTGTGTGTATAAGAAAATTAGTGGGAGCATAGCACTCTTTTTAGTGTTGTATGTCGACGATATCTTACTCATTGGAAATGACGTTTCTGCACTACAGACTGTTAAGTCTTGGTTAGGAAAGTGTTTTTCAATGAAAGATATGGGTGAAGCCGCATATATCCTTGGTATCAAGATCTATAGAGATAGATCTAAGAGGATGATTGGTTTAAGTCAAAGTACTTACATTGACAAAGTCCTTAGAAGATTCCAAATGGAAAATTCTAAAAGAGGGAATTTGCCAATGTTGCATGGTATATCTCTTAGCAAGAATCAAAGTCCTAAGACTAATGATGAGCGAAAGAGAATGAATGGTATTCCATATGCTTCGGCAATTGGGTCTATCATGTATGCTATGTTATGTACTAGACCCGATGTCTCGTGTGCTCTAAGCATGACGAGTAGGTACCAATCGGATCCCGGTGAACCACATTGGATAGCAGTCAAGAATATCCTTAAGTACTTACAAAGAACTAAGGATGCATTCTTGGTCTTTGGAGGAATGGAAGAAGATCTTGTAGTAAAAGGCTACACAGATGCTAGCTTCCAAACCGACAAAGATGATTTCAGATCGCAGTCTGGATTTTTGTTTACGCTTAATGGAGGAACTGTGAGTTGGAAAAGTTCCAAGCAAAGTACCGTCGCTGATTCTACAACCGAAGTTGAGTACATAGCGGCATCCGATGCAGCTAAGGAAGCAGTTTGGATCAAGAAGTTCATTAGTGATTTGGAAGTCATTCCAAGCATCAGAGACCCTATTGAACTTTACTGTGATAACAATGGTGCCATTGCACAAGCAAAGGAACCAAGATCACACCAGAGATCCAAACACATACTTCGACGTTTCCACATTATCCGTGAGATATGTGAAAGGGAAGACGTTAAGATATGTAGAGTAGACACTGATGACAACGTGGCGGACCCACTAACTAAGGCTCTCTCGCAAGCTAAACATGATGGTCATGTTAGGTCCATGGGTATTCGATACATGGTAGATTGGGCCTAGTGCAAGTGGGAGACTGTTAGTGTTATGCCCTAGGCCTATGATTCATAGACTTATGTGTTGACATTATTTATTATTATATGAGATGTTTATCATTTGATTATTATATGTTTTGTATATTTGTTAATAATAATCTGCGTCCCTAATTATTAAGAGAATAATTAGTATAATTGTCAATGGATAATCATGTGATGATTATATGCATAGAGATGCACATTGAAATTATGAGTACTTGTTAGAGAACAAGTGACTGGACATGACCTGCATGAGATTTATGACATGGTCAAGTGTCATAAGTAAATCTCATAAGGTTACTTCATTTAGTCCCTAGACCTGAGATTATCATGACCTTACATATGATGAAAAATCATGTTTGATTTTAGTCAAACGATAACTTAACACGATATCCATAAAGGCTATCTTTGGCATGATCGGATTCATGATGGGAAGGATGATAAGTCAAGATGGAATTTGTCCCTCGAAAGAGAGATGTTTTGCTTGGGCCCCTCGATGAGTGATAATGATGAAAGTGTATGGCCGTACCCCAATATGATTGGAATTATCATTATACTCAAGGAATCGAGAAAGCATTGAACTTAGACAAGTTGACAATGACCATGACTTGTGTTCAATATAACATCGTGAGACAAAGGGAGAAATGGAAGTACACCGTTGGAAACGTGAACTCTTACGTTACATTATTTGGGTAGACATAATGGCTTGCTAGAGTCCGCTTATGTCTTATGAGGTTCAATATGATCGAACTCATTGCCAACATAATGTAATCCTATTGGGTCACACACAACTAGAATGAATTGGTTAAACCGGAGGAAGAATGATTGAGAGTTTCGCATTCGGCTATATATGTCACGCGACATATTAAGCCAATGGCTTAATATACCGCGCGACATAATAGGGCCGTACGCGGTTTGATGACTGTCTCTCCTAATACGATTAGGAGAGGTATTCCTACTATTGTAGTATAAATACAAGGGTTCTGTCAGACCTAAAAGGTCAGCCAAAATTTTTCAAGCAAAATTTATAATTAAATACTCTCAATATTCTTCAAGGTTTAGATCTAGCAATCATCAAGAAGTTGTTCTTGGATTCATTCAAAGGTGTGGATACCGAAAGAGGGTCTTCGCTCGTTCATCGATCAAGGCCTAGAGTTCAAGCAAGTTGAAGAACGAAGTTTGTGATTCGATATCACATATAATCAAAATCGTTCGATAGCTCAAGACCGAAAAGCATTTCAAGGTTGGTTTAATTCTATCTCATAGGAATTTAAATTAATTGTATAGAACGGATCCTAGGGCTTCTTGGGTTTTATGTTTTAATGCTTAATTCCGCTGTGCATGGACCCGTAAAACCCAACAAGGTACAACTCCCTCTCTCTGATCTCTCGTTTCGTCTCGATTTATGCGCCGGTTGCTACAACCGTTTCGAACCACATTATTGAAATGTAGACGCCTCCGTCTAACGGGGTCCGATACGTTTTAGCCCCTCAATCCTCTTCTCTTCCCGTAAGAGAAGTAATCACGGGTTAAAACGGCGTTCCGACCCCGTTCCGTTTACTTTTTATGTCATTTACTACTGCGGATCGATCGATCCGTCGATCGTCATTTACTTTTCTGTCATTTACTCTTCCGAGCCGTTTTGGCTCGTCGATCATCATTTACAACTCCGAGCCATTTTGGCTCGTCGATCATCATTTACGATTCTGGATCGTTCGATTCCGTTGATACTGCTTTAAATACTGTCATTTACAAGTCCGACCCGTTTGGATCGTGATAGTATTTACTTTTCAAAGTCCGAGTCGCAACCTGATTCGTTGATTGCATGTCATTTAATACGTTTTTTCCCGTAAAAATCGTTAACAATGTAATGCCCGGTTCAAAACCGGAGTTCGTCCTTCGAACTCTCTTTCAAAACGCGCGAAATGACGTTTGGCATCCAAACGCTCATCTTCAAACTAAAAGCCGCCATTTGACACTCAAAATCATTTAATACGCTTTTTCCCGTAAAAATCGTTAACAATGACTCGCCCGGTTCAAAACCGGAGTTCGACCTTCGAACTCCATTTCAAACTCAAAATCGACGTTTGCCACGCAAACGCTCTTTTCAAACTCAAAACCGACGTTTGTCATTCAAACGCTCGTCTTTTCAAACAAAGTCACCTAATCAACGTTTGACATTCAAACCAAGATTAAGCTTGTCATTCAAGCCCCCATTTCAAAACACACACACACACACACGATTTTCGAGAAAGGTAGAAAGACTCGTCATACGAGGCGTTTCGGGTGATCTCGTAATACTCTTCTCGAAATGTAACGTGACCTCCGAACCTAACAATCTCTGGTACTCAAAAAGCTTTTTACTCGTTTTTGCTACCAATAAAAATAACCCCCGTTTTCAAAGTCTTTTCCTAAGTTTTTGCCACCAATAAAAAGACACCTTTTCACTAAAGCCGTTTCTCAACGTTTTGGGCTCAAAATACAAAAATTGCGTGGCGACTCCTCATTTTCCTTCCTATGAAGCGAGGTCTCAGACACCAACACCCCGCGAAAGACAACCGCTTTCGCATCGCGCGAAATCCGAGTAATTTCAGACTCCGTTTTTCATAAATCAGGTGTCTTAAAACTGAGGTGAACTCGACCCTTTTCCGTAATAAATAAAAATGAAAAAAATGGGGCACGTTCACACTTGGAGACATAATAGATAGGTTTCTGAGTGGTTCCTTCATTTTGGACTAGTACCGCAGCTATAGCGTGGTCCATGGCTGCTAGGAAGACATACAACATCTCTGTATTAACTGGGCTGCTCAACAAAGGAGGGGATCCCAAGTACTCCTTCAACTGTTTGAATGATTAAGAACTTTGAAGAAAGGCAGTTATTTTTCTGCAGACTTGGCAATAAACTTTCCATGGGCTGCTATTCTTCCATTCAGCCTTTGAACCTCTTTGATGATGGTAGGTTCTTTCATGTCTATCAAGGCTTTGATTTTATCCGGATTCGCCTCGATTCCTCTTTGTGAAACCATAAAGCCTAGGAACTTTTTGGTCGTCACCCCAAACACACATTTACTTGGATTCAGTTTCATGTTGTTGGCTCGTAGGTTGTCAAAACTTTCCTCCAAGTTTGGGGCGTGACTGCCACTCTTAGTATTGATGACCATGTCATTAATGTAGGACTCTATGTTACGGCCTATCTGCTCCCCCAAAGACTTTGTTGACCATGCGCTGGTAGGTTGCGCCCGCATTTTTGTGCCCGAAGAGCATCATAGTGTAACAATAAATTCCTTCAGCTGCCTAGAAGGCTATTTTCTCAATATCTTCCTCCGCCATTTTTATCTGGTGATAACCAGAGTAGGCGTCTAGAAAGCTGAGAGTTTTATGTCCATCAATACAGTCTACCAGCTTGTCAATCCTGGGGATAGGGTAGCTGTCTTCCGAGCAGTCTATGTTGAGATATGTAAAGTTTACACACATTCGCCATTTCCCGTTATGTTTCTTGACCATCACAACATTGGCCAACCAAATGGGGTAGATTGCTTCCCTGATTATTCCATCACTTAGTAATTTCTGCACTTCTTCCTTGATTGCATCTTCCTTATCGTTTGCAAAAAAAAAATTTTGTGTCTGCTTAGTAGGTTTAGCAGACGGGTCAACTTCCAACTTATGGACAGCTACCTCTTCTTTTATTCCTCGCATATCCTTGACCTTCCAGGCAAAGACATCATGATTGTTTTGCAGAAGGGTAATGATTTCCTCCCTTTCTTTCGGGGAGAGCTGGCCCCCAATTTTTATTTTTTGTTCCGGATAGTTGGGATTGAGTATAATTTCCTCCAATTCATCTACGGGCTCCATATCTGGACCGTCTTGAAATTGCAAAGTTTCAATTATTATCTCTCTAAGCCTTCTACATTCCTCACCATTTATGTCTAGCTCTTCCATCTCAACTAGTTCATCTACATCCGGTGCTCTCGGTCTCTCAAGTTAGGGTTGGCCCCCGAGTTCTGGCCGCTGACGAGATGAAGGGCTATATCCGGGATGGACAAAACTGTGTCATTGTTTTTGTGAATATCTAGAATCATGTGTTCCTCATCCTTTGCTTCAAAAATCAGATTTAGCCTAGAACTGGTGCTGATAGTATTTATAGACTTAGAGATTTCAGATTTTCCTCTGGTGTGTCCATCTCCACTTTTCTGAATGTTTTTTTGCTCCTCATCACATGTTCGAAGAAGTCCTTGGGTGTCGCTCTCATGCATCCGATTCCAACACGAGTAGGGAATTTAACTCGTTGGAGAGGGAGGGAGGTGACCAATCCAGGTTTGCCTTGATTTGGAATGCCTATGATGGCATGGTAGTCACTTACCAGGTCCATGACCATGAATGTTACTGTGGCATCGTCTTGGAAGGGATGTTCCCCCACTTCCAGCAATAAGTCAATTGTCCCCATGGCGCTAACTTTGTGGTTGGTGAAGCATTCTAGTCTTTCAGAGTATGGCTCCAGCATGCTATCCTTCAGATTCATCTTTTGGAAGGTGGAATAATATAGAATGTCCTTGCAGGCCCACGAGTCTATAAGGAGCCTTTCAGATTCACAGTTATCAATTCTCCCTTTGATTACAAAGGGTTGTTATCAAGCTACGCGGCTTCCAGCCAGCTTATTAGGAGAGAAGCTAATGACTTCCTCTTCCTTATATACCTAGGCGGGGATGTTGGAGACCTTACTTATCTAGTGTATCTGGTCTTTCAGTTTCTTGTTAGAGACAGTCTCCTCCTTTATAACATTGAGTCTAGCCCTAGGAGGTCTGTCCTCCCTTTCATCATCTTTGCCATCGTTATCATCATCTTTTCTTTTTCGCTTGTTATCCTTTCTCATGACGTAGCGATCAAGTTTTCCCTCATCTACCCATCTCTTGATCATTATCTTCATGGAGATGCAATTCTCCATGTCGTGTCCGTGGTCCTTATTAAATGCACAATACTTGGAGCTGTCACGGGTGTACTTTGTTCTTTCATCGAGTGGCCGGGGACTTGGTAGATTCACCAACTTCATGATCTCTTTTATAGGTTTGGTGCGGGGGTGAAAACTTTGGATTTCTCAGTATCCCGGGTTCTATTCTTCCCCTTATAGTTACTTTCATTGGAAGCCTGGTTGGTGCCAGCTGCGTCTGTCTCTGGTTTTTCAGACCTCTTCTTAATTTTTTTCTTTTGTAATAGTTATGGCGTAAGCCACATTGTACATATCGGATTTTGACTTAGGGTCTATTGCAGAAAGTTTATAGATCAATTGTCTGTATCTCAGTCTGGAGTTAAATCAAATAATAACTCCCGATTTGTCAGGCTTTCCTCTACCATGTCAGTCATGGCTCTGAATCGATTGTAGTAACTCAGAGTTGTTTTGTTCTTCCCTTGCTCAATTTTA
Organism: Adenophora triphylla var. japonica; assembly: GCA_022495995.1. Classification (NCBI taxonomy): domain Eukaryota; kingdom Viridiplantae; phylum Streptophyta; class Magnoliopsida; order Asterales; family Campanulaceae; genus Adenophora; species Adenophora triphylla. The sequence continues at coordinate 611,334 of JAFEMH010000782.1, forward strand.
GAAAGGTCTGTCAATCTTTTCTTTCTCTTTCCTGTTGTTGCAAAGTGGTCCAGGAGCCTCCTCCTCATGATTTTTCATCTAACGATGCTTCCCTTATTTTTCTCAAGGAACCGGGACAAAACTATTCCGGAGAAGGTAATTGCAAAAGCCTTGCATAGTAGATCATCTGCTTTGGTGAGGAGAGCCATAGTGGATTCAAAACTTTGCACATGGTCCCGTGCGTTTGTGGTTCCCACATATTTTTCAAAACTTGGGATTGTAAAAGCAGGATTATGAGGTAGATCATTAATTCATTGGGAGAAAGGACGGGTGACACTGGTATCATCATCATCCAATTTCTTTCTCCCTATCTCCATTTCATCTAGTCTCATTTTCAAGAGGAGAATATCTCTTGCATCGATCCCCGAGCTGAAATGAGAACTACGGTGGGTCCTTTTTTTCTTTCTGTGTCCATTCACTCTACTGTGTTCCTCAAGTTTCTAGTGATTGTCCCCATATCCAGATGGTTCTTTGTACCTTCTAGGTGCCATTTCTGGATGGGGAGGAGACCTATGACGAGGAGGGCTCCTAGGCCGAGGAGGGCTCCTATGCCGAGGAGAGGGGTTATGATGAGGAGGAGATTTTTGCCTTGCCTGACTTAGCCTTGCTCTCAAGTCAGCAAAATTAACCTCCTGGTCCCTCTGATGGTTCAGATGATTTCTCAAATTCTCATTGTTTTGTGTGTTTATATGTCCAGGAGCTTTATGACGAGGAGGGACATCTTAGGGGTGTTTCTTAGATCTACCAGCAATACCATGATAAGGGGAATGTTGGCCAGGAGTAAGATTTTCTCTATTCCCCCGACTACCACGCATGTCAACATGACTTTCCCCTACAAGGGAATTTCCAGTCCTCGTAGGCCACATGAATTCAGTCAGGGAGTGATCAGGATCCAGTTGCAGCAAGGCATTTTGTGTTTCATAAATGCGTTTCAAAGTTTCCATCTGTTGATGCAAGACATTTCTGCGATCAATCTGTTGGGGGAGGCTCCAGTTCCCCCCTAGCGGGCATTCCTCCCCATCTGGTTGTTAGCAGGCCTTACTCGGCGCCGACGACGAGAAAGATTTGGCAGCACTATCTTGGTTACTGGTTGTCCCCTATAATGCAGATTCATTCCTAGGGGTGGCCGCCCGTCAATCAATGGTGGAGGAAGTGGCAGTTCCCAATTGGCAAGAGGAAAAGCAGTTCTTGTGTTTCCATGAGTCTCCTCCACAAGAATATTATCTGGATCAGGAGTGATACTTGCGGTATGTCCGTCTTCCATTAGAATTAGGAAAGTGAAACATAATTTATCAAGCTATTCAATGGATAATACGAATCGCTTTTCGGCAATGAAACTAATCTGATGATGTCAAAAATATTCGTAACAGCCTAAATTCAGCGGCAGGTTGTATCATGAATGTTTGAATAGCCTGAAAAAGATGAACAAGCACGTAAAATAAGTCGGGGCTTCACCGGCGAAGGCCCTCAGGCGTGAGAGTATGTATTCGTGTTTAGAGAGAGAAATCAATTGACAATAGTTTAGAGTCAAAAGATGTGTTACCAAAATAATGTGAATTATGGCTTGTATTTATAGGTGTGCGATGTAGAGTCCTTCTTTGATTAGCAAGTTGTGTGAGAGCAGGTTATAATTCTAGTTGGATTATAACTATCCACAATTCTTTTTTGAGTATAATTAGGTAATAACATTTTGCATGTGTGCATAGGAGGCAAGCTCCTCAGTATATAAAGCTTGGTCGACATGATGAATGTCGGGGAAGAGAGTAGTAACGATAGAGAAGCCCATTTCCTTGTCCTGGATGGTGAACGAGAAATGTCTCCTCGTCTTTTGATGAAGCCTAGCTCGACTTTGATAGATGTCTTGCTCGGTAAACGAGCGTGTGCCTTGTCGGCATATATAAATTATGTGACTTATTCATTATTCGCTATTCTATTTATAGGTCGACATAGTGGAATGATGAGGAGGCATAACGAGCAAAAGTATGTAAGGCCCATTCTCTTTATCGTAATTGAGACTTGTATGAATTTATATTTTGTGCCCAATCAACTGGACATTTCCCGGTTGATAACCCATGTTCGTATCTCGTTTTATACCGTTCAAATGTTAATATAATATTAAGTAAGTACAGGTAGACTCTACAACAATTTGATTTTATAAACGAGATAAATTCAATTTTCTACGAATATAAGGACTTGATTGGTAGGAGAGTTGGTCGAAAGAAACAGTTTTACCATAATATTAATAAAATAAAATTGAGTACTAATATGACATGACATGACATGACATGCCATGAAATTTTATTTTAAGTAAATTACAATAAGTGGAGATGCTTTTAATGAGAGATTAAATTAATGAGCACTCCACTATTTATTAATTAATATAATATTGCTTTTATTTAAAAGTAATACTTTCTCCGTGCTATTTAAAAAGACATAAATTTTCATTTTGAGTGTCTAATTTAAAAATGTACATTTCCAAAATAAAAACTTTTTAATAATTCTTTATACATTATACTCGCTTGTCATATTTATAATAACTATCCACCTATTATCTCTTATATCTCATTTTTTATATTCACAACTTATTGTACTGTATTTTTTTTTAATTTTTGCGCAAGACAAATTTTATTCCTTTTTGAATGGAACGCAGGGAGTACTTTCATCATTTCAAAAACAGTAAATAAAATATTAAATATGTTCTAAATATATTAAAAATCGATTATTCCTTTCGTTTTAGAATAATATTGTTACGCCCAATTGATAGTAAAACAGTTTAGAGGGGGGGGGGGCTGATAAAATTTCTTTTTGAAAACCTTTTAAAAATAGCCAAATAACTTATCAAAAGTTAAAACGATGTTAACCGGCTACGCAGCGTATAAAATATTACCGGTTTAATTACTGAAATAATCGATTAAGTAAAAGGAGTTTCAAATACGTTAAAATATCATGCAAAATATATTTCAATAAGAAAGACAAAACAAGGCAGATAAGGAATTCAAATGTTGTAACCAGTGATAAGGCTCAACCGGTTACAAGACAAAATTAAATGAACAAACAAATAAACAAAGAGACATAGTTGTTTGGAGAGATTTACATTGTTAACTAAATGGTACGTCCACTACCAAGTTTGGTCAAAACTTGAATTTTTGAAAATGTGCAATATTAATGTTTACTAGTATATTACAAGTTGCAAGCATTAACATATAAGAAAGGTTTAACGCTGTCTAAATGAAAGTGATCACTAATGGATTGTGATACAAGTTTGACCAGATGTTTTCAAGAGATATGTTCATAAGTTGAACTGATTTCTCTTGGGTGTATAGTGTAATCAATCAATGTGTTTAAGACATAGTCTTGATGGGAAACACTAACAAGAATTGATTGAGTGTGCACATTGTTTGTCCTAATAAATGGTCTAGTGGTTAAAAGGACTGAATGTCATGAACTTCAATGCTTGAAGGATTTCAGCACTTGCAGTTCTTGACAATTCTATTCTCAAAGTCTTCAATGAATCAACCCTCTTCAATGCTCTAAGAGAGGAATGTATAGTTGTCTTCAAGAAAAGTTGTTGTCTTTGAATGGGTTGAAGTGATGACTTGTACTGACAAGCATTACATGAAAATATTTTTTGAATTGAATGCTTGAGATTTGAATTACAAAAGATCATTGAGTAATCCACTAGATAAAGAAGTTGTTGTGAGTGCTGGTAACTTGAACATTCCTTGAAATAGTTAATGACAAGGTATCAGCATGGTTTTCATAGCAATTTCTCTAACAAATTAGCTAAGTAGGTGGGAGAAATTAATGCTAAGTTAACTGATGGAGGCTTGTTAGGAGATCTGCACGGCCAATCATATTCCTTGAGCATCCACTATCCAAGATCCAAATGTCCTTACTTGCATCGGTTGAGGCCATTAAGCATACCTAAGATAAAACATTAAGCTTATGGTCCCCTTATTCTTTCGGGTACAAAGAGTTAGTTCCTCTTTGGCAGCCATACCTGGCCACCATTTTAGCTTTGTGGCACAGTGGGTCCAGATAGGTGTTTCAAGAGGCATTCATAAGCTTTATGACCGAAATCTCCACAATTTACACATTTAATCAAAATAGGCTGAGAGGAGGTAGGTGAGTTGATATCCAATTTGATCAATGTTTCAGAAGGTTTTGAAGTTTGAGCATAAACAAATACTTTGGGCACAAAGGTGTTGGTGTTTCCTTTGCTGGTATGTTTCATATGCTTGAACATTCCTTTATTGGGTGGATCAACCTTTCCGGTTAGGATGGTTTTACCGGTGACATTAGTTTGACCGGTTATAGTCTCATGACCGGTTACAGATGCATTACTGGTTGGGGTTTCCAAGAATGCAACATGATCAGCAATGTGAATATCAGCTTTGCTTTCACAATCACTAAGTGGGATATAGAGTCCCAACTTAGGATCAGATACCTTAGTACACTTAGATTTGTTCTTGTCAACCTTTTTTACCTTGATCTGTGTTGGTGTAATGCCCTAGGCTTTAGTTATGTTTAACTTAAAACCGTTATGTATCATCTTTATCGTTTAAGTTTATCATTTGATTATTATATATTTGCATATTTATTGTAATAATCTCCGTCCCTAATTATTAAGTGAATAATTAGTATAAATGTTAATGGATAATCATACGATGATTATATGCATAGAGATGCATATTAAATTTATGGGTACTTGTTAGTGAACAAGTGACTGGACTTGACAAGTATGAGATTTATGTCATGGTCAAATGTCATAATTAAATCTCATATGGTCACTTCATTTAGTCCCTAGATCTGAGATTATCATGACCTTACATATGATGAAAGTTATGTTTGATTTTAGTCAAACGATATCTTGACACAATATCTATAAAGGCTATCTTTGACATGATCGGATTCATGATGGGAAGGATGATAAGTCAAGATGGAATTTGTCCCTCGAAAGAGAGATGTTTTGCTTGGGCCCCTCGATGAGTGATAATGATGAAAGTGTATGGCCATACCCCAATACGATTGTATTATCATTATACTCAAGATCGAGAAAGCATTGAACAAATACAAGTTGACGTGGACCATGACTTGTGCTCAATATAACATCGTGAGACAAAGGGAGAAATGGAAGTGTACCATTGGAAATGTGAACTCTTACGTTATGTTATTTGGGTAGACATAATGGCTTGCTAGAGTTCGCTTATGTCTTATGAGGGTCGATATGATCGGGCTCATTGCCAACATAATATAATCCTATGGGGTCACACACAATTGGAATGAATTGGTTAAACCAAAGGAAGAAATGATTGAGAGTTCCTGCATATGACATACTTGGTAGCGTGAAACAACTTGCCCATAGGCTTCTTGTGGTCGTGCGACAGGACAGGTCCAAGGCGGTTTGACAGACAGTTTCCAAATACGATTAGGAAACAGATACCTATACTAAGGTAGTATAAATATTAGGTCTGAAAACCCTAATGAGCTAGCCGAATTTTCTAAGGAAAAATCAAAAAAGGATTTCTCAATATTTCTTCCATAGGTTTAAGAATCTAGCAATTCTCAAGAACTGTTCTTGGTTCATTCTAAAGTGTGGATACTACTAGAGGGTCTTCGCTCGTACGACGATCAAGACCTAGAGTTCAAATTGTCCAAAAGCAATCTGAAGATTCGAGTCTTGAAGATCGAAGTTTATGATTCAAAATCACATTGATTATTGTTCGATAGCTCAAGAACGGAAAGCATTTAAGGTTGGTAAATTCTATCTCATAGGAATTCAATTTAATTGTATAGAACGGATCTTAGGGCTCTTGGGTTTTGTGTTATTAGATGCTTAATTTCGCTGCGCATGGACCCATAAAACCCAACAGTGGTATCATAGCCCCGTTCGTATGATTAAGTTTGAATTAACATGCTAAGAAAAATTGATATAAATTGTTTATATGGTTTTTGCATGTTTTGTATGCGATAGTTTGATTGTTTTTGAAACAATATGCCTAAATCATGTTCTATTGATATTGAATTAAATCTGTTAAAAGTTGTTTGCATGATTTAATTGCTCTGTGATTTAGAATTGATTGAAACTGGAAATCTGCGATCTGGTAACCTAGTGTCACGCGACAAAGGAGGCCAGTGTCACGCGACAGAATATGCTTGTGTCACGCGACAAATCTTGCCTCTGTCACGCGACAAAGAATATGTTTGTTTCATAATCCTGCTAATCTGTGAATATGTTTACAATCTGATATGTTTATGTATTAATCTGGCATTTACCAAATAATCCCTCTAAAGAAACAATACTACTTTCTAGGACAATTTTTAATTTGCTTAACCATTTAGTCCCTAGCTTAATAACTACACCCTCCCAATATTTTACTTAGTTTACCCTCCTATCATTTCACTAAGTCCACTCTCTTTAACAATTTAATTTCTCTCCAACCACCATCACCTTAGGTCACCCCCTTCCCTTCTTCTCCGGTCAACACTTTCGGCAACCATCAACTCCGGCTACCAACTCCGGCGACTTTTTCCGGCGACTTTTTTTTTTTTTTTAACGCCGGTGACCTCTCCGGCGACCAAACAACTGAGAACTTAACTTATCAGTAAGTTCTCAGTTGTCAACTAAACTACTAAGAACACAATTAACTCCGGCGACTACGAACTCCGGCGACCACCAACTCCGGCGACCTCTTCGGCGACCAAACAACTGAGAACTTAACTTATCAGTAAGTTCTCAATTGTCAACTAAACTACTAAGAACACAATTAACTCCGGCGACCACCAACTCCGACGACCACCAACTCCGGTGACCTCTCCGGCGACCAAACAACTGAGAACTTAACTTATCAGTAAGTTCTCAGTTGTCAACTAAACTACTAAGAACACAATTAACTCCGACGACTACCAACTCCGACGACCACCAACTCCGGCGACCTCTCCGGCGACCAAACAACTGAGAACTTAACTTATCAGTAAGTTCTCAGTTGTCAACTAAACTACTAAGAACACAATTAACTCCGACGACCACCAACTCCGGCGACCAAACAACTGAGAACTTAACTTATCAGTATGTTCTCAGTTGTCAACTAAACTACTAGGAAAACAATTAACTCCGGCGACCAAACAACTGAAAACTTAACTTATCAGTAAGTTCTCAGTTGTCAATTAAAATTCTAAGAACATGATCAACTCCAGCGAGCACCAATTCCGGCAACCACCATCTCGGGCGACCAAACAACTGAGAACTTAACTTATCAGTAATTTCTCAGTTGTCAACTAAACTAATAGGAAAACAATTAACTCCAGCGACCTCTCCGGTGACCAAACAACTGAGAACTTACTCCGACAATCACCAACTCCGGCGACTAAACAACTGAGAACTTATCAGTAAGTTCTCAGTTGTCACCTAAACTACTAAAAACACGATTAACTCCGACGATCACCAACTCCGATGACCAAACAACTGAGAACTTAATTTATCTGTAAGTTCTCAAAGTTCTCAGTTGTCAATTAAACTAATAAAAACACGATCAACTCCCCACCAACCCCGGTGACTAAACAACTGAGAACTTATCAGTAAGTTCTCAGTTGTCAACTAAACAACTAAGAGCACGATCAACTCCGGCGGCCAAACAACTGAGAACTTAATAGTGTCAATATATGTATTGAAAAGTGTCTGTTTATGTATTGAAAAATGTCTATATACATGATAAAGAGTGCACATGACACTTTTTAACAACCATGTCACTTTTTATAACTAAAACTGACACTTTTTATTATTGCACATGACACTTTTTAACATTGACACTAGCATTAAAAAAATCACCAAAACTTTGACACTTTTTAACATTGACACTAGCATTAAGAAACCACAAAAACTGATACTTTTTAACACAACAACAGACACTTAAAACCACCATCTCCGATATTCAAAAACACTAGCACTGGCACACATTTTATATTATAACTGGCACATTTAAATACACAAACTCGCAGCATTCGGTCCATATTTAACGCGGTTCAAAAACTCATTTCAACTTTCATAATCTAAGTCTGCAAAAAGTAACCTGTTAATGGCAATGAAGAAAAGATGTAAGAAAACTTAACAAAATAAGAAATAGGAGAAGAAGGTGTAGACAATTAAGCTGATTCTACCAATTTTTGTTCATTCACATGACTAAGAAAAGGCGTGAGTGACATAGTCGAAAATACATGTGAAAAAAAGTTATCATCAGATGATTAAAATTACAAAACAAAATAGTGCCTCAATGAGCTGAATGATTTATCGGCACAATGGAAGGAGCTTTATCAGAAGAAAATAGAAATTGAAAGCCATATTGAGGAATTAAAGCACTCAGTTTGTAAGCAAAGAGATCGACGGAGAAAGTGATTCACCGGCCGGAGAAATAGATCAGATTTTATCGAGAAAGAGTTGGATTTATACGAAGGGGCAGGCGAAGACGCAGATCTGACCGAAAGGTTTAGATCTCGCCGGAATATGTAGAGTCGCCGGCGTTACCTTTTGGAATTCTCCATTCTCATTCCCATCCTCATCTTCAGTAATCCACCTGTAGCAAGGATTGTGCCTTCGAGGTGGAAGATGGAGGTGACAGTGGGAGATGGGTTGTGGTTAGGGCAGATAGAGGGAGAAAGAGAGATGGTTACAGAAAGGAGAGAAGAAGGCCTGAGGTCGGGAGGGTGATTCACCGGCGGTGGGGAGGTAGGGTCCGCCGGAGATGGGGAGGGTAGGGGTCACCGGCGGGAGAGGGGTGCTAGAGACGGGGTAGAGAGAGAAAGTGTGTGTGTGTGTGTGTAAGAGAGTGTGTGTGTGTGTGTTTGTGACTGGGTAGGTGGGTGGGGAGGGGAGGGGGTATAATTGTATTATTTAAATTAAGTGAGGGATTATATGGTATGATAAAATATTTTTTAGGATTAGGAAGTAGATTAAGAAATAGGGTGTCTTAGGATGTAGATTAGATATTATTGAGGGACTATGGCATAATTTTCTCTTAATCTGGATGCTATAAATTTCTCGAAATTAAGTTTATAGGGCTATGCTAGATTAATTCATTGTTTATGCATGCTTAGTTAATTAAAATATGATTTTATTAATTGTTGCGATCCATGAATTGTATGTTCTTAAGTGTTAAGGGCTTTGTTAGATGTTTAGTTGAAACATTGAATTGTTATTTCCTGTATGTTTAGTTGAAACATCAAAATTTTGGTTTTCTGATTGTTTATGAGAAATAAGTCAGTTTATGCAAAATTTAAAAGAATCTGATTGTTTGTGAGAAACAAATCAGTACACAAAGTATTGATTATGTTGCAAATCAGAGCTGGTATTCTAATTGTGCATGTCTAGGAGAGTTCTGTCGGAAGAGAGATTTGGTACTTAAGTAGTCCTTGTGGCTCACCTAATTTCTAGGAACTTACCTGGTGCGCAATTATGATTATCTTTGCTGATATGTTTATAATCTGCTTTAAAGAACCTTCATTTAACATTTAAGTTCTTTATGCCAATCCATGATTAAAACACTTGAGACCACTCGGATAGTTTTGGGTGGGCTTGCCATAGCAAGGTACTTTGATTCTATTTCGTTTGCGAGCAAGATGAGGAAATGGTGGTTTCTATACATTTAAAGTGGATGAACTTAATTGGGTTATCAAAATGGTTTTGGACCCAAGGCATAAGATGAGATTAAAATATGCTTAGACATATGATGTCTTAAATAAATCTCATAAAAGATCTAAGAGTCATATATGCGATATGATTGATGTTTTCTACCTAATTAATTTTAATCTTGAGCGGTGCGCCATAGCGTACTTGAGATTAAATTAAAGTTGGATCTTAGCCCATTAAATGTATATTATGCTTATTTGCATTGGAAGGTGTATAATTTAGTGGGAGTATTTGTGAAATACATTATTTACTCTTAGATGATAAATGTGTTAATATTAATATGTGTTCATATAGTTTGCATATTTTGTTGTAGAAATAGCATAACACAATAAATTGCGATTCGTCCTTATGAAGGACAAAGTTCGAAAAGAACAGTACAAGTTATTCTGATTTGATCAGATGCTCAAGAAGTGTTCTTAAGCAAAATTGTACGTTCTTGACGAATCCATTCCTGTTGAATCCAATGCAAATGTTGCAAAGGGAAGATAAGGAGCAGCATGAGAAACATAGAGATGATTCCTATGATGTTGTTTGCCTTATACTTGCCACCATGTTTGAAGGCTCTTATGGAGCCTTGAACCCATGGAAGTTACTTTTGTTCTAGCATAACGCAAAAGGAAACGTTCCAAGTGCAAGCTAGGCAAAAGATGTATGTTGTGGTGAAAGCTCTTAATTCATGAGATGAAAGAAGGAGCAATCCGCAAATGTGTTAATGGTTGACACAAGAAAAGGGTTCATAAAGGAAGAAAAAGAAGGTAAAGCAAAGGTTTCTAAACCTAGGGCAAAAGTTGCCAAAGCCAAAGAGGCAAAACCCAAAAGTGTCTCAAAAGGATGCAGTTTGCTACCATTGCAATGAGATTGGTCATTGGAAGCAAAGTTGCAAGGCTTATTAGGAAGGCCTAAAAGGTGAAGAAGGGCAATATGATTGCTACTACTTCAAGTATCTATATGATAGATATTTTCATTTCGACTTCTTGTTCTTGGGTATATGATACCGGATATAGATCTCACATTTGTTTAAATGTGCAAGAAACAAAGAATAGAAAGCTACTCAAACAACTGAGAACTTAACTTATCAGTAAGTTCTCAGTTGTCAACTAAACTACTAAGAACACAATTAACTCCGACGACCACCAACTCTGGCGACCAAACAACTGAGAACTTAACTTATCAGTAAGTTCTCAGTTGTCAACTAAACTACTAGGAAAACAATTAACTCCGGCGACCAAACAACTGAGAACTTAACTTATCAGTAAGTTCTCAGTTGTCAACTAAAATTCTAAGAACATGATCAACTCCAGCGACCACCAATTCCGGTGACCACCATCTCGGGCGACCAAACAACTGAGAACTTAACTTATCAGTAAGTTCTCAGTTGTCAACTAAACTAATAGGAAAACAATTAACTCCAGCGACCTCTCCGGTGACCAAACAACTGAGAACTTACTCCGACAATCACCAACTCTGGCGACTAAACAACTGAGAACTTATCTGTAAGTTCTCAGTTGTCACCTGAACTACTAAAAACACGATCAACTCCGATGATCACCAACTCCGACGACCAAACAACTGAGAACTTAATTTATCAGTAAGTTCTCAAAGTTCTCAGTTGTCAATTAAACTAATAAAAACACGATCAACTCCCCACCAACCCCGGTGACTAAACAACTGAGAACTTATCGCAAGTTCTCGCTGTCAACTAAAACAACTAAGAGCACGATCAA